>CM048754.1:42865222-43495586 GCA_026315105.1 Locusta migratoria | reverse complement strand
TTGAGTACTTTTGGCCAGCCTTTGGGGGGTGTGTGAAAAATGAGTACTTTTGGCCAGCCTTGGGGGAGGGGAGGGTTAAACATGAGTACTTTTGCCAGCCTTGGGGGGAGGAGGGGGGGTGAAAATGAGTACTTTTGGCCAGCATTTGGGGGGGGGTGAAAAGTCGGTTCTTTTGGCCAGCCTTGGGGGAGGGGGGGGGGTGAAAAATGAGTACTTTTGGCCAGCCTTGGGGGGGGGGGTGAAAAATGAGTATCTTTTGGCCAATCTTGTGGGTGTGTGTGAAAAATGAGTACTTTTCACCAGCCTTGTGGGGGGGGGTGACAAATGAGTACTTTTGGCCAGCCTTGTGGGGGGTGGTGACAAATGAGTACTTTTGGCCAGCCTTTGGGGGGTGTGTGAAAAATGAGTACTTTGGCCAGCCTTGGGGGAGGGAGGGGTGAAACATGAGTACTTTTGCCAGCCTTGGGGGGAGGGGGGGGTGTGGAGAAATGAGTACTTTTGGCCAGCAATGGGGGGGGGGGTGAAACGTGGGTTCTTTTGGCCAGCCTTGGGGGAGGGGGTGTGTGAAAAATGAGTACTTTTGGCCAGCCTTGGGGGGGGGGGGGTGGAAAAATGAGTACTTTTGGCCAATCTTGTGGGGTGTGTGTGAAAAATGAGTACTTTTGGCCAGCCTTGTGGGGGGGGTGGTGACAAATTGAGTACTTTTGGCCAGCTTTTGGGGGGTGTCTGAAAAATGAGTACTTTGGGCCAGCCTTGGGGGGGGGGGGTGTGAAAAATGAGTACTTTTGGCCAATCTTGTGGGTGTGTGTGACAAATGAGTACTTTTGGCCAGCCTTGTGGGGGGTGGTGACAAATGAGTACTTTTGGCCAGCCTTTGGGGTGTGTGTGAAAAATGAGTACTTTTGGCCAGCCTTGGGGGAGGGAGGGTGAAACATGAGTACTTTTGCCAGCCTTGGGGGGAGGGGGGGGTGAAAATGAGTACTTTTGGCCAGCATTTGGGGGGGGGGGGTGAAAAGTGGGTTCTTTTGGCCAGCCTTGGGGGAGGGGGGGGTGAAAAATGAGTACTTTTGGCCAGCCTTGGGGGGGGGGGTGAAAAATGAGTACTTTTTGGCCAATCTTGTGGGTGTGTGTGAAAAATGAGTACTTTTGGCCAGCCTTGTGGGGGGGGGGGGTGACCAAATGAGTACTTTTGGCCAGCCTTGTGGGGGTGGTGACAAATGAGTACTTTTGGCCCAGCCTTTGGGGGGGGGTGAAAAATGAGTACTTTTGGCCAGCCTTGGGGGAGGGAGGGGTGAAACATGAGTACTTTTGCCAGCCTTGGGGGGAGGGGGGGTGAAATGAGTTCTTTTGGCCAGCATTTGGGGGGGGGGGGGTGAAAAGTGGGTTCTTTTGGCCAGCCTTGGGGGAGGGGGTGTGTGAAAAATGAGTACTTTTGGCCAGCCTTGGGGGGGTTGAAAAATGAGTACTTTTGGCCAATCTTGTGGGTGTGTGTGAAAAATGAGTACTTTTGGCCAGCCTTGTGGGGGGGTGGTGACAAATGAGTACTTTTGGCCAGCCTTTGGGGGGTGTGTGAAAAATGAGTACTTTTGGCCAGCCTTGGGGGGGGGTGAAAAATGAGTACTTTTGGCCAATCTTGTGGGTGTGTGTGAAAAATGAGTACTTTTGGCCAGCCTTGTGGGGGGTGTGACAAATGAGTACTTTTGGCCAGCCTTTGGGGGGTGTGTGAAAAATGAGTACTTTTGGCCAGCCTTGGGGGAGGGAGGGGTGAAACATGAGTACTTTTGCCAGCCTTGGGGGAGGGGGGGTGAAAATGAGTACTTTTGGCCAGCATTTGGGGGGGGGTGAAAAGTGGGTTCTTTTGGCCAGCCTTGGGGGAGGGGGGGGGTGAAAATGAGTAACTTTTGGCCAGCCTTGGAGGGGGGGGTGAAAAATGAGTACTTTTGGCCAATCTTGGGGGTGTGTGTGAAAAATGAGTACTTTTGGCCAGCCTTGAGGGTGGTGGTGAAAAATGAGTACTTTTGGCCAGTCTTGGGGGGGGGTGAAAAATGAGTACTTTTGGCCAGCCTTTGGGGGGGGGTGAAAACTAGTACTTTTGGCCAGCCTTGGGGGAGGGGGGGGGAGTGATTAATGAGTACTTTTGTCCAGCCTTTGGGGGGGGGGAAATGAGTACTTTTGGCCAGCCTTGGGGGAGGGGGGGTGAAAAATGAAGTACTTTGGCACCCTTTGGGGGGGGGGTGAAAAATGAGTACTTTTCGCCAGCCTTGGGGGAGGGGGGTGAAAAATGTGTACTTTTGGCCAGCCTTGAGGGGGTGAAAAATGAGTACTTTTTGGCCAGTCTTGGGGGGGGGTGAAAAATGAGTACTTTTGGCCAGCCTTGGGGGAGGGGGGGTGAAAAATGAGTACTTTTGGCCAGGCTTGGGGAGGGGGGTGAAAAATGAGTACTTTTGGCCAGCCTTATGGGAGGGAGGTGAAAAATGAGTACTTTTGGCCAGCCTTTGGGGGTGGTGAAAAATGATTACTTTTGGCCAGCCTTGGGGGGGGGGGTGAAAAATGAGTACTTTTGGCCAGCCTTGGGGGAGGGGGGTGAAAAATGAGTACTTTTGGCCAGGCTTGGGGGTGGTGAAAAATGAGTACTTTTGGCCAGTCTTGGGGGGGGTGAAAAATGAGTACTTTTGGCCAGCCTTGGGGGAGGGGGGGTGAAAAATGAGTACTTTTGGCCAGGCTTGGGGAGGGGGGGTGAAAAATGAGTACTTTTGGCCAGCCTTATGGGAGGGAGGTGAAAAATGAGTACTTTTGGCCAGCCTTTGGGGGTGGTGAAAAATGAGTACTTTTGGCCAGCCTTTGGGGGAGGGGGGGTGAAAAATGAGTACTTTTGGCCAGCCTTTGGGGGGCGGGTGAAAAGTGGGTACTTTTGGCCAGCCTTGGGGAGGGGGTGAAAAATGAGTACTTTTGACCAGCCTTGGGGGGGTGTGAAAAATGGGTACATTTGGCCAGCCTTGGGGGAGGGGGGGGTGAAAAATGAGTACTTTCCGCCAGCCTTGGGGGAGGGGGGTGAAAAATGAGTACTTTTGGCCAGCCTTGGGGGAGGGGGGGGCTTTATAAAATAATTTACAAAACGTGAAATATAAGTTATTTAATTTTAATATTAAATGGCAAAACCATTTTCATTAGCTAATTAACTAGGAATCAAAGACCTATAATCTCGGGTGTCGGGAGGGGAGGGCACCTCTGTAGTCGGCTTTATTTTTAAAAAAATGAGACCTCCCCTATAACCAAATCCTGGCTGCGCTAATACAAACAACAACGATAAATTTTATTGACGGTCAAAGAAAACTTTACAATGTCTGTTTTTGGCCACCTTAGTGTGGTACAGTGCTGGGAACTGAAACAACGTTTCAAAACATCGACATCTATTTTCAAGTGAAAATTAAACATACGAACACATCAAACAGTATTTATAAGAGCATAAACAGAGCCTGATTACTTTATCCATTACGATTTGCTCGCTGACATTGGTGATACCGTCGTTCTTAACTGAATTTTTGGCCTTCATTGACACCGACTTTATTATTTAAAATATTTAAAATGGTATCTAATGAAAGTTCCGTTATCAAAATACAATCTTATTCATATAAACTATTTGCTTCAGTCTTTTCTGTTGCAATATTACAAAACATAAATCATATTTCGGTTTCAGATATCCGACCTCGCTTTTAGGTCACTCAATTGAGAAAAATATTTAAGTCGTCATGAAACATTCGGAATTAACAGCTAAAACAAAGTACCGGGTGATCAAAAAGTCAGTATAAATTTGAAAACTTAATAAATCACGGAATAATATAGATAGAGAGGTAAAAATTGACACACATGCTTGGAATGACATGGGGTTTTATTAGAAAAAAAAGCAAAGTTCAAAAAATGTCTGACAGATGGCACGTGATTCGTAACTGCTACCGTGACGGGTGAGAGGTACGCCGATATGTTAAAGAATCGCATCATCCCCAGCCTGGCTGATAAACACCTGCTGGAACGTACGATTTTTATGCAGGATGGCGCTCCACCCCATATTGCTAGACGCGTGAAAGATCTGTTGCGCGCGTCGTTTGGTGATGATCGTGTGCTCAGCCGCCGCTTGGCCTCCCAGGTCCCCAGACCTCAGTCCGTGCGATTATTGGCTTTGGGGTTACCTGAAGTCGCAAGTGTATCGTGATCGACCGACATCTCTAGGGATGCTGAAAGACAACATCCGACGCCAATGCCTCTCCATAACTCCGGACATGGTTTACAGTGCTGTTCACAACATTACTCCTCGACTAGAGCTATTGTTGAGGAATGATGAACATATTGAGCATTTCGTGCAAAGACCATCATCTTTGCTTTGTCTTAATTTGTTATGCTAATTACTGCTTTTCTGATCAGGTGAAGCGCCATCTATCGGACATTTTTTGAACTTTTCTTTTCCTTTATTCTCAGAACAATGGCTGTCTGAAATAAAACTGGAATAATTGAGAACAACAAAGTGCTTTTTTTAATGCGACCCTGCGTTTCTATTGCATAGAAATCTATAGTTTTGTTCCGATATTGATGATATTTTGCACACTCTACCTTAAAAACAGGAGGAATGTCACTGTATAAAATTTCTTTCGGTGCATGCTTTACAGTGCTGTTCACAACATTATTCCTCGACTACAGCTATTGTTGAGGAATGATGGCGAACGTATTGAGCATTTCCTGCAAAGAACATCATCTTTGCTTTGTCTTAATTTGTTGTGCTAATTATTGCTTTTCTGATCAGATGAAGCACCATCTGTCGGACATTTTTTGATTTTTTAATTTTTTTTTTTTTTTTTTTTTTTTTTTTTTTTTTTTTTTTGGGGGTTCTAGTGACACCCCCAGTCATTCCAAGCATGTGTGTCAATTTTTACCTCTTCATCTACGTTACTTCGTGATTTACTAAGTTTTCAAATTTATACTGACTTTTTCATCACCCGGTACTTTATCCATTGAGATTTTCCCCCTGAAATTGTTGATACCGTCGTTCCTAACTGAATTTTTGTCCCTCATTAGCACTGACTTTATTATTTAAAATGACATTTAATGAAAGTTCCGTTATCAAATTACAATCTTATTCATATAAACCATTTGCTTCAGTCTTTTCTGTTACAATATTACAAAACATAACTCATTTTTCGGTTTCAGGATTCCGACCTCGCTTTTAGGAGACTCAATTGAGAAGAATATTTAAGCCGTAATGAAACATTCGGAGTTTACCGCTAAAACAAAGTATAATAACAAAATAAAGATTGATAAGACTCATGAACTAGACTTTTACCGACGAGAACAGGTTAACTTCCGACATTAGCAGACGACCGTTCCGTCAAATCCTTCGTCTCGAGAAAGCTTAACGCGACGTTGACGTGACGTGAAGGTCCGGTGACAGGGTAATATCGCAGATGTCCTGTATAGCGCGGTTATAGCGAGGCGCTACAGTTTGAGTGCCGCCTTTAGAAATACATCGTGGAATGTTCTGACGGACGGTGATGTGACGGCAGTGTGAATTGGCCTTCAAGGTTCCCATGGAAACCGATCAACAGCTTCTCGGTTTTGTGATCATTGGCTGCGAATTTGTGCTATACCATCAACTCGTCGGTCCGCTAAATCACGCCCTGTTCGAGCAAGCCTGCGCTGTCTGTCTGACGTTCGAGTTACAAGCAGAAACAACAGTTCGAGGTAAGCCAGCTTGCACCATTCCCTCCATATTATCGACTGTCAAAATTTCGTCAGTCCCGTAGGTGTGGTAATCACTTTGATTCAGTGTTTCTGTCCTTCCGTAATGTCTTTGTTTCAGTCCCTTGATCGTCGATACATTGCAGTAAACTATCGCTGTGAAACTTAATCCCTGTTATTGCAATATTCCTATTTTATTAGGATAGTTCTAATGATTTCAGACTAGCCATATCATTGTTGTTCTTCTGAAAGTTGACTGTATACTACTCTTCTGATACCGGTTACTTTACCATCTAAATCAACTTTTATGTTGCATGAAAAAATTCCTTTACCTGTATTTCGATATCATCGCCCATATCGAATCGGTCAGCCGATCGTAAGTTTACTTTGAATTTGCGTGTATTATCTCTGGTGTCTCGTAACATTATCTATGAAATAAACAAAATGTACTTGGTATGCCTCAAAAACCAAACAGAACTACATTATAAAAAAAGTTTAACCTTCTGATGCTGCTAATATTTTATTATTTTATCGACAGCTGTTTCGGCCTTAGGCCATTTTCAAGTAATCGGTCATAAAATTTACTTATCTTTCTGCTACGCTTAATATAAGTACTTACTGCATGCAGCTGTTATGAACTTTTTCTAAATTTTTATGTAGTTCTTATTAAATAAGAACTATTAAATAATAACTAAATAAAAATTTATTAAAAGTTCATAATAGCGGCACGAAATAAGAACATATATACAATTATCATCGCAGAAAGATAAGTAAATTTTATGACAGATTGCTTTAAAATGACCTAAGGCCATATTAGCAGCTTCAGAAGGTTTAATTTCTTTAATTATGTTTTACGATATATATTTTGCTGCGGGCCCGACAATGAAGAAAATTTTGACAAACAGAACTACTTTTGTGGCTTCCGTATGCTGCAATGTTGAAATGAGACTGATTCTTTAAAATTTCATTTATTGATCCTATTTTGGTAAAATTTTCCTCAGGGCAGCGGCGGCGTAGTGTGCTGATGTTGGTAACGACTGTGGAATGCTCTCTGAGAAGCCAATCTCACAGAATGAGGGGAATAATCTTTTGTGCTGACTTTAAAATAAATATTTTATGGTCGACATATTCTTGTATGTACTCTTATCCGCTCTGCAAATTACTTATCATTGTAATGGGAACATTTCGTTACTAATATTGTCATACTTCGTCGTCACTGACGAAAATATCATTTGACCCATTGAATTGAAAGACTGAAACACCTGATGGTTTTGAAACAAATGAAACAGCACAGTTTAATGTTTCGGGGCACTAGAAACAATGAAACTACTTGTTTAATAATAGCATAAACCGATATTAAATCACCATAAATCTGTGTCGTATTTATGGTTATTCAATTATTGGGTAATTTCGTAGAACACCCTTGAATCGATTTATATCGTTATGTCCCATCAAGTGTGTATATCGATAACTTTGACGCACGCGCGATTGACAAAAGACTGGCGTCTCAATTGTTAATTTCGTGACGCGTAATGAACAAAATATAAAACGTATATGAACTTACACTTAAGTTAATAAAAAGATAATTTTGAAATAACTTACCTTGTTATATGTGATGTCTTGCTTATTATCACGCCGTTTGTAGTAATTGATCGCACGTAACTTATTGTTTGCTAGTTCTTGGCTTATTAGTGTCGTTTGGGGCTGTGTAGGATACTGGTTAAGTCCTGTTTTTCCATATCCAGGATACACTCTTGCAATGTCTCTCAAAAATGTTGGTAAAATTTCGTTAGCCTTAATTTTCCCTGCTAATTTCAGAAACTGAAATAAAGTTCATCCCTATCGTCTATTCTGCCCTCTTTCTTAACTGCGTCTTTCAGAGATTTCCAGAGTCTTTAAATATTCTGATTATGAACAGATGGAACTTTTGATGAAACGACTTCGATGGAATGGTTTAGAGACTCGTGATCTATACCTTCAGATTTCAAAGTTTGATATGATTTTCTGCCATCGGTCATAACTTTTGTTCCAGGTCAAATAAAGTTCTTAATTAGGGGCACAAGTGTTTGTCTTGTCCTAGAGGTGACGCGGAGAATAAAACGGTTTCATGACTGTCGTTCTATGCCACCAAATACCCAAATATGTTCTACTTCATTTTTAATTTGCGTCCTTTCCCATATTTGGGGGTTGCGATGTGTGATTCGTCAAACTCCACAACTTTTCCAATGCCACCAATAGGCACACTATCGTGAATCACTATCACGTAACACTTCTCTCTACACAACACGAAATAGTCACAAATCGTGTTGATATTCCGCAGTACACGCATCTAACGTATACTTATGGAGCCAACACGTAACGACCATAAAACCACTTTGTTCTATAGTTAATACACCACGAAATGACGTGCTACAGCCGCAAAATTTAAACGACAAGAATAAGATGCTGTGACATGCAAATGATTAGCTTTTCGTGAGCATTCGCACAAGCTTGGGGCCGGTGGCGACACATACAACGTGCTGACATGAGGAAAGTTTCCAACCGATTTCTCATACACAAACACCAGTTGGCCGGCGTTGCCTGGCGAAACGTTGTTGTGATGCCTCGTGTAAGGAGGAGAAATGCGTACCATCACGTTTCCGACATTGATAAAGGTCGGATTGTAGCCTATCGCGATTGCGGTTTATCGTATCGCGACATAGCTGCTCGAGTTCATCGCGATCCAATGACTGTTAGTAGAATATGGAATCGGTGGTTTCAGGACGGCAATACGGAACGCCGTGCTGGATCCCAACAGCCTCGTATCACTAGCAGTCGAGATGACAGGCACCTTATCCGCACGGCTGTATCGGATCGGGCAGCCATGTCTCAATCTCAGAGTCAACAGATGGGGACGTTTGCAATACAACTACTATCTGCACGAACAGTTCGACGACGTTTGCAGCAGCATGGACTATCAGGTCGGAGACCGTGGCTGCGGTTATCCTTGACGTATCATCACAGACAGGAGCGCCTGTGATGGTGTAACGTAATAACGAATTGCACGAATGGCAAAACGTCATTTTTTCGGATGAATCCAGGTTCTGTTTACAACATCATGATGGTCGCATCCGTGTTTGGCGACATTGCAGTGAACGCACATTGGCAGCGTGAATTCGTCATCGCCATACTGGCGTATCACCTGGCATGATGGTATGGGCTGCCAACGGTTACACGTCTCGGTCACCTCTTGTTCGCATCGACGGTACTATGAATAGTGGTCGTTACATTTAAGATGTGTTACGACCCGTGGCTCTACCCTTCATTCGATCCCTTCGAAACCCTACATTCAGCAGGATAACGCACGACCAAATGTTGCAGTAGCTGTACGGCCTTTGTGGATACGGAAAATGTTCGACTACTGCTCTGGCCAGCACATTCTCGAGATCTCTCACCAATTGAAAACGTCTGGTCAATGTTTGGCGAGCAACTGGCTCGTCAAAATACGCCAGTCACTACTCTTGATGAATTGTGGTATCGTGTTGAAGCTGCATGGGTATCTGTACCTGTACACGCCATCCAAGCTCTGTTTGACTCAATGCCCAGGCGTATCAAGGCCGTTGTTAAATCCAGAGGTGGATGTTCTGGGTACTGATTTCTCAGGATATATGCACCCAAACTGCGTGAAAATGTAATCACGTATCAGTTCTAGTATATTTGTCCAATGAACACCCGTTAATCATCTGGATTTCTTCTTGGTGTAGCAATTTTAATGGCCAGTTGTGTATTTTTTAAAGTCATTTTCTGTTGGCTGGGGTATGTGCTTTGTTACTAACTTTGACCGACTGAGCTGCAGGCTAGAGGCTCATGGCGCGCTGATGGAGATCGCGTGTGCCACAGTCGACAAAATGCAACTTGTTCGCCATACTGAAGCGTGTAGTGTACTATTTGCTAAACAAGTGTTGTTGCAAATAGTAGCCTCCTTTAGCACTGCTTGCAGTACAATTCAATAATTTGGAAGAATCCGTGTACATTGAAGTCGTGGCGCCACTGCAGTCGATACCTATCGAACGGTACAAAGAATGTAGCGGGAAATAGGAGTGTCGTTTTTTGTTTCGACAACGTAGAGTGAGATAAATGTTACTGAGCTTCAGACAAATTTTGTAGTAAACTCGAGTGAAGGTGATATAATGTCTGCCTCTAATACTCTTGCCTGGAAAAATTTAATTTTGCGTTTAGCTGACTCGCAAAAATGTTTTGAATTTTCGTTGGAGTATGCCAGATTGCAACCCCATGAACTGTATTGAGTATGGGTGGGAGAATTCAGTGATCCTCAGCGAGAGAAAAGATAATGTGAATTTCCTGTGGCCGCCATTGGTCGCTTCATTCCCGCTATTTTCATCTGTTGGCAACATCATCAGTGGAACACGCCGGAACGGTAAGTAAAACTTTAGATACGAGGGTAGTTAATTTTTTGAGCGGACAATCGTACATACAAGAACTTGTCAACCATAGATTAGGAATAGCATTTTTTATTTACGTGGTGGTCTGTATGAAGCACTAATGAAGACAGAAAAAACAAATGCTGTTCCTGCTCTATGGTTGACAGGTTCTTATATGTTTCCTTGTCCAGTCGATAAATTAATTATCCCCATAAAGGGAACATTTGATTGCCAACATTTGCAAATTTTGTATTACATTGTGTTCTATTTACTTCTTCTTTCCTGATTACATATCAGTAATGTTTTGTCGATTGCACCAACAGAATCTAGAGAGTGAACCGTTCGGTAGGTATCGACCGCAGCGACACCGCGATCCGATGTAATTCATAAAGGAAATTGGGTTGCGAACTTTTTGTTATACAGTTTCACACTTCTTTCACAGCCACAATCAACACATTTTTCGGTTAATTACTAGGGAGCAGGCTGAATTCCCAACAAAACTCCAAACATATGTCTGTTGAAGAAATTCGCGGAATCAAGGCCAATTCACACTGTCCAACACGTCACGTCACCGTCCGTCAGAACATTCCGCAATGTATTTCTAATGGCGGCATTCACACTGTCCGACACCGGACCGTCACGTCACGTCAACGTCACGTCAGGCTTTCTCGAGAAGAATGTTTTGACGGAACGGCCGTCTGCTAACATTGGAAGTTAACCTATTTTCGTTACGTGAATTACATGTTGCAGTCGACGATTGCACTGTTTATATGAAATTGTGTCTTATTAATGATTTTTTTAAATGTTTGTAAAGCTTATGGGACTTAATTACGGGGTCATCAGTCCCTAAACTTACAAACTACTTATAAACTACTTACGAACTAGGACGGCACAAATATCCATGCCCGAGGGGGGATTCGAACCCCCGACCGTAGTGGCCGTGCGGACCGTGACTGAAGCGCCTCAGTCCCCTCGGCCACCCTGGCCGGCTGTGTCTTATTCATCTTTATTTTGTTGTTATACCTCATTTTAGAGGTAAATCTCAAATGTTTCATGACGACTTAAATATTTTTGTCAATTGAGTGTCCCCCTAAAATCGAGGACGTATATCTGAAACCAAAAAATGGTTTATGTTATGTAACATTGTAACAGAAAAGACTGAAGCAAACTGTTTATTTGAATAAGATTGTAATTTGATTACGCATTTTTCACTAAGTAACATTTTAAATGAAAAAGTCAGTTCTAATGAAAGACAAAAATTCAGTTGTTTACGACGGTATTAACAATGTCAGCGGGCAAATCGTAATTGATGAAGTAAGCAGGCGCTTTTTATGCTCTTATAAGTATTGTTTGATGTTTTCATATGTTTTTTTTTTTTTTTTTTTTTCGCTTGAAAATAGATGTAGACGTTTTCAAGATGTTTCAAATGTTTGTGAAGCTTATGGGACTTAACTACGGGGTGATCAGTCCTTAAACTTACAAACTACTTATGAACTAACTAAGACTAAGGACGGCACAAATATCCATGCCCGAGGGGGGATTCGAACCCGCGACCGTAGTGGCCGTGCAGACCGTGACTGGAGCGCCTCAGTCCCCTCGGCCACCGCGGCCAGCGATGTCGATGTTTTGAAATGTTGTTTCAGTTCCCAGTAATTTGGCGAAAAACATACACTGTAAAGTTTTCTTTGGCCGCCAATAACAGTTAGTGTTCTTGTTCTAGTATTAAACTAGGACTTTCTACATAACAGATCGCCACTCATAACCTAACTTTCAACATCGCGTATTGACATGGGCCAATTGACGTGACGGACACTGACGGACAGTGTGAATACATCTTGACGTGACGGTGCCGTGACGTGACGTTGACGTGACGGATAGTGTGAAATGGCCTTCAGTACTCGCCACGGTAAATTATCCATCACGATGAATTAACTAACTTCACACTATAACAATTTCACGCAGCGTAAAGTTACTCCAAGCAACGAAATGTCAGATCCCAAACGTCATATTTCAATCGCGCATCTGTTAACCTTTTCGATATGTATCGCTCCAACCGCGAGAGCGATCTGCCTTGATGGCCCAATACGCCGAGCGTTCTGGCTCAGCGCGTCCGGTCGGAGGGGTCAACGCTCTCTGTAATAAAAAAATCTGAGCCAAGAACACACCGAACAACAATCAACGAATACGATCAGCGACCCCAAGGAAGATATATACAGGGTGTTTCACTAAGTGTGTTTGCCTCTGTAACTTATAAAATAATAGGTGACGGGAAATTTTAATGCGGTATGTCAACACAAGAAATGTTACACTTTCTGCGGAGCTATGAACATAATTTATTGTATCATTTTCCAAAGAGTTACACCACAAAGATATAATTTTTTAAATGGAACAATAGTTTTTTCTATCGTGTATTGGATTCGTTGAGATCAGCTGCGTCCAAATCAATTTAAACTACATTCCCATCACTGTTAGTTTGGGAGCTACAACCCTTCAAAGTTCCGGGGGTGGAGGCTGCGATAGCGTAGCTGACTGGCCGAGTGGCTATCCTCTGGGGCACGGACCACTGTCTCATGACCACCAGCCAGTCAGCTACGCTGACGTAGCCTCCGCCCCCGGAACTTTGAAGGGATGTAGCTCCCAAACTAACAGTGATTGGAATGTAGTTTAAATTGATTTGGACGCAGCTGGTTTTAACGAATCCAATGCACGATAGAAAAAACAATTGTTCCATTTAAAAAATTATATCTTTGTGCTGTAACTCTTTGGAAAATGATACAATAAACTATGTTCATAGCTCCGCAGAAAGTGTAACATTTCTTGTGTTGACATACCGCATTAAAATTTCCCGTCACCTATTATTTTATAAGTTACAGAGGCAAACACACTTAGTGAAACACCCCATATATATAAGGCGACCGCTGGCCCGGAGCCGGAAATCCGGATTCGAATCCCGTTCCAGTACAAATTTTCAACTTTACCGTTGGATTTTATTTCGGTAATTTCCAAGAATGCTTGTAATCGAAGTAGCTCGGCCTGAAATGATACATATCGAACAAGCCACTCTAAATCGATTATGCGCAAATTGACGCATGGGATGACAATATATTGATGTTTACGAACATATAGTTACATACAAATATTTCTCATTAGTGGTACTCCAAATCTGGGCTGACATGAATATTTTGGTAATTTGGGAGCAGCACTACCAATATTTTTTTGTAGCAGAATCGCGACATTCGTAGGAAGTGGCTCAATGGATTTGACGAATTTCGGTGTAAATGTCATTCCTCCAACTGTCACTGGCGTTGAATGTGTGTTAGTACGTATCCACGTAACAACACGTTCGGAAATCTTAGCATTGTCGTAAAAATTGTTGAATGTTTCTCATGCACTGTAATGTAATTTGGAATAAGCGTTAGGAGAGCGTTGACAAAACAGCAACAGTTTTATTTGTATAAGGAAATAAAAATTATAGATACGACTTTCACACATAAGCTGCTACAGATTTTTTTTTACCGGCGAGAACTAGTTGCTTTCGTGTGACAGTTTTTTCTACTTTATTTCTTTATGAACCTGTGTCTGCAAAGCCTTTTAAATCACTCTGTCACTCACGACAACAGTAACTATTAAAATACGTTCACGTAACTATGAACAAAACAATTCATGGTAAAATTTTACGACGCTTCTCGCCGGGCTCCGCCGCTTATGTTGGCAACAGATGAACAATGAAGTGTAGAATTGCATTAATATTTTTCACGAGTTCCAGAGCAAATGTTATTGCTGCTCGTTTCACTCGCAGCAAAATTAATACTGTACCTGCTGTATGGTTGACAGGTTCTTGTACGTATCCTTGTCCGTTCAGAAAAAAATAATTTTCTTTTTAATTGAAGTTGTCAAGACAAAACATTTATTGGTCATCTGAGTTGCCGCCATTATCATTGGTGCCAACATAACCACTGCAGCCCGGTGAGAAGCGTCGTACAATTTAACCCAATTCATAAGTCGCGCGTCGATAGTCGTGTAATCGATATGTGTTTCATCGAGGGAGCTACTTCTTTTGCAAGTATTCTTGGAAATTACCTTTATTTAGGTACCATGAAACCGGTCAAAATGTTTAAATATTTCGAATTCGTATGGCTATTCAAATACAAATATACTCTTAGTATATTCTAACTGCAGTTTTCAGCAATGAAGTGAATTAAATTTTACTTACGGTGTCGGCGGTGTAGTGTGCTAATATTAGCAACGAAAAGCTCGCTTCACGGGGATAATTAATTTACTGACCGGACAAGGGTAGTCCTACATACAAGAACCTGTCAACTATTGAGCCGTAACAGCATTAATTATTTATCTCACGACCAACATGAAAAAATATTCCCCCCCTCTCATTCAAAGGCCATTGCCAACATCAATATATTACGCCATCGAGGGCCGCAAGTAAAATTTTACCATGGAATAACCAGTAATTTGGCAGAATGCTTGCAAACGATATATATCGATGGCGGGACTGTGACTGAGCGATATATCAAGCAATCTAGCATAGTGATATTGACCACATTCAGAAGAGCGTTTCTCGAAATATGAAATGTTCGCTTTACAAGGATGATTAATTTGCTGACCAGACAAGGATACATTGAAAACCTGTCCACCATAAGAGAGGGCACAGTTTTAATCTACCATGGAGAAGGAATAGTATTAATGATTTATTTCATGGTTAACACAAAAGACCCGCGCTGTTTAAAAACCGGTTCACACACAGAACGAGGGAAATAGGTCTAATCTTTTGTGTTGACTGTGAAATAAATAATGAATGCTGTTTCTGCTCTGTGGTTGACAGGTTCTCGATATACCCTTGTCCGATCAGTAAATTAATCATCCTTAATTATTACAGGTATTATGTAAAACACTCGTTGGTTTTATATATAGCTCCGTCAAGTTGCACCTTCGATATATATCGTTTTGCAAGCTTTCTACCAAATTACCGCAGCTAGTGTGTTGGTTTCGACACTGTTTACATTCATAAACATTTATGTGACTGCATTATCAAGCATTTACGAAATAAATCCTATACATATTATAAATGCGAAAGTTTGTATGTTTGTTACCGCATCACGCTAAAACTACAGCACCGATTTAGATGAAATTTCATATAGAGATTTCTTATGTCTTGGATTAGGACAAAGGCTACTTTTCAAAATGTTTATTACAAGTTATTTATTTGAAATATATCCATAGAAATACATAACGGTTGTAAGAAGGTTCTAATACAATTGCAGAAGAGCATTGCACAGTGTGTCATGTTTAGACTGCCGGGCGCCGTAGCTCAGCGCGCCCGGTCAGAGAGCTCAACGCCCTCTGTAATAAAAAAGCTGAGCCAACAACACACCGAACAAGAACGAACAAACACGATCAGCGTCCGCAACGAACAGAACTACACATAGAGCACAAAAAAAAAAAAAAAAAAAAAAAAAAAAAGCCGCGAGGGTTAACGCGTCATGTAATAATCTCCCGTTATTTTGGGCAATGGTTCGGGTCCTGCTATAGTAAAATTTTTTTCTTTGTTATTGTTATGTTTTTTACTTTCGAATATACAAAAAGATTCTTGGATACTGCCAAAACGGCTTAACTGATATATAATTACATACACAAGAAATCTGTGTGTCGAGAGCTACAAATCTCTAAATATAGTCGGAGAACAAGAAGTCTCGAAACGTCGTTTACAGGGACGTATTGCGATAGATTTTTGGCTCTCCATCCGTTCCAAGACAATTATATATTCCGTGCTAACAATGTCGCAAACAGTCATGTAGTTATTTATGCCTTTTCTTCGCACTTTAATGTCTGACTATTGAACCGCGGGTAACACCGCGGGGAGCAGCTAGTCTTGATTATAAAGAAGAGTGTCCATTTGCGTGTTACTTTTTGTATTTCAAACAAATCTATAGTTTCTTTCTGATCACCATTCTGTGCATTGGGGAGGGTTCTTTACGACAGACTTCAACATCAACCTATAGATTCACTTCGACCTTGAAGAAATTTAGAATATGTGAAAATGTCCTCTTTTGCCTTTACCTCAGTTTATTTTGGTTTACATAGTAAAAGCAGCTTGTGTACCAGATGAACAGCCATCAGTCACAAATAATTCGTTATTGTGGCAGATATAGATTTCAGTCACTGTGTGACCATTATCAGTTCTGAAAAACACAGAACCTGTTACAATTCGGCAACAGGCATGCCTAATTACACACTAGTTGTACATCACTTCTATTCCAGTTAACAATAAAAAAATGAGAGTCATGACTTAAAATGTAGAGTAAAACATACAAAAAGTTTCAATCTTCATGTTTAATTTCACGTTTCAATTCACACAGAGGCAGCTGTTTCAACTCCTACATAGTTCGATTAAGTGAATGGTATCGGCGACTGTAGTGCCCTCTTTACATTATTTATTAATAACAAAATGTGTTTTCTCACACGTTCAGCATCTCAAAATTCTATTACTTTTTTTATTTACACAATTTTAATGTATAATATTGTGTTTTTTAAAAGCAATATACACAATTTTCAGTTATACATGCATGTTGGCGACCTTATAAACTAATCGGTGTCTTCAATTATAACTGTAAATGTAAACATTGATAACGTTTTAAAGCGGTTTTTAAAAATTTGTTAGTAAAACAAGTAGTAGTAAATATTTTTTGTAGTAACCTTATTCAGTATTCAGGATTATAAATACAAAATCAGTTGGGTGTATTACAGGAGTAGGTCTGATAATGAATAAGAAAATAGGAATGCGGGTAAACTACTATGAGCAACACACTGATCGCATTATCGTAGTCAAGATAGATACGAAGCCAACACCTACCACAGTAGTACAGGTTTATATGCCAACTAGCTCTGCCGATGATGAGGAGATTGAAGAAATATATGAGGAGCTAAAGGAAATTATTCTGACAATTAAGGAAGAGGAAAACTTAATTGTTATGGGAGACTGGAATTCGGTAGTAGGACAAGGAAGGGAAGGGAAGATAGTAGGTGAATTTGGTCTGGGCAAAAGGAATGAAAGAGGAAGCCGCCTGGTAGAATTTTGCACGGAACATGATTTAATCGTAACAAACACGTGGTTTAAGAATCACAAAAGAAGGTTGTATATGTGGAAGAGACCAGGAGACACCGGGAGATACAAGATAGATTTTATAATGGTCAGACATAGATTTCGGAACCAGGTTTTAAACTGTAAGACGTACCCAGGGGCAGATATAGACTCTGACCATAACTTGTTGGTTATGAACTGTAGGCTGAAACTGAAGAAGCTACAAAAAGGTAGGAAAATAAGGAGATGGGACCTGGAAAAATTGAAGGAACCTGAGGTTCTTAAGAATTTCAGAGGCAGGTTTAGGCAACAATTGACAGAAACAGGGGAAAATAAAACAGTAGAGGAGGAATGGGTAGCATTGAGAGATGGAATAGTGAAGGCAGCAGAGGACAAAATAGGTAGGAAGGTAAGACCTACAAAAATCCTTGGATATCACAGGAAATACTAAATTTAATTGATGAAAGGAGGAAATATAAAAAAGCAGTAAATGAAACAGGCAAAATGGAGTATAGACGACTAAGAAATGAGATTGACAGGAAGTGCAAAATGGCTAAGCAGGAATGGCTAGAAGGCAAATGAAAGGATGTAGAAGAATGTATAAATAGGGGAAAAATAGATACAGCCTACAGGAAAACAAAAGAAACATTTGGAGACAAGAAAAACAGCTCTATGAATATCAAGGACACTGATGGAAAACCAGTTCTCAGCAAAGAAGGGAAAGCTGAAAGGTGGAAAGAGTATATAGAGAGAATCTATGAAGGAAATGAACTTAGCGGCACTATTGTAGAAAGGGGAGAAGAAGTAGATGAGGATGAAATAGGAGATACTATACTGAGAGATGAATTTGACAGAGCACTGAAAGACCTAAGGCGAAACAAGGCCCCTGGACTAGATGATATTCTCTCAGAGCTACTGAAGTCTCTGGGAGAACCAGCCATGACAAAATTGTTTCACCTGGTGTGTAAAAAGTATGAGACAGGTGAAGTACCCTCAGACTTTAAGAAAAATGTTATAATCCCCATTCCAAAGAAAGCAGGTGCAGACAGGTGTGAAAACTACAGAACCACCAGTTTAATAAGTCATGGTTGCAAAATATTAACGCGAATTATATACAGAAGGATGGAAAAGCTGGTAGAAGCCGACCTCGGGGAAGATCAGTTTGGGTTCAGGAGAAATGTAGGAACACGGGAGGCAATACGTTACGGCTTATCCTAGAAGATAGATTAAGAAAAGGCAAAACTACATTTCTAGCTTTTGTAGATTTGGAGAAGGCTTTTGACAATGTTGATTGGAATAAACTCTTTCAAGTTCTGAAGCAAGCAGGAGTAAAATATAGGGAACGTAAGGTTATTTATAACTTGTACAAAAACCAGACAGCGGTTATCAGAGTTGAAGGGCATGAAAGGGATGCAGTGGTTGGAAAGGGAGCAAGACAGGGTTGTAGTCTTTCTCCATTGTTATTCAATTTGTACATTGAGCAAGCTATAAAGGAAAGCAAGGAGAAATTTGGAGAAGGAATTAAAGTTCAGGGTGAAGAATTAAAAACATTGCGTTTTGCCGACGACATTGTAATAATCTCAGAGACAGCAAAAGACCTGGAAGAGCAGTTGAAGGGAATGGACAGTGTGCTGAAAGGTGCATATAAGATGAACATTAACAAGAGCAAAACTAGGGTAATGGAGTGCAGTGTAAGGAAATCAGGTGATGCTGAAGGAATTAGATTGGGAAACGAAGCAATAAAGGAGGTAGACGAGTTTTGTTACTTGGGCAGTAAAATAACAAATGATGGTCGCAGTACAGAGGATATAAAATGCAGAATGGCAATGGGTAGAAAAGCGTTCGTGAAAAAGAGAAATTTGTTAATATCGAATATTGATTTAAGCCTAAGGAAGTCTTTTCTGAAGGCATTTGTATGGAGTGTTGCCTTGTATGGGAGTGAGACATGGACGATAAACAGTGCGGACAGGAAGAGGATTGAGGCTTTTGAAATATGGTGCTACAGAAGAATGCTGAAGATTAGGTGGGTGGATCGCGTAACTAATGAGGAGGTATTGAACAGAATTGGAGAGAAAAGAAATTTCTGGCATACCTTGACTAAAAGAAGGGATAGATTGGTAGGACACATTCTTAGACATCTAGGAATTGTGAATTTAGCATTGGAGGGAAGTGTGTGGGGTAAAAATCGCAGAGGAAGACCAAGAGATGGATACAGTAACCAGATTCAGACAGATGTAGGTTGCCGTTCTTATGTGGAGATGAAGAGGCTTGCCCAGGATAGGGTATTGTGGAGAGCTGCATCAAACCAGTCTCCGGACTGAAGACCACAACAACAACGATCAACCACCGCAACGAGAGTCAACTTAGTTTACGCGGCCAACGTAAAGGCAATGCAGATGGTGCAATCTATTGACAATCTGTTTAATTAACATGAACGACAGCTCTTGCAGTTGCTTAGATTCTTTATGCAAGACCTACTTTCAAATGTTCAAATGTTTGTTAAGCTTAATGGACTTAACTACGGGGTCATCAGTCCCTAAACTTGCAAACTACTTATGAACTACCTTATACTGAAGACAGCACAAACATCCATGCCCGAGGGGGGATTCGAAACCCCAACCATAGCGGCCGTGCAGACTGTAGTGGCGCGCCGCAGACCGCTCGGCCACTGCGGCCGGCAAGACCTACTTTAATGCTAGCATAGTTTATCACACAATTTTGGTTATACAGGTCGATGAAAAGACGAGAAATACGCAAATAATTTAATTTAGCACGACAGCTCTTGCAGTTGTTTTGATTCTTTACGCAAGCGTTGTTTTCACGAGATTTCTGTTTCACACGTCGATGCACAACAGTGGATGGAATTGTTCACTTTGTTCAAGCAAGCGTTGTGTACTGCGCAACAGACTGATTTACCTGTTTTATTCATCATCACAGGTAAGTACCGCGTACTGTTATAACTTATCATTCATTTAAGTTATAATTTACTGCTAATTTACAGAGCGTGCGATATTATTATTATCTTTTGTACATACGTACTTACCTTTTCTTCATTACTATCTTACCTATCTGTGACTGATCAGGATAGATTGAAATGTCACTTAAATGTGATTTGCAGAGTATCCCATGTAGATGTAGATCTTACATCTGCAGGATTACAGCAGACAAGCACTGCAAAACTTTGTATATATATATATATATATATATATATATATATATATATATATATATATATATATATATTTATTCCATGCATTTTTAATTGTTTACTTTTGTATGTACTGTTATTTGTTTGATTGTTTTTATTTTTTTAATTGTATATTTTTACGTACTGTGTAAAGAGGCTCAGCAAAGATGTTGTATATGTTTAAACAGTAGAATGACAGTAACGCGCTCTACTGCGTGTGTTGTTAACTGCAAGGAGAGCATGTTCAGCAGAGTTACTGTATGGATGTCTGTGACTGCCGGTGAAATCAAAATTGTTGTGGAAGATATCGTCGAGGATTCTCGCCTAAAGATGAGTACTAAACTGTTTTTGTAATGTGAACTGATACGGCATATGTGTTATGTTTGTAAATCGTATTGGAGCAAACTGCGTGGTCATCAGTCCGCAGCTTACAAACTACTTAAACCTAGGTAAACTAACCTAAGGACAAAGACACACACCCATGCCGCAGGGAGGAGTCGAACCTCCACGGCGAGCAACCGCGCGCTCCGCAGCGAGGTGCTTTAGACCGCTCGGCTACTCCACCGCAAGCCATATGTGTTAAATAACAGGAGTTAAACGATAGTTGTAAACGTTTTTTCATATGAAAATCCTTGATCAATCTAACTAACCTTTTGATAATAAATTTCAACAATAATTTAAAGGTGTACAGATAAGAAAATAACTTGAGAAGTGAACTTCAAGTGGCTAAGACATTTCTAGTTCTATCATTCAGTGCTGATTAAATTTGAACAGGGGGAACTTAAATCAATCTTCATTGGGTGCTAGGGAAATTTCAATTAATGACAGTATATTCATTCTTATTAAAATATTGAATCAGAGTCATATGTATTGCACTTGTCTTGGTATAACAAAACCCACAGCCAAGACAAAAATTCAGTTACTTTCAAAACGATGATCAAAGATGTACATTTTCAATCACGATAAAGTGCACAGAATTACTTTGTGTTAACACAATTAAAACTAATCCAGTTTGCATCACAATATATCCACTGGGTGTTTTTATGGCATGGGGTGGTAAGTAGAATTTTCAGTAAAGTAATCAGAGGGTTCATCGAACCACCGTTATACTATTTTATCTCCCATTCCATTCTCGAATAGCACGTGGGAAGAATGAACACCTGAATCTCTCCGTTTCGGCTCTGATTTCTCGTACTTTATTCTGATCATCATTTCTACCTATGTAAGTGGGAGTCAACAATATATTTTCGTATTCGGAGGAGAATGTTGGCGATTGGAGTTTCGCAAGTAGCCCACGCCTCAGCGATAAGCGCCGTTGTTATAATGATTCCCATCCCAGGTCCTGTATCATTTCCGTAACGCTGTCTCCCCTGTATCGTGACAATACGAAACGAGCTGCCGTTCTCTGGACTCTTTCGATGTCCTCCGTCAAACCCACCTGATAAGGATCCCACACTGGGCAGCAATACTCCAAAAAAGGACGGACAAGCGTAGTGTATGCAGTCTCTTTTGTAGTTCTGTTGCATCTTTTAAGGGTTCTGCCAATAAAACGCAGTCTCTGGTTCTCCTTTCCTACGACATTATCTACGTGTTAATTCCAATTAAAAATCTGGCGTAGCAGTAATTCCTAGGTATTGTGTGGAGTTTACGGCCTTCACACTTGATTGATTTATCATGTAAACAAAGTTTAACGGATTTCTTTTCGTACTCATACGGACGAATTCACACTTCTCATTATTTAGAGTCAACTGCCAATTCTTAAACCATACTGACATCTTATTCAAATCGTTCTGCAGTTGGTTTTGATCTTCAGATGATTTTACTAGACGGTTAATGACGGCTTCATCTGCAAACAACCTAAGAGAGCTACTTAGATTTTCCCCTAAATCGTTTATGTAAATAAGGAACAGCAGAGGACCAATAACACTACCTTGTGGAAAGCCCGAAATCACCTCCATTTTAGTCGATGCCTTACCATCGATTACTACAAACTGTGCACTACAAATCGAAGGTATTAATCAACTAGTACAGGTAATTAATGAAATTTCTTATTCACAGAAAAAAACCACATCAACTGCAAATGGGCAAAGCTGAAAATGTGCACCCAGCGGGGATTCGAATTAACTAATCAAACTGTTTGAAAGTAACAGGGCATATATTTAGAACTAAAATGTATGTTGTACGTGCAGATTTGACAGACAGATACGATCTTCTATCAGTAAGTTTTTTGAGTCTAAAAATTACTAAAGATGGTCAATAATCCAGTTTGTTTTTTTGTGATACCATGTATTGCACAAAACGCTTTTGCACAAACTGGTACATCACACTTATTGTCACACCCTACGGGAATTCGGACTCTGTATGCAAATACAGCATCTCGTAATTTCGCGTTTTCTTCTGTCTGACGTGGTCGCCTTCTGTTGACATACAGAACTGTTAAACCTGCTAAATACGCATTCTGCTCATTGTGTGATTCCAGACTGTTGAATCTGCGTAGTATTTCAGCTCTTTCTGCTTCAGTGGTGACATCAAAGCATTTAAGACGGAAACATTTGCACGACTCCCCGATTTCATGTGAACTTAGCCTTAATTTCTTACAAACATCAGCACTTCGGCCAGTTCTCATCCGCTTCTTAGGTTCATTTTGTGGAATTCCATCGTCTTCATTTCCTAATGTCGAGCCGGCCGCGGTGGCCGAGGGGACTGAGGCGCTCCAGTCACGGTCAGCACGGCCACTACGGTCGGGGGTTCGAATCCTCTCTCGGGCATGGATATTTGTGCCGTCCTAGTTCGTAAGTAGTTCATAAGTAGTTTGTAAGTTTAGGGACTGATGACCCCGTAGTTAAGTCCCATAAGCTTAACAAACATTTGAACATTTTCCTAATGTCGACATCACGGCACAGCTCAGCACAGCACAGAGCGATTTATTAAAACAGCGCCGCAATAACAAATCACACTCAGAAACACAATGTAAAAACAGGAACACCAGCAACAATGAAATGTCAAAGATATAATGGCGCGAAAGTCTGGTGATCGCACAGCCATCTGTTGAGATGCAGTGGCTTACCTGGTTTGTTCGCTTATTCTGTGGACTTACCTGCTTCTTTTCCTGCACGCAAAAACTTTAAGGGCAAATGAGGAGCTACTTTTCAAAACGCATTATGTCCCCTAAAGTAAATTTTTCAGGAGAAGCGAAAAACGTATACCGCAAAAACTATTCGATTAATTATTCCGAATTTTACACCACATACTGGGATAGAGCCGTTGATCAAAATGTGTTTAACACAAGGAAATTGCTTTTTATACTTTCAAGGTGTGAGCACTTTAGTGATGGACAAAATGCGTTTTGTTGGGTTCTATTGGACAATCTGCCTTTTGGTGCAAGAATTTTGGGCATAATGCTTTTTGATTAGTTTTCAGTCAAACAGAACTGGTAAAAATACTATTTATTGTTTGAAAATACAATTTTTAGCATTCAGTGAAACATTTTAACACCAAAAGTAGGGAAAAAGCCGAAAATGTGCTTCATTTACAATAAAAAAGTTGACAAAAATTTTTCAAGAAAAGGCTCCTCTTCTAAACAAGCAGTATCTTGGGCGATACGTTTGTTACATGGCATGCTGATAGTCTGAGTGAAAAATTGAAGTATTTCATTTTCTCACCAGTTGTTTCCAAATGTGCGACTTAGTAGCTTTTCCACATCGTATTTCTTTTCTTGTTTCATCCTCATCAGTGGTGACACTTTGGAGATATCTGATACTTTCTTAAAGCTGTATTCATATTTACCTAATGGCAAAAAGCTCTTCGAAGGAGCATCAGAATAGTGATGAGTGTTTTGATCAGTTACCCTTTCACCTACCATATAACTTTCTCAAATGGATCCTTTTCAGATCACTGATCCCACCCACAGGCCTCAAAATTGTACTTATTTCCTTGAAATCAAATATTTCCGAATCTTTCCCTAAAATCCTTGTTTCGCACCCTCTGAATAAATATTCTGGTACATGTTTGGCTTCAATATTTCTGAAATTTTACGAAGTTTATCTCCTACTCGTCCAAATACTACATCTACATCTACATACATACTCCGTAATTCACCGTAAGGTGCGTGGCGGAGGGTACACTGTACCACTGCTAGGCATTTCCTTTCCTATTTCACTCCCAAATTGAACGAGGAAAAAAAGAATGCCTATATCACTCCGTACGAGACCTAATTTCTCTTATCTTGTCTTTGTAATCACTACGCGAAATGTAAGTAGGCGGCAGCAAGATCGTACTACACTCAGCTTCAAATTCCGGCCCTCTAAATTTACTCAACAGGAATTCACAAAAAGAACGTCGTCTTTCTTCCAGCGATCCCCAATTGAGTTGCCGAAGCATTTCCGAGACACTCGCGCATTGGTCGAACCTACCGGTAACAAACCTAGCTGCTCGCCTCTGAACCGCCTCTATGTCATCCTTTAAACTGATCTGCTGCGGGTCCCAAATACTTGAGCAATACTCAAGACGTGGTCGTACAAGCGTTTTATACGCGGTCTCCTTCACAGGTGAAGTACATCTTCCCAAAATTCTCCCAATAAACTGAAGTCGACTGTCCGCCTTACTCACAACTGTCCTTACATGTTCGTTCCATTTCATATCACTCTGCAATAATACGCCTAGATATTTGAACGACGCGACAGCATCAAGAAGGTCATTACTAATGCTGTATTCGAACATTATGGGATTGTTTTCTCTACTCATGCGCATCACCTTACATTTTTCCACATTGAGCCAATCTTCGCACCAACAAGAAATTTTGTCTAAGTCATCCTGTATGCTATTACAGTCAGTTACATACGACACCCTCCCATACACCACAGCATCATCAGCAAACAGCCGCAAATTACAACTTACTCTGTTCATCAGATCATTTATATAGATAGAAAATAATAGCGGCCCTATCACACTCCCCTGGGGCACGCCTGACGATACACTCGTCTCTGATGAACACTCGCCGTCGAGAATAACTTACTGTGTTCTATTACTTAGGAAGTCTTCCAGCCAGTCACAAATCTGTGAACCTATTCCATAAGCTCGTTGGGAGGTAATGTTCTCGACCTGGAAAGCAAAGAAGTACATCAATCACATGCACAGGAGAGTCTTTGAATAACCAGAAAGCAATTGCTTGAATTACTGATTTTGTCTTCATTCGTCTTCTCGGTACACGATTGATCTGCTCTGCAGCAGTCACATATTAACTCGCTATAACATTCTGCATCGTAGCACAACAACGTTTTTACTGTCTGTAGTCTTGGAGACAGAATGATAAACGTTTATACACAACA
Source organism: Locusta migratoria (assembly GCA_026315105.1). Taxonomy (NCBI): domain Eukaryota; kingdom Metazoa; phylum Arthropoda; class Insecta; order Orthoptera; family Acrididae; genus Locusta; species Locusta migratoria. The sequence goes on along the minus strand of CM048754.1, from coordinate 43,469,831 downwards.
ATGCCTTGATAATGAAAATGAATACTTACTGGCCATTGTTGGCCAATTAAATGATTTCGATTTAGTCCACTTGTCTTACAATGCAGTCAACATAGCTTAATAAAACAGAATAGAGGCAACTGTTGGACTTAATGCAGTTTGATTCAATCACACCAGAGGACAAAATGCTATTTGTTGCATCTGCTACTTTTCAGCGCTCTTTTTTAAGGTGTTGAAATGCGTTTTGGCACAATCTGATTGCAGGAGTGTATAGAGCGGGTAATACAATACCGTATTCCATATCAAACTCAATTTTGCCCACCAGTGGACATAATGCGTTTTGAAAAGTTGCTCCTCAAATAAAGCCGTGACTAAGCTGGTTTATGCCTTGTTTCATGCTGCTAACAGATAGCCCTATCGATGGAGAATCGAATGGCATCTCTAACTCATTCGAGAGAAGAATGGACTTACCTGGGTTTTTCCCTGAACCCTTCATATATATTATTTCAGAACGGATGTTTTTGTGGGTACGCCATATCTCCCGTATTCCTTATCCAAAATCAATTATTGAGGTATCATTTTCAAGGTTTCGTTCTCCTCTAATGACGAAAAATACACAGATACCCGGCGAACGATCAAAAATGGAACATGTATTTACGGTTGTTCCCATCAACCACTGCACTGAGTATCAACTTAGTTTGCGCAGCCAACATAAAAGCAATACAGATGGTGCCCTCTATTGACAATCTCTTTAATTAACATGAACGACAGCCCTTGCAGTTGTTTAGATTCTTTATGCAGGCGTTGTTTATCACGAGATTTCTGTTTCTCACATCGATGCACTTTGTTCAGGCCAGCATTGTGTACTGCGCAACAGACTGAATTACCTCAACAAAATATTCAAATGTTTGTAAATGTATCGGACCAAACTGCGTGGTCATCAGTCCGTAGTTTACAAAGTACTTAAACCTAGGTAAACTAACCTACGGACAAACACACACACACCCATGCCCCAGGGAGGACTCGAACCTCCACGGCGAGCAACCGCGCGCTCCGCAGCGAGACGCTTTAGACCGCTCGGCTACTCCACCGCGGCAATTACCCCAACATTCATCATCACAGGTAAGTACCGCGTACTGTTATATATAAGTTATCATTCATTTAACTTTTTTAATTTCCCACTACTTTACAGTGCGTCCAATATTATTATTATCTATATACATGTGGCGTCTGTTCCGAAAGAACAGACGTCACTTCTGATCCTGCAGTTGTTATTATTTAATATTCACAGAATATATGACATCAACTGCGATTGGGCAAAGCTGAAAATGTGTACCCAGCCGGGATTCGAACCCGGGTCTGCCGGCCGCGGTGGCCGAGGTGACTGAGGCGCTCCAGTCACGGTCACCACGGCCACTACGGTCGGGGGTTCGAATCCCCCCTCGGGCATGGATATTTGTGCCGTCCTAGTTCGTAAGTAGTTCATAAGTAGTTTGTAAGTTTAGGGACTGATGACCCCGTAGTTAAGTCCCATAAGCTTAACAAACATTTGAACATTTTTTGAACCCGGGTCTCCTGCTTTCTAGGCAGTTTCGCTGACCCCTACACCACTGGGGACACAGTGATCACTGCACCTGCAAGGACTACCTAAGCACGCCTCCCGTCAGATACAAATTCCCAGCTTCGCCAGTGACGGGCAATGATCCTTTCGTTAGTGGGGAGGGGTGGGCAAAGTTTGAAGCGCTTACTCTTACGGGAATTAGTTTCATAAGTACGAGTTTGAGTACTGTGGGCAGGGCGAAGCTGGGAATTTGTATCTGACGGGAGGCGTGCTTAGGTAGTCCTTGCAGGTGCGGTGATCACTGTGTCCCCAGTGGTGTAAGGGTCAGCGCAACTGCCTGGAAAGTAGGAGACCCGGTTTCGAATCTCGGCTGGGTACTCATTTTCAGCTTTGCCCTATCGCAGTTGATGTAATATATTCTGTGAATATTAAATTATTATTATCGTTTATACATATGTACTTGTATCTGCCTTTTCTCCATTACTATCTTACCTATCTGTGACTGATCAGAATAGAGTGCGAATTATTCGCACAGGTTAATTAGTAACATATTGAAACATTTGCATATCTTCGTGACTCAGCCTGTATTTTCAGAACAGGTCGATACGTGTGACCTCCAGGACCACGGCCCCTGGAGACGGTACACGGAAATGGTCAGGCCTGTGTGAGCGACCCCCTGCTATCAGCTGACTCCAGGCGGCGCAGTTTGCCCTTGGCCGCCGAGGCGTGCGGACGGGGCGTGCCTTATCTCCTGCAATGACGTCGCTGCGGCCTGTCCCGAGCGCTTGTTACCAATTACGGCTCGCTTAGCGCGAAAATGTAAGGCGATTACCTACAGAAACACGTCGTTAAGGCACTCGTAACCCGTGCCGTGCTGGTGTGGACTATCACCATGTGGGATTAGTCTCAGCGATACCGGCCGGCTGTCACAGTGTGTCGTCTACGCCGTTCCAATAAGAGGGCAGCGGAGACGCCTGGTTTGTGCACTCGGCCGCTAGCAGGCCAGTTATGGAGTCCCGCAGCGCTCTGGCGCTGAGTTTGGTGCTGCTGGCCACCGCAGGTGAGTCGTTGCACAACTGACGGTCGAACTGGAAGCTCGGGTGCCTGTGACAGAACAGTGTAGGGGGAGAACAAATCAATATGGACACCGCACCGTGTAGATCTGCATATACCTACATATACATACGTATTCCGCAATCCACCGTAAGGTGCGTGCCGGAGGGTACACTGTACCACTACTAAGCATATCCTTTCCTATTCCATTCCCAAATAGAACCAGGAAAAAAAGAATGCCTATATGCGTCCGTATGACCCCTAATTCCTCTTACCTCGCCTTTGTGATCACTACACGAAATGTAAGTAGGTGGCAGCAAGATCGTATTACACTCAGCTTCAATTCCCGGCCCTGTAAATGTCCTCACCAGAATTTCTCGAAAATCACGTCGTCTTCCTCCAGCGATCCCCAATTGAGTTGCCGGAGCATTTCCATGACACTCGCACATTGGTCGAACCTACCAGTAACGAATATAGTTGCTCGCCTCTGAACTGCTTCATTGTCTTCCTTTAAACTGATCTGTTGCGGATCCCAAACACCTGAGCAATACTCAAGACGTGGTCGTACAAGCGTTTTATACGCGGTCTCCTTTACAGATGAAGTACATCTTCCCAAAATTCTCCCAATAAACCGAAGTCGGCTGTCCGCCTTACTCACAACTGTCCTTACATGCTCGTTCCATTTCATATCGCTCTGCAATGTTACGCCTAGATATTTGAACGACGCGACAGCATCAAGAAGCTCACTACTAATGCTGTATTCGAACATTATAGGATTGTTTTTTCTACTCATGCGCATCACCTTACATTTTTCTACACTGAGAGCTAGCTGCCATTCTTCGCACCAACTAGAAATTTTGTCTAAGTCAACCTGTATGCTATTACAGTCAGTTACAGACGACACCCTCCCATACACCACAGCATCCTCAGCAAACAGCCACAAATTACAAGTTAGTCTGTCCATCAGGTCATTTCTGTAGATAGAAAATAATAGCGGTCCTATCACACTCCCCTGGGGCCCGCCTGACGATACACTCGTCTCTGATGAACACTCGCCGTCGAGAACAACGTACTGCGTTCTATTACTTAGGAAGTCTTCCAGCCAGTCACAAATCTGTGAACCTATTCCATAAGCTCGTATCTTCGTCAACAGTCTGCAGTGTGGCACCGCGTCAAACGTCTTTTTGAAGTCGAGGGTTGTTCAAATGAAAAGGTACGAAAAGTCTTAACAACCAAATCAGTTGAAATTTAAATATGTTACCGAGCACTCTAAGACGCCTTGCTGCACACTGCGCCACTGCTCCTCGTCGGATGTTCGACTCCTCCCTCGGGCATGAATGTGAGTGTTGTCCTTACGTAAGTTAGTTTCAGTAGTTGTAAGCCACAGTAGTTGAGCCCCATAAATTTACAAATATCTCAACACAACTTGTTCTACGATGGAGATCCCCCTCCCCCCACCCTGAGAGGTCCGGTTCTTTCGCGAGTACGTGCGTGGCGAGCACAGGGCTCCGAGCTAATGCAGTCTTTCTTCCTTCCTCTTTTACTCCCCTCCTTTCTTATCCTCACTCCTTCCCCTCCACACTGGGCGACTGATAACGTTATCAGTGGTCTCTCACACTGCCAAAGATCCCATCTCGAGGGTGCAAAATTAGTGGAATGATGTATTTAACGCTACACTAGACAGTCTCATCGGTAATGACAGTGTACACAAAACTAGGTAAAGCACCAAATGAATGTTCACATGTTTGTAACACATGAAGTGTTAAGTGTAATGGACAAGGGATCTCAAATCGATTCCATATTTCTGGATTTCAGGAAGGCTTTTGACACTGTACCCCACAAGCGGCTTCTTATGAAATTGCGTGCTTATGGAATATGTCCCCAATTGTGCTATTGGATTCACGATTTCCTATTAGAAAGGACACAGTTCGTTGTAATTGACGGTAAGTCATCGAGTAAAACAGAAGTGATATCTGGCGTTCCACAGGGAAGCGTTATAGGCCCACTACTTTTCCTCGTGTTTATAAACGATTTAGGAGATAATCTGGATAGCTCCCTTAGACTGTTCGCGGATGATGCTGTCGTTTATCGGTTAGTGAAGTCAACAGAGGATCAAAAGCAACTGCAAAGCGATATAGACAAAATTTCTGCATGGTCCGAAAATTGGCAATTGACACTAAATAAAGAAAAGTGTGAAGTAATACACATGACCACTAAAAGAAATCCGCTGAATTTCAATTACGCGATAAATCAGTCAGACCTTAAGATCTAGTAGTTACAATTCGAACAACTTTGACTGGAGAGAACACATAGAAAATATTGTGGGGAAGGCGAACCAAAGGTTACGTTTCATCGGCAGAACGCTTCGAAGATGAACCAGCTCCACCAAAGAGACTGGCTACATCACACTTGTGCGTCCTCTCCTGGAGTACTGTTGCCCCTAGTGGGACCCTCACCAGGTGGGACTGACGGAAGACATTGAGAAGGTTCAGAGAAGATCAGCTCGTTTTGTTTTATCACGTTACGGAGGGGAAAGCGTCACGGAAATGTTGCACGAATTTGGGTGGAAATCATTAAAAGAAAGACGTTATTCATTGCGGCGTGATATGTTTGCGAAGTTTCAATCACCGACTTTTAGTTCTGAATGTGAAAATATTTTGCTAGCACCCACCTACTTAGGGAGACATGACCATCCCAGTAAAATAAGAGAAATCAGATCGAAAACGGAACGATTTATGTGTTCTTTCTTCCCGCGCGCTATTAGAGAATGGAACGATAGAGAAAAGTTCTCGCATGATTTCTCACTTTAAAATAACAGCTGGAAGAAAAGTTATGATGTTTTTCTCCAAACATATATTTTTTGGTGTAAATTTTCACAATTTTAATTTCTTGAATTTTAAATATTACAATAAATACTACTAAAGTAGAGCTATAACATCATTGTACTATCTATGTTATGTGGTATATAATTCACTGATTTAGATTTAGAAGTTTCTGAGAAAAAGGATAATTTATATGGAATATTGTCATTTTGAGAAATTTGCGTTTAAAGAACAAATTTTAATATACAGCCAACAGACACATAAAAATATGTTAGAATCTCCCTGGATGGTAGTCCCCATCTCCTGCTTCATCTTTCTCACCCAGTTCTGCCCTCCTTCTCTTGCACCTGCCATCTTTTCACATATTGTTTGTTGGAATCTCTGCCTTCATGATTCGCAGTTACTCCAAGTCCATCACAGTTTTAGTGGTGTTGTAACCTTTATGAATGCCAAGATTCTCTAGAAATAGCAGTTGTCCAGAACAGCTATCATTAAAAGTAAGAACAGCATTATAAACACCAAGGTCAAAGACTGACCTAGGAAACATAAACCACGGCTAGTGGGTAACTGTTGTTGTGAGACACGAACAAATTTACGGTTCAAAGAGTTTCCTGTTAACTACCGCTAGTGTAGGCAACTTACGAAACGGACAGTTCTCTACAAAACAAAAGAAACTACAGTCTTCTATAGAGTACATACCGGGTGATCAAAAAGTCAGTATAAATTTGAAAACTTTATAAATCACGGAATAATGTAGATGGAGAGGTAGAAATTGACACACATGGTTGGAATGACATGGGGTTTAATTAGAACAAAGCAAAACACAAAAAAGAAACAAACAAAAAATCCTAGACGCGTGAAAGATCTCTTGCGCGCGTCGTTTGGTGATGATCGTGTGCTCAGCCACCACTTTCGTCATGCTTGGCCTCCCAGGTCCCCAGACCTCAGACCGTGCGATATTGGCTTTGGGGTTTCCTGAAGTCGCAAGTGTATCGTGATCGACCGACATCTCTAGGGATGCTGAAAGACAACATCCGACGCCAATGCTACACCATAACTCCGGACATGCTTTACAGTGCTGTTTACAACATTATTCCTCGACTACATCTATTGTTGAGGAATGATGGTGAACATATTGAGCATTTCCTGTAAATAACATCATCTGTGCTTTGTCTTAATTTGCTATGCTAATTATTGCTTTTCTGATCAGAGAAGCGCCATCTGTCGGACATATTTGAACTTTTTTTTTTTTGTTCTAATAAAACCCTATGTCATTCCAAGCATATGTGTCAATCTTTATCTCTCTATCTACATTATTCCGTGATTTATTAAGTTTTCAAATTTATACTGACTTTTTGATCACCCGGTAGTTCGAGAAAAACATGCCAATATGCGAAATGATGGAAAACAAAATCCTCAGAAATGTCATTCCATAGTTATATTCAAATATTTATTTAAAATTGTAAATAATCGAATATTTCAATAAAAACAACACCAAATGAAGCATAAACATCCATATTTTCATAATTTGCATGAAAGTAAGAATGTGAAATTTTGTCATTTTGGGTGGTACGACTTCCCGTAAGTTCGTATTCTCCCACTGTTATAACACTCGCATAGTAGCTAAACCCCTAATAACGGAAGCGAACGCAAAGCTGTTAAGAAACTGGAGTCACGATTATGGAACCTGGACACTTAGTGACAGGAGGTATGTCGTATTGTACGATGAATCATCGTTTACATTCCTTCCAACAAATAGCCAGGTTCATGTAACGAAATCGCCAATAGAAGCTTACGATGTGGTATGACCTCTTAACTGCACTCAAGCATCAGATAGGTTTAGTCATGATTTGGGTATCTACACCGTATTCAGGTGTTTATATCATCACCCTCACTGTCAGGATAACTGTGAATGAATATCCCACCAACCTCGATAACAAACTGCTTACTATGACTAACGTATTGCTAACCAAACACTCTACGGTCGGGGGTTCGAATCCCCCCTCGGGCATGGATATTTGTGCCGTCCTTAGTAGTAGCTAGTTTGTAAGTAGTTTGTAAGTTTAAGAGACTGATAACCCCGTAGTTAAGTCCCATAAGCTTTACAAACATTTGAATTTTTTAACAAATACTGCCACATTCCGAAACGATCATACGCCCAGACACACATCAGAAAATTATCCTATAAGAAAAAGTATAATAAACGTTTGAATTTATTTTTAAAGTTTGTTGTGAGTCGCTAAGTACTCTCATTCTCATACAGTGTAGAAATAGTCTCGTCGCATTCCGTGGCAGATTTTTTGCTATCGTTTATGACGTTATATCTTCTGAACCATGTGTCGTATGTGGTTCTTACCCACACAACAATTGTTACCTCACGGTAAGAAAGATGTGTACCAAATTTGGTTGAAATCGGTTCAGTGGTTTCGGAGGAAATGAGCAATATTGTCGCGTGCTGCAGCAATTTACCACGCATCTCATTGTTCATGACGTCATAGCTCGTGAACTATATGTTGTACGTGATCCTTACACTTATGGCGATTGTCCTCTTGGTTTGAAGGTTATGTGTGCAAAATTTCATGAAGATTGCAACAAAACTGTAGATCTGTATGCAATACGTACACACAAGCAAACACACGGATTCTCTGCTTTATGTATAACTTGCTGAAAACCCGGCGTTGCCCGAGTATTTATTTATTCATTCCTGCCATTTTTCGGGTATATATTCATTATTATAAGGGCTGTATGTCTCTAAAATTTCTTGGCAATACAATGAGTAGTAAAGAAGTAATACATTAAAACTTGGTGCGTGATGGGGAGGTTTTCCATAAACGTTACTGTTGGGTATGTGCTCGTATCTCATAAATTACGTGTCGTACTGTGATACAATTTTGAAGGTATACTCAACTATATTCGTGTGTACGGCCTGTAAACTTTCCTGCGTCTACAATTTGTAATGAGAAAATCAGAAATTATAACGTCATACCGAATGCCTTAGTTTTAGTCCATGAACAGCGGAACGTTACTGTTCATGTGCTCATATCTCATGAACTACGTGTCGAAGTAAGATACAATTTAAGAGGTACGTACATTTAACTATCTGTGTGTATACGGTCTGTAAAATTTCCTGCGGCTACTATTTGTAGTGCACAAATTATAAATTGTAACGTCATACCGAATGATGTAGTTTTACTCCATAAACAGCGGAAAAGTAGTAACTGAGAAACTTTTTTCCTTTCATCATTTTACTATGGTTGTCAGCAAGAAATAGTTTAATAAAGGTTTGAAATTATGTTTAAAGTTTGTTGCAAGGCGCTAAGTACTCTTAGTCTCATATAGCGCATTTATAAAGTCTCGCTGCATTATGTGGCAATTTTTTGCGAATCCTATTGTTTATGACGTCATATCTTCTGAATCAGGTGTCGTATGTCATTATTAACCACGCAGCAATTGTTACCTCACGGTAAGGAATGTGTGTACCAAATTTGGTTGCAATCGGTCCAATGGTTTAGGAGAAAATGAGCAGCATTGTCGTTAATGCAGCAGTTTTTCACGTATATCATTGTATCTCGTGAACTATATATCGTGTGTTATTCTTACACTTACGGCGACCGTCCTCATGGATTGAAGCTTACGTGTACAAAATATCATAAAGATTGGAAGAAAACTGTAGATTTGTAAGCAACACGTACAAACATTACGGACACTCTGCTTTATATATATTAGAAGGTAACGAGTAGCTACGTTCAGATGGACAGATTCTAATAAATAATATTGTTCAGTTCTGTCGAGAATAATAACTGAAAGGGCTGCCAATACTGTTAGAAACAGCTATGGAGACAGAAGCAACAGCAGTAGGAAAAACTGTAAGAGCACTGCCTAATTAGGAATTTATGCTAAAGTTTTCACGTCGATCTTATTTATATATAAAGCAGTGTTCGTATGTTTGTCTTTGTTTGTGTGTACCCGCGGTGGAGTAGCCGAGCGGTCTAAAGCGTCTCGCTGCGGAGCGCGCGGTTGCTCGCCGTGGAGGTTCCAGTCCTCCCTGGGGCATGGGTGTGTGTGTTGTCCTTAGGTTAGTTTACCTAGGTTTAAGTAGTTTGTAAGCTAAGGACTGATGACCATGCAGTTTGGTCCGATAGATTTACAAACATTTGAACATTTTTTTTTTTGGATGTAACGTAATATCAGTGGAATGCGCGGAAAAGTGCTGCATCAAGCGACGTCTGCTTCTAAACCACTGCACCGATTTCAACCACTTTTGGTAGCTACACATATTGCTTCCAGGAGATAGCAATTGACGTAGGGGTAAGAACTGCTTACGACAAAAATGAGTAGCATGTTATCAAAGGCGGACTCTGTCGTTTGCAAATAACTGAGATAAACGCTAATTTGGTGATTTGCATCTAAATGATGACCGAACTAGCATGCATAAGTATTGACTCCACGTTTCGTAATAAAAATGGCGTTTATCTCAGTTATTTGCAAACGACATTTCCGCCTTTGATAACAAGCTACTCGTTCAGGAGATATGACGTCATAAACAATTATATGGTTGAAAACCTGTAGCATAATGTGACATTACAAAATCAGACTATACGTGTGTATTGATAGCAGAACTTAGCAGCCTCATAGCTAAATAGCTAATACTACTTTATTATTAAATTGTCTTAATTGTGACCAATGCGGCTTTCATATTGTAAGGCCTTTTAACAAATTGACATAAGGGTTCACCCGTTTCAATGCCATAATGTACATGATTTACATTATGGCGACTACAGCTTCACATATATCCCAATGTTAGCGTGAAACGCGTCATTCTAAAATGAATTTAAAATATTGTGACACAGAAGTTTTTGTTTCAAATGTTCAAATGTTTGTGTAGTCTATGGGACTTAACTACGGGGTCATCAGTCCCTAAACTTACAAACTACTTATGAACTAGCTACTACTAAGGACGGCACAAATATCCATGCCCGAGGGGGGATTCGAACCCCCGACCGTAGTGGCCGTGTAGACCGTGACTGGAGAGCCTTTGTCCCCTCGGCCACCGCGGCCGGCAGTTTTTGTTTAATGAATTTTACTTTTTGTTACTTTTAACTCAGAATTTTTTCATTATTTTCGCTATTGTTGATAGATCCCCATTCCTGAAAGAAAACAAAGCGAATATATAGAAATTAAAGCGTAAGCGAATTAACATTTAGAATGTCCCCTCTTAAAGGAATTTGTATCGTTTGCGATACTAATGCAGATTTTTTTATGTCTCTAATACATCTAAAGTTGTGGACGATTCAATATTACGATTAACATTTTCGCGGTGAGCCGAAACGTTAGGATTCATGGTCTATACGTAAGATGTCATCTTTTATACCCCGTGATTATATGAATGTAATTTTAGGTTTCTTTTGAAAACATCAGTTTCACTAAAAAAAGGAAATTGCCCTAAAGTTTCTGTTTTTAATAAATGATACAATTATGGTGTAAGCCAGATTTTATTAATCCAATGCATTATACTAATATGGCCTGTAACTGTTGCAGAATATTAATAGTGGTAGTGAACTATGTGGTGATGGGTTTGTTTTCTTTACATTAAGTCTAAAATACGATTTCCGTATAGTTGTTCGATAGCTTTGCAGTCAGTAGAGATTCAAGAAATTTCCCTTCTTGTAAATAGTGTAATATGTTTTGCGAATCTTTAATTCAGCGCAAAGTTCCTAGTGATTTAAAAAAAAAAGCGCAGGTGACTCCCGTTTATAAGAAAGGAAACAGAACTGACCCACACAATAACAGGCCAATATCGTTGACATCTGTTTCATGTAGGATTTTGGAGCATATTCTCAGTTCGAATATAGTAAATTTCCTTGAAACGCAAAAGCTTCTTTCTATGAATCAGCACGGGTTTAGGAAACATCGTTCATGTGAAACTCAGCTTGCTCTTTTCTCACATGACATCTTGAGAGCCATGGATGAAGTGCAACAGGCGAATTGTGTTATTCTCGACTTCAAAAAGGCATTCGACGCGGTGCCACACTGCAGACTGTTGACGAAGATACGAGCATATGGAATAGCTCCTCAGATCTGTGATTGGTTGGAAGACTTCCTAAGTAATAGAACGCAGTACGTTGTTCTCGACGGCGAGTGTTCATCAGGGACGAGTGTATCGTCAGGCGTGCCCCAGGGGAGTGTGATAGGACCACTATTATTTTCTATCTACAGAAATGACCTGATGGACAGACTAACTTGTAATTTGTGGCTGTTTGCTGATGATGCTGTGGTGTATGGGAGGGTGTCGTCTGTAACTGACTGTAATAGCATACAGGTTGACTTAGACAAAATTTCTAGTTGGTGCGAAGAATGGCAGCTAGCTCTCAATGTAGAAAAATGTAAGGTGATGCGCATGAGTAGAAAAAAACAATCCTATAATGTTCGAATACAGCATTAGTAGTGAGCTTCTTGATGCTGTCGCGTCGTTCAAATATCTAGGCGTAACATTGCAGAGCGATATGAAATGGAACGAGCATGTAAGGACAGTTGTGAGTAAGGCGGACAGCCGACTTCGGTTTATTGGGAGAATTTTGGGAAGATGTACTTCACCTGTAAAGGAGACCGCGTATAAAACGCTTGTACGACCATGTTTTTAGTATTGCTCAAGTGTTTGGGACCCGCAGCAGATCGGTTTGAAGGAAGACATAGAGGCGGTTCAGAGGCGAGCAGCTAGATTTGTTACCGGTAGGTTCGACCAATGCGCGAGTGAATTTCTGTTGAGGAAATTTAGAGGGCTGGAATTTGAAGCTGAGTGTAATACGATCTTGCTGCCGCCTACTTACATTTCGCGTGGTGGTCACAAAGACAAGATAAGAGAAATTAGGGTTCGTACGGTTTCTTCCTCGTTCTATTTGGGAGTGGAATAGGAAAGGAAATTCCTAGTAGTGGTACAATGTACCCTCCGCCACGCACCTTACGGTGAATTGCGGAGTATGTATGTAGATGTAGATGTAGAAATGAAGTTTACGTAATGTACACGGTGTTTCAGGAGGTGTAGTGTAGAAGGAATGTAAGAAAACATATCATTTTGTCGTTGTGGTCTTCAGTTCAGAGACAGGATTGATACAGCTCTCCACCCTACTCTATCCTGAGCAAGTCTCTTCATCTCGTCATAAGAACGGCAACCTACATCTGTCTGAATCTGCTTACTGTAATCATGTCTTGGTCTTCCTCTGCAGTTTTTACCCCACACACTTCCCTTCAGTGCTAAATTCACGATTCCCCGATGTCTAAGAATGTGTCCTACCAATCGATCCCTTCTTTTAGTGAAGGTATGCCAGAAATTCTTCTTCGCCCCAGTTCTGCTCAGTACCTCCTCATTAGTTACGCGATCTACCCACCTAACGTTCAACATTCTTCTATAGATCGACATTGCAAAAGCTTCTACCTCTTCCTGTCTGACATATTTATCGTCCATGTCGTACTATCGTACAAATCAAAACTCGAAACAAGTACCTTAGGAAATGATAGTGTACATTCCGGTCAGTTGATGTTCCGTGTCCTTTGTTGTCTCGGACAGAATTACATTGTCATTGACAAACCACAAAGTTTAAATTTCTTCTCCCTGAACTTTATAACTATTCCTAATTTCTCCTTGCTTTTCTTCACAGCTTGCTATATGTACAGCTTGAATAACACTGGGGAAAAGCTTGAACCCTGTGCTACTATCTTTCCAACGAATACTTTCTTTTCATGCCCTTCGACTTATATAATCGCAATCTGGTTTCCGTACTAGTTAAATATAACCTTCAGTTCCCTATATTTTACCCCTTTCGACTTCTGAATTGAAAAAGTGTATTCCAGTGAGCATTGTCCACAGCTTTCTCCAAATCGCCGGCCGCGGTGGCCGAGGGGACTGAGGCGCTCCAGTCACGGTCTGCCCGGCCACTACGGTCGGGGGCTCGAATCCCCCCTCCGGCATGGATATTTGTGCCGTCCTTAGTATTAGCTAGTTCATAGTTTGTAAGTTTAGGGACTGATGACCCCGTAGTTAAGTTCCATAAGTTATACAAACATTTGAACATTTTTATTTCTTCAAATCTACAAACGCTAGAAAGTTAAGTTTGCCTTTCATTATTCTATCTTCTAAGGTAAGTCGTAATGAGAGGAAAGAGCTACAGCTGTTATTATGTAACCCAAACAAACGTAAAAGACAGCTAAATGACGACATGTTTACTGATTCTTCCGTCAGTTGCTGCTAGATATGTAACCCAAACAAACGTAAAAGACAGGTAAATGACGACATGTTTACTGATTCTTCCGTCAGTTGCTGCTAGATATGTAACCCAAACAAACGTAAAAGACAGCTAAATGACGACATGTTTACTGATTCTTCCGTCAGTTGTTGCTAGAACATCATCGTATTCTCTCTGTTTCTTGCTCTTTTGCACACTTCAACACACACACACACACACACACACACACACACACACACACACACACACACACACACATCACACAGTATATGCACATCTACATATATACTCTGCAATCCACTCAAGGGTGCATGGCGGAAGGTACTCGGGCATGGATATTTGTGCCGTCCTTAGGATTAGCTAGTTCATAAGTAGTTTGTAAGTTTAGGGACTGATGACCCCGTAGTTAAGTCCCCTAATCTATACAAACATTTGAACATTTGAACCTATACGTTTGGTCCAAGTCATCCTGCACAGAAAGCAATGGTTTTGTACTGGGTGCTCAGAAAGTCAGTATAAATTAGAAAACTTAAAAAAAAAAAGAAAAAAAAGTTCACTCTCTAGCTGTAAACCCGGCGTTGCCCGGGTGTTTGTTTATCCTACACTCTGGTAGTCCACATCCCCTTCCCCCCTCTCTCTGCATCCACCTCTTTCTCTCCCATCTCTCTGTTCGTTTCCACCTTTCCCTATTTCGGCAAAGTTTTCTGCAAGGTACCCTCTGTCATGTACCATACAAACATTTATGTACCCAGTGATCTTCCTCTTGGTTTAAAGCTCATGGGTGCAAAAATTCGCCGGCCGCGGTGGCCTAGGGGTCTGAGGCGCTCCAGTCACGGTCTGCACGGCCACTACGGTCGGAGGTTCGAATTCCTCCTCGGGCGTGGATATTTGTGCCGTCCTTAGTCTTAGCTAGTTCATAAGTAGTTTGTAAGCTTAGGGACTGATGACCCCGTAGTTAAGTCCCATAAGTTCTACAAACGTTTGAACACTTTTTGGCAAAAATTCATAACGATAGTAGGAAAACTATTCATTTTGTAAAATTCCGTATGTTAAGTACCCTCCACCATGCAGCGAACGAAATTTTATACAGACAGTGACATTCCTCTTGTTTTTAATGTAGAGTGTGCAAAATATCATCAATATCGGAACAATACTATAGATTTCTGTGCAATAGAAATGTAGGGTCAAATTAAAAAAACGCACTTTGTTTTTCTCAAATATATCAGTTTCATTTTCTAAGAAACAAAATCTGTGAAATCGATCGGATGTTTTCAAGTTATGGCGTCACCAAGGTATTTAGGGATCTATTTTTATGTTGCAAAGTACCCTCCGCCATGCACCGTATGAAACTCAAGGTAGACGGTGACCTTCCTCTTGTTTTGAAGGTCAAGCGTGCGGAATTTCGTGAAGATCTGAATAAAACTGTAGATTTCGTGCGTCTGTAGGAGAAGTATGCTCCGCCATGCACCTTTCACAAAATACTTTTTAGCTGACGTTTTCTATCTGTAGACTACATTCCTGCCAAATTTCAGCTTCATAGGCGACGTAGTTTTCGAGATTTCGTGTTTAGTCAGTGAGTGAGTGAGTGTTCTTTCGCTATTATATAAATAGAGATTAAGAAAACGGATTGCTTAATTTCGCATGCAAGAGAATTAAGGGGGACTTGGAGACAAAAAGAAATAGTAACATGCAAATCTGTAATGCTAACTTTATTTGATACAAAGTCAAAGTCATATATATAGTGCGGCAGTCGGAGGTGATGGCTGTGTGACTGTGTTGTGTGCCTGTGTGATTGCGTGAGTGCTCTATTTTCTGAAGAAGGCCATGGCCGATAGCTGAATGTGTTGTATGTGTGTGTCTTTTGTATGTGTCTGTCGCAGCTCGTCGCCACGTCTTTGCGGTGAGTTGTAAACTGTCCTCACTATATATATATATATATATATATATATATATATATATATATATATATATATATATATATATATAAAATAAGGGAAAAACGAATGACGGTATGCATGTGTACGAGCCCCAATCTGTCTCTGTCTCATCTTTGTGGTCTTTACTGCGAAAGGTAAGTTGTCGGCAGTAGAATCGTTCTCCAGTCCTTCCTGAAATTGCGGCCCTCTAGATTTCATCAACAGTGATTCTCGAAAAAAACGTCATCTCTCCTCCAGCGATTCCCAGTTGAATTCCCGAAGCATTTCGGTAACACTCGCGCATTGATCGAATCCACCAGTTACAAACCTCGCCGTCCGCTTATGAAATGCCTCTATGACCTGCTTTAAACCGATTTGGTGGAGATCCCAAATACCTTACAGACGAATCACACCGTCCCAAAATTCTCGCAATTAACGAGATTCGACCATCCGCCTTACCTACGACTGTCCTTACATGTTCGTTGCACTTCACATCGCTGTGCAGCGTTACGCTCAGGTATTTAATTCACGCGACTCTGTCAAGCAGCACGCTACTAATGCTGTATCCAAACATTACGGGATTGTTTCTTCTACTTACCTCAATCACATTATATTTTTCAACATTTAACGCTAGTTCCCATGCCTCACACCACCTATACGTTTGGTCCAAGTCATCCTGCACAGAAAGCAATGGCTGGGTGATCAAAAAGTCAGTATAAATTTGAAAACTTAATAAATCACGGAATAATGCAGATAGAGAAGTAATAATTGATTCACATGCTTGGAATGACATGGGGTTTTATTATGGCACTTCATCTGATCAGTAATGCAGTAATTAGCATAACAAATTAAGATAAAGCTAAGATGATGTTCTTTACGGTAAATGCTCCATATGTTCACAATCAATCCTCAACAATAGCTGTAGTCGACGAATAATGTTGTGAACAGCACTGTAAAGCATGTCCGGAGTTATGGTGAGGCATTGGCGTCGGATGTTGTCTTTCAGCATCCCTAGAGATGTCGGTCGATCACGATACACTTGCGACTTCAGGTAACCCCAAAGCCAATAATCGCACGGACTGAGGTCTGGGGACCTGGGAGGTCAAGCATGACGAAAGTGGCGGCTGAGCACACGATCATCACCAAACGACGCGCGCAATAGATCTTTCACGCGTCTAGCAATATGGGGTGGAGCGCCATCCTGCATAAAAATCGTACGTTCCAGCAGGTGTTTATCAGCCAGGCTGGGGATGATGCGATTCTGTAACATATCGGCGTACCTCTCACCCGTCACGGTAGCAGTTACAAAACCAGAATCACGCAGTTCCTCGAAGAAAAAAGGCCCGATAACGGTAGATGGTTCTAATAAAACCCTATATCATTGCAAGCATGTGTGTAAATTTTTACCTCTCTATCTACATTATTCCGTGATTTATTAAGTTTTCAAATTTATACTGATTTTTTTGACCACCCGGTACCAAACTGCTGTCAATGCGCGGCAAGAGGTGGAAATTGTATGTGCATAAAAAAAAACTCAGCTCCTTGTGAAATGTCTGACTCTCAACTGTAAAACGTCACACAGAGCATTACAGAGGGAGTTTCAGACGTAGCTTCTAGATACTGCCCATGGATGAAAACGTTTGACACTGTTTTTTGTGTTTGTTTCAGGAAACGGCCAGGTGGATTTCTCATACGAAGGAGAGGATGGTGAGTACCATTAAGTGAGAAAGGGACTGTGAGAACAGACGCCTCACCAAGAGGGCTGGCAATAAATAAACCAATTCGCTGCTATTCAGTATTTTTCATTTTCACGACAGATCTGTTTTGGCTTATAATGCCATTGTCAAGTGACCTGCAGTATAAATGGGTAACATTAACATTAGACCAACTGTATATCGTATTATAATGTTACAGTAATGATCTTAACAACTACTTACACACGTGTCTAGATGTTCAGACATACATAAGAGCCGGCCGCGGTACCCGAGGAGACTGAGGCGCTCCAGTCACGGTCTGCATGGCCACTACGGTCGGGGGTTCGAATCCCCCCTAGGGCATGGATATTTGTGCCGTCCTTAGTTGTAGGTAGTTCATAAGACGTTTGTAAGTTTAGGGACTGATGACCCCGTAGTTAAGTCCCATAAGCTGTACAAACATTTGAACATACATAAGACATATAAAAAGCATATTTATATTAACTGACAAAAAGATTTTGATAATATTGCGTATTTTAACAGTTACAGCTAAGATGTCATGTGTTTACAAAGGATGTACGGCAGACATTTATGCTGTTATGCTTTGATATATCTTTGGCGTATTTGACATCTGTGTTAATAAATCTGACCTCTTTAACGCTGCAGGCCCTATGGAACATACAATGTTTTCAAATAGTGTATCTTCAATGTGTCGCTCAAGTACGAGGGTCGTCCACACAGTAAGTTCCGTTTCTGTTTGTATCCGCGTCAGCGCTACGATCGCAGTTCCGAGCATGCGCGGCGGTTGCTCTGAGTGACTCAAGGAGAAGACCTGGCCGCCATTTTCAGATCGCTGCTGCCGACGTGTGCTTTGTAGTGGTTCTCTAAAATGTCGGCCCTAATTGAAAATGCCGCCACGTGTGAGATCAGATCTGTGACTCGTTTTCTAAATGCAAAGAAAGTTAAACCAAAGGAAATTCATCGGCAAGTCTGCGAGGTTTACGGACAAAATGCTACGAGTGATTCAATGGTTAGAAGATGTGTCAGACTGTGCAGTGAAGGAAGTGGTCAAGTGCACGATGAAGAACGAAGTGGACGCCCGTCTGTGGTTACTGATGGACTGGTCCACACAATTGAAGAGGAGATTAAACACACCCGGAAGTTTACACTTAGTGCCCTTGCTACGAAAATTCCGCAAATCTCAACATCTCTAATTCATGAAATTGTTACTGAACTGAAATTTCCAAAATTTTGCTCACGTTGGGTACCCAAAATTCTTGCTGAAAAAAAAGAAAAAAAAACAAAAACGGACGTGCAGTGTACTTCAGTTTTTGACGCGCTACAATGAAGTAGGCGATGATTTCTTTCTCGGATAGTCAGGGGGGATGAAACTTGGGTATCGTACGGCACCCCTGAAACAAAACGGCAGTCATTGGAATGGAGGCACACTTCATCCCCAACGAAGGATAAGCCTGAGCAGATCTTGACACCTCGAAAAGCCATGTGCACCGTTTATTGGAACGGAAAACGCATTTTCCTGATTTATATCTTACCACGAGGCCAATCACTGCACATGGTTACTGCGAGACCATTAAGAGATTGCGTGGCGCAGTACAGAACAAGTGCCGAGGATTACTGTCAAAAGCTGTTGTTTTTTCCACGATAATGCCCGACCTCACACGGCGAATATGACCAGACAACTGTTACGAAAAATTTCAGTGGGCCGCGTTCGATCATCCTCCGTACAGCCCGGGCCTCGCTCCTAGCGACTTTCTTCTTACACCTAAAAATCTGTCCGTGGTGGTCAACACTTCAACGATGATAACGAGCTGAAAGAACGTGTTACCACATGGTCGAATACACAGGCGGCAATCTTCTATGAACAAGGCATACAAAAATTTGTGTCACGTTGTGAGAAGTGCCTGCAAAATTTCGGAAGCTGTTATAAATGTAGTTTAACAGTTGTAGCTGTTCGTACAATCAATATTTTTTCTTCATCTGTACACGTTTGTTCTATGTAACTAAACGGAACTTACTTTCTGGACATATGGACTCGCAACTGTGAGGATACAATGGTGCACTCTTCTGCAGGGACATCATTGCAGTTTCCTCCACTGTCTCCGATGCCATTTCTTTCCAGGGTGGTTTCTACAATCTATCGACACACGTTTGGGCACTGTTAATAGCATCTGTTCATCCGTCGATGTATTGTACAAGGGTAATAACTTCTGTTGCTGGCACCCATTTCTCACCTTACGTATGTTCAAAATTCAAATGTTTGGATAGTCTATGGGACTTAACTACGGGGTCATCAGTCCCTAAAGTTACAAACTACTTATGAACTACTTACGAACTAGGACGCCACAAATATCCATGCCCGAGGGGGGATTCGAACCCCCGACCGTAGTGGCCGTGCAGACCGTGACTGGAGCGCCTTAGTCCCCTCGGCCACCGCGGCCGGCTTCCTTACGTATGAAATGGGGATGTATATCTATGTTTGGAATATTTATGCAAGCAAAAACTCGGTTGTATTTTCTCCTGCGAAAATACACATAAGAATGAGCTCATAAGCCACTTCTTTAACCTGAATTACCAGTTTACGCGGATTTTGCCGCTAATGGAAATAGAATTATTGTATTCCTTCAAACCGTCTGGATTGCCAATTATTTTATTAATTAATGACGCGTTTCGCCCTTTAGCAGGGCATCTTCAGATTATCTGCGTGATAGAATTTACACAAATTACAAGGCGGAATTACAAACGGGTATAATGGTACATGGGCTCATTTTGTGTTAAGAAGACAGTATAAATGCTAAACAAAGCTTATACAATGCGCTCTCCGTGGTGTGACACCGTAAGTTGTTATTGGGGTGTTTCTATTTTTCTGGAATTTTTGGATTTCCTTGTCTCCCTACAAATGATCGCGCAACAACGAAATACAGTTGGAACATACTCGGTAAACATGTGAGAAACATAAAATCGATTTTTAAGATTACCTTAATAGAAGCGGTGGTCTCTGATGACAGAAGATAAGCCCATGTTTACAATTGCGCTCACGGGCGTGGTGTGCTGCTCCGCCGACTTGTACAGACTAACTAACCGAGTCTACAAACTACAATGTCCCGAATCCCAGCTGAATATATAGGACAGACAGGCCGGACCTTTAAAGTACGTTTTACTGAGCACCTTCCTACAAAAAAAAAAAAAAAAAAAAAAAAAAAAAAAAAAAAAAAAAAAAAAAAAAAGACCAACTCAAAAAAACATTCCCCTTTTGCGGAACACACTAAAGATCCGATCATCGACAACCTACCACTGACAACATGCAAATCTTACATATAGCGCAGAAGGGGCGTAAGCTAAATTTACTGGAAGAGTGTGAGATAGCGAAGCGCGCTTACTTTGGACACCCACACCTCCTACACGATCAGTTGGCATTCAAAGATCAAACATTCCTAGATATCACGATGTCTCTGTTCAAATAAAATTCCCTTCACTTATAAGTACCAACAAAAATTATAAACTTCTGTCCTGCTTAATAACCTCCCTTTCGTTAAATTTGTATTCAGTTAGCTAGATTTCACCCGTCCCGTCTTATACATTGGCTTCCTATGTCATTCTTCTACCCACACTCCCTCAGTCAGCCTGTACAAGTCGGCGGAGCAGCACACCACGCCCGTGAGCGCAATTGTAAACATGGGCTTATCTTGTGTCACCAGAGGCCACCGCTTCTATTAAGGTAATCTTAATGTTTCTCACATGTTTACCGAGTATGTTCCAACTGTAATTCGCTGTTGCCCGGTTATTTGTAGGGAGACAAGGAAATCCAAAAATTCCAGAAAAATAGAAACACCGCAAAACAACTTACGGTTGTAAGCTTTGTTCACCATTTATACTGTCTTCTTAACACAAAATGAGTCCATGTACCATTATAACCGTTTGTATTTCCACCTTGTAATTTCGTGTAAATTCTGTCACGCAGATAAATTCAAATTTCAAATCTTTGTAGAACTTATGGGACTTAACTACGGGGTCATCAGTCCCTACGCTTACAAACTACTTATGAACTGGCTAACACTAAGGACGGCACAAATATCCATGCCCGAGGGGAGATTCGAACCCCCAGTCGTAGTGGTCGTGCAGACCGTGACTGGAGCGCCTCAGTCCCCTCGGCCACCGCGGCCAGCGTCACGCAGATAATCTGAAGATGCCCTGCTAAAGGGCGAAACGCGTCATTAATTATTAAAATAATTTGCAATCAAGTCGGTTTTTTACTGAAGAAATATTTACTCTCACTGACTGCTGTACACCACGGATTGGAAATCATTTTATAGAACTATTGTGTGATTTTTCTAAGGACCTACCGAATATGCGCTTTCGGATCGGCCAAAATATTGGTTTTTACCGCAGTTTCGGTTCCGGCCAGAAATCTGTCGAATCTTGAACTCGCGGATGAATTCGGGTCTCGTTCCGGATGTATTCAGTCGACAGTAACGCTTTAACTCAGCCTACGGTGCGCCGTTTAACTGCTAGGAATAAAAATGATCGATACTGGAAAAACATCGATGTTGACATTGATGTTAATATCGGTTCAACGAAATGGATGTCCGATAATCATCGAATGAAAACATCGATTCCGGAAAACATCGACTTTTAAACATGATACATTTTCCGTAAGAATAGTCGTTTATTTCGATACGCAAAATATCGATGTTTTCAAAAACATTGATGTTTTAGGTTCAAATTCAGATTTTCTATTCGTCATTTATCATCAATGATAAATGACGAACTGTTAGGTTAAGACTGTTAAGTGAACTGACGAAGTCTGTTGCATGTAATAATGAGGAAATAGTGCGGTCCTGTAATATATAAAATAATACAGGACCACACTATTTCCTCATTATTAAATGCAATAGACTTCGTCAGTTCACTTAACCTAACAGTTTTATATACAGGGTGTTTCACTGTGTTGCCTCTGTAACTTATAAAATAATAGGTGACTGGAAATTTTAATGCGGTAGGTCAACACCAGAAATGTTACACTTTCTGCGGAGCTATGAACATAGTTTATTGTATCATTTTACACAGAGTTACAGCACAAAGATATAATTTTTTAAATGGAACAATAGTTTTCTATCGTGCATTGGATTCGTTGAAACCAGCTGCGTCCAAATCAATTTAAACTACTTGCCTATCATTGTTAGTTTGGGAGCTACAACCCTTCAAAGTTTCAGAGGCAGATACCACATGCTGTACATAATACATGGCTGTGTGGTGGGTGATGGATGTTATGACGGTGGGAAGTTGATTTACATGAGATGTTCAAATGTGTGTCCATGTTCCTCAATGCATAATGCAATGCGCCGTCGAAAGGATCTGCGGACGAGATGTAACATCGCCGGTGTGACGGAGCGACATGCGTCCTCGATGCGCCGTTTTAGATCATCTGGGGATGTGGGCTCAGTGACATAAACACGATCCTTTAGATATCCCCACAAAAAGAAATCTAATGGTGTTAAATCGGGCGACCTTGCGGGCCATGAATGAGGACCATGGCGCCCCAACCATCTTCCTGCAAACCTGTTGTTTAGTTCTTCCACAACAACACGCGCAGAATGGGCTGGGTGACCATCGTGCTGTATGCACATATGGACTCTCGCTTGTAGATACACATGTTCAAGGAGACCACCCAAACTGTCGGCTATAAAAGCGATATAACTCACCTATCAGCGTACCTAACTACAATTTTGGTGTTCGTATATTTATACAATGCCAAGAAATAATGTTATTTCGATACTGCGATATTCAGAATTCCAGAGCTGACAACATGTCGACTTCGTAGTTTCAACCGAGCACCGGCAGATGCCTCTCCTGGCGCATCATCCTTTATATCGGCATTCATACGAAAACATCCATTTCCTTTGTTGTTGTTATGGTCTTCAATCCGGAGACTGGTTTGATGCAGCTCTCCACCCTACTCTATCCTGAGCAAGCCTTTTCATCTCCTCATAAGAACGACAACCCACATCCACTTGAATCTGCTTACTTACACGTCCCTTGGTCTCCCTCTGCGCTTTTTACCCCACACACTTCCCTCCAAAGCTAAATTTACGATTCCCCGATGTCTAAGAATGTGTCCTACCAAGCGATCCCTTCCTTTAGTCAGGGTATACAAAAAATTCCTTTTCTCACCAATTCTGTTCAGTACTTCTTCATTAGTTATGCGATCTACCCAGCTAATCTTTAGCATTCTTCTGAAGCACCACATTTCAAAAGCCTCTATTCTATTCCTGTCCGCACTGCTTATCGTCCATGTTTCACTCCCGTACAAGGCAACACTCCACACAAATGCCTTTAGAAAAGACTTCCTTACACTTAAATTAATATTCGATGTTAGCAAATTTCTCTTTTTCAAAAATGATTTTCTTCCCATTGCCATTCTGCATTTTATATCCTCTGTACTGCGACCATCGCATGTTATTTTACTACCAAAGTAACAAAACTCATCTACCACCTTCATTGTTTCGTTACCTAATCTAATTCCTTCAGCATCGCCTGATTTTCTAAGACCGCATTCCATTATTTTTGTTTTGCTCCTGTTTATGTTCATTTTATACGCTCCCTTCAACACACTGTCCATTCCATTCAACTGCTCTTCCAGGTCCTTTGCTGTCTCTGACAGAATTATAATGTCATCAGCAAAACGCAATGTTTTTATTTCTTCCCCCTGTACTTTAATCCCTATTCCAAATTTTTCCTTGCTTTCCTTCACCGCCTGCTCGATGTACAAATTGAATAACATCGGAGAAAGGCTACAACCCTGTC
Organism: Locusta migratoria; assembly: GCA_026315105.1. Taxonomy (NCBI): domain Eukaryota; kingdom Metazoa; phylum Arthropoda; class Insecta; order Orthoptera; family Acrididae; genus Locusta; species Locusta migratoria. The sequence goes on along the minus strand of CM048754.1, from coordinate 43,445,744 downwards.
TTACTCCTTTCCCAACTGATGCTTCCCTTTCATGCCCTTTGAGTCTAATAACTGCGGTCTGGCTTTTGTACAAGTTATAAATAACTCTCCTTTCCCTGTATTTTACCCCTGCTGACATCAGAATTTGAAAGAGTGTATTCCAGTCAACATTGTCAAATGCTTTCTCCAAATCTACAAAAGCTAAAAATGTAGGTTTGCCTTTCCTTAATCTATCTTCTAAGATAAGACGTAAAGTGAGTATTGCCTCCCTGGTTCCTACGTTCCTCCTGAATCCAAACTGATCTTCCCCAAGTTCAGCTTCTACCAGCTTTTCCATTCTCCTGTAGATAATTCGTGTTAAAATTTTGCAACCATGACTTATCAAACTGATGGTTCTGTAATTTTCACACCTTTCTGCACCTGATTTCTTTGGAATGGGGATTATAACATTTTTCTTAAAGTCTGAGGGTATTTCGCCTGTCTCATACATCCTACACACCAGTTCAAATAGTCTTGTCATGGCTGGCTCTCCCAGAGACTTTAGTAGCTCTGAGGGTATGTCATCTACTCCTGGGGCCTTGTTCCGACCTAGGTCTTTCAAGGCTCTGTCAAATTCATCTCTCAGTATAGTATCTCCTATTTCATCTTGGTCTTCTTCCTGTTCCCTTCCTACAATATCGTCTCTAAGTTCATTTCCTTTGTAGAGCTGTTCTATGTACTCTTTCCACCTTTCAGCTATCCCTTCTTAGCTGAGAACTGGTTCCCCAATTTGAGTTCTTGATATTCGTGGAGTTGCTTTTCTTGTCCACAAATGTCTCTTTTTTTTCCTGTAGGCGGTATCTACTTTTCCCCTTCTTATACATTCTTCTACAGATTTGCATTTGGCTTCTAGCCACTCCTGCTTAGCCATTTTGCACTTCCTATCAATCTCATTTTTTAGTCATCTGTACTCCATTTTGCCTGTTTCATTTACTGCATTTTTATATTTTCTCCTTTCATCAATTAAATTTAATATTTACTGTGATATCCAAGGATTTTTTGTAGGTCTTGCCTTTCTACCTATTTTGTCCTCTGCTGCCTTCACTATGTCATCTCTCAATGCTACCCATTCCTCTTCTACTGTTTTATTTCCCCCTGTTTCTGTCAATTGTTGCCTAAATCTACCTCTGAAATTCTCCAGAACTTTACTTTCCTTCAATTTATCTAAGTTCCATCTCCTTATTTTCCTACCTTTCTGCAGTTTTTTTAGTTTCAGCCTACAGTTCATGACTAACAAGTTATGGTCAGAGTCTATATCTGCCCCAGGGTGTCTTGCAGTTTATAACCTGGTTCCGGAATCTATGTCTTAAAAATTATAAAATCTGTCTGATACCTTCCGGTGTCTCCTGGTCTCTTCCATGTATACAACCTTCTTTTGTGATTCTTAAACCACGTGTTTGTTACGATTAAATCATGTTCCGTGCAAAATTCTACCAGGCGACTTCCTCTTTCATTCCTCCTGCCCAGTCCATATTCACCTATTATTTTTCCTTCTCTTCCTTTTCCTACTACCGAATTCCAGTCTCCCATAACAATTAAGTTTTCATCTCCCTTAATTGTCTGAATAATTTCCTTTAGCTCCTCATATATTTCTTCGATCTCCTCATCAGCAGAGCTAGTTGGCATATAAACCTGTACTACTGTTGTCGGTGTTGGCTTCGTATCTATCTTTACAATGATAATGCGATCACTGTGCTGCTCATAGTAGTTTACTCGTATTCCTATTTTCTTATTCATTATCGGTCCTACTCCTGTGATACCCCCAACTGATTTTGTATTTATAATCCTGTACTCACCTGACCAGAAAACCTGTTCATCCTGCCACCGAACTTCACTAATCCCCACTATATCTAACTTCAACCTATCCATTTCTCTTTTTAAATTTTCCAATTTTCCTACCCGATTAAGGGATCTAACATTCCACGCTCCGATCCGTAGAATGCCAGTATTGTCTTTCCTGATGATAACATCCTCCTGAGTAGTCCCCGCCCGGAGATCCGAATGGGGGACTATTTTACCTCCAGAATATTTTACTCAAGAGGACGCCATCATCATATATTCATACAGTAGAGCTGCATGTCCTTGGAAAAAGTAACGGCTGTAGTTTCCCCTTGCTTTCAGCCGTTCGCAGTAACTGTGTGGCAAAGCCACATTAGCTGATGTTACAGGGCCAGCTCAGTCAATCATCCAGACTGTTGCCCCTGTAACTACTGAAAAGGCTGCTGCCCCTCTTCAGGAACCACACGTTTGTCTGGCCTCTCCACAGATACCCCTCCGCTGTGGTTGCACCTACGGTACGGCTATCTGCATCGTTGAGGCACGCATGCCACCCCACCTCGGCAATGTCTGTGGTTCATGGGGGTGGCCATTTCCTTTAACCACTCTTAATCACTGCGAAAATGGAGCACTTGAACGGCACAAGAAAGTGAGTTGGGAGCACTCCATGTTTCGATATTCACTTATTTTAATACTGCAGATGCGCTGCATTACAGCGTCTTTGGTCGAGGCGAATAGCCAATCAGTGAGCTCATTGTTGGAGAATGTAGAACTTGATCCAAGCTGAAGATAGGAAAATTTCTACTTCCTTTTTTTTGTGTCTCAACTTCGTCGCCGCTTTTGTGTCCCAGCCTCGTCGTAGGTGTCGGTGGCCGAGTGGAACGAGACCGACACGCTGGTGCAGGTACGGAGGGGAGCAGCCAGAAACTATAAACACTCGAGTAAATTAGAAAGAGATATATTGCACAGAATGTAACAATACTTAACTTTTACATAGTACTGCAGAATGTTGATACATAGTTGTTGGAGGCCTGCCTAGTGCCTGTACAATAGCGAAGTCTTCAATCGTGCCTATCTGATTACGAAGGTCGTAACTGTTTGCTAGCTCAGTCCGAAGTCGGAGTGCGAAGTGAACGATCCTTCAGTGGTAGCCACGAGCGGAGTTGTCGCAGAGGGCGCTCGTGGCTGTCGTCGTGAGATCGCCGCGCCGTGCGTGCCTGGCGGCGCGCGGCGAAAGTCGGTGGCGCGCACTTTGTACTTGTGCGACACCACACCCCTCCCCCCCAAACCGCCGCGCCGTCGTGGCGTAGGGCTGAGGGCCACGGCGACGGCACTGGGAGGAGGGCCTGGGCGGGGGCGTTACTGGTGGGACGGGCGTCGTAGCTGAGGCCGGGATCGAGACGCCGTCCGCGCCCCGGCATCCGCCTTGCGATCCTCCAGGGAACCCGCCGAAACCTGGGGAAGGGCGCCCGCCCCCGCCCAGAGGGAGCAGGTCATCTTCTTCTGAGGTGCGTGGCCCAAGCTGGGGGGGCCCGCACGGTCCCGGAGTCCCTCTCGGTGACGCTGTCGTCTGCGGCGGCGACAGCGGCGGCGACGACTGCGTCGGATGTACGTCGACGTCCATAGGGATCTCGTAGTCCGGGGACGAACGATGTGGCTGTGCTCCCTGGCGGTGAACTGGGTCTGGAATCAAGAAACCGGAGACAGGATCGCGCGGCCTGTGCAGGCGCAATTGGTTTGTGTGGCGCCGCAGCTCCGACCCTGTGGAAGAACGTACAACAAACATATTGCGCCCAAGCACGCGCTGAATGGTGCCTGGCAACCATGTCTTCTTGTTTCCAGCAAACACCCTGTACAGCACCGGCGTAGAAACCTGAAAACGCGTAGCGCCATACGAACCGACTCGGTGCGTGGGAGGCTGCAGCAGGTGAAGGAGAGTGCGGTGACGGCGGCCGTGTAGGAGCTCGGCAGGAGACGGGCCGTCACGTGGCATGCACCGATACGTAGACAGGAAAATTTGAAGAGCTTGCTGCCTGGAGTGCTGACCTTTCATCTTCTCCATGTGAGACTTGAATGTTCGAACGAAACGTTCTGCTTCACCATTGGACTGAGGGTGAAAAGGTGCGGTGGTTATATGCTGAATGCCATTCACACGACAAAACTGTTGAAATTCCGCACTAACAAACTGAGGTCCATTGTCACTGACGATAGTTTCAGGCAAACCTTCGATGCAAAACACTGATGTTAAGGCACTGATTGTACTAGACGCCGTCGTTGAGTTCATGGCAATCACAAAAGGAAACTTGCTGAAAGCGTCTACAACAATTAACCAGCGCGTATTCCAGAATGGTCCGGCAAAGTCAATATGTAAACGTTGCCATGGTCCCTTGGGGCGTGGCCAGTCTGAGAAACGTTGCGGTGGAGCCGCCTGATGCTCCGCACAAACAGTACACTGTGACGTCATGTCCTCTATCTGAGCGTCCATACCAACCCAGGTACAATGACGTCTGGCCAGTTGCTTTGTCCTAACAATGCCCCAATGTCCTTGATGCAGGAGGCGTAACACTTCTCGTTGCAGGGAACGAGGAACAATTACTCTTGCTTGGTCGTTGTCGGTATGCAACAACAGTACACCCTGACTTAAAGATAATGCATGACGTTGTGCAAAATAACGTCGAACCAGAGGCCGATCAATGTCTTTGGCTCTGGCAGGCCACCCTGAGCGAACAAAACGTGCTACCACACTTAGGTCTGCATCCGCAGCTGTTTCCTGTGCAACCCGACGAGAGTTCAAAGGAAAATCTGCGACAGCGGAAGCATCTCTGGAGTCTATCTGACAACATGCCATTTCTGAAGAATCAAACGACACATCCTGGCCAACCGGAAGTCGGGAAAGTGTGTCCGCGTTGGCGTGTTTAGTGGTAGGCCGGTACAAAATCTCATACTGATAATTAGACAGTATTAAGGACCATCTCTGAAGCTTTTGTGCCGTTCGTGGCGGAATTAGCTTTGTGGGTGAGAACAACGACGTGAGAGGCTTGTGGTCTGTCAACAAATAGAATTTTCTGCCATACAGATAATGATGAAACTTTGTGACGCCGTAAATGATTGCTAAGGCCTCCTTTTCTATCTGACTGTAATTCTGTTGCGTTGGCGTCAGTAGCTTGGATGCAAAGGCAATAGGACGATCGTGACATCCAATACGATGCGACAGAACAACACCCAGACCGTACGACGAGGCGTCAACTGCTAACACTACAGGCTTCTGTGGGTCAAATGGAATCAAACATGCCTCACCCAGTAGTGCAGACTTTAAGTTGTCAAAGGCAACCTGGCAATCTTTGGACCACACAAAAGGAACATTTTTCCTACGTAAGCGATGCAGTGGAGCTGCAATCTGAGACGCATTGGGAATAAACCTGAAATAATAGTTAAGCTTTCCCATTACTGCTTGCAATTCTTGCACATTCTTAGGAGGAGGCAAGTCTTTGATTGCTCGAAGATGTGACTGTAAGGGATGTATTCCTTGGGCATTAATCACATGGCCTAGGTACTCTATTTCAGTTTGAAAAAACGAACACTTTGCTTTATTGCAACGTAGACCTGCTGCAGTCAAAACTTTGAAAAGGCACTCCAGGTTTGCTAAATGTTCTTCAACTGTACGTCCGGATACCACAATATCATCTAAATAGTTCGAACAACACGGTACAGAAACTGTCAGCTGTTCCAAAAAACGCTGAAAAATAGCGGGGGCGGAAGAACTGCCAAAGGGTAGGCGTTGAAATTGAAAAAGGCCCATGTGAGTATTAATGACGAAAAACTTTTTTGACTCGTCATCAAGTGGAATCTGTAAGTATGCCTCTGCTAAATCAATCTTGAAAAGAAGCGGGACTGACCTAATTTGTCCATTAGTTCGTCAGGTCTGGGCAGGGGATAAGTGTCTACAATTGTTTGACTGTTCACTGTTGATTTAAAGTCCGCACAGAGACGAAGTTTTCCTGACGGCTTGGGTATAATTACTATAGGCGAGGCCCACTGACTCGCAGAAACAGGAGAAATCACCCCACTATCTTGCCAACGTTTAAGTTCTTCGGCAACTGTATCCCGCAAGGCGATAGGCACTGGTCTAGCTTTACGAAACTTTGGAACTGCAGAGTCTTTTAAAGTTACATGTGCCACGAAGTCTTTTGCACAACCTAGTTCCGGCGAAAACAAGTCACTATATTTGTCACATAAAGCATTGATTTTGTCCTGAGGCACTACGGACGAAATTTGAAGCACATCTCTTTGAATTGATAAACCAAACAAGTCAAAAGCATCTAGTCCAAAAATGTTCTGTGTAGATCTGGCCTGAAGAACAACAAAAGCAACTGTTTTCGTAACACCCTGAAAAGAGGCAGGCATGCTACACGTTCCTAGTATGGGAATATTTTCACCTGTATAAGCTGTTAACACTTGCTGTGACGGCGACAATTTTGGCGAACCCAGAAGTTCATAAGTATCTTTATTAATTAATGTAACAGCGGAACCAGTATCAAGGTGAAATTGCACAGTCTTATTTTCTATAGAGAGAGTAACAAACAGCTTGTGCTTCTGGCGCACGACCGGTGCGCGAATGTGGGCAACGTCTAATACATATTGTTTTCTGCGCTTGCGCGGGTTGCGTGCGGTAGGAAGCGGCGCATACTCGGCACACAGCGGATTAACCACAATGTCACTAGATGACACTACCGCCGGATCGGCGTCCGCGCAATGCGAGGCTACTGCACTAAAATTACTTTGAGTAGCTACACCAATTCTACTGTCACTAGCTACACAGTACTGAGCACTATTACAAGGAGCAGTTGCAGAAGGCACTAATTTCACTACAGGAATGCACTGTTCATAGTCATTTTGCTTGTCCCGAACCCTTTTCCGTTGCACTGTTTTACGCGCTCGTCGGCGCTTGCTACGTGGTGCACTATATAGATTTGCCATAGGCGCAGAACTACTTTCTTGCAATTGAGATCCAAGGAAAGCAGTGTTCAATTCCACAGCCCGTATAACATTTACAGAATGAACTGTTCTCGCACTCTGCGAAGCACTGTTTCTAACGTTACTGTTCTTTGAGTTTTGAATTTGCATACACACAGACTGCACATGTCCCAATTTGCCACATTGATAACAGGTTGCGTTGCGACTAGGGCAATGAGCACGCTTGTGGCGAGACACACACTGGGGGCAAGATTTACGTACATTTTTCTGAAATGAGCGTTGGCGCCCGTTATTCAAATTACTGTTTCTAACACGACGGGGCGACCTTTGCGTCGCACGTTTACTCTGGCTACTGTTCACTGTCTGTTCAGCACGGCCGGTAGAAAAATAAGAATCACTAGTGCTATACTGATAACTACGGCTAGGAAAGCGTCCGTTGCGGCGCACTGAATTTACACTATGGCTTTGCATTTCTACATCAGCTAAGTCAAAAGTATCATGCGCTTCTATAAGCTGCAGTACACTGTCTAAGGAGGGGTCAGACTGTTTTAGAATTGCTGCTCTAATTCTGGGGTCCTGAATATTCTGCGTAATCGCATCCCTCAACATCACGTCACTATACGAAAGTCCACAAGAGCAAGTAAATTTACATTGGCGGGTTAAGCCCTTCAATTCCGTAATCCACTCTTGGTGTGACTGCTGCGGTAATTTTTTAAGTCTGAAAAATCGGTACCGCGCAGCGGCTACAAGAACTTTTCTCTCATAATGAGCATTCAGTGCATCTACAATTTGTTCAAAGTCTACATCACGAGGAGATGCGAGAGGGAAAAGTTTTTGCAATAGTACGAAAGTCTGGGGGCCCACAATCGATAAGAAAAGGTTCTTCACTCTCTGACCTGTAATTTGATGAGCCGCGACGAGTTCTTGAAACTGTGCGAAATAGTCGCTCCATTCTTCCTCACGTTCGTTGTACTGGCGGAACGTCGGAAGCGGTGCGGCGGCAGGTGTGGGCTGCTGATGTGACGACTGTTGTTGTTGGTTAGCTGCCTGCGCTGTGAGCTGGGACACAGCCTGGATCAACTGGGTGATTTGCGCCGTCTGTAACTGAATAATTTCCATTAAGTTTGGGTTCGGGGTAGTGGCCATGCTGACCGATTAGGCGCCGCGTATACAAGTAAATTAGTACAAAACACAAATGCAAGATAAATGAGGACGCTCTGCAACAAAAAAAGTCCACAAAACACGTTACAAAATATCTTCCCCCAAAATTCTTATACTAAGGGTGGGTGGGCGGGAGCAATTTCTGCGTGCTCCGACTGCTGCTGTCTGGCTGCTGCAAGCGGGCTGGTCCAAGGTTCTATCACTCCTCGTCGCCACTTTTGTGTCTCAACTTCGTCGCCGCTTTTGTGTCCCAGCCTCGTCGTAGGTGTCGGTGGCCGAGTGGAACGAGACCGACACGCTGGTGCAGGTACGGAGGGGAGCAGCCAGAAACTATAAACACTCGAGTAAATTAGAAAGAGATATATTGCACAGAATGTAACAATACTTAACTTTTACATAGTACTGCAGAATGTTGATACATAGTTGTTGGAGGCCTGCCTAGTGCCTGTACAATAGCGAAGTCTTCAATCGTGCCTATCTGATTACGAAGGTCGTAACTGTTTGCTAGCTCAGTCCGAAGTCGGAGTGCGAAGTGAACGATCCTTCAGTGGTAGCCACGAGCGGAGTTGTCGCAGAGGGCGCTCGTGGCTGTCGTCGTGAGATCGCCGCGCCGTGCGTGCCTGGCGGCGCGCGGCGAAAGTCGGTGGCGCGCACTTTGTACTTGTGCGACACCACACTTTTACCACCTTTAATGGCTACATGCACACATAATATTTATATTCGTGAAATCTACGACAAACAATCTTTCGAATTATATAACTTTCATTTGTCTTCTTGTACAAATAAATTAGTAATCTGTACCACAATTTTCGTGTTAGCATATTTATATAATGATATTATAAATATTTATTTATACACTATGATTGTATATAGGCCTACAGTAATTGCAACGGCCAGACATTTGGAAGACTGACAACATTGGTGACGCTTGCGTCTGCAGTGGTATTCTGCTCTAAACATTTCTAGCTGGAACACCAATACATTTGTGGCTGGTAAAGAGCCATTGCCCTGTTTTCCCTTTGGCAGTACTCTTATCGCGTCTGCAGCAAACAAAACATTTAAAGTATTTCCATTTTGTCCAAATATATTCAGTGTAAATACTATTTGTGTGAAAAAATACATTCCTGACCATTAAAATTGCTACACCACGAAGATAAGTGCTACAAACGCGAAATTTTACGGACAGGAAAAACATGCAGTGATATGCAAATGATTAACTTTTCAGAGCATTCACACAAGGTTGGCGCCGGTGGCGACACCTACAACGTGTTGACATGAGGAAAGTTTCCGACCGATTTCTCATACACAAACAGCAGTTGACCGGCGTTGCCTGGTGAAACGTTGTTGTGATGCCTCTTGTAAGGAGGAGAAATGCGTACCATCACGTTTCCGACTTTGATAAAGGTCGGATTGTAGTCTATCGCGATTGCGGTTTATCGTATCGCGACATTGCTGCTCGCGTTAGTCGCGATCCAATGACTGTTAGCAGAATATGGAATCGGTGGGTTCAGGAGGGCAATACGGAACGCCGTGCTGGATCCCAATGGCCTTGTATCACTAGCAGTCGAGATGACAGGCATTTTATCCGCATGGCTGTAACGGATCGTGCAGCCACGTCTCGATCCCTGAGTCAACAGATGGGGACGTTTGCAAGACAACAACCATCTGCACGAACAGTTCGACGACGTTTGCAGCAGCATGGACTATCAGCTCGGAGACCGTGGCTGCGGTTACCTTTGACGCTGCATCACAGACAGGAGCGCCTGCGATGGTGTACGCAACGACGAACCTGGGTGCACGAATGGCTAATCGTCATTTTTTTTCGGATGAATTCAGTTTCTGTTTACAGCATCACGAAGGTCGGATCGGTGTTTGGCGACATCGCGGTGAACGCACATAGGAAGCTTGTGTTCGTCATTGTCATAATGGCGTATCACCCGGCGTGATGGTGTAGGGTGCCATTCGTTACAAGTCTCGGTCACCTCTTGTTCGCATCGACGACAGTTTGAACAGTGGCCTTTACATTTCACATGTGTTACGACCTGTGGTTGTATCCTTCATTCGATCCCTGCGAAACCCTACATTTCAGCAGGATAATGCACGACCGCCTGTTGCAGGTCCTGTACGGGCCTTTCTGGTTACGGAAAATGTTCGACTGCTGCCCTGGCCAACACATTCTCCAGATCTCTCACCAATTGAAAACGTCTGGTCAATGGTGGCCGAGCAACTGGCTCGTCACCATACGCCAGTATCTGCTCTGGATGAACCATGGTATCGCGTTGAAGCTGCATGGGCATCTGTACCTGTACACGCCATCCAAGTTCTGTTTGACTCAATGCCCAGGCGTATCAAGGCCGTTGTTACGGCCAGAGGTGGTATACCCCCCAAATTGCGTGAAAATGTAATCACATGTCAGTTCTAGTATAATATATATGTCCAATGAATACCCGTTTATCATCTGCATTTCTTCTTGGTGTAGCAATTTTAATGGCGAGTAGTGTAGTCTGGAAGCTAGTTTCGAAGCAAGTGTAAACACAGGTAACAGGGCGGTTTAAGACAGCGTGGTAACACAAAGTGCCCAGGAAACAGGCTTGCTATCAGGTGCCGACCACTTGCAGATAAACGCCCTTGAATACACGTACCAATTAACACCACGCGGTGTTCCTGAGGACGCCGATGTCAGCCACGAGTCTTCCGCAAACTGTCGCAGCTTAGACGGGCATTATCAGCAAACAGTGCCGGTGTGCTTACACGGCTATTAGCAATTAGTCCACAACACATTTCCTCTATGCTTCTTCAGTGTAACACGTGTCCGTTCATTCTTCCGCGTCATCTACATACGTATTTCTGTGCCACGACGGCGTACGGATGTCTGATTCACCGCAGATGTGGTGACGTCATCCGATCGTGTGCGCAAATCCGAATGACGAGCATCAGAGGAAACTGGACGATCACGGCTTTAGTTCCTTTTGTGGAGCCTTGCCCTTTTCTCACATGACACCTTGCCAGCCATGGATGAAGGGCAACAAGCGGATTGTGTTTTCCTTGACTTCAATAAGGCGTTCGACGCGGTGCCACACCGCAGACTGCTAACGAAGATACGAGCTTATGGAACAAGTTCAGAGATTTGTGACTGGCTGGAAGACTTCCTAAGTAATAGAACGCAGTACGTTGTTCTCGACGGCGAGTGTTCATCAGAGACGAGTATATCGTCACGCGTGCCCCTGGGGAGTGTGATAGGACCACTATTATTTTCTACCTATATAAATAATCTGATGGACAGAGTAAGTTGTAATTTGCGGCTGTTTGCTGATGATGCTGTGGCGTATGGGAGGGTGTCGTCTTATTGACTGTAGTAGCATACAGAATGACTTAGACAAAATTTCTAGTTGGTGCGAAGAATGGCAGCTAGCTCTCAATGCAGAAAAATGTAAGGTGATGTGCATGAGTAGAAAAAACAATCCCATAATGTTCGAATACAGCATTAGTAGTGAGCTTCTTGTTGCTGTCGCGTCGTTCAAATATCTAGGCGTAACATTGCAGAGCGATATGAAATGGAACGAACATGTAAGGACAGTTGTGAGTAAGGCGGACAGCCGAATTCGGTTTATTGGGAGAATTTTGGGAAGATGTACTTCCCCTGTAAAGTAGACCGCGTATAAAACGCTTGTACGACCACGTCTTGAGTGTTGCTCAAGTGTTTGGGACCCGCAGCAGATCAGTTTGAAGGAAGACATAGAGGCGGTTCAGAGGCGAGCAGCTAGGTTTGTTACTGGTAGGTTCGACCAATGCGCGAGTGTCACGGAAATGCTCCGGCAACTAAATTGGGGATCGCTGGAAGAAAGACAACGTTCTTTTCGTGAATTTCTGTTAAGTAAATTTAGAGGGCTGGGATTTGAAGCTGAGTGTAGTACGATCTTGCTGCCGCCTACTTAACATTTCGCGTAGTGATCACATTGGCAAAATAAGAGAAATTAGGGCTCGTATGGAGGCATATGGGCATTCTTCTTTTCTCGTTCCTAGTAGTGGTAAAGTGTGCCCTCTGCCACGCACCTTGCAGTGGATTGCGGTGTATGTATGCAGATGTAGAAATTGCGGTGGACGGAACGCGTGCTCGGGTAGCATAACAGTTGACCCTTTAATACACAGTGTAGCTCACCAACTACATACCTTCATTTTCCCAGTATCCCTCAAACTGATCAAAATTTTACCACAAATTCATTTGTACCTACTTGTATACGTAGTGGAATATATGCTAGTAGCTCGTCCTGGAAATTATAAAGAGTGCTATTGAATCATTTCGACAGTTATCTGCATTGGGTTACTGCTAACATGTGAATTTGCCATGTAAAAGTAGTCAATCACCTACTACTGTTGCATTATGAGTTACTTTCTGGAGAGATGAGAGGCATAGTAGAGACATTTACTACATCTAGTACATCATGGAAGCAGTATATAGTTGACCAGCTATGAATGGTTTGTTGCTAGAGGTGCATAATAATTTTTAAGGATTTTCTCCCAATATTTTTCTCAGTAAATACACACTATATATTAATCTTGGAATTTTTATAACTTCAAATAAAAAGTCATCCATTAAAGGGTTAAAATAAAATAAAGTAAGTTCGATCAGAAATATGGTCGCCATCCAAACTAAAACAAATTAGTCAAGTAGTTATTTATCAACGTGGAACGAAGACAATCCCACAGACACAAAATACCGATGTATCATACGCGAAGGAAGTCAAACGTTCAAATGTTTGAAAATGTATGCCACCCAACTACGGTGGTCATCACTCCCCCAGGCTTAGGAAACTACTTAAACCAGCTCACACTAAGGACAACACACATACACGCCCATTCCCGAGGGAGGACTCGAACCTCCGATGGGAAGCAACGAAGCGCTCCGCAGAAAAGCGCCTTTCAGAGCTCGGCCATCCCACCACGGCTGTAGCCGAAGAACCCCCACCAAATAACGATATCAAAATATAAAGTTACTGCATAAATGGTGGATTCCTATTTCATACTAGCTACTAATAATAATGAACCTTTTTAATCATCTTTTTTATATTTCCTCCTTGCTGAATATATATATATATATATATATATATATATATATATATATATATATATATATATATATATATATATTCTGATGTGAACATTCAACCATGCAAGCTAAAATAGCTGACGAACTACACCGTCCAGCATGCAAAATTTATCCCAGGAGAAGCAGCATCGTGAAAGGAATCGATGATTTACATCAAACTGGTTTTATTGATCTCAGTGCATATCACGAATGCAATTCAGGGTATAAATATTTACTAGCAGTGATTGATGTCTATTCTAAATATGCTCGGGTTCCTCCTCTGAAGAGCAAATCATCTGACGAAGTCACTAATGCACTCAGAACAATATATAAGAGAAGTAGTAGGATACCAAAAAATTTGCAAACTAACTTGGGTAATGAGATTTACAATAGTAATTTCACGAAGTTGATGCAGAAATATGAGATGAACCATTACTCAACGTATTCTGTAAGGAAATCTTGCATGGTTGAACGATTAAATAGAACTCTTAAAGGCATGTTGTTTAAACATTTCACGGCAAAGGGTTCCTACAAATGGATTGATGGGGTGCAAGAGCTTGTAACTCAGTACAAGAATACGAAACATAGAATCATAAAAATGAAACCAGTTGATGTAAAGGACAATAGTCTTTTATCTGCAGTGTACAGCAAAAATCAAGATGATGGATCCGCGAAAACCCAAGCTGAAAGTCGGTGTTTTTGTTAGAATTAGCTAACACAAGTCTGTTTTCGAAAAAGGATTTACACCAGATTGGTGTACGGAAATATTTAAAAATATAGATGTGCGGGAGACTAATCCACGAACATACTTTCTCCAGGGTTACCTGTCACAACCCGTTGCAGGAGGTTTCTACTGCGAAGAACTACAAAAGAAGAAATATCCTACGTCATACTTAGTACAAAAGAGAGAAATAGAGCATTAGTGAAATGGCTTGGCTTTGACAGCACTCACAATTCGCGGATTGCTACTTCATGACGAAGGTCATAAGATGCAGGATGGTCCTCTAGCAAACTGAATGGTCTGCGACGTGCTCGCTACGGTAGTATCTCTTCTGACCCACCACTTGAGGCGGTATATGGGCGCGGCCTCAGTTTGAATTCATACCGATGCTAATTAATTTTTTTGCTGACTCAGCAGTCTGGCCTTGTACCACACTTATGACATGCGTGCGGCTGATGTTCACATTCTCTTCTGAACCCCCCCCCCCCCCATCCCAAGGAGGCAGCGTATGGATGCGGCCAGGAATGCACCGCTTCCTTCACTGCTTCGTCCGAGTCAAATCGACGGCCCCTTAATGCCTGTTTGAGTGGACCAAACAAGTGATAGTCAGAAGGGGCTTCCAGTACTTCGAATTTGAGTTCCTGGAGCGTTTCAGCAGTGTGGACAGCAGTATTCGGACGGGCATTGTCGTGCAACAACACAACACCTTCTGACAGCAATCCTCGGCGTTTGCTTCGAATTGCTGGCTTTATCCTGTCAGTAAGCATCTCACTGTAACGTACACTGTTTATTGTTGTGCCCCTTTCACCGCAATGTTCCAGTACAGGACCTCGTGCATCCCAAAAAACCGTAAGCATCAGTTTTCCTGCGGACGGTCGGGTCTTGAACTTTTTCTTGCACGGCGAATTTGGATGTTTCCATTCCGTACTCTGCCGTGTACTCTCCGGCTCGTAATGATGGATCTATGTTTCGTCAACAGTAATGATCCTGTCTAAGAAGTTGTTCCCTTCGTTACCATAGCGATCCAAATGTTTTTTGCAGATGTCGAGGCGCGTTTGCTTATGCAACTGTGTGAGTTGTTTTGGGACCCATCTTGCACAAACTTTACGAAACCCAAGTCTGTTGTGAATAATTTCGTAGGCTGAACCATTACTAATTTGAAGACGATGAGCCTCTTCATCAATAGTTAATCGTCTGTCTAAGAGAATCATTTCACGTGATCGCTCAATGGTTTCTTCATTTGTGGCGGTAAACGGTCGTCCGGCTCCTTCATCGTGCTTAACACTCGTGCGACCATTTAGGAATTTTTCAATCCACTCGTACACACTTGGTTGTGGCAAAACACTGCTCCCGTACTGTACTGAAAGTCTTCTACGAATTTCGGCCCCTGATACACCTTCCGCCCACAAAAAACGAATCACTGAACGTTTCTCTTCTTTGGTGCAAATAGATAGCGGAGCAGCCATGATTAACAGCACGGCAGCGACAACGAAAATAACGTAGCAGCTTGAACATTGCAAAGATATAACAACAAATAAACAAAGCATGCGTCGCCAATGTAAAACGACAGTACTACCAACTTAAACAAAAATATAATTAATTGCGGATAATAATTGACTTACCCCTGTATGTTGTCCCTCGGTCAGTACAAAGCGCTTACTGAAGGCAGCGGAAATTTGTCATGGCACCTCTGGTGGGCAATGGGCCGGTTTGCCACCCAGAAAGAACCTGACAGACCGCAGACTTCCGCTCTATCTGGACCCTGCAAGGATCCAAGAATGTCCATAGGCTCGAAGTTTTTGGCTAACATTTTGACAGACGTACTGGACAGATATCTTCAAAGTATGCAGCCATAGGCTGAAGTTCATTATTTATTTATTTAGCCTGATCAGATTAGGGCCATCAGGCCCTCTCTTACATCGAACCAGGGTTTTACAAATACAGTATTTCTTTACATGTGAGTTACCTATAACATAATAATGATTTTTACAGGTGAACAGTTAATAACATTATTTATACTGGTTGATTACATGTAAAAGGATGTAAATAAAAGGTAATAACTTAACTCTACATATGTAATAACTTAACTCTAAATAGGATTAATACTAACAGTACCACTGAGACACCTTCTGCTGCTGCTGGTGTAATAATAGAAGTAACAACATTGATATTAGCAGATACAAGATGTACTTTTGAATATATCGAGACTGGTTAACGCATGGCGAATTCTGACAGAAGCTGTGCCCTGACGAAAGCAATGGGCAGTCTGAGAATATCTGGGAGGAGGAATGGATGTGACGTACCTGGACCGTAGGGTAATATTTTTGGTGAATCTGAACGTGTATCCGCCGTATAGCAATATTTTGTATGTGAAAGTCATCCACGATCGATAATCTCAGTCCATGTTTGTAACTACTGCACATTATAATGTCTTTGCAACTGCGATGTAGCCAAGGAGGTTAGGATGTAGCATTTGCGCTACAGCAGCTTCTTTGACCGCTGAGGCGAGTATAGAGAGTGAGCTGTTGAGCAGAGGAGTCGATTGTGGGCTAGGCTAGTAGGCTAGCTGACAGACGTGTGGCAGCCGTGTTGTGTACTAGGGTGGAATTGGTCAGCAATGATTGTATTGAGTTTGATTTATTTCACTCTATATTTATGAATAAAAACGTATTATATTGGACAGTGGATTCTGTATCGAGAGGAAGAGAATGTTTGTATGGAACGGAATTGTATAAAACCGTTGTATTATAATGAAGACTCAACAATGGTATGTTTCTTTAATTCAATAAATAACGTAATGGGCGGTGGAGTAGCCGAGCGGTCTAAAGCGTCTCGCTGCGGAACGCGCGGTTGCTCGCCGTGGAGGTTCGAGTCCTCCCTGGGGCATGGGTGTGTGTGTTTGTCCGTAGGTTAGTTTACGTGGGTTTAAGTAGTTTGTAAGCTACGGACTGATGACCACGCAGTTTGGCCCTATAGATTTAAAGATTTTTTTTTTTGTTTTTTTGACATTCAGTGTGTGTTGTTGTGGTCTTCAGTCCGGAGACTGGTTTGATGCAGCTCTCCACCCTACTCTATCCTGAGCAAGCCTCTTCATCTCCTCGTAAGGACGGCAACCTGCTAACTATATTCAACTCTTGGTCTCCCTCTCGATTTTTACCCCACGCACTTCCCTCCAATGCTAAATTCACGATTCCCTGATGTCTAAGAATGTGTCCTACCAATGGATCCCTTATTTTAGTCAAGGTATACCAGAAATTCCTCATTAGTTACGCGATGCACCCACCTAATCTTCAGCATTCTTCTGTAGCACCACATTTCAAAAGCCTCTATTCTCTTCCTGTCCGCACTGTTTATCGTCCATGGATCACTCCCATACAAGGCAACACTTCACACAAATGCCTTCAGAAAGGACTTCCTTATGCTTAAATATTTTGAGTCTCCCTTTAATTGTATTTTATTGCTCAGTTATTATTATTATTATTTTTACAAACTAAATGTCAGTAATTCTATTGAAAAAATTGTTCAAATGTTTGTATACATTATGGGACTTAACTACAGGGTCATCAGTCCCAAAGCTTACAAACTACTTATGAAGTTCAAATGTTCAAATGTTTGTAGAACTTTTGGGACTTAACTACGGGGTCATCAGTCCCTAAGCTTACAAACTACTTATGAAGTTCAAATGTTCAAATGTTTGTAGAACTTTTGGGACTTAACTACGGGGTCATCAGTCCCTAAGCTTACAAACTACTTACGAAGTAGCTAAGACTAAGGACGGCAAAATATCCATGCCCCAGGGGGGATTCGAACCCCCGACCGTAGTGGCCGTGCAGACTGTGACTGGAGCGCCTCAGTCCCCTCGGCCACCGTGGCCGACACAAACATTTGAACATTTTTGAAGTAATTTAATGATTACTAATTTTTCATATTTCAGCTCAACCTCGTCCCTCATTTTCCTGATTGTGGCATTTTTTATTTTGTAGTATGGTACGTGTTGAGTGTTTTTGAGAAAAAAAGATTTCCTTTTAAATGTAAATGTTCACGTACCAGTAAGCAGTCCTTACATGTCACTGAAGCTGACTGTCAGAAATAATGTTCACAGAAGTAGGCCCTACAGATTGTTTGCCGCGGTGGAGTAGCCGAGCGGTCTAAAGCGTCTCGCTGCGGAGCGCGCGGTTGCTCGCCGTGGAGGTTCGAGTCCTCCCTGGAGCATGTGTGTGTGTGTGCTTGTCCGTAGGTTAGTTTACCTAGGTTTAAGTAGTTTGTAAGCTACGGACTGATGACCACGCAGTTTGGTCCGATAGATTGACAGACATTTGATTTTTACAGATTGTTTTACTTACAGGGCCTAATTTTGTTAAATCTGTTGCGCACATATGATTGGAGAAACTCCTTGATTTAAATAGAAAGCCTTAATAAGAATAGGAAAACTTTCAGTTAACAATCTTTCATCAAGCTTTCACTTTCACTTAATAAACTTACAACAAGAAGCTTTGAAATTTGCTCTCGAGCCGCATGTATCACGCGGATCTCCGCATAGTTCACAATTTTATCTACTTAGTAAGAAGTGCTGTGGACATTCACGGATATGTCCGCGGATATCTGCGTCTGCGCAGCCCTCTAGGTATGGTGATCTGCTGTACTATTGGCAGTGGCGTAGCTATGTCACCAAGGGCCCCGGGGCAAATATGACATTAGGGCCCTCTTTACACTAATACTGTACAGGTGCAAAACGACTTCATTATGACATAATAAGGCAAACCTAAATACTACCAAGTAAATTATTGTGTGTCACGCAGCAGATAATGTTTAATTGTACTCTCTAATATAATTGTGAAAGTTGGTTTGTTGTTTTTCGTCAGCGGTGACAGCAGGAGGACTTTGTCAGTGCCGGCCACTAACTCTCGTTCAGCTACTACGCTGTTAGCCCATTTCGTTGACAGCCCGGGCAAAGAAGGAAAATAGGGGGAAATATTCGCGAGGGAGGGTTTCAGCAAAAGGAAGTTGTCGGATTTTGTTTGATGAAACGCTTTGGATTGAGCCGTGCCCCTATCAGGCTTCTTGAAGTATATGTTAGTGTCTGGCCAGGAAAAAGAAATAAGTAAAATAACTAAGTCGATATCTTCGCTTATTATCGTGACAGTGGGGTAAAGGGCAGCGTCTTGATGCACAATTCACTTTTGAGACAAAGTAATTATTACATGAGACTTCTGATACGTGAATGTAATTAAACCTTTAAATAGCAGAATAAACAGTGTGCGGGTAGAAACGTACCTTAAAAGATTGCGTGAAGTGCTGAATTCTCACCACAATGAAGTTGTTTGTTTTCACATACAAGAACTGAGCAGGATGCGGCGGCGGGTATAGAGTTAGTATGAACGTAAATTGAAGAGCGAATAGTTCTTCTGGTATGGGAAGGCGCCGTTCCCAGAAAAAAGCCACAGAATGCCGTATCCATTTCCCGCCTACCATTGCAAGGTAATGTGTAGAAAGGTATGTAGATTCTGTTACGCTCTAATGTAACTTTTATCGATCGTCGCTCACGAAGGCCGAGGGGCCCCTGGAGCTCGGGGGCCCCGGGGCACTGCCCCGCCTAGCCCTATGGTAGCTACGCCACTGACTATTGGCCCTGTGCTGTTGCAGGTCAGGAGCACTGGGCCGAAGAGTTCCCGAAGTGTGGGGGCAGTCGCCAGAGCCCCATCAACATCCAGCTGGACCGAGCCAAGAAGGCCACCTCTGCACCGCTCTGGCTGGACTACCCCGGCTCCATTCCCTGGGAGGCCAACCTCACCAACAACGGACACACCGGTAAGGAGGCGCGCAAGGCCGAACCACAGACAAATATATACAGGCGGGAAACCTCCGCAGCCGGCCGCGGTGGCCGAGGGGACTGAGGCGCTCCAGTCACGGTCTGCACGGCCACTACGGTCGGGGGTTCGAATCCCCCCTCGGGCATGGATATTTGTGCCGTCCTAGTTCGTAAGTAGTTCATAAGTAGTTTGTAAGTTTAGGGACTGATGACCCCGTAGTTAAGTCTCATAAGCTTAACAAACATTTGAACATTTTTTGAAACCTCCGCAAGAGCCCGGTCCTACGCTCAGGGTCTAACGCCGTCACCCCTTTTCGGAATGACTCAAACTGAGCCCTAATATTTTCCTAAATCACGGAAATTTTTATTAGTTCACAGTCTCTATAACAAAGTCATTCCACTGTAAGTGAAGTTGAACTTATATGCTGGCTGAGGTCCATTGCGTTGTGAGCTGTCTTCGGCATTCACTAAAACATTTGATTTTACAGGATCTTTTCGTAAATTAAAACCATGTCAGTTGATATGGAAACGATTTTATTTCCACTTAAACAACGTTCAAATCAATTACATTATTGCGCCATCATAAACTGCAGCGGCAAGCCAACAGAACTGCTTACAGGCTTGTGGCTGCTAGAAGACTAAATAAAACCATGTTTCTCTCCAACATCTTTCTACGTAACCACGTAATAAGTTTGATGACAAAGTTTTGTAATTCACAATTAAACAATATTCTTTTACATTAAATTCGCCAAAATACAGAAATTGAAACATTGCATTTAAGCTTTGACTATTTATGTCAATGTATGTACTTGTATCATGAAATTTGTATTTAAATGTGGTACACAAATTTAAAGTCATCCTTTTGACTAGTGTTTACAGTGCTCAAATTATTTACATTATTTGTGTTTTCGAAGTGCACACATATTTGTTTTGCCAATATTGTGTCGGCGTAATATTATTGTGACATGGAATTTTAATGTGTTTCAGTTTGCGGTCAAATTATTTATTAATACGGATTTGTATATGGTTGTCATAGTTTTCTTAATTTCGAAGATAGTTTCTTAGTACCAAACGGATTATTAATTTTAGTGCATGAAAAATTATCATTATTTAATTTAGGATCTAGTGATATATAAAACATTGTCTGCCCTAATTTATTTAAACAAAAGGTATATATGAAATCATGTTGTGCAATAGTTATAACACGTAGTATTGTTGTTTTTATACAAATTAGTATCTATACAGGTTCAGCAATTTCCGAAACTAAGTGTAATGCATTTTTAGTGTTTGCAGCTATTATTTACGAAAGTATTAAAAACTGAAAATTACGTAAAAGGTCAGCCAAATTTATATTTAAATCAACGTACTATTTTTTAAAGGTATTTTACTAATAGTGTTAATAGAATTTCCAAACAGAAGGCAAAAATGTGATATTTTACATGTCCGGTAATGAAGTTTTACTTTAGGTATCAGATATTTCGTGTTTCTATGTTGGCAACTGATTTTTAGGAGTTTGCAACATAGCAGAAACGTTACAAGGGATGCGGGGAGGGAGGGTTTCCGGCAGTTCCGTAAGATGTGCCATGATGGCGCTGCGGTCAGAAGCAGCTCTTTAAACTGGCCAGAGCAGGCGGCAGGTAGCGGCTGCCCCCACCACCACCTCCCCTCACAGCCGTGGCCTCGTGGCAGGCGGCACGAGCTCTCCCCTCAGCCTCCCCTCCACGCTACCCTCTGACGTGCGAGAGGCACCCTAAGCCAGCGAACCGTCTGACACCTGCTAGCATCTTACGGAACTACGACGGGAGCGTAGGACAGTGGTTTAGAGGGGGCTGCTCCTCTGTATATGTTACTCTGTGGCCGAACTAAGCTGCCAGCAGACAAGGTCTATACAGGAGAGGTCTGGTCTTGCTACCATGATCCTTTGCTGTTGCAGCCATTTTGGTTCTAAATTGATGCTGTAGCACACTGTAATCGGATAATGTTCGTGACTAGAAAGTGTTACTTGCATAGTGAAGCGAATGTAAATTTCCGACGGAATATACAGGTTAAGAAGAATGTTGCTGTATTCATTGTCATTGCTATGTATATGTTATATAGATGAGATTGTAATCTTTCCCGGCGTATATTGCTGATGAAGAATTCTCGGGCTTCCATCCGGGTGGCAGTTTCTTCAAACTGCGATGTATCGACGAGTGACATACCCGTCATCTTCTGGCCAGAAGAAACCGCCACCCGGCTGGAAGCCCGAGAATTCTTCATCAGCTATATGTGATATGACTAACGATACAACCAACATTGTCAGGAAAATGTAGCATTTTCATAAACAATATTCAACTTACCCCCAATCGTATCTATGTAATTTGAAGCTGACATGTTTTTTCCTGATGTATATATTCAAAATTCAAATGTTTGTATAGCTTATGGGACTTAACCGGAGGGTCATCAGTCCCTAATCTTACAAACTACTTATGAACTACCTTATATTAAAGATAGCACAAATATCCATGCCTGAGGGGTATTCGAAGCCCCGACCGCAGCGGCCGTGCAGACCGTGACTGGCACGCCGCAAACCGCTCGGCAACTGCGGCTGGCAATGTATGTATTCTTTTACAGTCATGTTTCCATTCGTCGTGGTATAGACGAAGGATGAACGAAAGTTTCTTCCGCTATCTGAGATCAGGATCTTATACGGAATATTGGCTTGCATTCGCATGAAATTTTCCTGGTGTGTGCGTTTCCAATGATTCTACATTACGTAAATGGAAGACATTTCGAGATACTGCATCTGTGTCAGACAAACGCAGTACAGATCCTAGTGTTTTAAGTGAAATTAAGTAGGGAAAGGTGAAATGACCACTGACAAAACTATTAATAAAAATTCTAGCAATTATCTAGGAAAGTTACATTACATTTATATCCGTCGTTAATAAACGTAAAATTAACACAAAATGTTCAAATATTTGTTATCTTTTGGGACTTAACTACGGGGTCATCAGTCCCTAAACTTACAAACTACTTATGAACTACTTACGAACTAGGACGGCACAAATATCCATGCCCGAGGGGGATTCGGACCCCCGACCGTAGTGGCCGTGCTGACCGTGACTGGAGCGCCTCAGTCCCCTCGGCTACCGCGGCCGGAAAATTAACACAATTCACATGTTATGAAAACATTTTTCAGCAAGACAATTTCTCCGAAAAGTGCGTCAGCGAAGTGGCTCAAACCGCATATCTCCGTGTTATATGAGGATGTGGTGCGGTCTCTTCTGCAGATCTGAAGGAAGCAAGCTAGGGGTTCACAATCTGATCGACAGCGTGATCATTACAGCGGGGCTTAGTTTCAGCCAGAACTCCTTCCACCACCTCCCAGGGAGTTTTTAAAATTATTTCTTCCGTTTCTTATTACTTAACTACATGAAAACCCGGCGACCCTGGTTACATATTTATTTTAGCCTTGACTTAGAAGTTCTCCAATATTTTTTCTCTGTGTCGTCCTTTTTATATTAAAAAAATTGTTAAATTTATGGGAGAATATAGAAGAAATAAGCTGCCTTACGTAATGTACAAAATTATAAGTGCAGTATCGAAACAAAGAAAGAGAGTAATCAAAATACAATTAAAATGTACGTTCCGCACATTCACTTAATTCAAAACTTGACTATAAACAACATTTCTTATTACTTGTCCAAGAGCTACCCGTGAGCTACTGACATAACGTTGTCCGTGACACAATCATGGAGATGTGAAATACACTCCAAACTATTTCATACATTGCCCTGTGATTTATTAATCGCAATAAAATATTTCTGGATCTGCGTTATCGGTTGGGGACGTTTAGGATGCCCCTACATTGATCAGGGGTGCACTACACTAAGGAAGCGGCTACTCGGGTAGCAGAGTACTTGTGGAGTGCACATGTTTTTTTTTTTTTTTTTTTTTTTTTTTTTTTTTTTTTTTTTTTTTTTTTTTTTTTTTTTAGGCTAGGCGCTAACTCTGATGAGCACTCGCCTGTCAGCATTCAAACAGCGAATTCAGGCCGCGTACTTTCTAAGTATTAAAACCAAAGTTCCCGAATTTACCGCGCTGCATGGAAATTATTGCGCTCAGATAGTTTTAGGCACTGAAAGCTGGCTAAATCATGATGTGGCAAGTTCAGAAATATTTAGCGAGGCGTGGAATGTATATCGGAAAGATAGATCGGACACAACTGGAGGAGGAGTGTTCATCGCTGTGGACAAAGATATTGTTTCTACTGAGATCGAGGTTGAAAGTAACTGTGAAGTTATCTGGGCACGCATAACAGGTCTAAAAGAAGTAAAGTTAATAGTTGGGTGTTTTTACCGGCCCCCCAGTGCTGCTGTAGCAGTTTTACAGTCATTCAAAGAAAGTCTACACCAGGTAGTGCGTAGGTATCCGGGCCATGTAATATTAGTCGCAGGTGACTTCAACCTTAAGAGTGTAGATAGGTACCTCGCTAGTTACATTTCAGGCGGTACAGACAAGCAGTCTTGCGAGCTACTTTTGGACACATTCTCCGAAAACTGTATTGAGCAGTTAAACCGGCAACCCACGCGCAATGGAAATATTCTAGACCTTTTAGCCACAAACAGGCCTGACCTTATTAACGATGTCTGTGTAGAGACAGGAATTAGTGATCATGATATCGTCATAGCGTCGGTGGTGACCAAAGTTCATAAACCAGTCAAGAAGGCTTGGAGCGTGTTTTTGTTGGCAAGAGCCGATAAGCAGTTGTTAGGATCGCACTTAGAAAATGAATGGGCATCGTTGAATTCCGGGACTATGGATGTAGAGGAATTGTGGACTAAATTGAAGTGCATTGTTAATAAATGGTTAGAGAAATATGTGCCAGTAAAGACGATTAAGGATAGAAAAGATCCACCGTGGTAAAATAATAATGTTAGAAAGCTGCTGAGAAAGCAGAGGCTGTTGCACTCTCGATTCAAAAAAGAACACGCAAATGATGACAGGCAAAAGTTAGTAGAGATTCGTGCGTCTATAAAAAGATCTATGCGTGAAGCATACAATAATTATCACAGCCATACCTTAGCAAAAGATCTTTCCGAGAACCCGAAAAAATTCTGGTCCTATGTAAAATCGATAAGCGGGTCAAAGCCCACTGTCCAGTCACTAGTTGATCATTCCGGGGCAGTAATAGAAGAAAGCAAACGGAAAGCTGAAGTTCTAAATTTAACCTTTAAGAAATCTTTCACGAAGGAAGAACGCACAAATGTACCATCATTTGATCAACGCACTAACTTCCAAATGGAGAACATAGTAATAGGTATTTCCGGTGTAGAGAAGCAGCTGAGTGAGCTAAATATGAAAAAGTCTGCTGGTCCGAATGGAATACGAGTTCGTTTTTACAAAGACTATTGTGCGGCATTGGCCCCCTACTTAGCTTGCATTTATCGCGAATCTTTAATTCAGCGCAAAGTTCCTAGTGATTGAAAAAAAGCGGAGGTGACTCCCATTTATAAGAAAGGTAAAAGAAGTGACCCACATAATTAAAGGACAATATTGTTGACATCAGTTTCCTGTAGAATTTTGGAGCACATTCGCAGTTCGAATATAGTAAATTTCCTTGAGACGGAAAAGCTTCTTTCCATGAATCAGCACGGGTTTAGGAAACATCGTTCATATGAAAACTCAGCTTGCCCTTTTCTCACATGACATCTTGCGAGCCATGGATGAAGCGCAACAGGCGGATTGTGTTTTTCTCGACTTCAAAAAGGCGCTCGACGCGGTGCCACACTGCAGATTGCTAACGAAGATACGAGCTTATGGAATAGGTTCACAGATCTGTGACTGGCTGGAAGACTTCCTAAGTAATAGAACGCAGTACTTTGTTCTCGACGGCGAGTGTTCATCAGAGACGAGTGTATCGTCAGGCGTGCCCCAGGGGAGTGTGATAGGACCGCTATTATTTTCTATATATGTAAATGATGTGATGGACAGAGTAAGTTGTAATTTGCGGCTGTTTGCTGATGATGCTGTGGTGTATGGGAGCGTGTCGTCTTTAACTGACTGTAATAGCATACAGGATGACTTAGACAAAATTTCTAGTTGGTGCGAAGAATGGCAGCTAGCTCCCAATGTAGAAAAATGTAAGGTGATGCTCATGAGTAGGAAAAACAATCCCATAATGTTCGAATACAGCATTAGTAGTGAGCTTCTTGATGCTGCCGCGTCGTTCAAATATCTAGGCATAACATTGCAGAGCGATATGAAACGAAACGAACATGTAAGGAAAGTTGTGAGTAAAGCGGACAGCCGACTTCGGTTTATTGGGGGAATTTTGGGAAGATGTACTTCACCTTTAAAGGAGACCACGTATAAAACGCTTGTACGACCACGTCTTGAGTATTGCTCAAGTGTTTGGGACCCGCAGCAGATCAGTTTAAAGAAAAACATAGAGGCAGTTCAGAGGCGAGCAGCTAGGTTTGTTACCGGTAGGTTCGACCAATGCGCGAGTGTCACGGAAATGCTCCGGCAACTCATTTGGGGATCGCTGGAGGAAAGACGACGTTCTTTTCGAATAAATCTGTTGAGGTAATTTAGACGGCCGGAATTTGGTGCTGAATGTAGAACGATCTTCCTAACGCCTGCTTAGATTTCGCGTAATGATCACAAAGACAAGATAAGAGAAATTAGGGCTCGTACGGCGGCATATAGGCATTCTTTTTTTCCTCGTTCTATTTGGGAGTGGAATAGGAAAGGAAATGGCTAGTAGTGGTACAGTGTACCCTCCGCCACGCATCTTACGGTGGATTGCGGAGTATGTATGTAGATGTAGATGTAGAAATCTCACTGGAAACTGCAGACTCTTGAAGTTAAAAGGTAGATCTGTAGGAAATAATGGCTAGTCGTTGGATGCATACTGTTTGATTCTCTTCGTTTCCTTGTGGCTCTAAACAAGTGTACTGCTTTCACCTGCAGCCGAGTTCGCTTCACAGTTCAAAGTTTCCAACGTAACTGTCGGCATACAGGACTTTCATTGAGCCGATTGGAATATAGGAGTGTCCTAATAGCAAATTAGAAATGTATTAATGCGTGGTGCATGATGTGACAAGTTTTTACCCTCGCAGTGTAATATATGATCTCATATTGAATTTTCACCTATGTGGCAAGTGAAAATTTAAAGGTTAAGAGTGCCATGGGCTAAGGGGCGTACCGGCTGGAAAAGCTGCCGACTTTTAGTGGCGCACAGTCGGTCACCAGCTGTGACATAAATTACGACGCGGAATAAAAATACCTCCTGAAAGCACATTATACAGCCGCTCATATTCAAACATGGTGGGAGCGGGTTCTCAACAGGCGCAGCCTTGTGATTCGCCTGTGTTGCTTGATCGACCGTCCTGACTTCATTCGCCGAACTGCATTGTCAGAGGCTGTAGCACACCGCGCTATGTCTCAGCAGGGAGTATAATCCATTTCGCGATTTTTCTTCATCCTCGCATTTCTTTCCTGACAAGTGTTATCTACATCTACATACATATTCCGCAATCCACCCAGACATGCGTAGCGGTTGTCGTCGTAGCATGTTACCTGTTTATAAGGCAGTGGATACTGTGGACTTTACACCTGGATCTGATGGAGTAACTACTACTGCACAAGAAGAAGTGTTACATGGTCCCATTACATTTGTTGGAGCCAGATTTGATTTTAGTATTAAAAGTACTGAAGTTTTTGGTGGCTCTGGTTGGCTTACAGTTGCTTTGGTACGAACAAATGATGCTAAGAAATCTGGACTGGAATCTTTCACCGAAAGGGACATTATATGTTTTCGTACTTGGAGTATTGCTGAGGTACCTAACAAGTCATTTGGTACTTCATATTTTGTTACTGATAAGCCATTGTGTTTGAGAACAAGGAATAGAAGACGTGTTTCTTCCGAGGAGGGAGTACATATTTGGGTCAAAGTTGTTGGCCCTTTTGAGAAGAAATTTAATGTTCAAGGAGATGTGTTGGTGTATTATCATAATTGAATAAAGAGATCCCTTCCTTTTATCCCGTGAGATTTTTTTTTTTTTTTAAATAATTGAAGACATTGATCGGGCACTTCGTGTCATTATGTGGTGTTTGTAATGCCACTGCACGCACTGTGTACAGTTAGTTCTGACTTTCTCCGCCTGGCGCGCCACTGTCGCAGACGAGTGGAATATCTTTGGGTCGAGTGGAATATCTGCCCCTGACTTTGAACTCATATCCTCATCACATCGGAGGACGAAGGTATAGAAAATTAGTTGAATTCCCTCAACAAAGGAAAAGCCGGTGGGCCTGATGAGATACCAGTTCAAATTACACAGAGTATGCAAAGGAACTTGCTCCCCTTCTAGCCACACTGTACTCAAGGTCTCTGCAGGAACACACACTACGCCTACATGCCACACATCTTCCGGAAGACGAAAACCGATTTTCGTAAACAGTTTTTCGCTGTCGTGTTTACATGGCACACCCTGAATCGGATTTCTTGGACATTTTCGAGACGAAACACTGTCTCAGCGTTTCTCTATTTATATTAAAATTAAAATTAAATACTTTGGATTTGGAATCACTGACATAGTTTTATTTCGGGCCTGTGGGGACGGGTTTACTCGCAGATGGGGTCCTGGGTTCAAAAAGATTGCAGAACAATGCACTACTGTACGGTGTCGAGAAATCGCAACACTGGGAAAGGGCAGCGAAATGTATGATCTGCAGCCAATTGACGAATGGTGCAAGGAAAGGCAACTGAGCCTCAACACAAAAAAGTGTAAAGTGTCGTCTTTACTCACAAAGAAAGATGATTTATTGAATAACTGTGCAATGGTAGGATACACACTGGAAGCAGTTCTTGTTGTTGTTGTGGTCTTCAGTCCGGAGACTGGTTTGATGCAGCTCTCCACAATACCCTATACTGAGCAAGCCTCTTCATCTCCACATAAGAATGGCAACCTACATCTGTCTGAATCTGCTTACTGTATCCATCTCTTGGTCTTCCTCTGCGGTTTTTACCCCACACACTTCCCTCCAACGCTAAATTCACAATTCCTTGATGTCTAAGAATGTGTCCTACCAACCGATCCCTTCTTTTAGTCAAGGTATGCCAAAAATTTCTTTTCTCCCCATTTCTGTTCAGTACCTCCTCATTAGTTACGCGATCCACCCACCTAATCTTCAGCATTCTTCTGTAGCACCATATTTCAAAAGCCTCAATCCTCTTCCTGTCCACACAGCCTATTGTCCATGTTTCACTCCCGTACAAGGCAACACTCCATACAAATGCCTTCAGAAAAGACTTCCTTACATTCAAATTAATATTCGATGTTAGCAAATTTCTCTTTTTCAAAAACGCTTTTCTACCCATTGCCATTCTGCATTTTATATCTTCTGTACTGCGACCATCGTTTGTTATTTTACTGCCCAAGTAACAAAACTCATCTACCTCCTTTATTGCTTCGTTTCCCAGTCTAATTCCTTCAGCATCACCTGATTTTCTTACACTGCACTCCATTACCCTAGTTTTGCTCTTGTTAAGGTTCATCTTATATGCACCTTTCAGCACCGTGTCCATTCCGTTCAATTGCTCTTCCAGGTCCTTTGCTGTCTCTGACAGAATTACTATGTCGTCGGCAAAACGCAATGTTTTTAATTCTTCACCCTGAACTTTAATTCCTTCTCCAAATTTTTCCTTGCTTGCCTTTATAGCTTGCTCATTGTACAAATTGAATAACAATGGAGAAAGACTACAACCCTGTCTTACTCCCTTTCCAACCACTGCATCCCTTTCATGCCCTTCAACTCTGACAACCGCTGTCTGGTTTTTGTACAAGTTGTAAATAACCTTACGCTCCCTATATTTTACCCCTGCTTGCTTCAGAACATGAAAGAGTTTATTCCAATCAACATTGTCAAAAGCCTTCCCCAAATCTACAAAAGCTAGAAATGTAGGTTTGCCTTTTCTTAATCTATCTTCTAGGATAAGCCGTAAAGTGAGTATTGCGTCCCGAGTTCCTACATTTCTCCTGAACCCAAACTGATCTTCCCCGAGGTCGGCTTCTACCAGTTTTTCCATCCTTCTGTACATAATTCGTGTTAATATTTTGCAACCATGACTTATTAAACTCCCATGGAAGCAGTTACTCCCATAAAATATCTTGCAGTACACATAAGGGGCAATCTGAAATTGAACGACCTTATAAAATCAGTCGTGAGTAAGGCAGATGCCAGACTGGAATTCAGTGGAAGAATCCTTAGGAAGTATAGTTCGTAAACAAAGAAAGTGGCTTACGTTCGGCTCATCAGTGTGAAATCCATTTCAGGTAGCATTCATAGAAGACATAGAGGAGATCGAGCAGAGAGAAGCACGCTTCCTTAAGGTCATTCAGTAATCCTAAAAGCGTCACAGAAATGATTAAGAAATTCCAGTAGCGAACGCTGCAAGAAAGATGTTCTGTACCGCAGTATGTGCTAGGAATCTGCTCTGTAGGAATCAGCATGGGTTTCGAAAGAGGCGATCGTGTGAAACCAACTCGCGTTATTCGTCCACGAGACTCAGAGGGCTATAGACACGGGTTCTCAGGTAGATGCTGTGTTTCTTGACTTCCGCAAGGCGTTTGATACAGTTCCACACGGACGTCTATCAGACCAATTGTGTGATTGGATTGAGGAGTTCCTGGATAACAGAATGCATGTCATTCTCAGTGGAGAGAAGTCTTCCGAAGTAAGAGTGATGTCAGATGTGCCACAGGGGAGTGTCGTGGGTCCGATGCTGTTCACGATATATATAAATGACCTTACGGATAACATCAGAAGTTCACTGAGGCATTTTGCGGATGATGCTGTTGTATATAGGGAGGCTGTAACAATGGAAAATTGTATTGAAATGGAGGAGGATCTGCTGGAATTGACGCATGGCGCAGGGAATGACAATTGAATCTTAATGTAGACAAGTGTAATGTGCTGCGTATACATAAAAAGAAATATCCTGCATCATTTAGCTACACTGTAGCAGGACAGCAACTTGAAGCAGTTAATTCCATAATTTATGTGGGAGTAGGCATTCGGAGTGATTTAAAATGGAACGATCATATAAAATCAATCGTCGGTAAAATAGATGCCAGATTTAGATTCATTGGAAGAATCCTAGGGAAATGCAGTCCGAAAACAAAGGAATTAGGTTACAGTACACTTGTTCGCCCACAGCTTGAATACTGCTCACTGGTGTGGGATCCGTACCAGGTGGGTTTGATAGAGGAAGTAGAGAAGATCCAACGGAGAGCAGCGCGC
The DNA here is from genome assembly GCA_026315105.1 of Locusta migratoria. Classification (NCBI taxonomy): domain Eukaryota; kingdom Metazoa; phylum Arthropoda; class Insecta; order Orthoptera; family Acrididae; genus Locusta; species Locusta migratoria. The sequence continues at coordinate 43,414,910 of CM048754.1, read as the reverse complement.
TTCGTTACAGGATCATTTGGTAATCGAGAAAGCGTTACGGAGATGATCGATAAACTCCAGTGGAAGACGCTCTGTCGCAGGAGAGACGCTCTGTCGCTCGGTACGGTCTTTTGTCGAAGTTTCGAGAACATACCTTTACCGAGGAGTCTAGCAGTATATTGCTCCCTCCTACGTATATCTCGCGAAGAGACCGTGAGGATAAAATCAGAGATATTAGCGCCCACACACAGAGGCATGCCGACAATCTTTCTTTTCGCGAACAATACATGACTGGAATTTGAGGGAGAGGAAGATAAAATCAGAGATATTAGAGCCGACAAGAGGCATACTGACAATCTTTCTTTTCGCGAACAATACGTGATTGGAATAGGAGCGACGGGAAGATAAAATCAGAGATATTAGAGTCCACACAGAGGCATACCGACAACCTTTCTTTCCGCGAACAATACGAGACTGGAATAGGAGGGAGAACCGATAGTGGTACTCAAGGTACCTTCCGCCACACACCATCCGGTGGCTTGCGGAGTATGGATGTAGATGTAGATGCAGATGTCAAAGTTTCGTGAACAGTCAACCAATATACCTACGTAGGAGGAAGCGACCACAGGGATACGATCAGAAAGTTTAGATCCCATACAGGGGACGGCAATCATTTTACCAGCGAACGATACACGAGTGAAGTAAGAGGAAGTGATAATGGTATCCTCTGCCACTCACCATGAAATGACTTGTGGAGTATGAATGTAGATGTAGAAGGCTGAGGTGGGGGCAAACAGGAGAGTCCCAAATGGTTTGGGTTCGGGTGGAACACGCCAGAATGAGTGATGCCTGTCCTGTTTGGACGCTGGCTGAATCGCAGGCAGTGTCCATTGGAGGTTGGTGCAGGTCCCGCCCTGATGCCAGCCCCTGTGCCTGTGCCTGGTTTCAGCGCTGGTGCAGCTGGACTCGGCGCTGCCCATCAGGCTGCACGGCGGGCCGCTGCGGTCGCCGTACGTCTTCCAGCAGCTGCACTACCACTGGGGCACCAACGACTCCGTGGGCAGCGAGCACGCCGTCAACTCGCGATAGTAAGCGTTCTGACAGCACCACTGCATGGCGACTCACCACCAACCACTGTGTCTCCAAAGCACTGCATCACACCCACGACATGTCTCGCCACTACTGCGTCCCAATGATGTGTCAAAACCACTGTGTCACCATTGCGTCATTTCACTGCCCTGTATGTCACCATAAATATAGTGCTTCACCACGTCTCACCACCACTGTCTAAACACGACTAAACACGTCTAAACGTGACCACTCTGACACATCACTGCTGTCTCACCATCTATATCTCATCACCATGAATCCTCATCACCAATCTGCCTCACCACCATGTATCGCATCATCACTGACACGAAACTGCTGTCTCAGCTCCACTCTCTGATCACTATGATGTCTTATCAGCAATTTGTCAACACCACTGTGTCTTATGATCACTCTGACACATCACTCGTATCTCACCCCCAACAATCTCATCAACATGATACCTCATCAACCTTGTGTCTCAAACCATTGTAGCTCATCACCACTTGAACACATCACTACTGTCTCACCACAACTGTCTCATCACTGTAATGTCTCATCACCATAATGTCTCATCACCAATCTGTCTTAGCACCACAATGTCTCATCAACACTCTGACACATCACTACTGTATCACTACCACTATCTCATCACCATAATGTCCCATCACCAATCTGTCTCAACAGCACTGTGTGCCATCACCACTCAAACACATTGCTACTGTCTCACAACGACTATCTCATGACTATAATGTCTCATCACCAATCTGCCACGATATTATTTGCCAGCCACAGTGGCCAAGGGGACTGAAGCGCTCCAGTCACGGTCTGCACGGCCACTACGGTCAGGGGTTCGAATCCCCCCTCGGGCATGGATATTTGTGTCGTCCTTAGTTTTAGCTAGTTCGTAAGTAGTTTGTAAGTTTAGGCACTAATGACCCTGTAGTTAAGTCCCATAAGCTATACAAACATTTGAGAACATTTGAACAATATCATTGTTTCTCATCATCACTCCAACACACAGTTATTATCTCACCACCACTATCCATCTCCAAAAACCAAGCGAGGTGGTGCAGTGATAATACACTGGACTCGCATTCGGAAGGACGGTGATTCAAATCCACCTACAGCCATCCAGATTTAGGTTTTCATGAATTCCCTAAATCACTCCAGACAAATGCTGGAATGGTTCTTTTCAAAGGGAACAACCAATTTCTTTCCTCATTCTTAGCCAAAACTCAGATCATTAGCTCTGTCTCTAATGACAAAGCTGTTGATGAGATGTAACCCCCTAAGCTTCCCTTACTTTTTCATCACAATAGTGTCTGATCAACATTCTGTCTCTGCACCTCTTTGTCTCATTAGCACTCAACACTGCAGTCTCACCACCACTACCTCATCACCATCATGTCTCATCACCATTCTAACTGAATACCACTGTGTCATCACCACTCCAACACAAAGCTACTGTCTGACCAACACTATTCACCACTGTGACGTCTCACCACTGTTGTGTCTGAACAACACTGTGACTCACCACCATTCAAACACGTACCTACTGTCTCACCAAGTTTCATCACAATGATATCTCATCACCAGTCTGTCTCAGCTCCAGTGCTTTTCAGCAGCACTTCGAAAAATCACTACTCTCTCACTACCACAAACTCATCACCATAATGTCTTATCACCATTCTGTTTCAGCAGCACTATGTCTCATCACCACTCTGACAATCTCTACTGTCTCACCACCACTATCTCATCACCATGCTTTCTCATCATCATTTTGTCTCAACACCACTGTGTCTCACCACTCAGACCCATCACTAGTGTCTCACCACGAATCTGTGTTAGCACCACTGAGTCTCTTCATCACTTTGACACATCACTAGCATTTCACCAATACTATATCATCACCAAGATCACTCATCACCAATCTGTCTCAAGCACCACTGTGTCTCAGCATCACTCTGACATATCACTACTGTCTCACCACCATCTTACCACCATAATGCCTCATTACCAATTTGTCTCAACATCACTATATGTCATCACCACTCCAACACATTCCTACTGCCTCATCACCACCATTCTGTCTCTACACCACTGTGTCTCATTAGCACTCTGACACAACATTACTGTCCCCCCACCAGTATCTCATCACCATAGTGTCTCATCACCAATTTGTCTCATCATCACTGTGACACATCACTACTGTTTCAACCACCACAATATCATACCCTTGATGTTTCTTCAGCATTGTGTCTCAACATCATTGTGTGTCTACATCACTTTGTCTCTCCACTAATGTCTCTGATGATGCACCATGTCATTCCAAACAGCAATGTTTACAAAGAGCTGTGTGATGTCAACCTGGGCAGCCCACTTAGTCCTGTGGTTGTCTGTTCCTAGATGGAGCACTCAGACATGAAGGCACATTTTAAACCTGAAGTACACCCCAGTTCAGCTCTCTATAGGGCTACACAAACGATAGTCGCATTCGAACACGCTCGAGATTTCCCGATACAGTATCAAACGGTTTGACAGGTGTCTCACGCAACGTATGTGCAAATGATAAAAGGCAAATTTCGAAGTGATTAACTGGCATATTGCTTTGCACATAACTAATTTCATAGGAAGAAAGAGGGTAAAATAATAATAATAATAATAATAAATAAATAAATAAGAAAATACAACTTTAAACATAATTTCAAACCTTTAGGAATCTTTTTCTTGCTGAGAACCCCAGCAAAATGATGAAAGGAAAAAACTTTGTCGCTTACTACTTTTTCGGTGTCCATGCAGTAAAATTACGGCATTTGGCATGACGCTACAATTTATTACTCTTACACTATTACTTGTATTCGTGAGAAATGCTACAGACAGTATACACACATACTGCTGAACGTACGTCCAAAATTTTGTCATATGTATTCGTGAGAAATGCTACAGACAGTATACACACATACCGCTGAACGTACGTTCAAAATTTTGTCATATCTTATTACGAGATATAGTTCAGGTGCTATGACATCAAAGACAATGAAATGCACGAAAATTCGCCCTAATAAGCATGAGGTTGTAATTTACTACGTCTTTACACTAAATACGAAATGCACCTATGCCGGTATGTAGTTCATAGGTAGAAGAAGAGAGCTAAGAAAATATTTCGCGATAGGAGATAATTAAGGTGGATGGGGGAGGATACTTTTACTACAGACTGGCAAAATCTACAGTTTCCTTCCGATCTTCACGAAATTTTGCATGCTTCAGCTTGTACACAAGAGGAAGGTCAGCGTCTACCTAAAGTTTCGTACGGTGCATGGGGGAGGGTATCTTGCAACATAAAAATGTATCCCTAAATACCTTCGTCGCACCATAACTTGAGAACAGCTCGACCGATTTCACAGATCTTTTTGAGTTGTTTTCATTATTCTCAGAACAAGGGTTGTGTGAATTATAACTGGAAACTTGAGAACAACGAAGTTCGTTTTTCAATGTGATCTTTTTTTTATTGGATTCAAATCTATAGTTTCTTTGCAATATCGATGAAATTTTGCATATTTGAGCTTAAAGACTAGAGGAATGTTACTGTCTGTATAAAATTTCGGTCGTTGCATGATGGAGGGTACATAACTTACGGACTTTGACAATATGCATAGTTTTGCTTTGATCTTGATTAATTTTTGCACACATGACCTTCAAACTAAGAGGAAGGTCACTGGGTACATAAATGTTGGTTTGGTACATGACACAGGGTAATCTTGTAAAAAAACTTTGACGAGAGAGGGAAAGGTGGAAACGAACAGAGAGATGGGAGAGAAAGAGGTGGATGCAGAGAGAGGAGGGAAGGGGATGTGGACTACGAGATTGTGAAATAAATAAATACCCGGGCAATGCCATGTTTACAGCTAGTTTATATTTAAAACTGACTGAGGTTCGGAACCCTAAAAAGCCAGTGATACGAACAGGCCCTTCCTTAACAACTGTTGCGAAGCACGGGCATATAAGCTAGTCTTGTATAATTGAGTCCTTCAGCTCTCGTAATTCTGTTTGGAATGGTGAGACTTCGAATGTTAGTAGCATACGTCAAAGGTATCCACTCATGGAAGTTTTCAAGCGTATTATCCAGAAAATTCCGGGAAAAAGGGCTGTAAAGTTTAAGCGCAACTCATATGTTCTTATACTGTAGTTAATGACTTCTAAACAATAGTAAGTCGAGACAGCTGAGGCAGTATGCAGATCATCTGGGTTACATCCTGAAACAATTTTAAATAAAATTAGAGATATAAAATGTTATCTATTACAACACAAACAACACTTATTAATTCACGAATTGACGGATGCAACTATTTAAATTTTTTACTTGAATATTTTCTTTTTAAGAAATCCTATAATTCAAAATGCATTTTACAATTAATGTAGGTTGGTTAAATGCGTTAATTATTATTGTCATTGCAATTTTACTGCAAAATTAGACGACATAGTAAGCTCTGGAAATATTCGTTGTAATTTAGAGGAACCGGACTCTACGTGGGAAACCAAAGAAGAGCTGTTGCCTTATTGTATGTGTACGAACAGGCAGACGGTCGTGAACTGTAAAATAAATAAAAGTTAAAAACAATGTTTCTTATCAAAATTAGTAACAATTTCCCTGCTATTATGCCGTGGTCTTAAGGATTTATTATGAAAACCCAACGTTTCGTCTCCAACTGCGGAGGACATTTTCAAAGAAGATCGTGGCACTTTTGAATGTCCGATGCACACCCTAGCTCGCTGCTGACTGAAGCCATTTCCGTTTACGAGAGCAGAGTTGTGACGTCAGATGTTTTGACATGCGCGCGCAATTCGTCGTTGCCGATTGCCGCAGTCCGTTAATATCGTCCCATGGTGGAAGACTGTTACATTTCTTCTTCAACACCTGAATCCAGATTTCATTTAGTTTCACGCCCTCCTCCATCCTATTGAAATTATTGGGGTGTTTTACAATTTCTATACCCTCTCTGTACAGTGTTTCGTGGTATCCATTTGTGGCTGCTAAAAACTGACTCTTATCAAATTGAATAAGGTGGTCCCCTAGTTATAAAAAAACATGTTCAGCAACAGATGATCTGTCAATCTCTCCCCTTCTGCAGTTCCCCTTGTGCTCAGCGAGTCGTTTTTTGACTGTTCTTTTTGTGGTAGCCACGTATACGTGTCCACAGCTACAAGGAATCCTATAAAGTCCTGCTTTTTCCAGCGGTTTGCGAGCATCCTTTGCCGATTTCAGGTGATCCTGTATCTCTCGAGTAGGTTTGTAAATAACGGCAACATTCCGTTTCGTCAAAATTTTACCGATGCGGTCGGTGACGTCCTTAATAAAAGGCAGGAAGACTTTGGATTTCTCAGGAACCCTTTCATCTTTTTCAGCTCTGCGTGTCGGTCCCAAAGCTCTCCTTATCTCTGTAGACGAATAGCCATTCTTAAGTAAAGCGCTACTCAGCTGTTTCAATTCCGCGTCGAGTAATTCCGGTTTGCAGATGTTCCTTCGTCTCTCTGCCAACGTCTTTATACTGCCCCGCTTTTGCTGTGGTTGGTGGTTAGAATCCCAGTGCAGATAACGGTCTGTGTGTGTAGGCTTCCGATAAACTGTATGGCGCAATCTGCCATTCCCGGTTTTGAATCTGCCACGTCAAGAAAATTCAGTTTTCCGTGTTCCTCCTTCTCTATGGTAAACTGGATTCTAGAATTAATCTCGTTGAGGTGTTGAAGAAAACGATCTAGTTCCTCTGTACCATGCCTCCACACAACTTACTTATCGTCTACATAGCGGAGCCAAATAGCAGGTTTTTTGTTTGCTGTTTTCAATGCCTGTTCCTCGAATTTTTCCATGTAGAAATTTGCTATAACCGGGCTTAAGGGGCTCCCCATAGGTACAACATGTGTTTGTTCATGGAAATCATCGTTCTATTTGAAAAAAAGAGTCGTGAGGCAGTATTTGAACAGATCTGCAATGTCAGGTGGAAAGAGGAGATTCAGCTGTTGCAGCACCTCATTGACTGGAACCATAGTAAACAGGGATACCACGTCAAAACTAACTAATACGTCCTCTGGATTAATTTACTTATAAAATGTCTCGAATTCTTGATATTTTGTTGCTGAACATGTTTTTCAACCAGGGGACCACCTTACTCAATTTGATCAGACTCAGGTTTTAGCAGCCACAAATGGATACCACGAAAGACTGTACAGAGAGGCTATAGAAATTGTAAAACACCCCAATAATTTCAATAGGATGGAGGAGGGCGTGAAACTAAATGAAATTCCGGTGTTGAAGAAGAAATGTAACAGTCTTCCACCATGGGACGATATCAATGGACGGCGGCAATCGGCAACGACGAATTGCGCGCGCATGTCAAAAACACCTGACGTCACAGCTCTGCCTAAAGCACTAGATGTACCGAGCTGAACAATCCGCCATTTTGAATCCCAATACGACGACAGTGTTGTATGCTTCGTGTGGTGTAGCGAAGAGAGTCAGCGAGTATTTTGTGATCTTATTGTTCCACAGTGGTTGGTTGTGCTGCCCCAAACTGCTCAATTTTTTTAAATTTGTATTAGAAATAGTTATGCTTGTAGAGAAACAGTAATGAAAATATAGGCCTATACATGTAAGCTATGGTTTAATTTTGCTACAGAATGTTAAATAACACGACGTACAGTGGTTTTGAAGTAAGCCACTTTTCTTGATTTTATTTAGACCATCTAAGGAATCAATTTAAGGGCTGTGTTAAATGATGCATGAGTGCAGCTGGCTTTACCCTGCTAGCGATATTTAAATTATATTAGTTTGCATTAGTTCAGTGTTTGATTTAAATGTGATTCTCAACACGGGAATAAGCCAAGCTGCGAACAGGTTGTCTGAAAGAAAGAAAAAAAAATTTGAATGCGAACAGGAAAGAAGTCGTACATGAAAGGCATTAAATTGAAATCTTATGATGCAACGTTTACTTTATTTCAAAGTGCATGCTACCAGAGAGCTTTATTTAGTTGCCATCTAAGGAAACCAGACGTTCCAAGTTATTAAACACATTTTTGACATAAGATCTTCTCTGAAAGGTGATACGTGTAAAATATGTGAGACATTAGGGGGGGGGGTAATACGGGAACTGCAGTATCGCAAGTGAACATTATTCCGTAACTTTTACCGAATGCAACTCTTAGTTACCGTAAACGTATATGGACGTACCATATATAAACCAGAAAATACAATAAGTGTAACGTATTTTAACTGTATGTGGTAAATATTTAGAACGGCAACATGTGCCTTAATTTGGAATGTAAATATCTATCTAATCTATAACTTTAATTGCTTGCCTCTTATATAAAAATGTAAGCCAATAAATTTACTATGCTGTAATATTTTCTGCATTAGGAAAGTATATTTAATGGCCTTAAGAGCATATTAAAAAGCGTAATTAATAGCTGTTGTATCTTCCGGGTTATGAGGTCGTGGTCCAAGAAACATATCTGTTCCTGACGTTTCGTCCAGAGCTGCGCTGGACATCTTCAGAGGTACTGGTAGCGGTGAGTCTTGCCGACTGACTGACAGTCAGTCGGCAAGACTCACCGCTACCAGTACCTCTGAAGATGTCCAGCGCAGCTCTGGACGAAACGTCAGGAACAGATATGTTTCTTGGACCACGACCTCATAACCCGGAAGATACAACAGCTATTACTTCAGCCGGTCGTGAAAGCCTTCACTGCATAAAAAGCGCAAGTGTTCCGTAGTCTTTAATTGCGCGCCTTCAACGAGGGATTCAAAATGACGGATTGTTCTGTTTGTAATATGCAGTGCTCTAGCTGTGCCCTCGTAAACGCAGTTTGGCTTCAGTCAGTAGCGAGCCAGGGTGTGAATCGGACATCCAAAAGTGCCACGATCCCCCTTGAGAATGTCCTCCGCAGTCGGGGACGAAACGTTGGGTTTTAATAATAAATCCAAAAGACCACGGCGTAATAGCACGGAAATTTTTAATACTTTTAATACTAATTTCACGTTAAATTTAACGTTTCTACCCTTCACAAAGAGCTCTGTGTAATCCTAGACAAAGCTGGACACTAATACGTGACAGTTGTCAAAGCAATGGTTTGGTTGTAGAGATGTTGGTACCACGAAACGTATGCCATGCCCAGTCTACCGTTATCTATAATCGAAGGCGGAGACCGAAAAATAGTTCCGTGATAAAAATATTCTTCCTTGAGAACATAATTCTCTGAGCAGGTGTGTATCAGAAATGTAAGCCGCCCTCGCGTGTTGCAGCTCGGCCATGGAGCAGCACATGGTGTTCTTCAAGCAGGAGTACGGCTCCCCTGGCAGCGCTTCCAACCACAGCGACGGCTTTGCCGTGCTCACCGTACTACTCGAGGTAAGACTCCACCACACTGTGCTCCATCCTCTAAGATTCAGTGCTTCTGGTTGCCAACCTTTATTCTTCATCTGAACACACAAATTTCTAGACAAATTTTTCGCGACACAATATACACTCCTAACAATTAAAATAGCTAGACCACGATGATGACGTGCTACAGACGCGAAATTTAGCCGACAGCAATAAGATGCTGTGCTATGCAAATGATTAGCTTTTCAGAGCATCCACACAAGGATGGCACCCGGTGGCGACACCTACAACGCGCTGTAAAGTTTCCAACCGATTTCTCATACGCAAACAGCAGTTGACCGGCGTTGCCTGGTGAAACGTTGTGTGATGCGTACCATCATGTTTCCGACTGTAATAAATGTCGGATTGTAGCGGTTTATCGTATCGCGACATTGCTGCTCGCGTTGGTAGCGATCTAATGACTGTTAGCAGAATGTGGAATCGGTGGGTTCAGGAGGGCAATACGGAACGCCGTGCTGGATCCCAACGGCCTCGTATCACTAGCAGTCGATATGACAGGCATCTTATCCGCATGGCTGTAACGGATCGCGCAGCCACGTCTCGATCCCTGAGTCAACAGATGGGGACGTTTGAAAGACAACAACCATCTGCACGAACAGTTCGACGACGTTTGCAGCAGCATGGACTATCAGCTCGGTGACCATGACTGCGGTTACCCTTGACGCTGCATCACAGACAGGAGCGCCTGCGATGGTTTACACAACGACGAACCTGGGTGCACGAATGACAAAACGTCATTTTTTTCGGATGAATCCAGGTTCTGTTTACAGCATCATGATGGTCGCATCCGTGTTTGGCGGCATCGCGGTGAAGCGTGTATTCGTCATCGCCATACTGGCGTATCACCCGGCGTGATGGTATGGGGTGCCATCGGTTACATGTCTCGGTCACCTCTTGTTCGCATCGACGGTGCTTTGAACAGTGGCCGTCACATTTCATGTGTGTTACGACCCGTGGCTCTACGCTTCATTCGATGCCTAAGAAACTCTACATTTCAGCAGGATAATGCACGACCGCATGTTGCAGGTCCTGTACGGAAAATGTTCGACTGCTGCCCTGGCCAGCATATTCTCCAGATCTCTCACCAATTAAAAACGTCTGGTCAATGGTGGCCGAGCAACTGGCTCGTCACCATACGTCAGTAACTGCTCTGGATGAACCATGGTATCGCGTTGAAGCTGCATGGTCATCTGTACCTGTACACGCCATCCAAGCTTTGTTTGACTCAATAGTCAGCACGGATTCAGAAAGTATCACTCTTGCGAAACACAGCTTGCCCTTTATTCACATGAAGTGTTAAGTGCCATCGACAAGGGATCTCAAATCGATTCCATATTTCTGGATTTCCGGAAGGCTTTTGATACTGTACCCCACAAGCGGCTTCTAATGAAATTGCGTGCTTATGGAATATCTCCCCAATTGTGCGATTGGATTCACGATTTCCTGTCAGAAAGGACACAGTTCGTTGTAATTGACGGTAAGTCATCGAGTAAAACAGAAGTGATATCTGGCGTTCCACAGGGAAGCGTTATTGGTCCCCTACTCTTCCTCGTGTTTATAAACGATTTAGGAGATAATCTGAATAGCTCCCTTAGACTGTTCGCGGATGATGCTGTCGTTTATCGGTTAGTGAAGTCAACAGAGGATCAAAAGCAACTGCAAAGCGATTTAGACAAAATTTCTACTTGGTGCGAAAATTGGCAATTGACACTAAATAAAGAAAAGTGTGAAGTAATACACATGACCACTAAAAGAAATCCGCTGAACTTCAATTACGCGATAAATCAGTCAAACCTTAAGGTCGTAAATTCTACCAAATATCTAGGAGTTACAATTACGAACAACTTTGACTGGAGAGAACACATAGAAAATATTGTGGGGAAGGCGAACCAAAGGTTACGTTTCATTGGCAGAACGCTTAGACGATGCACCAGCTCCACCAAAGAGACTGCCTACATCACACTTGTGCGTCCTCTCTTGGAGTACTGTTGCCCCTTGTGGGACCCTCACCAGGTGGGACTGTCAGAAGATATTGAGAAGGTTCAGAGAAGGGCAGCTCGTTTTGTTTTATCACGTTACGGGGGGGGAAGCGTCACGGAAATGTTGCACGAATTGGGGTGGAAATCATTAAAAGAAAGACGTTATTCATTGCGGCGTGATCTGTTTGCGAAGTTTCAATCACCGACTTTTAGTTCTGAATGTGAAAATATTTTGCTAGCACCCACCTACTTAGGGAGACATGACCATCCCAATAAAATAAGAGAAATCAGATCGAAAACGGAACGATTTAGGTGTTCTTTCTTCCCGCGCGCTATTAGAGAATGGAACGGTAGAGAAAAGTTATGAAGGTGGTTAATGAACCCTCTGCCAGGCACTTAAATGTGATTTGCAGAGTATCTATGTAGATGTAGATGATGAATGCTCATGCGTATCAAGTCCGTTATTACGGCCAGAGGTGGTATGCACCCAAATTACTTGAATATGTAATCACATGTCAGTTCTAGTATAATATATTAGTCCAATGAATAGCCGTTTATGATCTGCATGTCTTCTTGGTGTAGCAATTTGCATGGCCAGCAGTGTATGTTACCATTCTGAAGACAAAGTTGCTGAAAGAAATTTTGCAAATAGATCTCGCCGCAACAAATAACGCCTTTCTGTTAATGATTTCCACCCCAACTCGTGCATCATTTCCGTGACACTCTCTCTTCTATATCGCGATAACACAAAACCAGCTGCCCTTCTCTGAACTTTCTGTAAATCGTCCGTCAGTCCCACCTGGTGTGGATCCCACAATGCGCAGCAGTACTCCAAAATAGGACGCACAAGTGTAGTATAGGCAGTTTCTTTAGTAGAGCTGTTGCATCTTCTAAGTGTTCTGCCAACGAAACGTACTCTTTGGTTCGCCTTCCCTGCAATATTTTCTACGTATTCCTTACAATTTAAGTTGTTCGTAATTGTTACTCCTAGGTATTTAGTTGAATTTACGGCCTGTAGTTTTGACTGATTTATCGTATGGCTGAAGTTTTACGTATTTATTTTCGTGGTGATATGGATTACCTCACACACCGCGTTATTAAGGATCAATTGCGAATTTTTGCATCATGTGTATATATAAATCATTTTGCAGTTGCTTTTGATCTTCAGGTGACTTTACTAACCGATAAGTGACAGTATCATCCATGAAAAGTCCGAGAGAGCTATTTAGATTATCTCCTAAATCGTTTGTAAAAATAAACAACAGTAGGGGCCCTATAACACTTACCTGTGAAATGCCAGATATCATTTCAGTTCTCCTTGATCTTTCGTCAATTACAATGTACTGTGTCCTTTCTGACAGGAAATCACGAATCCAGTTGCACAAGTGTGGCGATATTCCATAAGCACACAATCTGATTAGAAAACGCTTGTGAGGCACAGTGTCGAACGCTTTTCGAAAATCTACAGGGTGTCTCATGGTAGACGCCTGCCAGTCGTCCTTGGACTGAATCCGCCGGCCACGGCAGCGACAGGTTGATGTCTAATTGCCCAAAAATACAGGTAATTGCACACGATTGGGCAACACTGATCATTATATAAAAAAGCTGTCATAACAAAAGAAAGAGCTCTTTTAGTAGCGGTGGCAAAAGCCAAAAAGAGCGGACGAACTGAAAAGACCGAACTACTTCGCGGCCGAGCTGCCAACCAACAGGAGAGCTACCGGTGGCGAACTAAAATATGCGCGATCGGCCGCGAACCAAAACGTGCGTTACCGGTAGCAAACTATTAGGCCAAACGCATCTCGGCCGGTCACGGTGGCCGAGGGGACTGAGGCGCTCCAGTCACGGTCTGCACGGCCACCGGTCGGAGGTTCGAATCCCCCCTCGGGCATGAATATTTGTGCCGTCTTAGTTCGTAAGTAGTTCATAAGTAGTTTGTAAGTTTAGGGACTGATGACCCCGTAGTTAAGTCCCATAAGATATTACAAACATTTGAACATTTGAACGCATCTCGCTTCTCAGTTCGTTGGATTCTTTTCCGAAGACCGACGGGCAATAGCGAGAGGGCGCGCATCAGAATTAAAAATCACGTGTTTGCCTTCTGCTGATGAGAGCCATTTCGAGGTGAGCGTCTGCCTGCTAGATTACATAGTTCGGTGCTACAAAATTTCTGTTTTGAAGTATTCTGCACTCTGGAATATCTGACTAATAAATTCCATAATTCAATATAGAGAAAAGTCTAAACGCGAGAAATTATCCACAGACTGTTTCTTTTGGCTTGCATGATATCGTTAGCGGCTCAAGCAGCAAGCGCATGGAGCAGCTAGGTGGGGGAACTTCTCCCTCCACCTGCACGCGCAGACCACGCCGCTCAGCCGTCACTGGGAGCGGGCGAACTAAAAGAACGAACTACTTCGCGGCAGAGCCGTGAACTAATGTGAGCGCTCCCGAACACGAACTATTATGCGCAAGTCTACTACAACGCCACCACGTCCTCCTCCACGTGCGTTTCCACGGCTCGTGAGAGGACGGCATAAGGCCGCCGTAACAGGCGGACATGGTCTGGACAATGTAAGCTTTCACGGCCGGCGTCAGCTTCATTTAAAACTTCCGGGCTCATAAGCCGTGGTCGATCTATAAAACTTTCCCCTAACGTTTCATCTTCGGCTGCGGAAGACATCTTCAGAGGTAGAATGGCGAACTGCAATGATAACTTGGGGGAGCGCCGTATATATAGGCAATGTAGAGGGCACCACGAGACATCACGTGACGTCTGCTCTGACTCTATCTCTGGTATTGCCAACATTCTTGGCAGAGAAGAATCGATTGTCATTTCGCTGGTGTAAATCAGAAGTCCAAATTCTGTCTAATTTAACAGCTTCCTCTTTCCTATTAAAGTTATTACGATGTTTGTAGATCTCGATTGCTTCTCTATATGTGCGCGCATGATAGTGCGAAGTTTTTGAGATGACACTAGTCTCATTAAATTTAATTTCATGATTGCCATCTTGGTCTACATGTTCTGCTACGGCTGATTTCTCCGTGTGCCCCAGGCGGCAATTCCTTTTATGTTCGACCAGACGAGTATTGACGTTCCTTTTTGTAGTTCCAGTGTAGACTGAACCACAGCTGCAGGGAATTTTATATACACCTGGTGTATTCAACGGATGTCGTACATCTTTTGCAGATCTTAAATACTCTTTTATCTTCCTTGTAGGTCTGAAAATGGTTTCTACCCCATACTTGTCCAGCACTTTTCTAATATGGTCTGTAACCTTATTTATGAACGGAAGAAAAACTTTCCCCTTAGATGGGTGTTGTTCCTTGTTAACATTAACTTTCTCCCTGGGACGAAGGGCTCTGTCTATTTCTTTGGTAGAATAACCGTTCTTCTGGAAGGTGGGTCGTAAATGCTCCAACTCATCTTTTAAATAAGTAGGTTCACAAATTTTATGCGCCCTGTCAACCAATGTTTTAACCACACCTCTTTTTTGTCTGGGATGGTGGTTAGAGTCTTTATGCAGGTAACGGTCAGTATGCAGTATGAGTAGCCTTCCTGTAGACCTTGTGGCCCAACGTCCCGTCCACGTGCTTGATTACAGACACATCGAGAAAATTCAGCTGCCCGTTGCTCTCCGTTTCCATCGTGAATTGTATTCTGGGGTTGATACCATTCAGATGCGTTAAGAAGGCATCTAATTCCTCTGCACCGTGTTTCCATAGCACAAAAGTGTCATCGACATATCGATACCACCTAGCTGGCTTTTTATTAGCAGTCTGCAACGCCTGTTGTTCGAACGACTCCATAAATAGATTGGCCACCGCTGGACTCAGTGCACTGCCCATAGCCCCACTCCGTCAGTCTGTTCATAGAACTCGTTATTGTACTGAAAATAAGTAGTGGTGAGGCAGTGTCTAAACAGTGGTACAACGTCAGGTGTTTGGCGCGGCCTGATGGTGCCCCCTGTTGTCCCCGCAGCTCAACTACGACGACAGCCCGGTGCTGCCACCTATCGTGTGGGCGCTGCAGCGCGTGCCCAACGACGGTGACGTCACGACGCTGGACACGCGGCTGGCGCTGGAGTCGCTGCTGCCCAACGACCGCCACCTCTACTACACCTACCCGGGCTCCCTGACGACGCCGCCCTGCGACGAGGCCGTCACCTGGATCATCTTCCAGCAGCGCATGCCCGTCTCCAGTCGCCAGGTAAGAACACTCCTTCTGCTGTGATAAAGTGCGCAGCGTACATCCAGTGAATAAGGACAACCTTCAGTGGTGGAAGACTATAGTTGGTGTCATGTAGGAAGGCGATCTGCGAATAGAGGAGGAGACGATAGGGGAAGCGTGGAGGGGTGGAGCTACAGTCGAGCGCCAACAGTGGAGCCTGCGGGAGAAACACTGTGAAACTCGAGGCCAGCCACGCGATCTACAGAATGAATATTATTAGCTGCCAGTGATGTAACTGATGGGGATGCGCAGAACAGCTGAAAACTGGGCCACCTTCCTACATGACATGGACTATACTCCAGACATGCATTCATATGGAACCCCCATATGTACTCCTGTAGTCCAGACATGTATTCATATAAAACCCTCATATGTCCTTGTGTAGGACATACATTCATATAAAACCCTCACATTTCCTCCTACAGTCCAGACATGCATTCATTTGTAGCACTCATATGTCCTCCTATAGTTGAGACATGCATTCATATGAAACCCTCATATATCCTCCTATAGTCCAGACATGCATTTATATGCACTCTTATATGACCTACTGTAGTCCAGACATATATTCATATGAAACTCTCAAATGTCCTCCTATAGTCCAGACATGCATTCATATGAAACCGTCATATGTCCTCCTGTAGTCCAGACATGCATTCATATGAAACCGTCATATGTCCTCCTGTAGTCCAGACATGTATTCATATGAAACCCTCATATTTCCTCCTATAGTTCAGACATGCATTCATATGAGGTACTCATATGTCCTATAGTGCTGACTTGCATTCATATGAAACTCCCATAGTCCAGACATGCATTTATATGAAACCCTCATATATCCTCCTATAGTCCAGACATGCATTCATATGCACCCTTATATGACCTACTGTAGTCCAGACATATATTCATATGAAACTCTCAAATGTCCTCCTATAGTCCAGACATGCATTCATATGAAACTGTCATATGTCCTCCTGTAGTCCAGACATGCATTCATATGAAACCGTCATATGTCCTCCTGTAGTCCAGACATGTATTCATATGAAACCCTCCTATGTCCTCCTGTAGGACATACATTGTATAAAACCCTCGTATTTCCTCCTATTGTCCAGACATGCATTCATATGAAACCATCATATGTCCTCCTGTAGTCCAGACATGTATTCATATGAAACCCTCATATTTCCTCCTATAGTTCAGACATGCATTCATATGAGGTACTCATATGTCCTATAGTGCTGACTTGCATTCATATGAAACTCCCATAGTCCAGACATGCATTTATATGAAACCCTCATATATCCTCCTATAGTCCAGACATGCATTCATATGCACCCTTATATGACCTACTGTAGTCCAGACATATATTCATATGAAACTCTCAAATGTCCTCCTATAGTCCAGACATGCATTCATATGAAACTGTCATATGTCCTCCTCTAGTCCAGACATCTATTCATATGAAACCCTCATATGTCCTCCTGTAGGACATACATTGTATAAAACCCTCGTATTTCCTCCTATTGTCCAGACATGCATTCATATAAAGCACTCATATATCCTCCTATAGTTCAGACATGCATTCATATGAAGCCCTCATATGTCTTCCTACTTTGAGCATTGTACTCCATCTACAATTTTATTTGTGGAGTGGCGTGCTTGGTGGAACCATGTTCATTTTAACTACACTGGTCAAAACAGTTAAGTGCTCAGTTGAGATATCCAGGTGCCGGTCATCGGCAGAAAGAACTAAAGTGGCTCTTCGTTTTCCTGTTGGTTCTACAGAGAGGAGACAACATTATGGCAACTGAGATAGTGGTTATAACAGAAAGAATCTAAAACAAGAAGCTGTCGAGGGGTTGGTGTTACTAAACGAATTACTCAAGCAGTCGGTTTCAGACAGTGTAGTGAGCAGGTAGTGCAATGCAACAACAACGTGACTTCCTGAAGCTGTGGCGTGGGGATCCACGGGAAGGTTGGAAGCTGGTAAGAGTCCTCTGCAGTCGGACTGGTCACTGTGTCCTCAGTGGCGGAGTGGTCAACGTGTCTGCCTAATAAGCAGGAGATCCCAGGTTCGAATCCCGGCCGCAAATTGGTATTCCATCTACACCCAGTACAGTGAAGCCATAACTGATCGCAAATTACGATTTATTTCATTCATTGAACGGTAAACGTCGTCAAAAATATGTAACAGAGAGAGGTGGCTGCAGCTGTTGGAGTGTCCCAAAGTGTGATTTGGACGCGATTTCAGACAACAGGAACCGTTAAAAGGAGGCACGGGCAAAGTCGTCCGTGGTAACATCAGCAAGAGGTGACCATCATCCCCGGTTAACAGACTTTCGGCAGTGTGGTCTATGATGTGTGTCCCATTAAAATCACGACATCTGTTACCCAGCAGAAATTGGAGTCCAAACGAATAGCGCTGGGTTTTGTTCATAGATGAGTCAAGACTTTGCGTTCATCCAGACAGTCGTCGTTCCCTAATCTGGAGAGGACATGGAACTCGGAACAATCCTGCTGAATGTGGTGAACGATTGGTATGCGACGAGTCAGTATTGGTGGACGCGCAGACTTCTAAGTCATTCAGAATGGGGCTATGACTGCTCAAGGTATAGAGACGAGATTCGATTTTTTGTTGTTGTGCCCTTCACAGGAGATGGGTTCCTTCTGGTGGACGCGATAACGCTCGTCCCCACTGAGCTGCACTGGTGGACAACGTGCTTGGAGCTGATGAAGCTGAACGAACGGAGTGGTCAGCTTGTCCACCGGACTGAAACCCGATTCATCATGTCTGGAATGCACTAGGCAGACGCATTCCAGCCACACCAGCACCTCCTACAACGGTTGCACAGCTGGAAGAATGGCCAAATTTCCCTTAATACTGATTGATATCCTCAAACTGTACATTGCACATAGATGTGGAACTGTACTGGCCATCGGAGGTGATCACACACCATATTATTGGGTAACGAGAATGACCTTTTCACTATCAACAATAATACAGTTCCGTGAGACCATATTGTCTCGTTATACCAAAGGTATTAAACAACGTCTCTCCTCATGTTTAACACTTTTTCACTATTATGGTACCCTCGTGGTGCCTCGCTCTAAGTAAATGCCATGTAGACCTCAAATAAAGAGGTGAGACAGCAAAATATCTTACTGTATCTGACACAAATTGAAGTCGTAATATCTGAAAAAGCATTTTTGAAAAAGAGAAATTTGCTAACATCGAATATTAATTTAAGTGTAAGGAAGTCTTTTCTGAAGGCATTTGTGTGGAGTGTTGCCTTGTACGGGAGTGAAACATGGACGATAAGCAGTGCGGACAGGAAGAGAATAGAGGCTTTTGAAATGTGGTGCTACAGAAGAATGCCGAAGATTAGGTGGGTAGATCGCATAACTAATGAAGAGGTACTGAACAGAATTGGTGAGAAAAGGAATTTTTGGCATACCCTGACTAAAAGAAGGGATCGCTTGGTAGGACACGTTTTTAGACATCGGGGAATCGTAAATTTAGCATTGGAGGGAAGTTCGTGGGGTAAAAATCGCAGAGGGAGACCAAGAGACGCGTATAGTAAGCAGATTCAACTGGATGTGGGTTGCCATTCTTATGAGGGGATGAAAAGGTTTGCTCAGGATAGAGTAGGGTGGAGAGCTGCATCAAACCAGTCTCCGGAATGATGACCATAACAACAACATATCTGAATACAGTACGTTACCAGATGTATGTTGTGTATGATATCTCACCTGATTCCCTAACCGTTTTGAGCAGCGAGCTTCGCCATTATACTGCCCCGTTTGAATGCCCAAGCACTGTAAGGCGCCTTGCTGCAAATCGATGCAAATCTCTGTCCGAGGTTCGAGTCATCCCTCAGGCATGAGTGTGAGTGTGTTATCCTTCGATTAGTTTAAATAGTTTGTAAGCCTAGGAACTGATAACCACAGTAGATAAGTGCCATAGATTTACATTTTTAATCATATTATTTTCTATCTATTTAAATGATCTGATGGACAGAGTAAGTTGTAATTTGCGGCTGTTTGCTGATGATGCTGTGGTGTGTGGGAGGGTGTCGTCTGTAACTGACTGTAATAGCACACAGGATGACTTAGACAAAATTTCTAGTTGGTGCGAAGAATGGCAGCTAGCTCTCAATGTAGAAAAATGTAAGGTGATGCGCATGAGTAGAAAAAAACAATCCTATAATGTTCGAATACAGCATTAGTAGTGAGCTTCTTGATGCTGTCGCGTCGTTCAAATATCTAGGCGTAACATTGCAGAGCGATATGAAATGGAACGAACATGTAAGGACAGTCGTGAGTAAGGCGGACAGCCGACTTCGGTTTATTGGGAGAATTTTGGGAAGATTTACTTCACCTGTAAAGGAGACCGCGTATAAAACGCTTGTACGACCACGTCTTGAGTATTGCTCAAGTGTTTGGGACCCACAGCAGATCGGTTTGAAGGAAGACATAGAGGCGGTTCAGAGGCGAGCAGCTAGATTTGTTACCGGTAGGTTCGACCAATGCGCGAGTGTCACGGAAATGCTCCGGCAACTCAATTGGGGATCGCTGGAAGAAAGACGACGTTCTGTTCGTAAATTTCTGTTAAGTAAATTTAGAGGGCCGGAATTTGAAGCTGAGTGTAGTACGATCTCGCTGCGGCCTACTTAAATTTCGCGTAAAGATCACAAAGACAAGATAAGAGAAATTAGGGCTCGTACGGAGGCATATAGGCATTCTTTTTTTCCTCGTTCAATTTGGGAGTGGAATAGGAAAGGAAATGCCTAGTAGTGGTACAGTGTACCCTCCGCCAGGCACCTTACAGTGAATTGCGGAGTATGTATGTAGATGTAGAAGTAGTTGATAAGTAGTTTGTAAGTTTAGGGACTGATAACCCCGTAGTTAGGTCCCATAGACTATACAAACATTTGAACATTTTTAGACTTCCGATAACACGGAGGACAATTGTTCAGTTTGCTTCACGCTGGTCTAGGTGTTTTACCCCTATTATAGTCTAGGTCTTTGGGCTGAAAAGGATTAGTGCGGGCATCTCCCACCGCCCAGCACTGCGGTCGTTATGTGTGCTGCTGTGTTCGTGTTTATAAACGCTACATCGTGTGCTTCGATGCTGATTTGTTCACCCCCCCCCCCCCCGCAATCAAAGTCCAGGACCAACAAGGAACTCGTACATTTGTGATGCTCACTTTACCGAGAATTTCATATTAGAAAGTTAGAAGCTGACAAATTCATTATTTGTGGAAACGAAGTAGAACTGCCTAGAATTACTTCGCACTTGAAACCAAATTCAGTCCCTCATACTTTCTTGACGTTGCCCATGTATTTATCTATTCCATTAAAGCTATGAAAATCTCCTACAAAAAAAGGAAAGATGCCCGAAAGACAGTGAATAAAACACCCACCAGTTTGTGACAGTGATACCACTTCTGATTTAAATAGGACCCAGTTGTTTGTTAGGACTGTATTTCTTCATCCACTTTAACTAAGTGTATGAAAAGAGAAAGTAAGCAAAAATTGAAATGTAGCTTGGCCAGGAAAAACAATAAACACAAATCAGAGAGTACTGTGGGCAGGGCGAATCTGGGAATTTGTATCTGACGGGAGGCGTACTTAGGTAGTCCTTGCAGGTTCGGTGATCACTGTGTCCCCAGTGGTGTAGGGGTCAGCGCAACTGCCTGGAAAGCAGGAGATCCGGGTTCGAATCCCGGCTGGGTACACATTTTCAGCTTTGCCCAATCAAAGTTGATGTCATATATTCTGTGAATATTGAATAATAACAACTGCAGGATCAGAAGTGACGTCTATTATATATATAATATGCCGGTGACAGGCAATGATCCTATCGTTAGTGGGGAGGGGTGGGCAAAGTTTGAAGCCCTTACTCTTACGGGAATTAGTTCATAACTACGAGTTTCAGTACTGTGGGCAGGGCGAAGCTGGGAATTTGTATCTGACGGGAGGCGTGCTTAGGTAGTTCTTGCAGGTGCGGTGATCACTGTGTCCCCAGTGGTGTAGAGGTCAGCGTAACTGCCTAGAAAGCAGGAGACCCGGGTTCGAATCCCGGCTGGGTACACATTTTCAGCTTTGCCCAATCGCAGTTGATGTCATATATTCTGTGAATATTGAATAATAACAACTGCAGGGTCAGAAGTGACGTCTATTCTTTCGGAACAGACGCCACATGTATATATATCAAATCAGAGAGTAATTCTGCTGCTCTGAGCACATTATATTGCGCTCACTTCTGGGCAAAGAGAATTATTGTGCCTTTTGATGTATAGCTGCCGATGCGTTTTACTTGACTTACCTGCTAAGAAAACCGCCTTTCGAATTATGTACGTTTATTGGCCTTCTTGTATGATTAATATTAAAAATCTGTACCCTCAGTTTCGTGTTAGTGTATTTATGTAATTATATTTTTTTCTTTACTCAATAAATTTAAAATATGAAAAGTGTCCAAATTTTTCATCCTAAAATATAGAAAGTGTCCTCATTTTTCATCCCAAAATATAGAAACTGTCGTCATTTTTGCATTTAGAATCTGGTAACCCTACTTATAAAGCACACTTTCACATTTCTTCAGTGCATACTGTATTTTACTTTAAAATATCAGTCTTCTGGTGACACAGGTGTATGGATTACGCAACCCAGTAGTGGGCTATGACATAGGGTGTCCATTCATCCCGTTTTTCCCCATAATGTCCTGCTGTCCGGAAAGTTTTTGTGGGGATGCAGAAATGTCCCATTTTTTATGGTTTCGCTTGGATAAAGTATTTTATAATATGAGATGTTTAATGCTCAATTAATTGTGAAAATAAATACTCTAGGAATCGCTGACTGTACCACTTGTTATCAAACTTGGTTTACTTTCTGTTCTGGATATTACTAATTGACTGTTAACTAATTGTAAACAAAATCTACCAGCATTTCTACACATGGACAGTAAGGGTGGACTCTCTCAAATCATTCTGTGAGTTTTCTAAGCTGAATACAAAACTGTAGGCTACTCACTCACAGAAAGACAAAATGTCCTTAATGTCAAAAGACACTTTATTGTGTATCATGTGCTGAATTTCATGAGACAATGTCAAAATAAAATGCACTTTTTGACAAAATACATACATGTGAAAAGTATGGTGACAGTGCAGCAGAAGAAATGTAAACATTGATTTGGGAACATTTGAGTGTACGATGTAAATGTGAACTTTAGTGTCTATTAAATTTTCTCAGTATAAATTGTGTCCCGTTTGCTTCCTTAATTGTCCCAGGTTTTTTCCTGATATTTTTAAAATGTTCCCCTTTTTAATAAAAACTGGCTAAAAACCCGGCGTTGCCCGGGTATTTATTTATTTATTCCTGTCAGTTTCCAGGTATATAGCCATTTTTATAAGGGCTGTATGTCTGTACAATTAGTACTAAAGAAGTAATATATTAAAACTTAATGCACGACGGGACGGTTTTAGATGAACATTACTGGTTATGTGCTCATATCTCATGAACTACGTGTCCTACTGTGATACAGTTTAGAACGTACACTCAGCTATATGCATGTATACCGTCTGTAAAATTTCCTGCGGCTACAATTTGTAGTGTGGAAATTATAAATTGTAATGTCATAACGAATGCCGTAGTTTTAGTCCATAAACAGCGGAAAAGTAGTAAGCGAGAAACATTTTTCCTTTCATCATTTTACTATGGTTGCCAGCGAGAAAAAGTTTAATAAAGGTTTAAATTATGTTTAAAGTTTGTTGCAAGTCGCTAAGTAGTGTCATTCTGATACAGTGTATTTCGAAAATCTCGCCGCATTATATGGCATTTTTTTTTGCGATTTCTATTGGTTATGACGTAATATCTTTTGAACCATGTGCAAAATGTGATTCTTAACCATGCAGCAATTGTTACCTCACGGTAAGGAATGTGTGTACCAAATTTGGTTGAAATCGGTCCAGTGGTTTAGGATAAAATGAGCAGCATTGTCGCAAAATGCAGCAGTTTTTCGGGCATCTCATTGTTTATGACGTCATATCTTCTGAACTGTATATCGTATGTGATTCTTACACTTACGGTGACCGTCCTCATGGATTGAAGCTCACGTGTAGAAAATTTCATAAAGATTGGAACAAAACTGTAGATTCGCATGCAACACGTACAAATATACGGACTCTGTGCTTTATATATTAGATAGAAGAATATAACTGAAAAATGGCAGGAATAAGTAAATAAATACCCAGGCAACGCCGGGTTTTCAGCTAGTATAAATATAAATTAATGAATTCAGACTGTACCCACTGCTAATTGGTATTTATTGACATCAAAACAACTTTACAAAATTTAAACAAAACAGTGGTCTGTCTGAATAAAGGGTGATCCATCCTCAGCGCAACCGCGTTTGCGGCGTGCGACTTGCCGGCGACGGCAGCTGCAGCGTCCGTGCTGTACGTGTGGACAAACTGGGACCCCAGACACACTGTCATGCACTGTCAGCACTACAAAACACAGTCATAAAGATTGGAAGAAAATTGTAGATTTGTATGCAACACGTACATATATACAGACACTCTGCTTTATATATTAGATGGAATGGAAACCCTACTATGACACGCAGTTTGGGAACCACTGTGGTGGAGCGTTCAGTTTGGTTACAATGCTGACGGGACGTGCAACCGAGACCGGCCTCCAGAGAGACGCTCTTTGTGACAGGTGGCAGAGTTCCGCACGCTCAAAACTGAGGACGGCAGCCTGCTGACGTCGAACCGCAGGTTCGTGCAGCCGGTGGGCAACCGGACCGTCCACTGGGTCAGCTTCGGCCACGGCTACAACCGGCAACGCGGCAAGGCGAGGGCGAGGCACGGGAAATCGCACCACTAGGCGGTCCGCTCTGCGGAAAGCCGCCAGTCGTACACCTCACCGAGACCAGCCGAGGCAGGGAAGGGGCCGGACCACAAAAGCGGACTTTCTGGGGATGCTCAACTTCCATCACACTACTACTAGCGGGGGTCTCGCCGATTCGACTCAAACTGTGTGACAAGAAGCAGGAACAGTAAAACTTCTCAATAACGGACACCAATGGGGAAAATAAAACTTGCAACACTCTTTCTGGGTTGATAAGCTTTGCAGCTACCTATAGTTCAGGTATTGATATCCAGTATAACGTGGCAGACTTGCTACATACACGGTGTTTCACTAAGTGTGTTTGCCTCTGTAACTTATAAAATAATAGGTGATGGGAAATATTAATGCGATAGGTCAACACAAGAAATGATGCACTTTCTGCGGAGCTATGAACATAGTTTATTGTATCATTTTCCAAAGATATATTTTTTTTAATTGAACAATAATTTTTTCTATCGTGTATTGGATTTGTTTAAACTAGCTGCGTCCAAATCAATTTAAACTACATCCCTATCACTGTTAGTTTGGGAGCTACAACCCTTCAAAGTTTAGGGGGCGGAGGCTACGATAGCGTAGCTGACTGGCTGGTGGTCATGAGACAGTGGGTCGTGCCCCAGGGGAGAGCCACTCGGCCAGTCAGCTACGCTATCGCAGCCTCCGCCCCCGGAACTTTGAAGGGTTGTAGCTCCCAAACTAACAGTGATAGGATTGTAGTTTAAATTGATTTGCACGCAACTGGTTTCAACGAATCCAATGCACGATAGAAAAAACTATTGTTCCGTTTAAAAAATTATATCTTTGTGGTGTAACTCTTTGGATAATGATACAATAATGTATGTTCATAGCTCCGCAGAAAGTGTATCATTTCTTGTGTTGACCTACCGCATTAAAATTTCTGAATAACGTAAAACCTTTTGCAACTTTTTTTTTTTTACCTCAGGCAGCAGCAGCATCTAGCGCGAGCACGAAACTTCAAATAGAAAACACTCAAGACGCATTAGATTTTTTTTTCTTTATTGATGTTTTAATGCTACCTTTATTTCAGGCAGCAGGCTGGCAGCAGCTTCAGTGGCTGCTGTTCAGCCCCGAGAGATACATAAAATGACAAGTGGAAATGAACAAGAAACACAGAATAAAATTTGCAGAATTAAAATGACAGTCAAGGTGAGAATTGGAGAACAGTAAAAAGACAAAGTTACAGACAAACATTTGGAGGACAGAGACAAGTAAGCGGCGATAAAATATACACATTATATTCATAAAACTGTTTAGAGCCACGGAGACGATTAAAAGTACATTGATGGACACACACGCACAAAACAGAGACAGGGTAACGGTGCACACGGTAAAAACATTTGTCGGACGTTGTCGGCGAGGCACAGGTTAAAACACATCAAAGATCACAAGTCACGAACAGTCTGGGGCACTAATTAAAATGTCGAGACATCCCCGCAGGGTGGGGGAGGGAAGCGAAGGGGATGGGATGGGAGAGGGATGGGGGAAGAGTGGGGGAGGTGGGTAGGGGGAAGGGGGGCTGGGCGAGAGCCTGTGGGCGGGATAGGGGAGCCAAGCGGGGGAAAGGAGGGGATGGGGGATGGGGGAGGGGGAGGGGCGTTGAAGCTACATGGAAGGGATCAGAATAGATAGGAGGGGTAGATATGGGGGACGAAGTTCGTTATCCAGTAAGGGAAGGGTGCGGAAGTTGCCCTGGGAAAGGACACGGAGTGTATATAGGTGAAGACCAGGAGGGATAGTTTGTTGGTGGAGGCGTGGCAGAGTTCCGGGATCGGTGAGAATAAGGTATAGTAGAGGGTTTCGGGACTCTATTTTTCGGGTGGTGTAAAGGATTCGAGATGTTCGAGGTGGTGTAGGAGAGGAGGGAAGGGGATTAAGTCATAGAGGATCCGTATGGGGGAAACAGCCTAAAAACTACATCCATGCTGCCTGGCACACTGAGCCCCCCCCCCCCCACCGCATCTTTCATCTGCCAGTTCCGTTCGAAACAAGGCATACCTCCCCAGCCCAGAAAATGGAGCATCATATGCCATGGTTAACTGGTTGGGCAAATACATTAAGTAACTAACTTTTATAATTCAGAGAACTCTTGAATGAAAATAATTTAAAAATAGCAATTAATTATCTTCAAAAGTTATATTGCACTTTTATTTCTTTATTTTCTTTTGAGAGATAATCATCACAGAAACAATGTTCGCGAAATGTACATTTTATGAAAGAACAGTTTTCTTAAAAAATAAATAAATAACATCGTTTTTCATTCGAAGCTCACAACAAATCTCTTTTCTGTCTTAATATTGATGCATATGAAGCATGATAACTCTGGTTGTTGATATATTCAAACTTCATAGTTAAGTTTCACACTGGAATGATTAAAGTAAAATTGATAAAAGAAATCAGGAAGTAACGGCAATCAAACCTCGGTTGCCAAAAATAGCAACCTGTTGGTCAACACACTGTGATTTGCTAAAATTAATCACCCAATCACTCAAAACCGTTATCACTTATCTGATATATAATCGGAAAGCTTCTCTATTACTATGGCACAGCCAGGCTAGCTCTTTCAGAAAATTAAAACTTTGTTTACTTACCTCTTCTGATACAGTTTGAAGCAAATCGGGGAAACACACTCCGCAATGTATCTTTGTAAGTAGAAAATACATTCAAACCTGCTATTTTTCGTAAAATAATGCATTCTTTCCATATAACTAAAACAGATTAAACTGTAGCAACACTCGCCATGCATACATTACATCTGGTGATTTTTCCAAGCGACCAGGCAGAGAGAAGCAGCTGTGAAGTCTGCCACACCTCTGGGCTTCTGGTATAGGATCGTGTCTTTCTCACTGAAAACCTTGACACTCCAACTACTGTTATTTTCCGCCGTTTTTTCAACAGACAAGTGGATAAGTCACAGTCAAAATACAGAGGTTGAAGCCAAAGCCAGAAAAATGAAGAAGAAAAGAATTTTTAATATTGTGCGGCAAGCTCCTTCTCTGACGTAAGCATACAATTTTCACCAAATGTCCCACTGACCTAACATCCCGACCTATCTACAGGAATACCTGCAGCTTCAGCAGTGAGCCCGTATAAAAAAATACATGTTTTTTGTAATGCAAGAAAAGGAATGTTTAGAATGTTAATAAAAAGTTATTTCACAAAAGTAGAAATTTGTCTACCTTCAACAAGATTCTGTAGTTGTTATTTAAAGTACATAATAAAATATTTTTGAAATCACATAATTATTTCTTGATTCAAAACTAAAATCACTGACGAAAAATTCAAATAAAATGCTGAAGAATTCTATATTTTTGTTTCAAACAAATTTTCCCATACGTGATACAAACTGATGAAATCTCTACAACAAATCAAGAAGTATCAGATACATCCTTATAGCGTTACTTATATAAGTTAGTTGTTTGTTGTTTGTAAATCTTATGGGACTTAACTATGGGGTCAGCAGTCCCCAAACTTACAAACTACTTATGAACTACTTACGAACTAGGACGGCACAAATATCCATGCCCGAGGGGGGATTCGAACCCCCGACCGTAGTGGCCGTGCAGACCGTGACTGAAGCGCCTCAGTCCCCTCGGCCGCCGCGGCCTGCTTTTATAAGTTAATCAAAATTACAAATGCGTTTTATCATAACAATTTTAAGTTCTTTTCATTTATTACACAATTTTAAAAACTTATGAAGTCTTAAATATGATAACATATTCAGAATAAACAAATAAAGATTGTTCTTCAATGGAGACATTACTGTAAAAAGTGGGTGATATTTTGTTTTGAAATGTGAATCTTCAAAATACACAAATTATATTTATTATAGATTAGGGTGATCGATTTCCAAAATCAAAGTATGGGACACACAGTGGTATTGAAGACTTCGAAACAGAATCGCATTCTGGTCTGAGTTATCCCCCAGAGTATATTGAGGAAAGTGAGTCTTGAGGAGCAGTTCCAACGTTTCATGTGCTGTCTTTGTATACTCCCCATCCTCCTTGCTCAATGTTCCTCCTGGATTAGTTGGTACCCTAGTGAGGATTTTATGAAGTCTCGCTTGAGCAGCCGTGCCCTCCACTTCCCCACAGAATACCTTCCAGGATGCCTCCTTTGTCCGTCTGATGGCAAGGTTGTAATTGACAAGGGCCTCACGATACTTTGCCCATTGTCCTTTGCGCCTCGCAAGCTTAAACAGTCTTCGTACCTGTTTCCTTTGCATTTCCATGTTATTATTCCACCAAGGCACACTCCTATTTGTGCACTTCTTGGTGATTGAGCAGTTGTCCTGGTATGAGGTCACTATAGCAGAGGTTACGGCCTCTGCTACTTCCTCAAACTCTGCTGGATTCCTTATCAAAGTTTTAATTTCCGATAGGCTGAAATCAAGGTCTTTCCTATATGTCTCCCAGTCCGTTTTCCTGGGGTTCCTATGAGCCATGGTCTGTCTGGTTCCCATTTCAACCTTTAATTTAATATACATGTGATCTGACGAGGATGGCTCCAGGACCACATGCCACTCTTTGACGTAACTTCCCATCATCATGGAACCAAAAGTTATGTCATTTACTTCTTTCCTTCTACTATTCCTGAATGTAAGTTCATCACCCCTATTCAGGATCTCCAAGTTGTTAGATAGGAGAAATTCAAGAAGGTGCTCACCTCTACTGTTGGTGTCCTTGCTGCCCCACGATAGATTGTGGGCATTGGCATCACATCCCACCAACAGTTCATCACCTTGCCGATGGCAGGTTTCCGTCAGTCTCCTCACTTCCAAAGAAGGAGGAGAGCTGTCTTCGTAAGGAAGGTATGCTGAGGCCAAAACAATTTCCCTCGTGATTCCTTCCTCATGTTGCTGCATCCTGATGGTCACCAGGTCCCTGTAACAAAAATCCATCATTGGTATGAAAGGGATTCCATTTCTAACATAAATGCATATTCTGGAGTTTTTTAGATTTCTGGCATAAATCAGCTTACCTCCAGTACCACCGAGGCCCGATACACCCCCTTTGTATGAATAGGGTTCTTGTATCAGGGCCACGTCCACCTCCTGTCTCCGCAGGCGACAGCTCAGAGCAGCAGTGGCCCCTTTACTGTGCTGCAGGTTTATCTGCAGCACTTCCAGTCCCCATCTTGCTGCCATTATTGCCTTTAAGGTCGTTTATTACCATGATGCAGACCTGCGAGAACCCTAAAAACCGTTTCAGGCCTTGCTCTCGCATTGCCTTCAGGGACTTCTGTCCGACCTCCACCACCAGCGTTCGTCCTTCCGGAACGACCTTAATTACCCTCCAATCCTCTGTCGAGACTTTAGGGTTCTGGACCCTTATTTTCTCGAACAGAGTCTTTGGAGAGACATCCTTAAGGATCTTTGGTACCCATATTGATACCTTTGCGGTCTTCATGAGTTCGGCTGCTGTCTTGACCAGCAGCTTCACATCCTCCCACGGGGATATCATGGGCACCTTGTCCTTAAGCCATTCTGCTGAGTGCTCCCCCTCGCAGACAAAAATGAGGGCACTGCGATCTAGATAGACCCTCCTGAATTTGGGTCCTGGACCAGCGTCCCCTCCCAATCTCTTGAAACAGGGCCACCTGCACGAGCTCCTCCTGCTGCGAGGTGATGCTCACCGGTGGGTATCCTTCTTGGACAACTCCCATTCTAAAGACCGAGACTGCAGTACTATAGGTCTGTTTTCCTATTTCCTGCCTCAGCCTTTTAGGATCACGCTTCTCCAGAGAGGAGGAGTCTTAGATTCCTCCCAAACCCTCTTGTCACCTGTCTTTGACGTCGGGAGGGTCTGTGTATCCCCTTCGACCTGAGGCAGTTTCTTTTTGGGGGTCTTGGGCTCAAGCGCTTTTGATTCCTTCCACGTATGTTTAGGAAGCCATTCTTTTCCTTCCTTTTGCTTCTGTTCCTTGAGAAGTTTCCTCCTCTGAGCCCCAGACAAGGCCTTAATCATAATCTGGTCCAACTTCTCTGTTACAGTTCCCACTTCTTGCTCAGGTCTAGACCCTGACTGAGAAGTAGGAGTGCACTCAATCGGTCCTGATCCCGATGTCTGAGTATCTGAGATCTCAGATTGCCCCTCGGATTCTTAAAAAATAATTTTTTTCTCCGTGTTCATCTTAATCCCATGAGATTTGGGGATTTATATGGTCCACACCATGATAACCCCGCGCGGTGCAAGGCAACTTACTCAGGGACGTCGCCCGGTATCCCTGAGGCTCCGTTCGAGACACATCCAACCATGTGCCACGCACCCCTCAGCACGGGTCGCACCACACCTTGGGTTGGGGGGCAGTTTAACGTTGTGCCCGGGACGAATCAGTATGCTTAATGGGCTGTTTCATGTTACATGCTTTACAGTCAGGGCAAAGTAGATACAGGTATAGGACATTACCAAAGATGATTTATGCTACTCTTTGGACGAACTACACATTTTGGAAACGAAAACATCATTGATACTACTCTCATCTTTATCTACATATTGTGTGGCTGTCAAGGAAAAAAGGTGAGTAAAATTAAATTTATTGATGTTTGACATTATGAGTAGGAATGAACATTTGCTTGTGAGTTTATTTGATCATTTTAGATATTCATTTTTGACTTCCCATTTATGGAAGGACTTTCATACTGGTATTGAAAAAAATTTTTTTTTGTCACGCAGCTACCAGTAATTCTTGTGAATTGTGGAAAGAGCTTAAAACACTAGATTAATTTCAACACTTTGTCACAATATAGAAATTTTTATGTTTGTGAAATTAGATATCAGTCTCATGGTGTAGTTTGTTGCAGAACTACCATACTACTCAAGCACTCATTTATGTTTGCCATCTCATTCATGTTAAACATTTGTTCATAATCAGGTTTATTAATTAATTTTGACTTATGCACTTATTGTTTTGTGAATATTGTAACGTTTTTCTTGCATGAAAAACTACTTCAAGTAACGAAGATGGAAATTATATGTTCAATAGTTTGGAATGATGAATGTTAAAAACTATTCAGTAGTTGTTTGATTTTCCTCTGTTTCCTTTGTAATATGTGATTGTTAAGCATGAAATGGTAAGTAAGGTTAAGTATGTCTTTGGTTTTGTTATTATTATCGGTCATCATTCTCTCTATATCCTATATTTGGTAAATTTCCTTAAAAGTAGTTTTTAACAGTTGTTACAATGAGATGAATTACGACGCTAGGCAACAAAGGTTTCATTCTGATCATTTAAGAATATAAACCAGAGAAGTGAAAATTTATTCTGTTAGAATTTGCTAAGGTGTTTTTTTTTTGTTTATGTACAGTTTTGATATATATGTGATTGATTTTTGCCATACGAATGAAGTACATAATTAATTTCTCAGTATGATTAGTGGGCTATTGATTGTTAGACGTTATACAGTTAGGGCATAGTAGATACTGGTATAAGACATTACCCAAGATAAATTATGCTATTTTTTGGACGAACTACACATTTTGTAAATGAAGGCATTATTGTGTACTGCTCTCATCTTTGTCTACATGTTGTGACGCTGTGAACAGAAAAAGGTGAGTGAAATTCAAATTATTTATGTTTGACATCGCATGGAGGAACGACCATTCGATTGTGAGTTTATTTGATCATTTTAGATTTTTTTGGTCTTTCATTCGGCTACTGAAACGAAACCAATTGTTTTTAATATTGAGTAGCTACCAATAATTCTTGTGAATTGTGGAGAGAAATGAAAACACTAGAATTAATTACAACACTTTATCACAATATATTAAATTTGTATGTTAGTGAAATTAGATATCAGTCTTATGGTGTATTTTGTTGCAAAACTACTGTACGTCACGTAACACAAGCCAAGCACTCATTTATATTTGCCATCACATTCATGTTAAACATTTGTTTGCGCTCTGGTTAATCAATGAATGTCAGCTTATGCCATCCCACTTTGTGCTACATCCCTACATGTGAATCTGTTGTTGTCAGTTACTGCCAGGCTGATTAAAAGCCACATTTACTCTTTCATCAATTCAGTTACTCTGATTAGTCTGTCATTTACTGGGCTGAGTCAGTCTGAGTCATTCTCAACTAGACTCATCACTTACAGTATTCATATTCACAGAAACACACATTTCGTTTAACTACTCACACAGATTCATATTCTATATAAATTTAAATCATTTATTTATTTTATCTATTTTACCATTGACATTTGAAATGAAGTATTTATAAATGTAGAACATTTACCAAATAGAAGAACAAATGATCCAAATTTAAATTCCGCAACTGTCATTGTTGTGCGTGCACAATTAGTGGTGTAAGGGTGAATTGAAGCAAATCAGTTTGCCGCAGTGTGTGGTTCAGTTTTGAGCTGCCACAGAAAACCGACGAAAGGGAATATAAATGTGACAGCGTCACCAGTGAAAGAAAAAGTCTCCAAGTTCCCATAATTGTTCAGTGAAGTTTGATGTAGCTTTCATTAGTCACTCAATACACAGATAAACTATATTTTAGTTCGGCCAATTCTCGTTCGTAGACATTGTGTGCTACAGAGTGAATAGCGTCTGTGATTCTCTCCTTTATAATGGTCACTGTGGTCGATATGAATACTGTACATGCATTGCTTCACATAATTCCACAAGGGGCGCTAGATGGGAGATCATGGTGGGGATGGCAAGTCTGAAATCGACCCCTTCCTGACCATTGCGGGGGAAATATTATCTTGAGAAAGTGCCGGTCAGTTCTAGCATTACGTGGAGAAGCGGCCTCTACGTTGGCAGATGACACCTCCACCTCCATCTTCAATTCGTGGCGGTGCATGCAATGCAGTGTTTAACCCGTAAAACGCGGACGTTTATGTAGAACGACAGGGACCCTAGCATTGGCGCAGCCACGGGGGGTGGGGGGGTGGTGTCTAATGGGGCTGAAGCCCTCCCCCTAGCATCTCCAAAAGAATTTTAATAGAGAAAAAATAAAAAATAAAAAAAAAGCAATCAAACAGGCCAGTATATAAATTTGTAATCTACATCTACATACATAGTCTGCAAATCACATTTAAGTGCCTGGTAGAGGGGTTCATTAACCACTTTCATAACCTTTCTCTACCGTTCCATTCTCTAATAGCACGCGGGAAGAAAGATAGCCGAAATCGTTCCGTTTTCGATCTGATTTCTTTTGTTTTATTAGGATGGTCATGTCTCCCTATGTAGGTCGGTGCTAGAAAAAGATTTTCACATTCAGAAGCAAAAGTCGGTGATTGAAACTTCGCAAACAGATCACGCCGCAATGAATAACGTCTTTCTTTTAATGATTTCCACCTAAAATCGCGCAAAATTTTCCGCGACGCTTTCCCCCCGGTAGCGTGATAAAACAAAACGAGCTGCCCTTCTCTGAACCTCCTCAATATCTTCCGTCAGTCCCACCTGGTGAGGGTCCCACAAGGGGCAACAGTACTCCAGGAGAGGACGCACAAGTGTGATGTAGGCAGTCTCTTTGGTGGAGCTGGTGCATCTTCGAAGCGTTCTGCCAATGAAACATAACCTTTGGTTCGCCTTCCACACAATATTTTCTATGTGTTGTCTCCATTCTAAGTTGTTCATAATTCTTTTAGTGCTCATGTGTAATATTACTTCACACTTTTCATTGTTTATTGTCCACTGCCAATTTTTGCACCATGTAGAAATTTTGTGTAAATCGCTATGCAGTTGCTTTTGATCCTCTGTTGACCTCACTAACCTAAAAGAGTACACATGTAATAAATCAGAACGTAACTGTAATTTGCCAAGCACAAGTGAACGTGGCATCGTGATGCCGCCCCTGAGAACGTGTGCTAGTGTTTTAGTTTGAGCGGTTTTAACGCTGTCGCGACCAGCTTTGATGCTGCCGCTATTGTTACTGCTATGCTGACGTTACGAGCCGATTGTTCATATGCAGCGACCCGCTGCTTAGCCAATGGATTGTAACATTCTTTAAGTGTAATTTTTGTGGATAGTTACGAATGCGTACCATATAGTGTCTACTAAAGTTCCTATAAGTACGAGCTGGCGAATCCGCCATTTTGTTGCCCATAGCTTTTAAGTGTTAATATGCTGTGGTGCTGTAGGATTTGCGTCACGCCACTTTAGAACGAAATTGCGATAAACGTAATCATTCTAGAAGTGCATTCAGAATGGTTCCTTTCTCAAAAGTTTCGGAGAGAAGAAAAAATTGAACCGTTCACTGTCGTCGCCAGTCAGAACCACGACAGAGCGCACAGATATTTATTGTAATTAAATAATATTTTTACTAGCCTGCCTTGAGTTAGTACATATCCTATCCTTCCTCTCTCTGTCCATCTTTTTTCCTTAAAAGAATGTTATTTTTATCGGAGAATATATAACAAATAATGTTGTCTCGCCTAATATACAAA
The DNA here is from genome assembly GCA_026315105.1 of Locusta migratoria. Taxonomy (NCBI): domain Eukaryota; kingdom Metazoa; phylum Arthropoda; class Insecta; order Orthoptera; family Acrididae; genus Locusta; species Locusta migratoria. The sequence goes on along the minus strand of CM048754.1, from coordinate 43,379,876 downwards.
ATTATAAGTTCTGTATCCAAGCGAAGAAAGATAGCAAACAAAGTATGAATGGCATATAAAATACGCACGATCTCATATTTACTGAGTTATATGTTGTACAATTGTACAATTTTTCAGGTATATATTCATTTGTATAAGTGCTGTGTGTCTGTAAAAACTGTTGCGAATACAGTTAGTAGTAAAGAAGTAATAGAAAAATTAATACTGACAGTTTGATCACCTGGTACAACATCTGTTGTAGCAGTCAGTATGAAGGTCATTTCCCAACTTTGAACATTAATAACTCCTAGACTGTACAAGATAGACAAAAATTACGCCAATCAGTTCCTGAGCTCAAGCGAGTGTTCCTTGATGTGTCATACCCCACCTTCCCATTAAAAAAAATGACTTGAATCCAAAATGGGGGATTTCAAATTACTTTTAAGATTCAGAAATTATTCTAGCTTTAGAACCTTTCCTATTCAACCTTGTATAATACTAAGATGATAATATTACTTTATATATTAGTAAAACATATGCATTTCCCTACTGTGATTCTCCGATCTGCTTTTTGTGATATTATAGCAAATGATTGAAGTTCCTTTTTTTTAAAAAAGTGAATGCAAAACATTTTACATCGAAGCACTTAACGTTTCTTCACTTCTGTGTTCACAATACTAGAAATAAACTGCCACTTCTGGCGTCATTAGTATTTATATTCAAATGTTGAAGGGTTTTTACATAGTAAATTAACATTCGAAAACACAGCTCATTGGCTGATTACTTAACCATGGTTTCGGATGCAACTAAGGAAGCCTTCATCAGAAGAAAAAATTATTAGTTACATGAAATGGGCAATGGTTAGTGAGCAACAGAGCTCACATTCAAGTTAGAAATGTAAAATTACATGTGTTGCTCAAGATACATTTGTAACTTGAACTTAACTTGAACGTAAACTCTGTTACTCAAGAACCATTGTCCATTTCATGTCACTAAAAATTTTTACTTCTGATGAAAGCTTCCTTAGTCGAATTCGAAACCATGGATAAGTAATAATCCTGTATCTTTGCAGCCAATGAGCTGTATTTTTGAATGTTAATCTTTCATGAACAGCTGCTCTCTCAACAGCTACGTTGAAAATTGTAAAATTTCTCAATATGTATAATAATTCTGATTTGTGTCAATGAGTATCTTACAGATAAAGGAAAATATCACACTGTGTTGACGGCTAGGAAACTCCGCAGCAGTTCCATCATCAAAATTAGAAAATTTTCATTCCATCATACTCACTGTGTACTTTTTCCTTGTGGAGCATGACCGTTATATGTTGTGCAACTATTTAGTGACTGTTCATTAGAGTCTGTAGGATTGTAGTGCTGTGTATGTGTTGCTAATGATTAATGAGGCAGTAAACGGTGAATCCTGATGATGGTGTGTAGTTAACCTCTCCCAAATGGGCCAACGAGGTCGCCAACCTTACCATTCCATTATTTGTTGATGCCCGGAGTTCAACCCTGTCAATGGTGTGAAGTTTATTGATGAATAACTTCTGCAAATAAATACTACAGGAGAGTACATTTTACATCTCCTCGATTTCAACCAGCTACCAAACAGCTGAATGACACTGGCAAATGAGATGGCTTGTTCGATACACAATATTTCCACCAAAAGAATATTTCACTTATTCTTCAGTTTCTTTATCAAAATATTAAAATAACTTATCTAAAATACAAAATCAACAGCTATTTCTTTTGAAATTGAATATGAAATGGTTTACGGAACTCAAATACACCTCTTGTTCACAATTTCTGGTTACAGTAGCACATAAATGTGATGTGATTAGTGCAAATACGACTTAGTAAATCAGCTTCTTATATCTGAAAGACAGTGTTACAGATCTAGTAGAAACATTTATAAATGATATGACTATGTTCATTTAAATAAACCCCTTGGTGATGACAGTGTATCAGTTCAAGATGTACCAGAGGAAGATAAATAAATGTGTCACAAGTGTGTATTTCATTTCTCAATTCTTACAATTATTTATATTCTGCAATGTTCACTTTCAATTTCCTTTTCTTCAGATTACCTTTGTTTGATGTACTGAAATCATGTTTCATGAAAAAAAAATTATCACATTTAAAATACTTTCCAACTAACCGGTTTTTGATCTTGCTTCTTCAGGAACAACCTTCAATCAATCCAACTTTTACTGCAGACACAACAATATCATATACAGGTGTAACTAATTCACATTCATGTGTAGTATTGGTGTCAGGTTAGTTAATTACTTAACATGTGGCAGTCAGATACAGTTTCTGTTGTGTGGTATTTACTATTCCTACAGCTCCCACATTTTTGCATTTGCAAATACCCAGATCCAGTGTACATAACAGAGAACATAGAAACCATTTTTGCAGAGATCAAAAATAAAAAAAATTGATATCATTTATGTATGAATTGTATTTCATTGCTTGTTACACAGATAGAAAGAGAGAGACTTGATTAGTATCATCTTTCTCTTTTATTTGTAACAACAAACTAATACGCCCTGTATTTCCATATAGATAAAGTATCTTATATTTTTATTTTTCACTTCATTTTTATGAATCTCTTTTCCTTCTAGTAATTTAGCAACATGCAAAACATTGCTATTTGAAAGTGAAAAAGAAGAAATTAAATAATTGTCCTGCTGTTTTGTTTCATACTCTTTATCAGAGAAAAATGTCAGTAACACTTTTTAATTTGTCTTTATTATGATAGAAATTCCGTTCTTACAATTTATTTCAACTTTTCTCATTAGCAAAATTATATTAGGATTTACTAAGGGATATAAAAGTATAATGGCTGGATGAGGAAAACTGTTTCTTAAATAAAATTTCATTTATTGAAAAGTTGTATTAATTCTTTTAATTTTACATGGTAACACTGCATGTTTCATTTAAGCTTACAAGTTTTCCTTTAGAAGTTGTGTATGTGACAGGTTCATAAAGTGTTTTGACTTTTGTCACTGTCATGTATTATACACATGTAGAGCGAAATAAATTCTTATTAAACGACAAAATAACACAAACAAATATCACAGAACAACGATTCAATGTACTGGTTCAGTACTTTCAAGACATCTGGACATGTATCTTTACAACTATTGTGTGTATTTGAAAATATCCTGGCAGCCAACAGTACAAACAGTAACAAGTATTTAATTCATAGTACTTGGATCCGATATTTTATTCTGCCAAAATACTGAAGTAAGGTCCTGTCTATTAAAAAAACTGTTTACTTTCCCAAAAGGATGACTGCATAACTGGTTCAATTCCACTTTACATCGCAATAAAAATGGAGCATCATGATTTTAAAACATGTTCTTGTTCTTTGTATTACAAATAAAAACTAATCAGCACACCACATGTCATAAAATATGTAATCTATTGAGGAACTCATCCCATAGACCATTGTAGTTTCTGAAAAGTCATTTTGAAGATTGCCATACAAATTTATCTGAAAGTAACTAACTAGCAACTATACATTTCTATGTTGAACATAGGAAATGAAGTCAGTTGTAATCTAAAAGCATTACCTAGGAGTTTAATCAGATTTTACTAAATTCTAACATGAATAGTTTGTAAAGAAAATAAGAAAGTAACAATAAGCTTTCACACAGTAAAACAGTTTTCACATAGTAAAATTATAAAGTCTCTTGCGATCATGTAGGTACTTGAAGTGAAGCGACTTCAATAGATATGCCTCAGTATCTCAATCAATTTTGATAAAATATGAGGTTTATATGAGTTAGACATTCCAGGTGAAATGTATATCTATGTCTGAACTAATTATGATTAATTTTTTATTCACTCAGGTGTATTTCTCGAAAAGAAGATGTAATTATTACAAATATCTGGTTGTATTATTAACTGTTCAACATTGTGTTAAAATTTCTTTTAAATCAGTCTTTTTCTCATCATACAGTTAACTTACATGTTAGTGTTATGTCCTTATCATTTGATTCCTCACCAAAAGAATAAAAAATCATCATCTGAAATATTAGATGGCCTGTTATCAATATCTTCAGATGGACTGTTTCTTTCATTGTCTACAATTAGTTTGTCTCTTTGTGCTCTGTGGTAGATAAAACTTCTACAGTGGACGTAACGTTGTCATGAACTGTTTCATTTTCGATAGTAACATTGCAGTCTATGTTACTGTCCATATTCCTCTCCTGAGAATGACGAGTGACCACTTCACTGCTAGAATTGTCTTCTCTTCCTACTGGTTCACACTCATTTCCTCTCTCTTCATGTAGATTACCGCTTTCCTCATCACACTCATAGTCCCCAACCCACTGTTGGAAAAGTACATGGACCAGACCATTTTCTTCATTTATTCGTACCTGACCAATCCCAATCGACATATTTCCAATTATTGGAGCTTCACGGGAAGTTTCATTAGGAATATATCCACCATTTTCTTCAGTTATGCCTTCCTGACCAATCCCAATCGACGACTTTCCAATTATTGGGGCTTCAAAGGAAGTTTCGTTGGGGAGAGATCCACTATTTTCTTCAGTTATGCCTTCCTGACTAATCCCAATCAACAACTTTCCAATTTTTGGGGCTTTACAGGAAGTTTCGATATGGATAGATCCACCATTTTCTTCAGTTATGCCTTCCTGACCAATCCCAATCAACAACTTCCCAATTATTGGGGCTTTGCAGTAACTTTCATTAGGGATAGATCCACCATTTTCTTCAGTTATGCCTTCCTGACCAATCACAGACGACAACTTTCCAATTTTTGGGGCTTCACAGGAAGTTTCGTTAGAGATAGATCCACCATTTTCTTCAGTTATGCCTTCCTGACCAATCCCAATCGACAACTTTCCAATTTTTGGAGCTTCAAAGGAAGTTTCGTTAGGGAGAGATCCACCATTTTCTTCAGTTATGCCTTCCTGACTAATCCCAATCGACAACTTTCCAATTTTTGGGGCTTCACAGGAAGTTTCGATATGGATAGATCCACCATTTTCTTCAGTTATGCCTTCCGGGCCAATCCCAATCGACAACTTTCCAATTTTTGGAGCTTCCCAGGAAGTTTCGTTAGGGATAGATCCACCATTTTCTTCAGTTATGCCTTCCGGACCAATCCCAATCGAGAACTTCCCAATTATTGGAGTTTCACAGGAAGTTTCATTAGGGTTATATCCACCACTATCAAGAGTAACGTAGTTTTTGGCTTTCTTATAACCACTACTCTCTGCATTCAACTGCTGGAAAATGGGCATAATTCCATCTGGATACTCCTTTGTAGCATTATGGCTCTCTAACTCAACAGCATTGTTACTGCCCTGGCCATCTCGCTGATGTTCACAGTGAATATTCTGGATCACAGATACAGATTCAGCTAACACCATCTACTGTGTACAATTGGCTGTTATTTCATTTTCATTTTCCTTGTTCAGGGATTGGATATCTACAACCCTTCCAGTGCATTTTGGAGAATCACATGCCAGTGTAGTCTCATAAGGACGGGTCAAGACATGTTCTTCAGTTTGTGACAAATCTCCCGCTTCCACAGTGTCAATAAATGTCTCTTGTACCACATTTGGTGGTTTGGAATCCTTCTGTTGTGGCAAATATGTAGTTGACAGTGGGACACATTGGAATTCAGTCCCTAGCTGAACCACGGCCTGCTTCTTGGCTGTTGGTGAGTCCACCTCATTTGGGTCAAAGTGGCGTTTCTGGCCCCCCTGAGGTGCCGCAGTGGTGAGGTGCTGATGACTGACAGCTGTGGGACCAGTCCCCCCACCAGCGCAGCTCTGAGCCATTCCTAACTTCACGATGGGCCACAGTGAGTCCTGCATTCCTCTCGGCAGTGGGGACCCACCACTGGGATGGTCCTGTCCACATGTGTCAGCTGAGGTGCCAGCCACCTCTGACTGCTGCATCCCAGTATCGTCTGTAGGTACCCCTCCTGGACATTGGATACTACCTGGTGTCAATAAACACTGAAGGTTTGGATCTAATACGAACTGTGTAATTATGTCTTGTGCTTCGGTATAACTTTGGTCATTTAAGCTGAAATTGCTCTCTGTCTGCATCATCTCTGGAATATCTCCAACTGTGGGTGGCATTTGGCTACTAGTGGCTATGTTTTCCACCTCTGTTTTACTTGGACTGTCTCCTTGCTGATCAAGTTCAATATTTACTTGTGTGCTTTTGTCTTGCATGAAGATTACAGCGAGCTTAGTAAAATCATATGTAGAGTCTGCATTTTCCACTCTCTTCAGCTGTTGTGGTAGGCTACTCGAGCAAATGGGATGATTTGCTTGATGTAAGTCAGCCACATTACTTTTTGGTTGAACCGCGTTTGATGCTTGTGCCACATGGAGGTCAGCTGATGGAGAGCTTGATGCATGAGGCATCTGACAGCTGGTATGTGCAGGTGAAACTTGTACGCGAAGCCTTGTTTCCGGTTCTTCTTTCAGATTTGGCTCTTCTTCAACTCCTTCATACAGTATGCAAATGTTTGCATGAGTCTCATCCTCTCCAGAAAAATCGGTAGACGGCTGTGCAGTACTGATCTTAGCTCCTGACTTTGATGTCTTGTCATCTTGTCTGGGTGGGACTACGTCGTGCTGTACTGCATAACTTTCTTGTTGGTGCTGCTCTGGTGCGCTTGTCTCTGGAACATCCTCCAGTGTGGACTCATTGGTGGTGGGTGGGTTGCTATGAGGTGTGTACATACGTGCTCCATATGTAGTCTGTAGTGCAGCAACTGGCTCCTGGGTGTTAGCCGCAGTGGATAGACTTGCGTAGTCTTCAGGAGGTACAGGCGGCTGTGACACTTCAGGCAGTTGACCTCTGGCTGCGGTCCCCATTGGACCTGGAGACCCTACTGGAACTGGAGAATACATGTGATCTTCCAGAACTGATGCCTCTGCCTGCTGTGACACACTGGAGCCGCAGGAAGTCGCCAAAAGCTGCACGGGGCGAGTGACTTCTCTGACTGGAGGACCCGGAGGGTTTCCTGATGGAATCTGAGGGTGTATCTGACGAGTCTGGTCCATGGACTCCACATCTTCTTGCCTGAGTGTCACAGTCATGCTGGATCCTTTTCCCACATGAACAGATATCGGAATGCGCGCAAATGCAGACTGGGCACTTGGAACAGATACCTGCCTCGGAGGTGGGATGGGACCGCGAGTCGGAGTACCTTGTCCGTCGATGTCAGACAGGTTGTAGACCGTCTGCGGTCGGATGGTAGCGACTGGGCGGTGGGTTTGCTGTCGCACAGAACCAGCTGGTGGGCGCAGAACCAGTGTTGCGATTTTTGGCACAGCCGTCGGCTGATCTGTAGCTGAGGCAGAGCTCTGAGTGCGGTGACCGCCCTCAGCCACGTTAGCAGGGGTGGAAACCAGCTGGTCGGCTTCTGTGTCGGGGGTTGAGAAGGGGGTGCCCTGCTCTGTATGATGAGCATGGTCAATTACAGAATGTAATTCGTCCAGTGGAATCTTTACCCTCTGTGTACCTGGAATCCGAAACTGAATGACGATGTCAGCAGCCGACTCATCGGTTCCAGTCTGGGTGCTGTCATCGCCCTGTGCCTCCTGCTCCTGCTCGCCAACTCCAGCACCTCCCTGGCTGGACATCTTCAACGGAGCGCCGACCAGCCAGTGGCAGAGAACTCGTCTGGTGTACAGCAGCTGCCACAGTAATCTGCCACGCTAAGCTCTACATCGGTTTCCTGGTTTACCCCTTGGAAATCTGAAAGAACAAACACTCACAGTTACAAGTGTTATGCCTAAAATAATTTTTACTTTACAGTTGATGAAGTAATTGGATAAACTCTAATTTCAAAATAATGTACATATTTATGGGCCACTTGCATACTTTGCTTACTTTCATTTTATAGTGTCATGTGTTATTACATTTTGGGGTAAATCTTCGAGTGAAAAGAAAGCTTTGAGAGTCCAAAAGCGTATAATATGTATTATTTGTAAACTAAATTCACGGACATGCTATAGAAGTCTCTTCAAAGAACTAGGTGTACTACCTACTGCCTCTCACTATACTAATTCTTTAATTAAATTTGTCATAAATAATATAGCCCTTTTTCCAACAAATAGCTCATACATACATGCAATACTAGGAAAAGGGGTCCACTACTCAGGAACACAGATTTTAAATAATTCGGCATCAACAATAAGAAATTTAGCTACAAATAAGATCAGTTTAAGATGAACCTAAAAGAGTTACTTGTGGCCAGCTCCTTCTACTCTATTGACGAATGTTTAAAAAAACCGAATGATGTATTGTATGTATTTATACTATTAGCATTCCAGCTTGTAATATATATTGATGTGTTCCACATCCATGAGGATCACTTCAATAGGGATCTATACATCGAACAGCAAATGTAATAAACTGTAACATAGTACTTGTCTCCTTAGGAGATAAAAATTAAATAAACTTCAGAATGAATCGGCGAATTTCTTAATGTGCTTCGACAGTAGCCATAGTAATATTATAAATGTTGCTGTAATTGAGTCTGTTTGACATTCGGAAGTAAATCACTGAACGAATATCGATGAAAATTGCTACACTAAAGACACTTTACACATTGTGCAGTTGAGGCATTTGCAGATTTGAATAGTATAACTACAGTGATACACATACAGGTGCGTCACTCACGGCTGTTACCAACTGACAGTGCTAACGACACTAGTGTTCCTAGCAGTGGGCAAGGTGCCGAAGTTGTTATGTTTGTTTATAATTATTTTTGTACGTTATTAACGAAACAGTTACTATTATTTTCGCGTAACAAAATCAAGAGACATACATAATTGGGATATTAATGTAAAAACACCCGAATTTCGCTGATTCAGTGATATAAAGAACAACTTTTGATCAACAGTTACTTAAGAATATGTGTGTATTTGCAGTTTATTCAGCAGAAAGAAAGTAGAATAGAAAGAGAAGAGAAACATAAATTTATAATATGGTCTGTTTTAGCTGTGTTGGGCAATTCTTTGTTGTTGTGCTATCAGTTCGTTATTGACCCTAATGATTCGCACATTTTTACACTTCACTCGCCGTTCTTATATGCAGATATGCTTTTCAGTGTAACTTCTTCAGCTTTAAAGACCACTGTTTTGAAGAATCTTGCCGTCTATGGTTCAACTGTAGCAACAACTGTGTAGTTGGGTTGTTCTTTGTTCAAAACATTTTGATTGCTTTTTCCATTTTATCGCCACGTCAGTGACGTTATTCTCTCAGCTAAGCTTGTGGTCGCTGATTTGGTACATTACATACTGTACTTATTGCAATGCATTCCATTCCATTCCTATGGTCTACTCTTACCGATTTCAATGGAATTGTAGTGAAGAACCCTTAACGTTCTTGAGTAAAAAGCGACGTCTTTTTGCAAAAGGACAGATCTTCTGGTGTTTCCTAGCCCTTTTTTTATTTTTGATAGAAAATGAAATTGTTCAATAAAAAACTATAGGTTACAAGATAATTGTAAATAAACTGTACTGTAATGTACTGTTTCATGCATTGACAGGGATCTTAGGAAATCTAAGGTGTACAAATTTGAAAATATTAATAAGTTATTACCTATTTTTATGGCACTACAACCGTTTCCTAATGAAAAAGTATGTTAAAATCAATAAGAACGATACTATTCTCAACGATCCAATAGCGTACTCAGAAATGTAACTTGCCAGCCAGCTTATGTTGCTGAGCAAGCCTCTTCCACTCCTCATAAGAACGGCAACCCACATCCATTTGAATCAACTTACTGTATCCATCTCTTGGTCTTCCTCTGCGGTTTTTACCAAACACTTCCCTCCAACGCTAAATTCACAATTCCTTGATGGCTAAGAATGTGTCCTACCAACCGATCCCTTCTTTTAGTCAAGGTATGGCAGAAATTCCTTTTCTACCCAATTCTGTTCAGTACCTCATCATTAGTTATGCGATCCACCCACCTAATCTTCAGCATTCGTCTGTAGCACCACATTTCAAAAACCTCTATCCTCTTCCTGTTAGCACTGTTTATCGTCCATGTTTCGATCCCATACAAGGCAAAACTCCACACAATTGCCTTCAGAAAGGACTTCCTTAGGCTTAAAACAATATTCGATGTTAACAAATTTCTCTTTTTCAATAATGCTTTTCTACTCAATGCCATCCTGCATTTTATATCCTCTATACTGCGACCATAATTTGTTATTTTACTGCCCAAGTAACAAAACTCATCTACCTCCTTTATCGTTTCGTTACCTAATCTAATTCCTTCAGCATCACCTGCTTTTCATAGACTGCACTCCATTACCCTAGTTTTGCTCTTGTTAACGTTCATCTTATATGCACCTTTCAGCACACTGTCCATTCTGTCCAATTGCTCTTCCAGGTCCTTTGCTGTCTCTGACAGAATTACAATGTCGTCGGCAAAACGCAATGTTTTTAATTCTTCGCCCTGAACTTTAATTCCTTCTCCAAATTTCTCCTTGCTTTCCTTTATAGCTTGCTCAATGTACAAATTGAATAACAATGGAGAAAGACTACAACCTTGTCTTACTCCCTTCCCAACCACTGCATCCCTTTCATGCCCTTCAACTCTGACAACCGCTGTCTGGTTTTTGTACAAGTTGTAAATAACCTTACGCTCCCTATATTTTACTCCTGCTTGCTTCAGAACTTGAAAGAGTTTATTCCAATCAACATTGTCAAAAGCCTTCTCCAAATCTACAAAAGCTAGAAATGTTGGGTTGCCTTTTCTTAACCTATCTTCTAGGATATAGCCGTAAAGTGAGTATTGCCTCCCGTGTTCCTACATTTCTCCTGAACCCAAACTGATCTTCCCCGAGGTCGGATTCTACCAGCTTTTGCATCCTTCTGTAAATAATTCGTGTTAATATGTTGCAACAATGACTTATTAAACTGATAGTTCTGTAGTTTTCACACAAATCTGTAACTACTTTGTTTGAAATGTGGATTATTACATTTTTCTTAAAATGTGAGGGTACTTCGCCAGTCTCATACATCTTACACGCCAGGTGAAACAATTTTGTCATAGCTGGTTCTCCCAGAGAGTTCAGTAGCTCTGAGGCAATAACATCTACTCCAGGGGCCTTGTTTCGACTATGAACAGCATAGATAGACACAAAGCCAACACCGACTATGGTAGTACACATTTATATGCCAACTAGCTAGGCTGATAATGAGGCGATTGAAAAATGTGTGAGGACATAAAAGCAGTTATTCAGACAGTTAAGTAAAATGGGAAACTTGAGATTGTAATGGGTGACCGGAACTCGGTAGTAGGAAAGGAAAGAAGGAAATGTAGTACGTAAATATTGACTAATGAAAAGGAATGAAAGAGCGAGTCGCCTGATAGAATTTTGTGTAGAACACAATTTAATCATCTGAAACAGTTGGTTTAATCATCACGAAAGAAGATTGTATACCTGGAATAGGCCAGGAGATATTGGAAGTACCAGAATGACTTTATAATGGTAAAGCACAGATTTAGAAACCAGCTTTTAAACTGTAGGACATATCCAGGGGCTGACCATAACTTATCGGTTATGAACTGTAGGTTAAAACTTAAGAGGCTGCAAAAATGTAGAAAATTAAGGAGATAGAACTTGGATAAATTGCAGGAAGCAGAGGTTGTTGAGATGTTCAAAGAGAGCATTAAGGAATAATTGACAGAAATGGTGAAAAATAATACAGTAGGAGAAGATTGGGTAGCTCTGACAAGGAAAGTACTTGGGCTCGAACAAACACATATACACCAAAATCGTATGGTAGATAATGTAAAGATCCCTTATTGCACTAGTGATACTCCCGAATCTGCAAAACTCTGCAGTCGTCCGTTAGAGGCCTCTGCGTGTGCCTTGCCACATTGCACTTTGACCTGTCGGTTCGCCAGTAGGGACGGTGCAGTGTGCCTCCGAAGTTGCGTTTTGTGACGTTATTTGTGTCGTGAAGCGTCAGATGGGGCGGAGATTGCTAATCAATCCTGCTAATGTATTGCGATTGGTTGAGATGAAGTTACGAAGAACCCTTCTTCGTCAAAATGGTATTAGTGTAGAAGATGAATCAGTTGCATGCTTTCTCGTATCTGTTATGGTACAGAAATATGAGCGTAAGTTAAATACTGTTGTAACACTAACACATAACGATGATAACAGGGATGATAATGTCGAACAACTCATTGCAAGCGGTAGTGCTACGGTAAGTGCGGGAAGAGGCGGTGGAAGCAGTGGCAGTGAATACCAACAGTCTTCCGAGAAGAAGGTTAAAGTTGCAACTATCATCACGCCTTTTGATGAAAATACGCTAGAGAACATGTGCGATGACTATTACATGAGTTATAGTTAAGATATGTGCATTGCGTATGGCGTCTACCATTACATCTACAGTGCTGTCTAGAGCATGGTTGCAGAGCTTTGCAGAAAAACGACACCCACCAGCACATTGAGGTGTACGTAGAGATCCTGTAAGCAAACGTTCATACAGATATGTTTGTTCGAGCCCAAGTACTTTCATTGTGCGAGACAGGATAGTTAAGGTGCCATAGGACCGTATAGGTAGGACGACAAGGCCTGTTAGAAATCCCTCGATAACTATATCAAACCAATCGCGAGGGAGGCAGATGCCAGACTGAGATTCACTGGAATAATCCTCAGGAAGAGTTGTCCGTCAACGCAGGAAGCGGGTTATAAAACTGTCGTTCGGCCGTTGCTTGAGTATTGATCATCAGTGTAGGATCTGCGCCAGGTAGGGTTGATATAAGGCGTAGAGAAGAAGCAACGGAGAGCTGCTTGTTACGGATTCACTTAGTAAGCGAAAAAGCGTCTCCAAAGAAGACGAAACCAATATTCCAGATTTCGAATTACGAACAGAGGCCAGAATGAGTAACGTTGAAGTAGATGTCATCAGAATAGTGAAGCAACTGAAATCACTTAACTTCTGGTCCGGGCTGTATACCCACTAAATTCCTATGTGATAACGCTGATGCGATAGAGCCTTACTTAACAGCCATATACACCCGCTCTCTCATAGAAGGACCTGTACCAAAAGATTGGAAAGTTGCACAGGTCACACACCTATATTCAAGAAAGGCAATAGGAGTAACCCACTAAACTACAGGCCTATTTGATTCATGTCGATTTGCAGCAGGGTTTTGGAAGAAATCCTGTATTCAAATATTATGAATTATCTCGAACAGAATGAACTATTGACCCAAGGTCAACACGGATTTAGAAAATATCGTTCATGCGAAACACAACTAGTCTTTACTCAAAGGAAGTGATGAGTACTATCAATAAGGGTTCTCCAATTGATTCCGTATTTCTTGATTTCCAGAAGGCGTTTGACACCGTACCTAAGAAACGGCTTTTACTCAAATTACGTGGTTATGGAATATCACAACAGATTTGTGACTGGATAGGGGATTTCCTGTCAGAGAGGACACAGTTTGTAGTAATCGATGGTAAGGGATCGACTAAAACACAGGTTATGTCGGGCGTTCCACAGGGTAGTGTTATTGGTCCTCTGCTGTTCCTTATTTACATTTACGATTTAGGGGAAAATCTGAGTAGCTTCCTTAGATTGTTTGTAGATGACGCAATCATTTACCGTCTAGTAAAATCATCTGAAGAGCAAAACCCACTACAAAAGGATATAAATAACATATCAGTTTGATGTTAAAATTGGCAATTGATTCTAAATAATGAGAAGTTCAAATGTACAAATGTTTGTAATTCTATTGGACCAAACTACGTTGGTCATCAGCCTCTAGACTTACGAACTACTTAAACTAAGGTAAACTAACCTAAGGACGACACACACATCGATGCCCGAGGGAGGATTCGGACCTCCGACGTGGGAGGCCGTGCGATTCGTAACGTGGCGCTCCAGACCGCTCGGGTAATCCCGCGCGGCTAATGAGAAGTGTGAAGTCGCCCACATGAGTACGAAAAGAAATCCGTTAAACCTTGTTTACAAGATGAATCACTCAAAAGTGAAGACCGTAAACTCCACCAAATACCTAGGAATTACTATTAGTTCAGACCTAAACTGGAAGGAACACGTAGATAACGTCGTAGGAAAGGCGAACCAGAAACTGCGGTTTATTGGCAGAACCCTTAAAAGACGCAACAGAACTACTAAAGAAACTGCATACACTACGCTTGTCCGTCCTTTTTTGGAGTACTGTTGCCGAGTGTGGGATCTTTATCAGGTGGGTTTGACGGAGGACATCGAAAAAGTCCAAAGAAGAGCAGCTCGTTTTGTATTGTTACGATACAGGGGAGACAGCGTTACGGAAATGATACAGGATCTGGGATGGGAATCATTACAACAACGGCTCATCGCTGCGGCGTGGGCTGCTTACGAAACTACAATCGCCAACATTCTCCTCCGAATGCGAAAATATATTCTTGACTCCCACTTACATAGGGAAAAATGATCATCAGAATAAAATACGACAAATCAGAGCTCGATCGGAGAGATTCAGGTGTTCTATCTTCCTGCGCGCTATTAGAGAATGGAATGGGAGATAAATAGTATAACGGTGGTTCGATGAACCCTCTGCCAGGCACTTAAATGTGATTTGCAGAGTATCCCATGTAGGTGTAGAACGGAATCCGAGACTGATGAGCAATACTCAAGCGCTCACCGAACGAGTGTTTTCTGAAGTATTCTTTTTGTTGGCGGACTGTACATTCCTGAGGTTACTGTCAATGACTTTCAGTTTGGTATCTGCCTTATGAAAGCTTAACAAGGTTTATTCCAGAAGTAGAAAGTATCACTGATACCAACCAGATGGCTGAGGGGACTGAGGCGCTTCAGTCACAGTCTGCACGGCCACTACGGTCGGGGGTTCGAATCCCCCCTCGGGCATGGATATTTGTGCCGTCCTAGTTCGTACGTAGTTCATAAGTAGTTTGTAAGTTTAGGGACTGATGACCCCGTAGTGAAGTCCCATAAGCTATACAAACATTTGAACATTTCTGAAACACGAAAACTGAATTTCGGAAACGGTTTTTCGCTGTCGTGTGCACATGTCCGGGCCAGATACGGTTTTGCTGTATCGATTTCGGCATCTCGAAATTAGCTGCTCGGATTTCTGATTTAGACAGCACAGTGGCTGTTCCCTTTCAGTTCAATAGTATCACATTATTTTCAGAAATGAAGTAGATGTATTTACGACAAGTAAAGAATTATTATGTAAGTTCTATTGTTAAGTTATTGTTTCACCACGACCTCGAAAGTCCCGACATATGGATAAATATTTGTGACAAGTAGGAATATGAATGTCATTTCTGGTCCCAGAATCTGTTACATACAGGAAAGTGAGAGAAAAAAAATATTAACGCATACCAGGATTCGAACCAACGATCACTGCATTTAAAATACTACTCTCCGTTAATCACCCTGTCATACTGTGGTGTCGCACAAGTACGAAGTACGCGCCACTTACTTTTGCCGCGCGCCGCCAGGCACGCACGGCGCGGCGTTCTCACGACGACAGCCACGAACGCCCTCTGGACAACCCCGCTCGTGGCCACCACGGAAAGACACCGGTCACTTCGGACTGAGATAGCAACTAGTTAGGACCTTCGTAATCAGATAGGCACCAGTGAAGACTTTGCTATTTGTACAGGCACTAGGCAGGCCTCTAACAACTATGTATCAACATTCTGCAGTACTATGTAAAAGTTAAGTATTGTTACATTTTGTGCAATATATCTCTTTCTAATTTACTCTAGTGTTTGTAGTGTCTGGCTGCTCCCCTCCGTACCTGCACCAGCGTGTCGGTCTCATTCCACTCGGCCACCGACACCTACGACGAGGCTGGGACACAAAAGCGGCGACGAAGTCGGGACACAAAAGTGGCGACGAGGAGTGATAGACGAACCTTGGACCAGCCCGCTAGCAGCAGCCAGACAGCAGCAGTCGGAGCACGCAGAAATTGCTCCCGCCCACCCACCCTTATTATAAGAATTTTGGGGGAACATATTCTGTTACGTCTTTTGTGGACTTTTTTGTTGCAGAGCGTCCTCTTTCATATTGCATTTGTGTTTAGTTATAAGTTACTTGTATACGCGGCGCCTAATCGGTCAGCATGGCCACTACCCCGAACCCAAACTTAATGGAAATTATTCAGTTACAGACGGCGCAAATAACCCAGCTCCTCCAGGCTGTGTCCCAGCTCACAGCGCAGGCAGCTAACCAACAACAACAGCCGTCGCATCAGCAGCCCACACCTGCCGCCGCACCGCTTCCGACGTTCCGCCAGTACAACGAACGTGAGGAAGAATGGAGCGACTACTTCGCACAGTTTCAAGAACTCGTCGCGGCTCATCAAATTACAGGTCAGAAAGTTAAGCATCTTTTGTTGTCCGTGGTGGGCCCCAAAACCTTTGTATTACTGCAGAAACTATTCCTGCACGCATCTCCTCGTGATGTAGACTTTGAACAAATTGTAGATGCACTGAATGCTCATTATGAGAGAAAAGTTCTCGTAGCTGCGGCTCGGTACCGATTTTTTAGACTTAAAAAATTACCGCAGCAGTCACACCAAGAGTGGATTACGGAATTGAAGGGCTTAACCCGCCAATGTAAATTTACTTGCTCTTGTGGACTTTCGTATAGTGACGTTATGTTGAGGGATGCGATTACGCAGAACATTCAGGACCCCAGAATTAGAGCAGCAATTCTGAAACAGTCTGACCCCTCATTAGACAGTGTACTGCAGCTTATAGAAGCGCATGATACTTTTGACTTAGCAGATGTAGAAATGCAAAGCCACAGTGTAAATTCAGTGTGCCGCAACGGACGCTTTCCTAGCCGTAGTTCTCAGTATAGCACTAGTGATTCTTTAAATTCTACAGGCCGTGCTGAACAGACAGTGAACAGTAGCCAGTGTAAAAGTGCGACGCAAAGGTCGCCCCGTAGTGTTAGACACAGTAATTTGAATAACGGGCGCCAACGCTCATTTCAGAAAAATGTACGTAAATCTTGCCCCCAGTGTGTCTCGCCACAAGCGTGCTCATTGCCCTAGTCGCAACGCGACCTGTTATCAATGTGGCAAATCGGGACATGTGCAGTCGGTGTGTATGCAAATTAAAAACTCAAAGAACAGTAACGTTAGAAACGGTGCTTCGCAAAGTGCGAGAACAGTTCATTCTGTGAATGTTATACGGGCTGTGGAATTGAACACTGCTTTCCTTGGATCTCAATTGCAAGAAAGTAGTTCTGTGCCTATGGCAAATCTATATAGTGCACCACGTAGCAAGCGCCGACGAGCGCGTAAAACAGTGCAACGGAAAAGGGTTCGGGACAAGCAAAATGACTATGAACAGTGCATTCCTGTAGTGAAACTAGTGCCTTCTGGAACTGCTCATTGTACTAGTTCCCAGTACTGTGTAGATGGTGACAGTAGACTTGGAGTAGCTACTCAAAAGTTTAGTGCAGTAGTTAGTGACTCTGTAGTAGCCTCGCATTGCGCGGACGCCGATCCGGTGGTAGTGCCCTCTAGTGACAGTGTTGTTAATCCGCTGCGTGCCGAGTCTGCGCCGCTTACTTCACTACGCGGCCCGCGCAAGCGCGGTAAACAAACCGTAGCAGACGTTGCCCACATTCGCGCACCTGTCGAGCGCCGAAAGCAAAAACTATTTGTGACTCTCTTCATAGAAAATAAGACGGTGCAATTTCAGCTTGATACTGGTTCTGCTGTCACATTAATAAATAAAGATACTTATGAACTTCTGGGTTCGCCAAAATTGTCGCCGTCACAGCAAGTGTTAACAGCTTATACAGGTGAAAATATTCCCGTGCTAGGGACATGTAGCCTGCCCGCCTCTTTTCAAGGTGTAACAAAAACAGTTGCTTTTTTAGTTCTTCAGGCCAAATCGACACAGAACATTTTTGGACTAGATGCTTTTGACTTGTTTGGTTTATCAATTCAAAGAGATGTGCTTCAAATTTCGTCAATAGTGCCTCAGGACAAAATCAATGCATTGTGTGACAAATATAGTGACTTGTTTTCGCCGGAACTAGGTTGTGCAAAAGACTTCGTGGCACATGTAACTTTAAAAGAATCTGCAGTTCCAAAATTTCGTAAAGCTAGACCAGTGCCTATCGCCTTGCGTGATACAGTTGCCGAAGAACTTAAACGTTGGCAAGATAGTGGAGTGATTTCTCCTGTTTCTGCGAGTCAGTGGGCCTCGCCTATAGTAATTATACCCAAGCCGTCAGGAAAAGTTCGTCTCTGTGCGGGCTTTAAATCAACAGTGAACAGTCAAACAATTGTAGACACTTATCCCTTGCCCAGACCTGACGAACTAATGGACAAATTAGGACAGTCTCGCTTCTTTTCCAAGATTGATTTAGCAGAGGCATACTTACAGATTCCACTTGATGACGAGTCAAAAAAGTTTTTCGTCATTAATACTCACATGGGCCTTTTTCAATTTCAACGCCTACCCTTTGGCAGTTCTTCCGCTCCCGCTATTTTTCAGCGTTTTTTGGAACAGCTGACAGTTTCCGTACCGTGTTGTTCGAACTATTTAGATGACATTGTGGTGTCCGGACGTACGGTTGAAGAACATTTAGCAAACCTGGAGTGCCTTTTCAAAGTGTTGACTGCAGCAGGTCTACGTTGCAATAAAGCAAAGTGTTCGTTTTTTCAAACTGAAATAGAGTACCTAGGCCATGTGATTAATGCCCAAGGAATTCATCCCTTACAGTCACATCTTAGAGCAATCAAAGACTTGCCTCCTCCTAAGAATGTGCATGAATTGCAAGCAGTAATGGGAAAGCTTAACTATTATTTCAGGTTTATTCCCAATGCCTCTCAGATTGCAGCTCCACTGCATCACTTACGTAGGAAGAATGTTCCTTTTGTTTGGTCCAAAGATTGCCAGATTGCCTTTGACAACTTAAAGTCTGCACTACTCAGTGATGCATGTTTGATTCCCTTTGACCCCCAGAAGCCTGTAGTGTTAGCAGTTGACGCCTCGTCGTACGGTCTGGGCGCTGTAATCTCACATCGTATTGGATCTCACGATCGTCCTATTGCCTTTGCATCCAAGCTACTGACGCCGACGCAACAGAATTACAGTCAGATAGAAAAGGAGGCCTTAGCAATCATTTACGGCGTCACAAAGTTTCATCATTATCTCTATGGCAGAAAATTCTATTTGTTGACAGACCACAAGCCTCTCACGTCGTTGTTCTCACCCACAAAGCCGATTCCGCCACGTACGGCACAAAAGCTTCAGAGATGGTCCTTGATATTGTCTAATTATCAGTATGAGATTTTGTACCGACCTACCACTAAACATGCTAACGCGGACACACTTTCCCGACTTCCGGTTGGCCAGGATGTATCATTTGATTCTTCAGAAATGGCATGTTGTCAGATAGACTCCAGAGATGCTTCCGCTGTCGCAGACTTTCCTTTAAACTCTCGTCGGGTTGCACAGGAAACAGCTGCGGATGCAGACTTAAGTGTGGTAGCACGTTTTGTTCGCTCAGGGTGGCCTGCCAGAGCCAAAGACATTGATCGGCCTCTGGTTCGACGTTATTTTGTACAACGTCATGCATTATCTTTAAGTCAGGGTGTTCTGTTGTTACATACGGACAACGACCAAGCAAGAGTGATTGTTCCTCGTTCCCTGCAACGAGAAGTGTTACGCCTCCTGCATCAAGGACATTGGGGCATTGTTAGGACAAAGCAATTGGCCAGACGTCATTGTACCTGGGTTGGTATGGACGCTCAGATAGAGAGCATGACATCACAGTGTACAGTTTGTGCGGAGCATCAGGCGGCTCCTCCGCAACGTTTCTCAGACTGGCCACGCCCCAAGGGACCATGGCAACGTTTACATATTGACTTTGCCGGACCATTCTGGAATACGCGCTGGTTAATTGTTGTAGACGCTTTCAGCAAGTTTCCTTTTGTGATTGCCATGAACTCAACGACAGCTTCTAGTACAATCAGTGCCTTAACATCAGTGTTTTGCATCGAAGGCTTGCCTGAAACTATCGTCAGTGACAATGGACCTCAGTTTGTTAGTGCGGAATTTCAACAGTTTTGTCGTGTGAATGGCATTCAGCATAATACCACTGCACCTTTTCACCCTCAGTCCAATGGTGAAGCAGAACGTTTCGTTCGAACATTCAAGTCTCACATGGAGAAGATGAAAGGTCAGCACTCCAGGCAGCAAGCTCTTCAAATTTTCCTGTCTACGTATCGGTGCATGCCACGTGACGGCCCGTCTCCTGCCGAGCTGCTACACGGCCGCCGTCACCGCACTCTCCTTCACCTGCTGCAGCCTCCCACGCACCGAGTCGGTTCGTATGGCGCTACGCGTTTTCAGGTTTCTACGCCGGTGCTGTACAGGGTGTTTGCTGGAAACAAGAAGACATGGTTACCGGGCACCATTCAGCGCGTGCTCGGTCGCAATATGTATGTTGTACGTTCTTCCACAGGGTCGGAGCTGCGGCGCCACGCAAACCAATTGCGCCTGCACAGGCCGCGCGATCCTGTCTCCGGTTTCTTGATTCCAGATCCAGTTCACCGCCAGGGAGCACAGCCACATCGTTCGTTCCCGGACTACGAGATCCCTATGGACGTCGACACACCTCCGACGCAGTCGTCGCCGCCGCTGTCGCCGCCGCTGTCGCCGCCGCAGATGACAGCGTCACCGAGAGGGACTCCGGGACCGTGCGGGCCCCCCCAGCTTGGGCCACGCACCTCAGAAGAAGATGACCTGCTCCCTCTGGGCGGGGGCGGGCGCCCTTCCCCAGGTTTCGGCGGGTTCCCTGGAGGATCTCAAGGCAGATGCCGGGGCGCGGACGGCGTCTCGATCCCGGCCTCAGCTACGACGCCCACCAGTAACGCCCCCGCCCAGGCCCTCCTCCCAGTGCCGTCGCCGTGGCCCTCAGCCCTACGCCACGACGGCGCGGCGGTTTGGTGGGGAGGGGTGTGGTGTCGCACAAGTACGAAGTGCGCGCCACTTACTTTTGCCGCGCGCCGCCAGGCACGCACGGCGCGGCGTTCTCACGACGACAGCCACGAACGCCCTCTGGACAACCCCGCTCGTGGCCACCACGGAAAGACACCGGTCACTTCGGACTGAGATAGCAACTAGTTAGGACCTTCGTAATCAGATAGGCACCAGTGAAGACTTTGCTATTTGTACAGGCACTAGGCAGGCCTCTAACAACTATGTATCAACATTCTGCAGTACTATGTAAAAGTTAAGTATTGTTACATTTTGTGCAATATATCTCTTTCTAATTTACTCGAGTGTTTATAGTTTCTGGCTGCTCCCCTCCGTACCTGCACCGGCGTGTCGGTCTCATTCCACTCGGCCACCGACATCTACGACGAGGCAGGGACACAAAAGCGGCGACGAAGTCGGGACACAAAACATACCCCATACTAAACATCGCTACTGAGTAGCTTTAGTCAGTGGACAATTGTGACTGCTTTTACAATCTGTGACAGCTTTTACAGTCACTGTGTCATTGATTGACATTTAATTGTAAGAAACGCTACCGAGTCTGAAGTGGCTTTGATAAATCCGTTAAAAAACGCTCAGGTGCAGATTTTTGAGAAGGAAAGCAGACTACAGTGAAGGTTCGTTCAAGCAGCTGCGCATAGGAAGAGCTGTTATCTAGTACTGTACCAGCAGCAGCTCTGCGCATGCGCAGTTTGCTGGAATCTGGCAACTGGCAGCTGCTTGAACGAACCCTGAGTGTCTACTGCTGCTTAGAGCCGTGTATTGGGAGAGTACCGCCAACCGGGCGAGCGCCGCCATTGTAGGCCTGTTATATCTGTAGCAGCAGTAGCAGCGCTATGCGCGGCGCTGTTACATTAACATTTATGATGAAGGGAACCGGTCTGAACATCGACGTGGTATGACACTACGTTAAGTAAACAATGAACTTTTTTTAATCGTCTCATCACATCTACAGCGAATATTAAGGAAAAATTGGTAGGTTAATCTGCGATCAAGACCTTTATTTTTGATAAGATAAGAGACTTCAAGTCGTTTGAGTTAACATATCTGATTTTAAGTACTGGTACTTATTAAAATAAAATGTGTACTTTAGTTATTTAGACCGCTAAGGAAAAGAATAAAAATTACAATTTAATTTATTTGTCTAAAAAAATTGCGTTTTAATATAGCTTCATTGCATTCATCAAGTCACTACTATTACTACCGCATTTTGCTGAGGAATCCTTCTCTGCCTGACGGTTATATTTTCTCAAAAGAATATAATATTCTAGTGATTAAAAATACGCGCACAACGTTTTCCACAGCACTGACACGACGGAATATTTTGAACACGTTTATTGATTGATTTATGTGCAAGAAGGATTGTTCACGATCTGAAAATGTATTAAAAAGTTTTGTGAAATACATTGCGATAAATTTACGTAAAATGAGTAAGATACCAATCTTTTTTCTATACATACAATATCTGTAACCGGTACCTGGTTCTGCCTGAGCAGTCAGGTTCACTCTGCACGCCCCTGTCTTTTGGTGGCTTCCGTTCCTTAATTTGAGGACGATGACTATACTACGTACCGCATTAGGTTTTATTTTCTTAACGCCATCCTTGCGGTTTGTCTCAAACTGATCAGGCGTAAAATAAAGCTAAAAATGAAAATCTATGTTAAACTATAATGTAATAGTTAGAGATGGGGAAACTTAAACATCTGACGGTTTCGGGACAAGTGAAACCGTACTGTGTGAGGTTTCGAAACACTGTTTTAAAACCGTGAAACAAGTGTATATTTTGTAATAGTATGGGACTGACTACTGTACTGGTAACATCGTCAATGTGTACTGTATGATTATTCCTACAGAACCATATAATTCGAGGCTACCAATTGTGGGAGAAAAACTTAAACTTTATTCAGATGTGCGGCAGTTATATTTCCTACGCCGGCAAAATGTTACCTACCACTCCGGCGGCCTCACGTAGTTATGTTGTCAACAACAACAAGATAGAAAATCATTGTCAAGATGTTTATATTCTTAGAAATCCGGATAGAATGACTTGTGTTTAGTACAGTGTGTGACGTAAATAATGCCGTTCCTGCTCTGTGGTTGACAGGTTCTTGTAAGCACCCTGGTCGCTCAGTGAAAGTACTTGTCCTCGTACAACGAAGATTTCAGGACAAAACATTTGTACTGTAACACGATTCGCTAATGTCAACGACACATGATTGCCAACATTATCACGCGAGGCCGCCAGGACGATAAGTAAAAATAAGTGACGTTCCTGCTTTGAAATTAGCTAAGGACTGACGTTTTTATCTCTAATATATTGGTTTTTATGAAAGTAGATGTCATTAATACATGTTGCTTTCCATTAATCTAGTGCCTAATGTTGATAGGTGTTGTGTGCTAACCTACATGTGATATTATCACATAACATTAACTGAGCTAGCATTTTGGGAAGGTTTAAGTTTTGACACATTGTTATCGCACTGCTGGGTACTTCAGTAAAATAAACTTTATCTTAAAAATCGAGTTTTGGAGATCTATTTAATGGGCGGTTTCATTTACCGTCAAAACTTTCGTAATATGTAGGCTAAGTGTAAATACAAAATTCGTCAAATACGGCACATTATGTTAGATTTTCATGTATTTATATCTTTGAAAAATATCTTTTCTCTTACATGTTTGTCCGTCCAACATCACTCGCAAGAAACTTGTATGAACAGATAAACCAAGATGTTTACTCGATATTTCAATACAAATTTACTTACTTCGCAAAATTTTGCATTCTCGTATGGAAATGCATTTTTTCTTCCAATGCGGTGTACCCACAATTCGCGTCTTTTCGCATCTCTTTCGCCCGTGGAATGCTTAAAACTTGCTACCTCGGACTGCCTTAGTATAACAATTCACTGCCAACACTGCGGCATTTTTCACCATATAAAAATGGAATAAGCTATGTTAAGCTCTTAATTTAATATATAATGAGTCTACAGATTTCCAGTACCTCTACATGCTAAAATAACAGTTAGTTAAGTGAAATATGCCACTTACGGCGATGGATTGCTTAGGCCTAAAATGGCGGACGTGCCCCACCCGCGCTCAACTGGCCAATAGCAGCCGGCGGTTGTCGGCAAGTCACACATAAAAGTTTGGCGCTGCTCTCCCAATACAGGGCTCTACTGCTGCTGAAGCAGAGCTGCCGCCTAGCGGCTGAGCACGCAGTTAATGTGCACCGATCATTCCTTTAATACGTGATCTGTGGTGCACTGAATGAAGAGAAGGGTGATTAGCTGCAGGCGAGTCTTCAAGGAAGTATGAAGAGAAGGATATTTTGTGTTATTTTATGACAAGTGTTTTTGTTTAGAGTGTAAATTTGTTAGTCTCGCGACATCGTTGATACTACTACGCGACACGCCAGGGTGTCGCGACACTTAGTTTGGAAAGCTCTGAACTAGGGACTAAAGGGATACAGAATGGACATTAATGGAATGTTTTTTGTATGATAAATCTCACCATAGCAGCAGAGGAGTCGCTGTCGCGGCAGGTCCACGTTTACAACTGTCTTAATAACTGCGGAACATAAATGCGACCGTTAAACAGAGCGGTATGGGGAGAGTTAACAGCCTGCGAGAATGAGCGGCTTCTTATCAGAGATGTTTATGACGTGCGGGAAATGAAAACCGCTCATTCTCGCTGGCCGTAACTCTGTCCATACCTCTTTCTTTAACGGTCTTATTTATGTTCCGCAGTTACTAACAATACCTCCAGTTGTGTCTTACTTCACATTAGGCTCTGCATGTCTTACGTAAACGTGGACGAGGAGGTTGTAATACTTGTTTAGCAGCATCCATAACTCTGCGATTTGTCAGATAAAGATAACGACAATACTCTTGTCAAAGACAATACGTGGAAGGACATCGGTGAGAAGCTTAACAAATCCAGTAAGTATAGGTTTTGTGTTCCTTTTCGTATTATCTTCTGTTGTGCTTGTTAAAGGCGAAAGCGATAATATTTTTCACATTCAGCTCTAATTTTGCTTACTTGTAGGGGGATGAATGTAGAAGCAAATGGGCAATACTGAGTAGTCTTGCGCATAATAGTGCCCGATCGGGAGCGCTCTCTTTAGTTCGCAGCTCTCTCGCGAACTAGTTCGTTCTTTTAGTTCGCCCGCTCCCAGTGACGGCTGAGCGGCGTGGTCTGCGCATGCAGGTGGAGGGGGAAGTTCCCCCACCTAGCTGCTTCATGCGCTTGCTGCTTGAGCCGCTAACGATATCACGCAAACCAAAAGAAACAGTCTGTGGGTCATTTCTCGCATTTAAGTTTAGAGTTATCTCTATATCTTGGCATTATGGAATTTATTAGTCAGATATCGCAGAGTGCAGAATACTTGAAAACAGAAATTTGTAGCACTGAACTATGTAATCTAGCAGGCAGACGCTCACCTCGAAATGGCTCTCATCAGCAGAAGGCAAACACGTGATTTTTTAATTCTGCTACGCGCCCTCTCGCTATTGCCCGTCGGTCTTCGGAAAAGAATTCAACGAACGAATAAGCGAGATACGTTTGGCATAAAAGTTTGCGACCGGTAACCTATGTTTTAGTTCTCGACCGATCGCGCATATTTTAGTTCGCGACCGGTGTTGCTCTTTTTAGTTCGTCCGCTCTTTTCAGTTCGTCCGCTCTTTTAGGATTTTGCTACCGCTACTAAAAGAGCTCTTTCTTTTGTTATGACAGATTTTTTATACAATGATCAGTGTTGCCCAAGCGTGTGCTATTACCCGTATTTTTGGGCAATTAGACATCAAATACTCAAGCAAATAAACCAGTTATTTACGCGAATGGGTGATACAGTCGTATTCAACTACTTTGCATACAGAGTACTCGTATTAAATATTATTTAGACCCTGATGAATACCTTAGAAAAGAAAATTTGTGGCAGTGAACTATGAAACTACAGCTGAGCTGCATCTCAGCTCGAAATGACGGTAACGGGAGGCAATATATTACGAGTTATCTTACAATATAGGCTAAGGAAGGGCAAACCCACTTTTTTAGCGTTTCTAGATTTGGAGAAAGCTTTTGACAATGTCGACTGGAATACACTCTTTCAAAGACACACACATCGAAAACAAACACACACACACACACAAACTCTGAGATAAATCAAAGATAGCACAAACAAATACTGAACAGTTGGCACCACCAACCAAAACAAAAATACAGCCGGCCGCGGTGGCTGATTTCTTACAGAAAGAAATGTGGATAACTGCCAGTAGTGAGTTGGGAACGTGAGACTGGAGAGCCCAGACCTCTCCTGTGACGTGGATCCGCCGCGTGTGGACAGCGGACGCGTGAGTGGGCAAAGTGCCCAGTCCTCTGAAGTTGGCACCCCTTTTTTGGAAAATGTAATTTTTTTTCAGAGTTCTAGACAGACATGCAATAGTTCTGGAGTTCTCTCTACAAAATTTAAATAGTTCTACAGAATTTCGTGAAATATCGCAATTCTGAATAGTGGGAGAGCTGTGAAGTTGGCAACCCTTTTTTCAAAAATGTAAATTTTTTTCAGAGTTCTAGACAGATATGCAATAGTTCGGGAGTTCTCTGTATAAAATTTAAATAGTTCTGTAGAATTTCGCCGAAAAAATTACCACAAACTTGAGTTTTTTTAGTTTTTTTTTAAAATAATTATTTGCCTATTAGCGCAAACATAGTTCTGATCACAGTTCTAAATAGCTGTCAAAGAGTTCTACAGGAAATCCTAATAGCATTTTTCTGTGCAGATTATACTTTATGAGATAATTACAATAATGGAGTATCCATTTACATGCTACTGTGGAATTTGCACCAGTTTTTTTCAAAAAATTAGACTTTTTTCCAGAGTTCTAGGGACATGTGCAATAATTCTTGTTTACGATAAGCAGTAATCACTCAGACGTAAAAACAACAAAATGAATGTGCAGCGGATAGAATATCTGTCAAGACCTAAGAAAAATGTATATTTCTGGGATAAGGGGCACAAATAAGACAGCTTATCAGATATTCAAAATTGTGAACATAATTTTTTTTCGGGCAATTACATAGAAATATTCACGTGAACTCTAGAACTACAGTATATGTACACAGAACACATGTATTTCTCGAAAAAAAGAAAATGGTGCCAATTTACAGTAACGTGAAAATGAATTCGACATTACTGCATTTATCTGATAAAGTATAATCTGCACAGAAAAATGCTATTAGGATTTCCTGTAGAACTCTTTGAGAGCTATTTAGAACTGTGATCAGAACTATGTTTGTGCTAATAGGCAAATAATTATTTTAAAAAAACTAAATAAACTCAAGTTTGTGGTAATTTTTGCTATTTTTTCGGCGAAATTCTGCAGAACTATTTAAATTTTGTACAGAGAACTCCAGAACTATTGCATATCTGTCTAGAACTCTGAAAAAAAATGTACATTTTTGAAAAAAGGGTTGCCAACTTCACAGCTCTCCCACTATTCAGAATTGTGATATTTCACGAAATTCTGAAGAACTATTTAAATTTTGTACAGAGAACTCTAGAACTATTGCATATCTGTCTAGAACTCTGAAAAAAATTACATTTTTGAAAAAAGGGGTGCCAACTTCACACGACTCTGGCGCAATTTTGTGTAGTTTATGTCCCTCATTTACGCAATTAGCTCATGAACTATTATCTGGGCAAAAAATATCATTAGGATTTTCTGCAGAACTCTTTGAGAGCTATTTAGAACTGTGATCAGAACTATGTTTACGCTTGTAGGCAAATAATTATGTGGAAAAAACTAAAATTTGTTATAATTTTTTGTATTTTTTTCGCGAATTTGTGCAGAAATGTTTAAATTGTGTACAGAGAACTCCAGAACTATTGCATATATGCCTAGAACTCTGAAAAAAATGCACGTTTTTGAGAGAAGGGGTGCCAACTTCACAGTAGCGTGTAAATGGATTCCCCATTATTGCAATTATCTCATGAAGTATAATCTGCACTGAAAAATGTCATTAGGATTTCCTGTATAACTCTTTGAGAGCTATTTAGAACTGTGAGCAGAACTATGTTTGTACTAATAGGCAAAAAATTATTTTGAAAAAAACTAAATTTTGTGGTAATATTTTGTAATTTTTTCGGCGAAATTTGTGCAGAACTATTTAAATTTTGTACAGAGAACTCCAGAACTATTGCATATATGTCTAGAACTCTGAAAAAAATGTACATTTTCCAAAAAAGGGGTGCCAACTTCACAGGACTGTGGTGCCCCAGCGGACGGCAGAGTCGCCACCGTACCACACAAAGCAGCCGCCCCTGCTGGCAGCTCACAGCTCAGGCGACTTCCGGCAGGCGACTGCGTGGCGTAGCGCGAGGGAGCGCACGGTCCTCACAACACGTTCCCCGACACTGCCCACACAAGGGGCCGTATGAATAAAACTGAGCACATGCTTCAGAGAAGATGCTCAGAGCAAAAGAACGTTCTCTGAGTAAGTTCTCAAATTCGTATGAATAAAAACTTCGAAGCATATGCTCTGAGCGGGTAGTTCATTCTCGCTACCTCCCCTCCTACTTGAGTAAGTTCTCCGCGTGTCATGTCCGCCACAGATCAGCTGTCCAATCGCGTATTTCTTTAAACTAGCCCAATCAGGAAAATTATTAACTGTACAAATATGGAGTAGGCATCGACGTGTCCAGAAAGAACTGGACTGTGTTTAGATATTAGTTTGTTGTGAATGAGCATATTATAAAGACTAAATATGCACTTTTTACGAAAATGTATTCTGCTGGCGATACAAAATTTTCGTCACGCGAGAAACTCGTTTGTTAATGAAGTAGGGTTAGCACAATTTGCGAACGATATAATAAGAATGCATCACATATTCATCTGTTACAACGTGGAATGCTGTCGGAGTGTTCTAACATGAGATAGGCCTTGTTAAATATGACACCCAATGGTTCGCTCATAAGCGTTAGGCCATACGATTTTGAACAAGAAACAGGCTGCTAGGTATGTAATTAATCAGTTATTAATTTTCCTGTCGTGTTTACTTACTTCTAACATGACAGAAGTTACGATTAAGAAGTCAGAAAACGCATCATAAATAGGCCAACCGGTTTGGATAGAAACAGTACTTCAGTAGGCCTACCTGGTATTGCAGCAATATTTATTTTGTGATAGAAACTGTGAAGTCCTGGGATACACTTTATTTGGAACTAACAGCATAAGGTCTTACTAATAGACACTATTTAAAAACAATATTATTTTGCTATGTGGCTGTTTACAACTGTAAATATACACGCCAAACAAATGAGTAAACATGCAGCTGAATCCATTTGTGTTTCATTTTTATGTCGGTAATAAAAACACCTCTTACATCTCTCTCGTCACTGTATAAAATGCTGGAAGTGTCACACGATTTTTCCGAAGGAAGATACTCGTCAACAAAATGTTTTTATTTGTATTAACTTTATAGATCCCGTCGTATTTCTTAAAGACTACATATAAAGGAACTTGTTTTTGGCTTCTAAGTAACAAAATGGTTGTCATTTTTATTATAAACCTCAGCAAAACGTAACCTTAATAGAAGTTACTCGGCCCGGCGTATGCCATAGAGATCACTCCAGGAATCTGAGAATGTTCTCCCGCCGTGAGAAACGTCTGTAGTTTTATTCATATGAAATCGGAGAATGTTCTCCGCTGTGAGAAACTTCTCCCACTCCGTTACTCACGCCGAGAACATACTCGGCTGAAGTATATTCTCCGACTCCCTTTATTCACGCGAACCTGAGTATGTTCTCTGGAATTCAGAGTATAAAGTAGATACTCCGTTTTATTCATACGGCCCAAAGTCACGAGCGACAGGTCCGCCCAAGTAGCTGAGAGTGGGGACTCTGTCCGGAGCAGCGAGGGGAGACTGCAGTGTGCCCTGGTGCCGGGAAATGGACACTCACTGTCACAAGCGTGTAAATAGCCGCTTTGTAAGACAGTTTCAGCTTGTTACCCTAAAAGAGGGTAAAATATAGGGAAAGGAGAGTTATTTATTTATTTGTAACTTGTACAATAGCCAGACCGAAGTTATTAGACTCGAAGGGCATGGAAGGGAAGCATCAGTTGGGAAGGGAGTAAGACAGGGTTGTTGCCTTTCTCCGATGTTATTCAATTTGTACATCGAGCAGGCGGTAAAGGAAAGCAGGGAAAAATTTGGAATTGGGATTAAAGTTCAGGGGGAAGAAATAAAAACATTGCGTTTTGCGGACGACATTGTAATTCTGTCAGAGACAGTAAAGGACCTGGAAGAGCAGTTGAATGGAATGGACAGCGTGTTGAAGAGAGCGTATAAAATGAACATTAACAAGAGCAAAACAAAAATAATGGAATGCGGTCTTAGAAAATCAGGCGATGCTGAAGGGATTAGATTAGGTAACGAAACAATGAAGGTGGTAGATGAGTTTTCTTACTTGGGTAGTAAAATAACATGTGATGGTCGCAGTACAGAGTATATAAAATGCAGAATGGCAATGGGAAGAAAAGCATTTTTGAAAAAGAGAAATTTGCTAACATCGAATATTGATTTAAGTGTAAAGAAGTATTTTCTGAAGGCATTTGTGTGGAGTGTTGCCTTGTACGGGAGTGAAACATGGACGATAAGCAGTGCGGACAGGAAGAGAATAGAGGCTTTTGGAATGTAGTGCTACAGAAGAATGCTGAAGATTTGGTGGGTAGATTGCACAACTAATGAAGAGGTACTGAACAGAATTGGAGAGAAAAGGAATTTTTGGCATACCCTGACTAAAAGAAGGGATCGCTTGGTAGTACACATTCTTAGACATCGAGGAATCGTAAATTTAGCATTGGAGGGAAGTGTGTGGGGTAAAAATCGCAGAGGGAGACCAAGAGACGCGTATAGTAAGCAGATTCAAGTGGATGTGGGTTGCTGTTCTTATGAGGAGATGGAAAGGCTTGCTCAGGATAGAGTAGGATGGAGAGCTGCATCAAACCAGTATCGGGACGGAAGACCATAACAACAACACCCTAAAAGATAGCTTAAGGAAAGGCAAACCTACGTTTCAAGGATTTCAGGATCTGGAGAAAGCTTTTGACAATGTTGATTGAGATACACTTTTTCAAATTCTGAAGGTAGTACGGAAAATGTATAGAGAGCGGTGAGTTATATTCAACTTGTACAAAACCCAGACAGCAATTATTAGAGTCGAAGGTAATGAAAGGGTCACAGTGGTTGTGAAGGGAATAAGACA
This sequence comes from Locusta migratoria, assembly GCA_026315105.1. Lineage (NCBI taxonomy): Eukaryota > Metazoa > Arthropoda > Insecta > Orthoptera > Acrididae > Locusta > Locusta migratoria. The sequence goes on along the minus strand of CM048754.1, from coordinate 43,348,590 downwards.
GAGTTGTAGCCTTTCCACAATGTTGTTACTTCCTTTTCCTCCTGTTTTCCCCACAGTTACTATATTATTATTATTATAGTGTAGATATTTATGTTATCCGTCTATGCAACTGAATTAATAAAATATCTTATTGCCATATGCACTTCGCCTTTATTCGGAAGGCATCATCAGTGGCCTGTAATATATACGTGATCATGTTCTACAAGATTTAATATTTACGTTTCTTAGTATTTTTAGGTTATAAACACTTCTGGTGCGCTTTTTAAGTATATTCACTGATATTTGGATGTTGTTACAATATTTCGTGGCTATTACTTTACATGTAGTACTCATTGGTGGATTCCGGATGTTCTGCTTCACTAACGTTTATTTTGCGTTGTTTGTTATTCCAGCACTTCACAGTTACCACCACTAAACTTAGCACCTGCCATTTTGTTTGTGTTGTATTTTTGTTCAAATGTTTGTAAAGTCTATGGGACTTAACTACGGGGTCATCAGTCCCTAAACTAACAAACTACTTACAAACTACTTCCGAACTAGGACGGCACAAATATCCATGTCCGAGGGGGGATTCGAACCGCCGACCGTAGTGGCCGTGCAGACCGTGACTGGAGCGCCTCAGTCACCTCGGCCACCGCGGCCGGCTGTATTTTTGTTTTGGTTGGTGGTGCCAACTGTTCAGTATTTGTTTGTGCTATCTTTGATTTATCTCAGAGTTTGTGTGTGTGTGTTTGTTTTCGATGTGTGTGTCTCTCTCTCTATCTCTTCACAATCAGGAGTCATTAAATAAACAAATTAATACATCAGTATCTCTATGCAATCACATCGAAAACACACACATACACACAAACTCTGAGATAATGCAAAGATAGCACAAACACATACTCAACAGTTGGCAACACTAACCGAAACAAAAATACAACACAAACAAAATGGAAGGTGCTAAGTTTAGTGGTGGTAGCTGTGAAGTGCTGGAATAACAAACAACGCAATATGAACGTTAGTGAAGCAGAACACCCGGAAGCCACCAATGAGCACTACGTGTAAAGTAATAGCCACGAAATATTGTAAGTAACAACATCCAAATATCAGTGAATATACTTAAATAACACACAACTGTTTATAACCTAAAAATACTAACAAACGTAAATATGAAATATTGTAAAACATAATGATGTATATATATCAATTCTCAAAGTATTGGTCTGGAGTGTAGAATTGTATGGGAGTGAAACGTGGACGATAAGAAATTCAGACAAAAAGATGATAGAAGCTTTTGAAATGTGGTGCTACAGAAGAATGATGAGAATTACATGGGTAGATGACGTAACTAATGAGGAGGTGCTTAACCGAATTGCGGCGAAAAGGAGTTTCTGGCATATCCTGAGTAAGAGAAGGGATAGATTGGTTGGACACATTCTGAGACATCAAGACTTGTCAACTTAGCATTAGAAGGAAGCGTGTGGGGTAAAAATCGTAAAATTCTAAGGGATGTAGGTTGCCGAACGTATTGTCAGATGAAGAGACTTGCACAGGACAGGGTAGCGTGGAGAACTGCATGCAGCCAGTCTGTGGACTGAAGACCACGACAACAACATATGTGTTGAAGTGAGCTACTTGTTAATAATGACATCAAGTTAGACACCCACACCTGTCCAACACAAAATTATATCAGTTTCGAAATGCACAAACACTTTGATGACCCGCCTATGGCATCTCCCTTAGTGTTTCCCTTGCTGAAATGTTCACTTAATAAATATTTTAGATTGCTACACAATGGTTGCATTTGTAACGCATCAATATTGTTCCCAGTTAAGCAATGAAGCACCGACTTTTATTTATCAAGGAACTGGGGAATCAGGTCGTATTTCTACTCTTGGCTTTGTCCATTACACGTGACGTGTACCAGACAAAAATAAGTAATGGCCCAAAAATAAGAAGCCTACTCAAGTTAGTGGGCTACGCCGAAAGTTGACTTCACGATTGTTGTTTGAAATCTATACACCTTATGAAATAGGCTGTACGTGTGTAAGTATGTTCCACATCTCCTCCTAAACTACTGGACCGATTTCAAACAGACGTGGTACATATGTTTCTTACTATCGGCCAACATCGTCGTCGGGATAAGAACCTCCTACGACACATACGTAAAGAGATATGACGTCATAAACAATGACAAGCGTGAAAAACGGCCGCATCATGCGATAATATTCTACTTCAGCTCCTAAATTTATGGACTGATTTCAACCAAAATTTGGTACGAATATGCTTTAAGGTCAGGAATCATTTGCTATGCTGGCAAAACCACCTACGATACGGTATCACGTCATAAACATTGAAAAATGCCCATCATGCGTCGCGCGATAGCGTGATTTCATTCGTTAACTATTCGACAATGAGAGCACTTAGCGACTTGAAATAAACTTTAAACATAATTTCAAATGTTTACGAAACTATTTCTCGCTGACAACCCCAACAAAATGATGAAAGGGAAAAAGTGTATCACTTATTACTTTTCCGATGTTCATGGTGTATTTCTACGGCTTTTGGCATGATGTTAGAAGTTATTACTTCTGTATTCTAAATTGTCGCGAGACATTTCAGAGACAGTACACATACATACCGCTGAATGTTTCATGCTATATCTCAGTTCGTCATATAGTTTTTTTTTTTTTTTTTTTTTTTTTTTTAATGTTTGTAGATCTATCGGGGCAAACTGCGTGGTCATCAGTCCGTAGTTTACAAACTACTTAAACCTAGGTAAACTAACCTAAGGACAACACACACACCCATGCCCCAGGGAGGACTCGAACCTCCACGGCGTGCAACCGCGCGCTCTGCAGCGAGACGCTTTAGACCGCTCGGCTACTCCACCGCGGCGTCATATAGTTCTTGAGATATGAAGTCGAGTTTTCGATTTATTACGTCTTTACCACTAACACCCCACTACTAACACACTACTAACACCCCCATGAACCACAGACATTGCCGAGGTGGGGTGGCTTGCGTGCCTCAATGATGCAGATAGCCGTACCGTAGGTGCAACCACAGCGGAGGGGTATCTGTGGAGAGGCCAGACAAACGTGTGGTTCCTGAAGAGGGGAAGCAGCCTTTTCAGTAGTTATAGGGGCAACAGTCTGGATGATTGATTGAGCTGGCCTTGTAACATCTGCTAATGTGGCTTTGCCACACGGTTACTGCGAATGGCTGAAAGCAAGGGGAAACTACAGCCGTTACTTTTCCCGAGGACATGCAGCTCTACTGTATGAAAACATGATGATGGCATCCTCTCGGGTAAAATATTCCGGAGGTAAAATAGTCCCCCATTCGGATCTCCGGGCGGGGACTACTCGGGAGGATGTTATCATCAGGAAAGACAATACTGGCATTCTACGGATCGGAGCGTGGAATGTTAGATCCCTTAATCGGGTAGGAAAATTAGAAAATTTAAAAAGGGAAATGGATAGGTTGAAGTTGGATATAGTGGGGATTAGTGAAGTTCGGTGGCAGGATGAACAGGATTTCTGGTCAGGTGAGTACAGGATTATAAATACAAAAGCAGTTGGGGGTATCACAGGAGTAGGACTGATAATGAATAAGAAAATAGGAATGCGGGTAAACTACTATAAGCAGCACAGTGATCGCATTATCATTGTCAAGATAGATACGAAGCCAACACCGACAACAGTAGTACAGGTTTATATGCCAACTAGCTCTGCCGATGATGAGGAGATCGAAGAAATATACGAGGAGCTAAAGGAAATTATTCAGACAATTAAGGGAGATGAAAACTTAATGGTGATGGGAGACTGGTATTCGGTAGTAGGAAAAGGAAGAGAAAGAAAAATAGTAGGTGAATATGGACTGGGCAGAAGGAATGAAAGAGGAAGTCGCCTGGTAGAATTTTGCACGGAACATGATTTAATCATAACAAACACGTGGTTTAAGAATCACAAAATAAGGTTGTATACTTGGAAGAGACCAGGAGACACCGGAAGGTATCAGATAGATTTTATAATGGTAAAACATAGATTCCGGAACCAGGTTATAAACTGCAAGACATACCCAGGGGCAGATATAGACTCTGACCATAACGTGTTAGTCATGAACTGTAGGCTGAAACTGAAAAAACTGCAGAAAGGTAGGAAAATAAGGAGATGGAACCTGGATAAATTGAAGGACCCTGAGGTTCTTAAGAATTTCAGAGGGAGCTTTAGGCAACAATTGACAGAAACAGGGGGAAATAAAACAGTAGAAGAGGAATGGGTAGCATTGAGAGATGAAATAGTGAAGGCAGCAGAGGACAAAATAGGTAGAAAGGCAAGACCAACAAAAAATCCTTGGATAACACAGGAAATACTAAATTTAATTGATGAAAGGAGAAAATATAAAAATGCAGTAAATGAAACAGGCAAAATAGAGTACAGACGACTAAAAAATGAGATTGACAGGAAATGCAAAATGGCTAAGCAGGAGTGGTTAGAAGCCAAATGCAAATCTGTAGAAGAATGTATAACAAGTGGGAAAATAGATACCGCCTACAGAAAAATAAAAGACACATTTGGGGACAAGAAAAGTAATTCTACGAATATCAAGAACTCATATGGAAAACCAGTTCTCAGCAAAGAAGGGAAAGCTGAAAGGTGGAAAGAGTACATAGAGCAGCTCTACAAAGGAAATGAACTTAGAGACGATGTTGTAGGAAGGGAAGAGGAAGTATATCAAGATGAAATAGGAGATACTATACTGAGAGATGAATTTGACAGAGCCCTGAAAGACCTAGGTCGGAACAAGGCCCCAGGAGTAGATGACATACCCTCAGAGCTACTAAAGTCTCTGGGAGAGCCAGCCATGACAAAACTATATGAACTGGTGTGTAGGATGTATGAGACAGGCGAAATACCCTCAGACTTTAAGAAAAATGTAATAATCCCCATTCCAAAGAAATCAGGCGCAGACAGGTGTGAAAATTACAGAACCATCAGTTTGATAAGTCATGGTTGCAAAATTTTAACACGAATTATCTACAGGAGAATGGAAAAGCTGGTAGAAGCTGACCTCGGGGAAGATCAGTTTGGATTCAGGAGGAACGTAGGAACCCGGGAGGCAATACTTACCTTACGCCTTATCCTAGAAGATAGATTAAGGAAAGGCAAACGTACATTTTTAGCTTTTGTAGATTTGGAGAAAGCGTTTGACAATGTTGACTGGACTACACTCTTTCAAATTCTGAAGTCAGCAGGGGTAAAATACAGGGAAAGGAGAGTTATTTACAACTTGTACAAAAGCCAGACCGCAGTTATTAGACTCGAAGGGCATGAAAGGGAAGCATCAGTTGGGAAGGGAGTAAGACAGGGTTGTAGCCTTTCTCCGATGTTATTCAACTTGTACATTGAGCAGGCAGTGAAGGAAAGCAAGGAAAATTTTGGATTAGGCATTAAAGTTCAGGGGGAAGAAATAAAAACATTGCGTTTTGCTGATGACATTGTAATTCTGTCAGAGACAGCGAACGACCTGGAAGAGCAGTTGAATGGAATGGACAGTGTGTTGAAGAGAGCGTATAAAATGAACATTAACAAGAGCAAAACAAAAATAATGGAATGTAGTCTTAGAAAATCAGGCGATGCCGAAGGAATTAGATTAGGTAATGAGACAGTGAAGGTGGCAGATGAGTTTTGTTACTTGGGTAGTAAAATAACATGCGATGGTCGCAGTACAGAGGATATAAAATGCAGAGTGGCAATGGGAAGAAAAGCATTTTTGAAAAAGAGAAATTTGCTAACATCAAATATTAATTTAAGGGTAAGGAAGTCTTTTCTGAAGGCATTTGTGTGGAGTGTTGCCTTGTTCGGGAGTGAAACATGGACGATAAGCAGTGCGGACAGGAATAGAATAGAGGCTTTTGAAATGTGGTGCTACAGAAGAATGCTGAAGATTAAGTGGGTAGATCACATAACTAATGAAGAGGTACTGAACAAAATTGGCGAGAAAAGGAATTTTTGGTATACCCTGACTAAAAGAAGGGATCGCTTGGTAGGACACATTATTAGACATCGAGGAATCGCAAATTTAGCATTGGAGGGAAGTGTGTGGGGTAAAAATCGCAGAGGGAGACCAAGAGACGCGTATAGTAAGCAGATTCAAGTGGATGTGGGTTGCCGTTCTTATGAGGAGATGAAAAGGCTTGCTCAGGATAGAGTAGGGTGGAGAGCTGCATCAAACCAGTCTCCGGACTGAAGACCATAACAACAACAGCTACTAACACCATTGACGTCATATTTTGCAGACATTAGACACATATACCAGTGAATGTACCTTCTAATTTTCACGATAGTACAACACATTTTTAGTAAGATGTGACGTCGTAAGCAATGAGTCACAAAATCTTTCCCATCACTAGACGTATGATTTACGAGACTTCATTGATCTACTATTTATTCATCGCACTCAGTTTGTAATATTACTCCGTACAAATCTGGAAGATTATATTATTATAGGAGACATAGTCAAGGATATATGATAAGTATTAACCTGCATAGTTCTTTGTTTTACTGTTTCATAATTTCTAAGCTGATTTCATGACTACTTGAAGATGATATATTTTTCAAATTTTTATTTTCGTTTGTAATATAAGACTGGAAAAATGTATAAATACCAGAGAAAAACCTGGTTTATGAGCTAGTATTAAAATATGTCATGCAAAGCATCAAAACCTTCAGCTGTTACTGTCTCGCCTAGGGAGCTCCTACGAACAGCTCCAGACTGTACATCTTCTGTGGTGTGCTCTGAACTTGAATTACTAGCACCACAAGAATTACAAATTGTTGGTGTAATATTTTTAATCAGTCTAGAGCTCGAATTATGTGGTTACTGAGACAAAGTACCATCTCTGATGAGCACGGTACCTACTAGTCGTTAAACCCTGGTCTTCGTTCCGTTCTTCAGGAGAAAATTACTTGAGTCACTAAACAGGTGCTGCAACACTATAGCGTACTACTTTCTCTCATAATCCATTGTTCATTATTGTTTTATGCAACTGTAACTAAATTATTTATTTTAATTATTTGATATACATCGATTGCCAATTGTATTGTAATGACTTAGCAGAAGTAAGTGTTCTGCTAGAAACTGTAAAACGTAATTATTTTTCTGTGACAATGTTTACGGTATTTTCCATTCAAACATACTGCCGTTGTCAATATATAAATTGTTCTGTATAAAATATGAAATAACTAGCTGCTCCCCGCGGTGTTACCCGCGGTTCAATAGTCAGACATTAAAGTGCCAAGAAAGGGCATAAATAACTACATCACTGTTTGCGACATTGTTAGCACGGAATATATAATTGTCTTGGAACGGATGGAGAGCCAAAAATCTATTGCAATGCGTCCCTGTAAACGACGTTTCGAGACTTCTTGCTCTCCGAGTATACGTAGAGATTTATAGCTTTCGATACACGGGAGCAGCCTACGTAGAGCTGTCCGTGCGAGAAACATGGGGTGGCCACATGAATACCTGCCACTTTTAATGTTTGTCCTTGACTCTTGTTTATAGTAATCGAGAAGGCCACTTTCAATGGGAACTGTAACCGGTTAACCTGGAATGGCAAGTTTGTTGGGATGATGGGAATTCGTGGTATTAATAAAGTCTCTCTCTTGGCTTCACCGGTGATGATGGTGGCCTGCACGATATGCCTTCTCACGTCCGTGATGCGTAACCTGGTGCCATTGCATTATCGTGGTGCATCCAAGTTACGCATCAATAAAACAGGCACGCCCACCTTCAGCTCCAACTTGTGGGATGGCACCCCTGACAGTAACTACAATAACGGGTGGGGTGGGGGATCGAATCCCCCGTTGGGCATGGATATTTGTGCCGTCCTTAGTATAAGGTAGTTGATAAGTAGTTTGTAAGTTTAGGGACTGATGGCTCCGTAGTTAAGTCCCATAAGCTTAACAAACATTTGAACTACAATAACAATACAGTAATCGAAAACAAATGCCAGGTAAAGGAACAAAATAAACAGCAAACCTAACGGAGAAAAGTAACGAAATAAACAACAAACCTAACGGAGAAAAGTAAAGAGATAAAAAGACACCTAACGGAGAAACGAACTGTTGAGATCCTACAAATGCAAAGCGAACCAACAAAAGAACTAAATGCAAACGTTCGAATGCTATAAATAATCGAAATCACCAAAGAAACTATTATTCATTGAAATGCAAAGAGAGTACAATTTTAAGGAATTACGATAACATCACAATGTTTGAACATGTATAACGTTTCATATGTTAACTGCAGCGTACCGCCTGCCATCTACACAAAACGTCAATGTTTTTTCTTTCCATGGTACTTAGAGCATATTTTATTTAAAGTCTTCAATTTATATACATACTTCCTTCATTTGTTACAACAAATGAAAATGAATGCGGCATAAACGCCAACATTCAGATTTATTGTGTATGTAATTATATATCAGTTAAGCCGTTTTGGCAGTATCCAAGAATGTTTTTGTATATTCGAAAGTAAGAAAGATAAAAATAGCAAAGAAAAAAAATTTCACTATAGCAGGACCCGAACCATTGCCCAAAATAACAGAATTCCATTAAATGAGGCGTTAACCCTCGCGGCTAATCATGACTTACACTACAATGCTGTCCTGCTATTGTATTAGAAGCTTCTTACAACCGTTACGTATTTCTATGGATATATTTCAAATAAATAACTTGTAATAAACATTTTGAAAAGTAGCCTATGTCCTAATCCAAGACATAAGAAATCTCTATATGAAATTTCATCTAAATCAGTGCTGTAGTTTTAGCGTGATGCGGTAACAAACATACAAACTTTCGCATTTATAATATGTATAGGATGTGTGCTGGTTCATGTTAGGCCGAATTTAGTAATTGTGTGAAAAGATTGTGTATGTAATTATATATCAGTTAAGCCGTTTTGGCAGTATCCAAGAATGTTTTTGTATATTCGAAAGTAAGAAAGATAAAAATAACAAAGAAAAAAAAATTCACTATAGCAGCACCCGAACCATTGCCCAAAATAACAGAATTCCATTAAATGAGGCGTTAACCCTCGCGGCTAATCATGACTTACACTACAATGCTGTCCTGCTATTGTATTAGAAGCTTCTTACAACCGTTACGTATTTCTATGGATATATTTCAAATAAATAACTTGTAATAAACATTTTGAAAAGTAGCCTATGTCCTAATCCAAGACATAAGAAATCTCTATATGAAATTTCATCTAAATCAGTGCTGTAGTTTTAGCGTGATGCGGTAACAAACATACAAACTTTCGCATTTATAATATGTATAGGATGTGTGCTGGTTCATGTTAGGCCGAATTTAGTAATTGTGTGAAAAGATTGTGTATGTAATTATATATCAGTTAAGCCGTTTTGGCAGTATCCAAGAATGTTTTTGTATATTCGAAAGTAAGAAAGATAAAAATAACAAAGAAAAAAAAATTCACTATAGCAGCACCCGAACCATTGTCCAAAATAACAGAATTCCATTAAATGAGGCGTTAACCCTCGCGGCTAATCATGACTTACACTACAATGCTGTCCTGCTGTTGTATTAGAAACTTCTTACAACCGTTACGTATTTCTATGGATATATTTCAAATAAATAACTTGTAATAAACATTTTGAAAAGTAGCCTATGTCCTAATCCAAGACATAAGAAATCTCTATATGAAATTTCATCTAAATCAGTGCTGTAGTTTTAGCGTGATGCGGTAACAAACATACAAACTTTCGCATTTATAATATGTATAGGATGTGTGCTGGTTCATGTTAGGCCGAATTTAGTAATTGTGTGAAAAGATTGTGTATGTAATTATATATCAGTTAAGCCGTTTTGGCAGTATCCAAGAATGTTTTTGTATATTCGAAAGTAAGAAAGATAAAAATAACAAAGAAAAAAAATTTCACTATAGCAGCACCCGAACCATTGTCCAAAATAACAGAATTCCATTAAATGAGGCGTTAACCCTCGCGGCTAATCATGACTTACACTACAATGCTGTCCTGCTGTTGTATTAGAAACTTCTTACAACCGTTACGTATTTCTATGGATATATTTCAAATAAATAACTTGTAATAAACATTTTGAAAAGTAGCCTATGTCCTAATCCAAGACATAAGAAATCTCTATATGAAATTTCATCTAAATCAGTGCTGTAGTTTTAGCGTGATGCGGTAACAAACATACAAACTTTCGCATTTATAATATGTATAGGATGTGTGCTGGTTCATGTTAGGCCGAATTTAGTAATTGTGTGAAAAGATTGTGTATGTAATTATATATCAGTTAAGCCGTTTTGGCAGTATCCAAGAATGTTTTTGTATATTCGAAAGTAAGAAAGATAAAAATAGCAAAGAAAAAAAATTTCACTATAGCAGGACCCGAACCATTGCCCAAAATAACAGAATTCCATTAAATGAGGCGTTAACCCTCGCGGCTAATCATGACTTACACTACAATGCTGTCCTGCTATTGTATTAGAAGCTTCTTACAACCGTTACGTATTTCTATGGATATATTTCAAATAAATAACTTGTAATAAACATTTTGAAAAGTAGCCTATGTCCTAATCCAAGACATAAGAAATCTCTATATGAAATTTCATCTAAATCAGTGCTGTAGTTTTAGCGTGATGCGGTAACAAACATACAAACTTTCGCATTTATAATATGTATAGGATGTGTGCTGGTTCATGTTAGGCCGAATTTAGTAATTGTGTGAAAAGATTGTGTATGTAATTATATATCAGTTAAGCCGTTTTGGCAGTATCCAAGAATGTTTTTGTATATTCGAAAGTAAGAAAGATAAAAATAACAAAGAAAAAAAAATTCACTATAGCAGCACCCGAACCATTGTCCAAAATAACAGAATTCCATTAAATGAGGCGTTAACCCTCGCGGCTAATCATGACTTACACTACAATGCTGTCCTGCTGTTGTATTAGAAACTTCTTACAACCGTTACGTATTTCTATGGATATATTTCAAATAAATAACTTGTAATAAACATTTTGAAAAGTAGCCTATGTCCTAATCCAAGACATAAGAAATCTCTATATGAAATTTCATCTAAATCAGTGCTGTAGTTTTAGCGTGATGCGGTAACAAACATACAAACTTTCGCATTTATAATATGTATAGGATGTGTGCTGGTTCATGTTAGGCCGAATTTAGTAATTGTGTGAAAAGATTGTGTATGTAATTATATATCAGTTAAGCCGTTTTGGCAGTATCCAAGAATGTTTTTGTATATTCGAAAGTAAGAAAGATAAAAATAACAAAGAAAAAAAATTTCACTATAGCAGCACCCGAACCATTGTCCAAAATAACAGAATTCCATTAAATGAGGCGTTAACCCTCGCGGCTAATCATGACTTACACTACAATGCTGTCCTGCTGTTGTATTAGAAACTTCTTACAACCGTTACGTATTTCTATGGATATATTTCAAATAAATAACTTGTAATAAACATTTTGAAAAGTAGCCTATGTCCTAATCCAAGACATAAGAAATCTCTATATGAAATTTCATCTAAATCAGTGCTGTAGTTTTAGCGTGATGCGGTAACAAACACACAAACTTTCGCATTTATAATATGTATGTGCTGGTTGATGTTAGGCCGAATTTAGTAATTGTGTGAAAAGATGGAGTGCAGTACCTAGGAACGGAAAGGTGGCCAGTGCGAGGTAAAAGGCGGTTGGTAGAGTTGGGCAACACGATTCTTTTTTTATGAATCGATTCTTGCGATTCAATCCCACATTGTGAATCGATTCCAACGATTCGTTCACGATTCTTTCGCGATTCTTTAGTCTGCATTGGCGCGATTCTTACTTCTACATCTTGCTCATAGATGGCAATACCTGTCTGTGTTATGGATGTTGGAATCTTAACCTTATGGATCTGTTCCTACGATTCGTTCACGATTGTTTCTGGTCTGCGACGGCACGATTCTAACAAAATGCCGAAAAGGTGACAATATAGGTATCGGATTTTTTAATACTTATGGTGCGTAAAGTTTAGACTTAAAATAATAATGAAGCAAAGCCATTCGATTCAGCTCTCAAAAATTCTCGAGAAAATAGTCTGAAGTTGAGCGCTACCAATTATTTCTGCTGTCATCATAGCTCATTTAGTAGTGTTGCAGGTTTAGTGAACGTATAAATGTAATTAAATATATGGTAATTAATAGGTATCTAATCATTATAAAATACTTATGTAAAATCAATTAGTTGAAGGAAACACGAAATAAACATTATAAATAAAAATCCGTTCCAAATATTAAATTTCTTTCGAGATGCAAGAAATTCACGTTTATTAAAATGTTTCTTTTTTCTAAAAATCGATATCTTTCAGGAAAGCTGATAACGTAAAAACCAAAATGGCAAAAAAGATTTTTGAGATGGCTTTAAAAACATTTAAAATCGCGTTTTTATATAAAAAGAATATTTTTGTAAAATTGATTTTTTACAAAAACTATAACTACGTAGCTGAACTCGAAAAGTTTAAACCTCTCTAAAAACAAAATGTAATCTAAATCGTTACTGCCATTTCCGGGATATGCGAAATATAAATGTGTAATGATTGATCGTTTAAATACATAATATGTAAACTTTATAAAAGACGTATATTTGTATGTATTGGCAGCTGTGTATTTCTCTGCGTTTTGTTTCTGTCATGTGTAATTCGTGATTAGGCTAATAATTAACAGCTCACGATCTTCGTTCTGTGCTTCCTTTGTTCACACGCTTTCTGGCTTTCGTAATTATTCGGCGCGATTTGCTACTTGCTTTTCGAATCATGAATCGTTAGACAGGCGATTCTTTTGAACGACGATTCGTCCGAATCACGATTCGATTCTTACGATTCTTTATTTGTATTAGTTCAAATGAACGACTCATTGACGAATCGCCACAACTCTAGTGGTTGGTCGCTTCTGGAAAGGTGGTAACAGGCAGTTTTGGCGGAGTAGTAGTTCAGTGGTAGCCGCGAGCAGTCGAGTACGAGGTACAGAAGCAGCCAACTACCAAGCTAAGCGGCAAACGTGTTGGAGACTCCACTGTTGAGGTACGTGAAGCGGAAAACCTCACACCACTGATGTCCCGCATAGGGTTGCCAGATCTCCGGGCACCGCCCGGAGTGCCCGGGTTTGGAATGAATTCTCCGGGTCTACGGGCCAATCACTCTCATCTCCGGGCTTCAATGTAACCTTCAGCTTAACTTTTTAAGTACTATGCTCATGTAGCGACGATCTACATCGAACTTAACGTAACTTAAACTAAGGACGAACGCAACATCCATGGCCTAGGGGGGGGGGATTCGAACCTCTGGCGGGAGCAGCCTCGCGCACCGTGGCAAGACTCCTCAGTGCGCTCGGCTATTCCGGTCGGCTCCTCTCTAGTAATTATGAATAACTTTATATAAATGTCAATTTCTTATTCTTCCTCTGAAAACTTGTGATTGTTGCGTCGGTAGTAATCGGCTAGCGCATTATTAAGCAAACACTGTTGCGGCGTGTCAACTGGGAACGTCTATTATTTGTGGTCGTTCGTTCATTGTTTGTTATCAGTTTACCGGCAATTTTTGGAATACTCGGATCGCTTGTGAACAGACAAGCTTACATTAACTCAGATTAGTGAGTAATAACAGTGAAATGAAGAGACGATATCTAAGTTCGTTCCGTGAAGAATGGTTGCAGGAAGAAAATCATAAAGAGTGGCTACAAAAAGTCGATACTGATGAGTGTATGTGTAAGTGCAGAATATGCAATATCTTATTTACTGTTCAGTACGACGGAGTGAAAGCTGTGAATAAACATTTACAATCAGAAAAACACAAAGCGAATATTACCACACAAAAGAAGAATCAGTCGCTTCTTAAATTCTTGCTGAAACAATTCTCTGCAGAAGACGACAAAGTTACTGCAACGGAATTAACTTTGACTTACCATGGTGTGAAACACCACCATTCTTACAATTCTGAATATTGTGGTAATAAGCTATATCCTTATGTTTTTAGAGATTCCTCAGTGGCAACGAAAGTAAGATGCGGCCGAACAAAAAGCGAGGCATTAGTAAAAAAATGTGCTTCTGCCTTATGTTAAAGAGAAGCTGCTAAGCAAATTAAAGCAACATGTCCCGTTTTCATTAGGCTTTTTTTTTTTTCCTTTTAGAATTCACGTGTAATCCTATATATATATATATATATATATATATATATATATATATATATATATATAGAGAGAGAGAGAGAGAGAGAGAGAGAGAGAGAGAGAGAGAGATAAATAGCTATCCGATCGCCATAAAACCGTGCCTAAAGCCTTCCCTGGGTAGACATAAGTAACTGAACAAATTTTTAGCTCTTTACGTCTTGTGGTTCAGACGTGATAAACATACACCGAACAGACATTCACATTTATAGATATAGATTGTACATATTTAAAGGCTTGGGCTTATTAAAAGTGGTACTGAAATAACTCTGGTGCAGTATGATAATTGGAGTACATTTGTATGTATATATAAGCACCAACACAAACACTTCTCATCTTGAGACACATTGTGGAATAACAACAACTCAAAAACTGGGAGATCAAACTGAGAGATCATTTCCTATTGCCGCTTTTAAGTTGGTCCATTTCCTGTGGTGTGTACTGAACAAAAATTGGTAACACCACAGTATTTAAGTAATGTTAGCTGTAGGAAATGGCCCAAATTAAACACGGTAATAACTGACATTAGTTTGGTACCTCTAACATTTTTCCTTGAAATACTGAAACGTTTTATGCAAAACAGCAATACTTTCAGTTCTTACAGTCCATGCAAGGCACAAGCAATGAATATGATAGTAATTCGCCTTCTGTGGTGTGCTTTGAATGTGAATTTGTAGCACCACAACAATTAGAAATTTATGACATAACATTTCTATTTCAATAAACTGGGATGAATTTATAATGCAGTGAGAGAAATTACTTGGGTTACAAAACAGCTTGCACACTAACATTAATTGGTGTATTTATTGTTGAGTGACTGAAGGAGAGTCAGAATGCAAATTATATTCGATTAATACTTGTTTCAAAGATCATAAATACAACATTTCGTAATGAAATAGATAGTTTAATAAAATGTGTCTTTACATGGTATTACTAGCTATTCAATTTTGTATTATTATTATTTTTCAATGGAAAATTACTAATGTATATCTAAAAATTCATCTACTGAGTAGTAGGAGTTGTCATTCAAATATTCTTGTAACTTATTTTACTATTATTCAGACTTTTGATGCTGTTTGGTGAGTGACGAAGAACTTTACTGGCAGTATAATTCACTCCTTTCTGGGCCAAAGTTCTATTTCCCTTCAAGTAGTGAAGATCAGCCATTATCCTAATGTTGTAGTTATGCACACTGCTCTTACTTTAGAATTAGTTTGGGTTATAAATAACAAATTTCGTACGTGGATACATAGTGGGGTTACTGTGAAGATCCTTAGTTCGTTACATAAATGTCTGCAAGATGATCTTGGGTGGGCTACAGCAATGATTACACACTCTTATGCAATGTATACTTTTATAGCTCAATGATGGATTGCCCAAAAATATGATGTCATATGAAAGAAGTGAATGGAAGTAGGCGTATTAAGGTAATTTACTGAGATGTTTATCAACAAAACTTGCAGTAACCCCAATAGCGTAAGCTCCTGAACCGAAACATTTCTGCAAATTATCAGTGGGTTCCTTCTAGAGCAGACTCTGATGGTGTGGACACTCACCTCGCTCTGGACACACCGGTGTCGAGTCACGTCCGATGCAAACGGCCCACCATGGATGTCCTGGAGGAAAACTCGCCAAACTCGACTCAGCGACCAGTGTCGAGCGCGATGGAGTCCAATGTCTGGAGCAGACCGCCGAGACACAAGTGATCCTCCAGCGACTGGTCAGAAGCCGAGGCACGCACTCCTTGGTCACCGGGATGGCCGCCAGGGGCGCTGGTAGCGACCTCCCCCACTCCTCCCCATTCCGCCACGTCAGCTCACCAGTCGCCACCTAGGCCTGCCATTGGCTCGCTTCTGGTGACGTAGCACCTACATGGGGGAGGGGGGGGGTAAGACCACACCCTGGAATGTTTGGTGGGGCCAGCAGGAAACGCTGCATTCCTTCCAAATCTGACTTCAGAAAATTCCTTATCTGGAACGTGAGACTTTGTGAGGTATGATTAATTACTTCATGTTATCCGAATTTTAGTTTTACTCCAAACCCTTCTCAGTAACAAGACGTTACTAACTTATCTTCCGAAACGTGTTATTTGTGTCAAGGAGGTCGTTGATTTAAGCACATGTCTGACTAATAGGACTATACGTAAAAACTCCTTTTTTACTATGTTTGGTTGAATACAATACAATTAACAATAGAAAAAGAGCAAAACAGACAGTTAAATTTCTTAGATGGCACCATAAAGATACAGAACAACCAGAATACATTTGACATATTCGGGAAACCAACAACAACAGACACAATTATACACCACACATGTAATCACCCAGATACACAGAAACATGCAGCACTTAGATACATGCTCCACAGACTAAACACTATCTCACTGGACACAGATAACTACCAGAAGGTAATGAATACCATAGTACAAATAGCCACAAACAATGGATACAAAGAAAACCTAGTAACAAAGCTGTACGATAAAGTTAATAAGCAAATAAACACACTAAAACCACCACAACGAAGGCATAATACCACACAAACAAACACACAAGACACACACACACACAAGAACAACAAAAAATGTTCAAATGTTTGTAGAGTCTATGGGACTTAACTACAGGGTCATCAGTCCCTAAACTTACAAACTACTTACGAACTAGCTAATCCTAAGGACGGCACAAATATCCATGCCCGAGGGGGGATTCGAACCCCCGACGGTAGTGTCCGTGCAGACCGTGGCTGGAGCGCCTCAGTCCCCTCGGCCACCGCGGCCGGCCAAGAACAACACAAAGATAGAAAAATGAAGGAAACAACAGATGATATACAATGACATACAATCACAAATACACACACAGAATATCCAGTATTTTCAAAAAAACAAGGCATCAAAATAGCCCACCAAACTAACAACTCACTTCAAAAATATATCTCAAAGCCGCGGTGGAGTAGCCGAGCGGTCTAAAGCGTCTCGCTGCGGAGCGCGCGGTTGCTCGCCGTGGAGGTTCGAGTCCTCCCTGGGGCATGGGCGTGTGTGTTTGTTCTTAGGTTAGTTTACCTAGGTTTAAGTAGTTTGTAAGCTACGGACTGATGACCACGCAGTTTGGTCCGATAGAATTACAAACATTTGAACATTTTTTTTGAAAATTGAAAGAATTAGTTATGATATCGTGTTCTTCATAATAGAAAAGTATCCAACCGGAAGTTTTAAGTATTTTTCAGAAATTCAGCTCTAGAAGCAGTACATCTACCAATGTCGTTGAACTCCAGTCGCTATTCATCGGCCATTTCAAACAGATTATTTTTTAATAGTTCAGGGATGGGAGTTTCAAAAGAATAGGACATTTACCATTTAATTTGACCACCAAAATGCATGGAATTTTTAATTACTTTCATAACATTAGTTTCAATAATATATACGTAAGTATGTCTACAGACCAAACCGACTGAAAGTGTCTAACCTACAAGTGATTTTGTGTGAATATTCTGTCTAGCCAATTCTTGAGGGGAGCAACCAAGCTGTGTTATACTGCGGGATATAATTTATCTTGGTCACGTTATAGTCAGAGAAGTGATAATATATTTCTCGTGCTTAATACAATTCGCACTCTGAGACTAGCCAGTGCAATTTATAGTGAAATCTTTTATTTAATTTCTAGCGCTAATTCAGTAAACACTCAATCACAAAATATTTCACGATGAAGGACAGTATTAATATTTTATTCAGATCAGTTACTTTACTTACGTTGTTGATATCACAGTTTAAAACGTATCAGAGTAGTTACTGGAATATTCGCTATCTTTTGTATTCTTTCAATGTCCTCTGTCAATCCCACCTGATAGAGCTCCCATACAGCGCTGAATTGCTAGGAAATAGGCCGGACAAGTGTAGTGTAGGCAGTTTCCTTAGTAGGTCTGTTGCACACTGTAAGTGTTCTGCCAATGAAATGTAGCCCTTGGTTTGCCTTCCCAACAACACTTTCTGTGTTTTCTCTACAATTTAAGTTGTTAATGATTTTAATTCCCTAGTATTTAGATGAACTAGTATTGCCTGTGGTCGAAAATCGACCAGTTGTGTTTACAATGGTCACTGGGGGTAAAATTGTACGTATCATGTCGGCGGCCTCGCGTGATTATGTTGGCAACATCGACAACACGATAGAAAATCTTTGTCCATTTGTTAGAACCACATAGAATGACTCGATTAGTGTATCGTACAGACCACGAAGTAAGCAAATAATGCTGTTCCTACTTTATGGTTGACAGGTTCTTGTATGTACCCTCGTCCGCTCAGTAAAAATAATTGCCCTCGTAAAGCGAAGATTCCATGAGAAAACATCAGCGTTGTCAAGCGATTGGCTAAAATGAAGACTAACAGGATTCTCCCTATTCAGTATCTGTTGCCAATATTATCAGAGGAGGCCACTGGGATATTTGGTAAAATTTAACCGGCACTGGGAGGTATGAAACGGTATCTTATACGTGTTAAGGAAAATGGCTGACTCAATAACGACAAATAAAAACGTAAGTATATACTTCTCATGCCATTTTCGAATTATATAACATTCAATAGCCTAATATTTGAAATGGAACTACAATTTCGGTGTTCGTATATTTATACAACGCCAAGAAATAATGCTATTTCGATACTGCGATATTCAGAATTTCAGAGCTGACAACATATCGACTTCGTAGTTCCACTCGTGCACCGCTACATGCCTCTCCCGGCGCATCATCATTTATATCGGCATTCATATAAAAACATCCATTTCCTTTAACCACTCTTAATCACTGCGAAAATGAAGCATTTGAACAGCATAAGAAAGTGAGTTGGGAGCACTCCATGCTTCGATACAATGTTGCCAGGTGTTGAATAAATAATCCGGAGTTCGTAATGGAAAAATCCGGAGATTTGTCCACAATTTCCGGAGACACTTCGGTATCTCTCTCTATATAAAATAGGCTGTATGTATGTATGTCTGTATGTTTGTATGTATGTTCCACATCTCCTCCTACACTACTCGACCGATTTCAACCAAATTTGGTACACATGTTCCCTACTATCAGGCAACAATCGCTGTCGGGGTAAGAACCACCTACGACACATACGTCAGGAGATATGACGTCATAAACAATGACGCATCATGCGATCGTATTCTACATCTGCTTCTAAACTAATGGAACGATTTTAACCAACCATGGTACAAATATTCTTAAAGGACAGGAATCATTTTCTATGGTGGCAAAAACCAGCCACGATACATAGCTAATACGATATGACGTCATAAACAATGAAAACTGCCCTATCTTGCGTCGCGTGATCTCGTCATTTTGTTCGTCAACTATTTGAGAACGAGTGCACTTAGCGACTTACAATAAACTTTAAACATAATTTCAAATCATCACGAGATTTTTTCTCGCTGAAAACCCCAACAAAATGATGGAAGGAAAAAAGTTTCTCGCTTACTGCTTTTCCGATGTTCATGATGTATATCAACAGCATTTGGCATGACGTTAGAAGTTATTACTTCTACACTGTAAATTGTATTCCCGAGACATTTCACAGACAGTATACATACATACTACTGAATGTTCCTTCGATATTATATCACAGTTTGACATACAGTTCATGAGATATGAAGTGATAAACAATTTGTTTCATGAAAAACCGCATCATCACTCATGAGATTTCGATTTATTTCGTCTTTACTACTAACACCATTCACACCATATTTTGCAGACATTAGGCACATATACCACTGAAGGTACCTCCAAAATTACATCATAGTAAGACATATATTTCAGGAGCTTTGACGTCATAAACAATGAAATTTGCCAGTAACTACTACATCATGCATTATTTTTCACATCGCCTTCTAAAATAATGGACCGATTTCAACTAAACGTGGTACACGTGTTGCTTGCTATCGGATAACAATCGCTGTGGGGTTAAATACTACCTACGGCATATACTTCAGGAGATATGACGTCATAAACAATGAGTAAAAAAAAAATTCCCAGGACTCGACGCGTGATTTACGAGACTTCATTCATTCATTCATTCACTCATCGCAGACAGTTTCGTAATATTACACTCTACAAAACTGGAAAATTATATTATTGTAGGACATATAGTCGAGGATATATGATGTCATAAGTGTTGACCTGCATGAAAACGAAATTTAAACAGACAGAGAGAGAGGGGGAGTTAGGGATGGACAGAGAGAGGGGCGACAAGAAGATGGACAAACAGGAGGAGGAGATAGAATGAAAGGATAGGAAGATTTGGATACAAAGAGATGATGCACATACGTAGTTTTGGGTGTAGTAGATGGGCATAGAGAGAGAGAGAGAGAGAGAGAGAGAGAGAGAGAGGAGATGGACAGGGGGTGAGGATGAGATGGTCATATATTAAGAGAGAATGAGTTGGATGAAGAGATGGTGAAGAGGGTTTGCGTAGAAAAGGTGTATAGTTTTGTGTCTCGTCCTCGTCGCCACTTTTGTATCCCATCCTCGTTGTCACTTTTGTATAAACCATTCTCGTCGCCACTTTTCATCCTCGTCGCCACTTTTGTATCCCATCCTCGTTGCCGCTTTTGTATCCCATCCTCGTCGCAATTTTTGTGTCCCATCCTCGTCGCCATTTTTGTATGCCTTCCTCGTTCCCACTTTTGTATCCCATTCTCGTCGCCACTTTTGTATCCCATCCTCGTTGCCACTTTTGTATCCCATCCTCGTCGCCACTTTTGTATCCCATCCTCGTCGCCACTTGTGTATCCCATCTTCGTCGCCACTTTTGTATCCCATCCTCGTCGCCACTTTTGTATCCCATCCTCGTTGCCACTTTTGTATCCCATCCTCGTCACCACTTGTGTATCCCATCTTCGTCGCCACTTTTGTATCCCATCCTCATTGCCACTTTTGTATCCCATCCTCGTCGTCACTTTCGTATCCTATCCTCGTCGCCACTTTTGTGGCTCGTTTCCGCCGGTTGTCTTAGGTGTCAGTAGCCGAGAAGAGAGACACAGGGAAATAGGATGCATGCGTGTGCAGGTACGGAGGAGACCAGCCAGTGGGACAGCAGAAACTAGAAACACTAGAGTAAATTAGAACGAGATATATATTTCACGGAGATGGTACAATACTTAACTTGGAGAGCAACAGACCAGTAGAATATTGATACATAGCTTAGATAGAGGCCTGCCTAGTGCCTATCCGATAGCCAAGTGTTAACTGGTTCCTATCTCAGTCCCAAGTGAACGATGTCGTTCAGTGGTGGCCACGAGCGGAGTTGCAGCAGAGGGCGCTCGTGGCTGACGTCGTAAGAACGCCGCGCCGTGCGTGCATGGCGGCGCGCGGCGAAAGTAGGTGGCGCGCACTTCAGACTTGTGCGACACCACATATAGAATTTATCCCATAAGACAGGGAAAATATATACCTGAAGATGGCATAGTGGAATGCCGAAACTGGTTGTAATAGAATAAATATTTCATTATACTTACGGCTGTTGGTATCTCAGTTCCTTCGGAAAATTACTTCTTGTAGTCGTCTGGGCATCGGGTTGACTAAATTTGGAGTAAGAGAAGACGGAATTTTGTGCCATTCTTTTTGGACTGCTTCTTTTAAGTCTTTCTTCTGATGTTATGTTCCAGTACTTTCCAAAGGTGTGCAGATATCTGGGCTCTGAGGAGGTGTGTTCAGTTCCTTTGGTGTATTGTACAGAAACCACAGCCTAGTATTTACAGCCGTACGCCTCGAGTCGTTGTCTTATAGAAAACTGAAATTTCCTTGGAGACCTAATTTCCCTTTAAGGTGTTGATATACATTTTCTGGACCGTCGTACCCTCTATAAAACGCAATTCTGCAACACCTGCATCAGTCTTACACTCTCAAGGAACTGTAGAACTGTAGATTATACAGAAACATCTCAGATTTTTCTTATGCCACACCATTCGCCTGCCATCCGATCCGAATACATTAAATATCCTTTCATCGGAAAATATTACTTTAGAAGTCTTTCCTTTGGATTCTATGTTCCTGGGCAAGTTCAAGACTTTTTCTTCCGGATCTGTTTGCTAACCCAAAATTTCTTGCGAGTTACCCTGCTATGATACTGTACTGCCGCGGTGGAGTAGCCGAGCGGTCTAAAGCGCCTCGCTGCGGAGCGCGCGGTTGCTCGCCGTGGAGGTTCGAGTCCTCCCTGGGGCATGGGTGTGTGTGTTTGTCCTTAGGTTAGTTTACCTAGGTTTAAGTAGTTTGTAAGCTACGGACTGATGACCACGCAGTTTGGTCCGATAGATTTACAAACATTTGAACATTCTGATACTGTACTTTTTGTTGGTATTTCTGATTGTGTCTTGCCCCTAGATACTACCCCCCCCCCCCCGGCCAACTTAAGAACGCTGATTGTATGTTTTTCTTTTCCTTTTTTTTTCCCTTTACTGTAATTTTATGCCCATACTGGGAAGTCCAGCAGTAGCGTCCTACGCCCCCTCTTCAGCCTACAGAAATTGTACAATGGCTACGGAGATGTTTAACAGTACAATGTAGAGTAAAACGGGGAATTTTAAAATAGACATGGTGAAAACATAGACACAGGTGATAAAATACATTCAGTCTCAAGTTGGCCACGGTGGCATGAAATCACATTGATTGACACGAGCAATGCCAGCAACGAATTAAACGGAGACACTGAGGATGGAATGACAATATTTCAGGTGTGAATAAGTTTCGACATAAAACACCATTTTGAAGCAAGTACTGTGCCAGTTCATCAGATCGCTATTTATTAAAGAAAAAAATCACACTGGCATGTTTTATGGTCCTCTTTAGATTTGCCTGCACTCTTAGGATTTTTTGGTAACTTTTCGGACAAAAATATTAAAAATATGAACGATATATGGCAGGGCGGCATTAAAATAGCTCAAAACAAAATAAGCAGTCTCGCATATGCGGATGACTTAGTTGTAATGGCCGATTCGATTGAAAGGTTGCAAACTAATATTTCAGAGCTTGATCAGAGGTGCAAGGATTATGATATGAAGATCAGCATCTCCAAAACGAAAGTAATCTCTGTGGGAAAGAGATTTAAACAGATTGAGTGCCAAATAGGAGGAACAAAGTTAGAACAGGTAGACAGTTTCAAGTACCTGGGATGTATTTTCTCACAGGATGGCAACATAGCGAAAGAACTGGAATCGAGGTGCAGCAAAGCTAATGGAGTGAGTGCTCAGCTAAGATCTACTCTCTTCTGCAAGAAGGAAGCAAGTACCAAGACCAAGTTAACAGTGCATTGCTGTATGTTTCGACCAACTTTGTTGTATGCGAGTGAAAGTTAGGTGGATACAGGTTACCTTATTCATAAGGTAGAGGTTACAGATATGAAAGTAGCAAGAGTGATTGCAGGTACTAATAGATGGGAACAATGGCAGGAGGATGTCCGTAATGAGGAAATCAAAGAAAAACTGGGAATGAACACCATAGATGAAGCAGTTACAGCGAACAGACTTAGATAGTGGGGTCATGTTACACGCATGGGAGAAGCAAGGTTACCTAAGAGACTCATGAGCTCGGCAGCGGAGGGTAAGAGGAGTCGAGGAAGACCAAGAAGAAAGTACTTAGATTCGGTGCAGAATGATTTTGAAGTAAAAGGCATAACATCAGATGAGGCATCAATGTTAGCATTGAATAGGGGATCATGGAGGAATTTTATTAGAGGTACTTTGCTCCAGGCTGAACGCTGAAAGGCATAATCAGTCTCTAATGATGATGATGATGATGCAGATGGACGATACGATGACTCCACATTGTGATAATATCTATGGACCCAACAGCTCACCACGTAATATTGTTTCACGCACTTTTTTTTAAACAAACAGCCAAAATTATTTAATATTTGTGTTTAGCTTTGACAAACATGCTCTTCTTTGAACTTTTACCTCTTTAAACTATTATCTTTTCCACATTTTCATTATCTTTTCCTGTTGAAGTAATATCACCTGCCTTGCCTTGCAAGTTTCTTCTAAGTTTATTTTCTTTACATGTATTGGTTAAAATAATTATAGTCTGGAAAGAATGTGGAGTACTTTTGGCATTCGCAAATCAGTCACTTACATTCCTCGCTCGAAACCTTCTCCGAAACTGTATTTAGCATTCGCCGTCTTGCGGTCTGTATTTGAGTATTATCATTGTTATAACTCAAGCTTTGTCATTTTAAATCAATGGGGCTCTGAGAATGATGAAAAACACGTCGTTCTTCAGACAATGACTTATTCGAATGTCGGAAACTGTCATGTACCATAGATGGTACGAGGATTACGGATTACTCTGGCAGCTGTTCGCCATAGCGTAACGGGCAGCGACTTACTTTGTGATGTACGAACATGGTAGACGCTGGTTCGAAACTTGCTGGGCGTGGTAGCTGAGCCAGCTCCGTCAGGGTGTTTTACGCCCTCTGTAACGAAAAAACTGGGTCAACAACGAAACGGTAATAATAAAACAAAACAAACCAGCGTCCACAAAGGACCGATCAAACCAAAAAAACGAATGAAAAGACACAAAAAGAAAGAGGGCTCAACGTCAGCTGTAATAGACTACTGAGCAAAATTCTCTGCGAAGAATCCAGAACGAACTTGAACAAACGACCACAAAGCATCGATTTACCTGAAGAACTAGATATACAGGGTGTTTCACTAAGTGTGTTTGCCTCTGTAACTTATAAAATTTTAATGCGGTAGGTCAACACAAGAAATGTTATACTTTCTCCGGAGCTATGAACATAGTTTATTGTATCATTTTCCAAAGAGTTACACCACAAAGATATAATTTTTTAAATGGAACAATGGTTTTTTCTATCGTGCATTGGAATCGTTTAAACCAGCTGCGTCCAAATCAATATAAACTACATTCCTATAACTACGCTATCGCAGCCTCCGCCCCCGGAACTTTGAAGGCTTGTAGCTTCCAAACTATCAGTGATAGGAATGTAGTTTAAATTGATTTGGACGCAGCTGGTTTCAACGAATCCAATGCACGATAGAAAAAACTATTGTTCCATTTAAAAAATTATATCTTTGTGCTGTAACTCTTTGCAAAATGATACAATAAATTATGTTCATAGCTCCGCAGAAAGTGTAACATTTCTTGTGTTGACCTACCGCATTAAAATTTCCCGTCACCTATTATTTTATAAGTTATAGAGTCAAACACAGTTAGTGAAACACCCTATATATATATATATATATATATATATATATATATATATATATATATATATATGCCAGTGTAAACCACCACTGGCATTTTTTATCTTGCTTCCTAAAAGGTTTTTGTACACTCTCTTAATTGACGCAACTATATTCTGCAAGATTCCGAAATGTTCAAAGTTATCAACGCTTCCTCTATTTTGTGAAATAGATACCAACGAATTATAAACATAGACTTGTTTATCAGATTTACATAAACTGGGGAGATTAAGTACTATAGTTATGTATAATTCACTATTATCACTCTTATTCTGTTTGTTATTTTAGCTGTAAAAGAAAACGTAGTCATGGTTTGAAATAGTATAGTTTGCTCTTCTTTTTAGCGTAGGACAAAGTAACACGAAGAAAATCGTATCTGAACAACAGAAAACGCAATACAATATACGTTAAAAGCATGCAACCTATTTTTAGTCGGAAATAGTTGAAAAAGCAAGGTTCCGGTCACTGGCAGCCAACAATTACGTCTGCATGATTTGGTGCCGATCGGTTGAACGGAGCAACCTAGAATATATAAAGAAAGAAAGAAAAAAGTAAGAGAGCACATTTCTAGTCCTTTAGCAGTTTCCGTGTCAGATGAACGGTTAAGCTGTTACTTTCATTTTAAATTTGGAGCTGTCAAAAGGCGATCGCAAAGGCCCACTTTTAGTGTTACTACCGCAACCTAAAGTTGGCCAAAATGCTGATAATGCTGAACCAAAATGTAAAATGCTGTTCCTTATTTACATAAACGATTTACGAGAAAATCTAAGTAGCTCTCTTATGTTGTTTGCAGATGACGCCGTCATTTACCGTCTAGTGAAATCATCTGAAGATCAAAACCAACTGCAGAACGATCTGAATAAGATATCTGTATGGTGTAAGAATTGGCAATTGACTCTAAATAATGAGAAGTGTGAAGTCGTCCACATGAGTACGAAAAGAAATCCGTTTACATAATAAATCAATCAAATGTAAAGGCCGTAAACTCCACAAAATACCTAGGAATTACTATTACTTCTGACTTAAATTGGAAAGAACACGTAGATAGTGTCGTTGGAAAGGCGAACGAGAGACTGCGTTTTATTGGCAGAACCCTTAAACCATGCAACATAACT
This sequence comes from Locusta migratoria, assembly GCA_026315105.1. Taxonomy (NCBI): domain Eukaryota; kingdom Metazoa; phylum Arthropoda; class Insecta; order Orthoptera; family Acrididae; genus Locusta; species Locusta migratoria. The sequence continues at coordinate 43,321,985 of CM048754.1, read as the reverse complement.
ACAAAAGAGACTGCATACACTACGCTTGTCCGTCCTTTTATGGAATATTACTGCCCTGTGTGGGATCCTTACCAGGTGAGTTCGACGGAGGACATCGAAAGAGTCCAAAGAAGGGCAGCTCGTTTCATATTGTCACGATACAGGGGAGACAGCGTTACGGAAATGATACAGGATCTAGGATGGGAATCATTACAACAACGGCGCTTATCGCTGCGGCGTGGGCTACTTACGAAACTCCAATCGCCAACATTCTCCTCCGAATACGAAAATATATTGTTGACTCCTACCTACATAGGTAGAAATGATCATCAGAATAAAATACGAGAAATGAGAGTTCGAACGGAGAGATTCAGGTGTTCATTCTTCCCGCGCGCTATTCGAGAATGGAATGGGAGATAAATAGTATAACGCTGGTTCGATGAACCCTCTGACAGGCACTTAAATGTGATTTTCAGAGAATCCCATGTAGATGTAGATGTAAATGACAAGACTGATATTTGAAGCTGAAGGAAACGTGGGAGTGTAAATGGTGAGGTAATCGTCGCTATCAACAGAAATGGCAACACTTTGGTTACCCTCGAAATTTTAATACCGCCGCTGGTAGGTCGCTGGCGTTGGCGGCAGTGGAACAGCGAAACGGTCGACGTGAAGCGTTCCGGGTGACTCCGATAGGTGACGAAACCCAAAGAACGACGCAGCAGACACCTTTCATTGTGCCACTTAACATGCAGCCACCTCTGTCAGCAGTGGACGTTATTCTGTTCTTCAACTGTCATCACGTCGTCTGCAGCTCATTCGTCCGTTGTGTGGAAGTTTCTCTAGACACTCGACATGGGAATTGTTTGTCGTAATTTACGAGGAAAGTTACTTACTCCCGCGGTGGAGTAGCCGAGCGGTCTAAGGCGCCTCGCTGCGGAGCGTGCGGTTGCTCGCTGTCGGAGGTTCGAGTCCTCCCTGTGTGTGTGTGTGTGTGTGTGTGTGTGTGTGTGTGTGCGTGTGTTGTCCTTAGGTTAGTTTCCCTTAGTTTTAGTAGTTTGTAAGCTACGGACTGATGACCACGCAGTTTGGTCCGATAGATTTACAAACATTTGAACATTTTTCTTTAAATTATTATTATTATTCTATTCTGTGGTGTGTTTTTTTTTTTTTTTTTTTTTTTTTTTTTTTTTTTTTTTTTTTTTTTTTTTTTACTTACAACGCGACAATAGAGGTTTTGAAACATGGCATCTGTATGACGGAACGACATACTTACCTGCCACTTACCTGCCAGATTCCATACGTGAGAAGTTTCTTTTGCAACGATCATACTTGAAAAATAACTAGAATTTTTGTACATCGACGAGAAAAAAAGTTTATTTTGACATGTAACGAGTGACAAATTAAGGCAGTAAGGTATGAGACGATAACTGAACTGAAATACTGAATAGCGGTGCACCATGTACACCGTTGTTACCCAACAACTCAACAGTCCACAAAAAAAGTACTGTATCACAAGCTTCTCACCTGCACAAAGTTCCACTATTAAGGCAGGCAGCTGTAAAACCGGCAGTATATTTACGATGAGGCCAAAACATTTATCGCCTGATATGTCGACATTTTCTTTTCGATATAAAAGTGACCGCCAGAAAAATGTATACAATGTTTGTCAGGCTCTATCGAGATATCGATATTGACATTTGATTTCAGTTATGAGTGTGCTATAGTATGGTCTTTAGCTCAACAAATGTTAGTACTTTTATCTCTATATAGGGGAAACACGATGGCTGGACCACGCTTGATAGCAGAGCAGCGAAAATGTTTTGTGAAGGGGTTTTTCCGGTTTGATAATGCCGGAGGGAGGAGTTTGAAACACACCGTTAACAATTAAATGAATTTTGACAATGTAACAACAAAGGCTTTCGCGGTTATTATTGTTAATATGAAAATTCATCTAAGCTGTTGCCGTATCATGTTGATAAAATAATTCCAACGTTTCGTATCAGCTACACGAGCCATCCTCAGGTAATACTGACTTGTTTCCTCCTGTGCTTGTCTTATGAAGCCAATTCAGTCCCCACGGGTAGTTCTGATTGCTTGAAATTGGGTAGCAAAAAGAGAAGGAATAACTTTATTGTTGCTTGCATTGGTGTTTGTGATAGGTGGAAATACTGCAGGAATAAAATGCATTTTTAAAACCATCGGCTGTTTATTATAAACCTTATATATCTACCAGTTTCGGACAATAGACCATCTTCGTGGCTAAAAAGGTGTTAAAACTGAGTGGTAAAATGCATCAAATAAAATACATCTAGTTGAGACAGACAGGAGTCAGTCTCTCATTACCTTTTATGTTGTGTTGACTGTTAGTTTTTATCTAAGATGACTGCTTTATTTTTAATATTTTTAGTTACACTGACTCATGTTTGTCTCAGCAAGATGTTTTTTATTTGATGCATTTTACCATTCAGTTTTAACACCTTTTTATTCATGAAGATGGTCTATTGACCGAAACTGGTTGATATATATAAGGTTTATAATAAACAGCCGCTGGTTTTAAAAATGCATTTTATGAAATATATTACGGCTGTTGACACTCGCCTCACCAAAGCGTTCGTACTGTAAGAAGATGTGATTGCCGCGGTGGAGTAGCCGAGCGGTCTAAAGCGTCTCGCTGCGGAGCGCGCGGTTGCTCGCCATGGAGGTTCGAGTCCTCCCTGGGGAATGGCTGTGTGTGTTTGTCCTTAGGTTAGTTTACCTAGGTTTAAGTAGTTTGTAAGCTACGGACTGATGACCACGCAGTTTGGTCCGATATATTTACAAAAATTTGAACATTTGATTTTTGAAGATGTGATTATTGGTGTTTGCGTCGGTGATTCTGATTGGTGGAAAACAGGAAGGTGTACACTTGTTGCAATTGTCCAACAACGACTATAACCGAAGTCCTCCGTCGGGCATGGGTGTGTGTGTCTTTGTCCATAGGTTAGTATATCACTGTTTGAACGAGAACCGGGACTGATAACCAGAGTAGTTAAGTCTCCTGGATTTATTACCAATTAAATTATTAAGTGTAAATTAGAGTCCGACTGTAAGACGGTTTGTGGCCGAAACGGAAACCGTAACCGAAACTTGCGTAATTAATTTAAAATTTCTGTGTATTTACGTTACACCACAAATCACTGGTTTTCCCACATGTTTCAAGATCCCCTCCCTCTACTAAGCCTTCTTGAGTGAGTGTAAGCCTAACCAGGAGTCCGTAGAAGATGAACAGGTTTAGACAAATCGACGGTAATTCTATTAAAGTACTCCCGAATTAGTTTCTATTCTTCCCGTTGTGACTTTTACTACCTAAAAAAGACATATTAAAGAAAGTTAGATAATAAATAAACTGAACTTGGTACAGTGGAGTCTCGATATTTCGAGTCTCGGAATTACAAGTTTCCCATCTACATTTGCATCTACACGGGATACGCTGCAAATCACATTTAAGTGCCTGACAGAGGGTTCTTCGAACCACCGTTATACTAGTCATCTCCTATTCCATTCTCGAATAGCGCGCGGGAAGAAAGAACACCTGAATCTCTTCGTTCGAGCTCTGATTTCTCGTATTTCATTCTGATGATGATTTCTACCTATGTAAGTGGGAGTCAACAATATATTTTCGCATTCGGAGGAGAATGTTGGTGATTGGAGTTTCGTAAGTAGCCCACGCCGCAGCGATAAGCGCCGTTGTTGTAATGATTCCCATCCCAGATCCTGTATCATTTCCGTAACGCTGTCTCCCCTGTATCGTGACAATACAAAACGAGCTGCCCTTCTTTGGACTCTTTCTATGTCCTCCGTCAAACCCACCTCATAAGGATCCCACACTAGACAAAAATATTCCAAATAAGGACGGAAAAGCGTATTGTATGCACTTTCTTTACTAGTTCTTTTGTATCTTTCAAGGGTTCTGCCAATAAAACGCAGTCTCTGGTTCGCCTTTCCCACGACATTGTCTACGTGTTCTTTCCAGTTTAAGCCTGAAGTAATAGTAATTCCTAGGTATTATGTGGAGTTTACGTCCTTCACATTCGACTGATTTATATTGTAAACAAAGTTTAACGGATTTCTTTTCGTACTCATGTGGACGACTTCACACTTCTTATTATTTACAGTCACTTGCCAATTTTTACACCAAACTGATATCTTATTCACATCGTTCTACAGTTGGGTTTGATCTTCAGATGATTTTACTAGACGGTAAATGACAACGTGATCTGCAAAGAACCTAAGAGAGCTACTTAGATTTTCTCCCAAAACGTTTATGTAATTAAAGAACAGCAGAGGACCAATAACACTACCCTGTGGAACGCCCGATATCACCTCTGTTTTAGTCGATGCCTTACCATCGATTACTACGAACTGTGTCCTCTCTGACAGGAAATCTCCTATCCAATCGCAAATTTGGGGCGATATACCATAACCACGCAATTTGATTAAAAGCCGTTTGTGAGGTACGGTATCAAAAGCTTTCTGGAAATCAAGAAATACGGAATCGATTTGCGAACCTTTGTCGATAGCACCCATCACTTCGTGTGAATAAAGAGCTAGTTGTGTTTCGCATGAACGATATTTTCTAAGTCCGTGTTGACCTTGGGTCAATAGATCCTTCTGTTCGCGATAGTTCATAATATTTGAATACAGGACAAGTTCTAAAACCTTGCTGCAAATTGACGTCAATGAAATAGGCCTGTAGTTTAATGGGTTACTCCTTCTGCCTTTCTTGAATATAGATGTGACCTGTGCAAGTTTCTATTCTTTTGATACAGATCCTTCTTTGAGAGAGCGGTTGTATATGCCTGTTAAGTAAGGAGCTATCGCTTCAGTATAATCAGATAGAAATCTAATGGGTGTACAGTCCGAACCAGAAGACTTGTCCTTGTTAAGTTATTTAAGTTGATTCACTACTCCAAGGATATCTACTTCAATGTTTATCATTTTGGCTTTAGTCTGTAATTCGAAATCTGGAATATTGGGTTCTTCTTCTTTGAGGAATGAGTTTCTAAAAGCTATGTTTAGTAACTCTACTTTAGTAGCGCTGTCATCGGCAGGATCGCCATTACTATCACGTAGTGAGGGTATAGTTTGTGTTTGGCCTCTGGTATATTTAATATATGACCAAAATCTCTTTGGGTTTTTAGTCAGATTTCGAGAAAGAGTTTCGTTGTGATAAGTATTGTAGGCATCTCGCATTGAAGTCCTCTCTTAATTTTGAGCTTCTGTGTAGGACCGCCAATCCTGGGAATTTTGTGTTCTTTTAAATTTCGCATGCTTTTTCCATTGCTTTTGAATGATTGTCGTGACCTGTTTTGTGTATGAAGGGGGATCACCTCCATCTTTTATTAATTTATTTGGTCCAGTCCTTGTAAAGATGTATGGGAATAGTCCTATAAAAGTTGTTAAATATTATCATAATCTAAAGTGAAATAAATCTCAATGTTAATTCTGGAAATGATTTTTTCCGTAATAGGTTATTAAACTCATTTTGTAAATTCAAATTTAATTTGTTTCGTGAAATATTAATTCTTGAAAGTTTTAGCCAAAATATTGGCGGAATCAATAACGTTTCTAGGAATGCTCTAGTTCAGTTAAGTGATATATCAAAACAACTGTTTTTTTGCACATAATAATCGACCGAATTCCCCCCCCCCCCCTTTTTTTTTTTTTTTTTTTTTTTTTTTTTTTTTTTTTTTTTTTTTTTTGCTTCCAGTTTCGGCCAAAATATGGTTTCAGCCAGAAATGAGCCGAATCTTCGGCCCTGCTCCCGCCTGTGAGTATTTTGTTGTTGAGCACAATATAAAGCAATTGTATCTTACAGTGATATTATTACATTAGTTAGTTGCAATTTAACTCATTTATTATTGAACAATGTGTAATGAGCCATCTTATTATTATGCTGTAAAGTTTGATTAATGAGTCTGATTAATGAGCTTCCTTGAGAGCGAGGAGCTATTCTAAAACTAGCTGCAAGTATCCCGCTTTGCCCGGGTTTAAAATAAGGTTTTCTGTAGAAGCGTACAAAACCGTTTATTTGCACTAACAAAAGTGTATGTTTATGTTAAAGCAATGTAATAAACAACATTTTTGGCAGTTCCATTTGGCGTACCTTCCCCGTGTAATTTTGTGTACGTGTACCAAATTTCACGTTATTTGGTTATCTGGGTCTTGACTTTCAAAGCAACAAACAAACACACAACAAATGCGTCTTACATGTATAAAGATTGCAATCGAAGTCTGTAAGTAAAGTACTCTAACCCATGCGCCGAACGAAATTTTATGTAGACAGTAACCTTCATCTTGTTGTCAAGGTCAAGTGTACCAAATTTCATCAAGACCGGAGCAAAACTGTGGATTTTGGCGAAATCCATAAGTACCCTCCACCATGCACTGAACGTAATTTTATGTAGACTGTGCCATTCCTCTTGTTTTGAATGTCAATTATGCAAAATTTCATCACGATCAGTGCGAAGATACAGATCTACACGGACACACTGAAAACGCACTTTTACTTTTTCTCAAATTTTCCGGTTGGTTTTCCACAAAGTGTAACGAAACCTGATTTAAGAAACTTCCCCATGTAATTCTGTGTACATATACCAAATTTCACGTTATTTGGTTGTCTGGGTATTGAGTTATAAGAGAACAGACAGACAACAAATGCGTCTTATAAGTATAGAGATAGCTAATATGGGATAAAGAAACACAGAACATGTGGTACATACGTTTTCCTGTTCTGTTTGCCTAAATTTATACTGACAATACTCATACTGTTAGTTACAAATGTCACTTCATTGTTCGAAATACTGTCTGCAGCGCTGATTCAAGCTGATAGGTATTCAGGAATGCCAAACTGGAGATATGTGAATTGTTTGTCGATTCCAAAAACTGAAGTGAAAATGGCACTATAAAGCCAGTGCTCTCAAGAAAAAATGATAAAGGCTACTTGTAGAAGTAACAAATGATTTCTGTGTATTTTGTATTGTGGTTGAGGCTCTCACATTTCGAAGTGTCTATTTGGCATGTTTGTTGCGTACCTAAACCCTGCCGACCGCAGTGGCCGAGCGGTCTGCGGCGCGCCAGTCACAGTCTGCACTGCCACTACGGTCGGGGGTTCGAATTACCCCTCGGGCATGGATATTTGTGCCGTCCTTAGTATAAGGTAGTTCGTAAGTAGTTTGGAAGTTTAGGGACTGATGACCCCGTAATTATGTCCCATAAGCTATACAAATATTTGAACCTAAACACTGAAGCGTATCTATCTACAAGAAGGTATGCAGGACTATGCAGTTTGTGGAATCTGTACAGTAGTCTCGTTAATTTGGGAGAACGGGACCGGGATCACATCGAAGTGTCGAAATTTATGTATGAAAAAGAAGATAACCGACATTGAAAACAATACACGTGTAAAAAATATGACCTTTTTTTTAAACAAAGTTTTTAAATAGTTTAAAAAATATTTACTTCGGAATATAATAGTGGCGAGCCTTTTTCTGTGAAGACAGAATGTACCCGCAGTTATTGTTCTGTTTTATGACGCTCGTATTTAAGGGAAACTCGTAATTCCGAGTCTCGAAATATCGACACTCCACTGTATCGAGTTTAGTTTACTTACTGTCTAACTTCCTTCAATTTTTCTTTTCTAGGTAGAAAATCTCACAATGGGGAGAAAAGAATCCAATTTGGGAGTACTTTAATGAAAGTACCGTAGATTTGTCTAAACCTGTTCATCTTCTTTGGACTCCTGGTTAGGGAGGGGATCTTGAAAAAAAATGCGGAAGAAACTAGTGATTTGTGGTGTAACGTAAATATACAGAAATTTTAAATTAATTACGCAAGTTTCGGTTGCGGCCGCAAATCATGTTACAGTCGGACAATAATTAGCACACAAGTGGAATGTATGTATATGATATTATGCGAACAGACGAACGTGAAAAGTAAAGTACCGATTTTAATATTAACTAGATTATATGCTCGTGGTTTGCAACGGTTGCTAAAGAAGGGCATGAGCGTATCATTGCTTCCAGACTTGAGTCAGTAAAAATCGCTCTGTCAATAAATTCAGCTGTCCTAGCCGAGATGTGAAATGTAAGTAAAAGTCATTGTCCGAAACGACGTATCTTCATAATGTTTTTGATACAAAATGAAACATTCCAAAAGAAGCAAAGAAGTGTTAAGTATTTAATTGTTGTTGTTGTGGTTTTCAGTCCTGAGATTGGTTTGATGCAGCTTTCCACAATACTCTATCCTGAGCAAGCCTCTTCATCTCCACATCAGAACGGCAACCTACATCTGTCTGAATCTGCTTACTCTATCCATCTCTTGGTCTTCCTCTGCGATTTTTACCCCACAAACTTCCCTCTAATGCTAAATTCACAATTCCTTGATGTCTACGAATGTGTCCTACCAATCTATCCCTTCTTTTAGTCAAGGTATGCCAGAAATTTCTTTTCTCCCCAATTCTGTTCAGTACCTCCTCATTAGTTACGCGATCCACCCACCTAATCTTCAGCATTCTTCTGTAGCACCATATTTCAAAAGCCTCAATCCTCTTCCTGTCCACACTGTTTATCGTCCATGTCTCACTTCCATACAAGGCAACACTCCATACAAATGCCTTCAGAAAGGACTTCCTTAGGCTTAAATCAATATTCGATGTTAACAAATTTCTCCTTTTCAAGAACGCTTCTCTACCCATTGCCATTCTGCATTTTATATCCTCTGTACTGCGACCATCATTTGTTATTTTACTGCCCAAGTAACAAAACTCATCTACCTCCTTTATTGCTTCGTTTTCCAATCTAATTCCTTCAGCATCACCTGATTTTCCATTACCCTAGTTTTGCTCTTGTTAATGTTCATCTTATATGCATCTTTCAGCACATTGTCCATTCCGTTCAATTGCTCTTCCAGATCCTTTGCTGTATCTGACATAATTACTATGTCGTCGGCAAAACGCAATGTTTTTAATTCTTCACCCTGAACTTTAATTCCTTCTCCAAATTTCTCCTTGCTTTCCTTTATAGCTTGCTCAATGTACAAATTGAATAACAATGGAGAAAGACTACAACCCTGTCTTACTCCCTTTCCAACCACTGCATCCCTTTCATGCCATTCAAGTCTGACAACCGCTGTCTGGTTTTTAAACAAGTTGTAAATCACCTTACGCTCCCTATATTTTACTCCTGTTTGCTTCAGAACTTGAAAGAGTTTATTCCAATCAACATTGTCAAAAGCCTTCTCCAAATCTACAAAAGCTAGAAATGTAGCTTTGCCTTTTCTTAATCTATCTTCTAGGATAAGCCGTAAAGTGAGTATTGCATCCCGTGTTCCTACATTTCTCCTGAACCCAAACTGATCTTCCCCGAGGTCGGCTTCTACCAGCTTTTCCATCCTTCTGTATATAATTCGTGTTAATATTTTGCAACCATGACTTATTAAACTGATGGTTCTGTAGTTTTCACACCTGTCTGCACCTGCTTTCTTTGGAATGGGGATTATAACATTTTTCTTAAAGTCTGAGGGTACTTCGCCTGTCTCATACATCTTACACACCAGGTGAAACAGTTTTGTCATGGCTGGTTCTCCCAGAGACTTCAGTATCTCTGAGGGAATATCATCTACTCCAGGGGCCTTGTTTCGACTTAGGTCTTTCAGTGCTCTGTCAAATTCTTCTCTCAGTATAGTATCTCCTATTTCAACTTCATCTACATCCTCTTCCCTTCCTACAATATTGTCTCGAAGTTTATTTCCTTTGTAGAGCCCCTCTATATACTCTTTCCCCCTTTCAGCTTTCCCTTCTTTGCTGAGAACTGGTTTTCCATCAGTGTCCTTGATATTCATAGAGCTGTTTTTCTTATCTCCAAATGTTTCTTTTATTTTCCTGTAGGCTGTATCTATTTTTGCCCTATTTATACATTCTTCTACAGCCTTGCATTTGCCTTCTAGCCACTCCTGCTTAGTCATTTTGCACTTTCTGTCACTCTCATTTCTTAGTCATCTGTACTCCATTTTGCCTGTTTCATTTACTGCATTTTTATATTTTCTCCTTTCATCGATTAAATTTAGTATCTCCTGTGATATCCAAGGATTTTTGTACGTCTTGCCTTCGTACCTATTTTGTCCTCTGCTACCTTAACTATTTCATCTCTCAGTTTTACCCATTCCTCCTCTACTGTTTTATTTTCTCCTGTTTCTGTCAATTGTTGCCTAAACCTTCCTCTGGAATTCTTAAGAACTTCAGGTTCCTTCAATTTATCCAGGTCCCATCTCCTTATTTTCCTACCTTTTTGTAGTTTCTTCAGTTTCAGCCTACAGTTCATAACCAACAAGTTATGGTCAGAGTCTATATCTGCCCCTGGGTATGTCTTACACTGTAAAACCTGGTTCCGAAATCTATGTCTTACCATTATAAAATCTATCTGGTATTTCCCGGTGTCTCCTGGTCTCTTCCATGTATACAACCTTCTTTTGTGATTCTTGAACCAGGTGTTTGTTATAACTAAACTATGTTCTTTGCAAAATTCTACCAGGAGGCTTCCTCTTTCATTCCTTTTGCCCAGACCATATTCACTTACTATCTTCCCTTCCCTTCCTTTTCCTACTACCGAATTCCAGTCTCCCTTAATTGTCTGAATAAATTCCTTTTGCCCCTCATATATTTCTTCGATCTCCTCATCATCGGCAGAGCTAGTTGGCATATAGACCTGTACTACTGTGGTAGGTGTTGGCTTCGTATCTATCTTGACAATGATAATGCGATCACTGTGCTGCTTATAGTAGTTTACTCGCATTCCTATTTTCTTATTCATTATCAGTCCTACGCCTGTGATACCCCCAACTGATTTTGTATTTATAATCCTGTACTCACCTGACCAGAAATCCTGTTCATCCTGCCACCGAACTTCACTAATCCCCACTATATCTAACTTCAACCTATCCATTTCCCTTTTTAAATTTTCTAATTTTCCTACTCGTTTAAGGGATCTAACATTCCACGCTCCGACCCGTAGAATGCCAGTATTGTCTTTCCTGATGATCACATCCTCCTTAGTAGTCCCCGCCCGGAGATCCGAATGGGGGACTATTTTACCTCCGGAATATTTTACCCGAGAGGATGCCATCATCATATGTTCATACAGTAGAGCTGCATGTCCTCGGGAAAAATAACGGCTGTAGTTTCCCCTTGCTTTCAGCCGTTCGCAGTAGCTGTGTGGCAAAGCCACATTAGCTGATGTTACAAGGCCAGCTCAGTCAATCATCCAGACTGTTGCCCCTGTAACTACTGAAAAGGCTGCTGCCCCTCTTCAGGAACCACACGTTTGTCTGGCCTCTCCACAGATACCCCTCCGCTGTGGTTGCACCTACGGTACGGCTATCTGTATCGTTGAGGCACGCAAGCCACCTCACCTCGGCAATGTCTGTGGTTCATGGGAGTGGAAGTATTTAATACACAAAGCTAAATCAGTAACACTAATGTTTCGCAGAGATAAGATTGCTTAATTCTGTCACACACGTTCGCTTACTTGCTGTACTACCCCATACTTATTTCACAGCAGCGGCGTCTATTTCTTTAGTGCACTACAGCTCCTCTATCGCTTGTTTGCTGTACTATGCCATCCATACTTCAAGCATAGCCTACATCTAAATATGTTTCCGTGATCTCACTTTTATGAAACGAAGTTGCTCCATGCAAATCCGTGACATAGTTTAGGAGATTAGGTGTTTCTAATAGATTAACAGACAGTTACTGAAAACACTTAAGATTGCGATGTAGCCTATCTTTGTACTCATTAGAGTGTGTTTTGTACAACAGTAAGTTTGAATATGGTTGGCTAAATAATACAGGGCTATTCAAAATGAAGGGACGGATTTCAAAAATTTATTGCTTTCAAACAGTGAAAGATAACCACACAATTCCAACGTTCCTGAAAAGAGGAAAGGTAAAATTTTTGTACAGTCAAAAATGAGCACCATATGTTACATGGCAAATATTGAAACAGTGGCTCATTTCTTGCCAAACAAAGCAGCTGCTTTCTCGTTATCGAATTCACGGCTTCAACAAATTGATGTAGCAGACTTTCAAAGGTGTCAGGCAACAGTGTGATTAGAAACACTGTCTTTTACATAACCCCACAGATGAAACTCACGAGGTGTGAGGTCCGGAGGCCATGGTTGATGAAGTCGATCTTCTGTTGCTCCTCATTCAGTCCAACACACTGGAATGGCGTCACGCAGGTAACGTTGGATGTTGGTACCGAAATGAGGCAAAGAGTCATCTTGCATGAAGACGAAGCCGTCTCAATTCTCTTCATGTTGAGGAAATAACAAAGTTTGAACCATTTTTTTTATTGGTTGGTCCTGTCACAGTTTTCTCCGTGAAAAGGGAAGGCCCATGAACCTTGTTAAGAGATTTGGTACATTAGACATAAGTCTTCAGGGAATCTATTTCATGTACAAACTTTATACTGTTGTCTGTCTAGGAATATTGGAATTATGGTTCTATCTTTTGCAGTTAGGATTATATAAATCTTTCAAACCTGTTCCTTATTTTTGAATGGCCCTGTATTGCTAACACAAAGCGCTGGAACTTGAGTAAAATAACAGTACACGAGTGTTACAGTTATGAGGAGTTGGTGTATGGTCACTGGTAACGGAATATTCGTGATGTTCTTTGGGTGAACTAAATAAAATCAGACATAGACGAGTACGAGTAGACATTTTATTTTCACTGCAGCACACACATAAACAGCTACTGGGAAACACCAGTGCACTTTTATCCTCCCACAGAGTATCCACCACATGTAAAAAACGACAATTCTTAGTCTATCACTGAAAATATATGTCTTAAAAGCCCCAACGTGCACGGAAACGTTACAACTCTATGTCGCAATTTGTCGGCTCGAGGACAATGCTGTCATTTTGGTTGTGGGCTGAAGTTCGTGATTCTCCACGGCAAGAACAGGGCAGTTTTTCTCAAGTGTTGCACTGATGGGTTTAGTCACTGTTCTTGGCGTCGTGTGATATGTGCGGTTCTCGGAAGATAAGCACTTTGTGACACCTAATACAGGGTACCGATACTGCCTTTCTCATCTGCTACCAGCGGAATGCTGAAGATTTCGTCTAGAGTTCACTAGCTAGCCCGGTACTGGTAGGATAGGAGGTTGTTGTTCTTGTTGTCAGGGATGTAGCTGTATTGGCCAGCTGATGCTGTGCAGTGATTGTTCTTCCTGTTGCTCCTGTTGATGCTGCTGTTGTTGTTGTTGCTGCTGCTGCTGTTGTTGCTGTTGTTGTTGTTGCTGCTGTTGTTGTTGGTGCTGCTGCTGCAGTTGTTGCTGCTGCTGTTGTTGCTGTTGCTGCTGCTGCTGCTGTTGGTGTTGTTGTTGTTTTTGGTCACGCTTTTCTTTGCGGGCCGCATTCCCTGCCACGCCTTTCGTGCGCTTCCACTTCATACGCCTGTTCTGGAACCACACTTTGACCTGCAACAGACAATTCCGTTTGTGACATCAGTATCGATGTGAACGCCACGATAGGGAGATAGGAGAAACAGAATAAACGAGGAGTTCAATACATATCCAACAGCAACAACTTTTTGTACAGATAATAAATTTAAAGTTTAACATAAAGTGTCGAAAGAATATTACTATCTTTCATTTGTTTAGAACAGTATATTATTTTATACACGAGAATAAATTAGAAAATACGGAACGTCTCATAGGTTAAGTAATTTTCAAACAAGACCCTAAGAAACTAGTCTCACATAAAATATGTCAGCACAACCTATTTACAGAGAAATTACGAAATGTAAATAAAACCTTTTATGTAGTCACAAGCCAGAGAAATGTTCAAATGTTTGTAAATCTAAGGGACCAAAGAGCTTTGGTCATGAGTCCCTAGACTTACACACTACTTAAACTAATAGAATGTATAACTGTCAGGGAAGTACATGGGGAACTTTAAAAAGAGAATCTTTTATCTTTTATATTTCTGTACTAACACTGAATTTGTGTAACCATTTTCCAAGGTAATTTGTTATGTAATTTTTCAAGTGATAGTTGAGATGTGAAGAAAAAAAATTAGTATAACGATATAAAATTTGTAAGTGAAAACTTTTCACACTTCACGATTTACTTTTTAGGTTGAATTTGACTGTCCAGTCATGAGAACAAACAAAAGTCCATTCAAGAGAACAAACAAGTGTTCATTTCGGACAAAAGCAAATAGTGGTTCAGGTCAGACCTGTTTCTTTGGGAATGATGTAACAACCTTAGCATACCAATATCGATATTTTTATAATTATTTGGGTAGTACAGAGTCAGTATTTAAGTTTATTTTTGTGAAGATGTAGAAATTCATCGGTTTTTAGAGGAAAAAAATTTAGTTGATACATGAGTACTTGAAAATGCCGACAAGAGTTTCATTGAAACAAGTTGTATGTAATAAATGAAACAAATAAAATAGCGACTGCGGCATATAAATGCGTTGTTTAAATTCCTCCATTTTAAAATATTCTAGTCGTTGCATTCCTTATAGAAAATATGTCTGATTCTACACTTAAACTAAATTAAGCTAAGTACAAAACATACACACACCCTAACGTCAGAGGGAGTGCTAGAATCTCCAGCCGGAGCGGCCGCGTAATCCGTGACATAGAGCCTCAGACCACGCGGCCAAGCCTGATAAAGATGCGAACACATGTTTTACTTTGTGCTCCATCCGAAATATTATACCATGTTGACGCCGAAGTTTTGATGGTATCGGTTTTACATCATAACGAAAGATTGTTTGCAGCAGAAGGTATCTAAAGTTCATACGTGAAGCAAGGCAATATTATTATCTGAAGAAGAAGATGACGACTTATATCGTCAATAAACAAAGATTTGTGATGTTTGCTTGAAATCCTAAAAACGTAAGGTGTATACATTACGAACTGTAAGTTCGCTTTCAATCAGACGAAACATTCCAGGTAATCGTTTTTATTTTCCTTTTTATCATTCTTTTTTATTTCAAAACCGTGTTGTCAGTCTGTTTGTTTGAACGTCTGCCAAAAACGTACTACATAGGGTTTTCAAGGTAAATTGAGAATATCATGGGGCAATATAGAATCTCTCGGATCATATAAAAAATGAAGAGATATCGGCTTCGCCTTTATACATAAGGTAAATTGTTGCTGTGTTTTTGTGAGCTCATTTGTATTGCATGCAAATCTACAGTTTTGTTCCGATCTTGATGAAATTTTGCACACACGATCTTCAAACCAAGCAGAAGGTCCCTACCGTTGTTAAGTATCAAGTACGACACATTGTTCACGAGATGTGACGTCACAAAGAACGAATATTTGCACATTCCCTCCTAAACCTCTAGACCAATTTCAAGAAAATTCCTTACCGTAGGGTAACAATTACTGTAGGGATAAGAACCTACTATGCCAGTGACACAACTGCCCAGGTTATTTTCAATAGTAAAGACAAGCCCCAGCTAGTGGGCGGTAAATATCTAGGAAATTGGTGTTCTTTAAAGTGCATTGCTCGATAAGGATGTCGTCCTTGGAGTTTTTTTAGGTGGGTGTATATTATAATCTCTTCATAAAAATCTATGGCATAGCCTTTCTTCATTGTGTGGAGTAGTGTCAGGTTGTTTTCGATGCTGTCTGCCTTGTGACCGTTGCGTATAAGGTGAGCAGCAAACTCGGATCTGCTTTCAACGTTTTTTTCTGCCGAGTTCTGCGTGTTCCTTGTTACGCGTTTTGAACTTGCGTCCTGTTTGCCCGATGTAGCATCATTTAAAATCAGAAGTGAATATTATAGACGCCCCCCTTTTAATTTGTGTCCTGTTTTGTATTTATGTCATGTACTAGAAGACGCAGATGTGACGGTTGCGATTTGCACGCGATTTGTATGTTATATTTTTAAAGATATTAGTTAGTTTGTATGCGACCTGGCTACTGAGGGGAAATGATACAAAGTGTTTCTTACCCTCTTGCACGTTTTGGTCAATTGGTTCTTGCTGGATTTGGCCACACTGAAAATATCGTCTACGATCGTACTATGATACCCGTTATTCCGTGCTATGTTTTGCAGCCAGCTAAGTTCTTTTTCTACTTCATTGTCTTGCAGTAGTAGTTTGAGGAGTCTTTGAAACGGAAATAAGCCTTTTTATATTGAGCAGGGTGACAAGATGCAGCCGGGATAATGACATCAGTAGATGTTTGTTTGTGGTAAGTACCAAAGGTATGTTCCTTTTGAACCGTGTTGATGGAAAGATCTAAGAATTTAATATTCTTATCATATTGATGATCACCGGTAAATGAGATGTTATTGTCCATTTCGAAAAACGCGTTTGCAAACCGGTCTATTTCTTGTTGGGGCCACAGAATAAGATGAGAATATCTTCAACATACCGTTTGTAGTACTCTATTTTAGCGATACTTTCAGGGTGGTAATTAAAGAATTTGTTTTCTAGATAGTTGACGAAAATATCTGTCAGTGTACTTTGCAAAGGAGACCCCATTGCCATTGTAAACCTATTCCTCCACATTATATGCAGATTCTGTTATATTTGAAATAACGCGGAAGTGTGAGCTTAATCGTGTGTACTACATGCTTAAGGTATACATGCCAAATTAATGCACTTATTTTTTGACATAATTGTATTACATTTTTATGTGACTGGATGCTACATTAATATTTAATGTAATCGCTTACAACCTGAACTATGTAATTGTGACACCCTGTCGCTTTTATGCTTTAGCTATAATGTTACGTAGCCTAAGATTTACATGTTTACTTCACTTAATGATACTTTGTTCTTGTGCATAATATGTCAGGTCTTGTTCACTGAAAAATGTATCCATACCTATTATAATGTTGACAAATTGTGTTATCCACTATGCTCAACGATTTTACGATCCTGTTAATGCGTGAGTTTTGCTTTATTTCCTAACATTAGGTCTTTGATGTATACTTTGTTCACTTACTTTTATACTTTGACAAATAATTGTTGTTGTTCCACATTTTTATTGTTTTCATAATCCATCCTGTTATTTTCGTAATGTTTACATACTGCTTTCTGTAACATGTCGCCATGACACCTTGTCAAAGATATAACCTATGATGGTTGCGTAAGATATATTAATTTCACACCATGTAATCTTTGATCATCGCTAATTTTATCTCATTGACTGATGTGTTCAATAGCTGTGTTAGGTTCTCTTGTAATAGACCTTGGTTCAACATCACACAGCCTGGCATTGCTTTTATGTTTTTAACCAAGACTTGATGCCTAGTGACGTCTTATTTATTTTTATTGCGTGACATGCATGCCAGTATGCATAAGGAGGCATGTAATGCACCTGTTTAATCAGTCTGTCTAGTTAGTAAGTACTTACTGTATGAAACTACTGGGTTATTTTATGTATTTTACTTCAGCTTGTGTACAATTCTGCATCTGTATTTTTATTTAATAGTCTTCCGTGAAGATGGTTTATGACCGAAACCGGTAGAAGTTTGAAAAATAATAAACAGCTTATAGTTTACAGTATGCATTTCCGCAATGACTTATCTTTTGTCACTAAACGAGTATGTGATGACGCATTTACTTCACGGTCAACAGCTAAGTTATTAAAGAGCACCCAACAGTCATCGCCTACGCCACGTTCCCCTGTTCCAACCTGCTTGGTTCTGGGCGTTTGAATTGTCGCTCGAAATATATTTCTGCTCAATGATGACATTATGAGACAATCGAATTTCTGAAGTGTTTTAACTCGGGCAGACCAAGATTACGGTTCATTACCTTTTTGTGCATAACACAATGCTAAGAAAGCATTTGAGGAAAAAAAACGTATAATTTTAATTTACGCAAGAAATGCTAAGAAAAATTGGAAAAAGTGTTTAATTTCAATTTACGCCAGCAATGCTCATTTCAAGAGAATATCGAAGAACATATTAAAGGCAAAAATCTTGACTGACGAGCAATTTGGCAAATAGGTACAGATACTAAGAATAATTCTAGACGCTGGGTTGTATCTTGCAGCGACATTAATTTCCAGTAAGATGTGCGTTTGCCATGACGGTACACCAACCTCAAGGCCAGACATTCGAATTCATCGGCATGGACTTCAGGTCGTTAGTACCGTTTTCTAGAGTATGGCGCGGCGAAATAGCCGTGCGCACTAGGGCGCTTTGCTACGGTGCGCGCGACCATAACACGTTCTGTGGTGTCGCACAAGTACAAAGTGCGCGCCACCTACTTTCGCCGCGCGCCGCCATGCACGCACGGCGCGGCGTTCTCACGACGACAGCCATGAGCGCCCTCTGCTACAACTTCGCTCGTAGCCACCACTGAACGACATCGTTCACTTGGGACTGAGATAGGAACCAGCTAACACTTCGGAATCAGATAGGCACCAGTGAAGACTTGGCTATCGGATAGGCATTAGGCAGGCCTCTAGCTCAACTATGTATCAGCATTCTGCAGTACTGAGCTATGTAAAAGTTAAGTATTGTATAAATTCTGTGCAATATATATCTCGTTCTAATTTACTCTAGTGGTTCTAGTTTCTGGCTGCTCCCCTCCGTACCTGCACCAGCGTGTCGGTCTCATTCCACTCGGCCACCGACACCTACGACGAGGCTGGGACACAAAAGCGGCGACGAAGTTGGGACACAAAACGTTCATCCCCTATTTCACCCCTTTAGGGATGGGACTATCAAAAAATCGCTGATGTCTACAGTGTAAGATAAACAACGTGTAAAAAAATTGAAGTTTCTATCGTCTGTAGATTCACTTTTCAGCGCTGTATTCTGCCTTTTAAATACGGATCGAGAACGCGAAATTTGTTTCTTACGGCTTGACAATTTTCTTGGAAGTTATACTTATCAGACTGCAATATGCACTTATTTTTCTTTATTCGTAGGCTTGTTCCAGAAAAATAACTGAAGAATGTGCTTTACGTTTCGCTGCATATAACCTATTTGCTAGTATAGTGTCAAAAGTCATCGCCAGTGTTCAGTCCGAAGTTTATATAAGGTGACGACTTTCAACCACTATATCTTGCACCCTCTTATGGCTATCGACAGCGAGAGATCGTTCGGCTCCATTGCGTAGTTTTTGCTGAAGACCAACATATTGACAGCCAAACGCAGAATTTTAAATAAGTCGGTAACTTTCAACTCCCTTATCTTTATCAACCCTCTAGCACCAAACTGATACCTACTACCCATACAAATACTGTTCGTTTGGGATGGGTAGTATTGGCTGCAGAGTGAAATACAGGCACAAACACCCCAATTTTTTCTATACAGGGTGAGGCAGCTAAGTCATGACACTCATTGTATCTCCACAACGTAATAGATACTCAGACTCCGCTTGGGCAGTCAATAGAAGAGAATACCTGACATTTCATGTTTGTGCTATATTTTATTACAGAAATGCGAGGCCATTTTTTTATGGAACCCTTTGTTAAATTTTAGCGTAACAAAATGACATTAAAAGACGGTTTCAGATATGTCTACATCACAATATTTAGGCGAATAGTTTTAGAGACACAGATATGTTCTCCTATCGTATTCGGACTTGGAACCGGCGTTGTCAAATGCGAACTTTCCTGTTGTGTAGACTACACGGTAAACGTCGTACAAGTTCGCCCTTACACAAACAACGCCGCTTCGATGGACGAATACGATAAGGGAACGTATATGGGTCTCAAAAACTATTCGCCTAAATATTGTGATATACACATATTTGAAACCGTCTTTTTAAGCGCAAAATGTTACGCTACAATTTAACATAGGGTTTCATTAGAGGTGTCCTCATAGCTCTGTAATAAAAAATAGCATAAAAATGAAAAATGATGCATTCAAGTAGCCCCTGTCCTTGCAGTTCACTGTCCGAACGGCAGCTTTGTATCTGTTACGGTTGGGGCGATTCAAGGTGTGTTACGACTTAGCTGCATCACCTTGTATATGTAGATACCACTATGTAACAGAGGAAAAAGAAACTGTCGAGCAATGTTTTTACTTGCCCAGGACAATGTGCATCATCCATTTTGAAGGAGAAAAAGAAACTTTTTGTTCTTTGGGAATTATTCCCACACTTGATTCGGAGAGGCAAGCGTTTTTAAAATAGGCAGGCCACCAGTTTTTAAAGGCTAATACAGCAACATTATCAGTAGTTTCCACTTAGTATTTATTTGATGCCTTTTTTATCATTATGGCATACTCTTCAGGTAATTAGATCCGGTCATTACGTCTTACAAATTTTTTATGGTCCCAAAATCTCTATCATTTGGAAGAAAACTATGCCCGCGTATAGGGAAGTAATGTTTCATCTTCCTAAATCTCCCAGTTGATACAAGTGTTCAACAAAAGCGAATCATTGGGTGATTTTTGTTTTGAGACAACAGACCATTGCGCGAGTGTCAAGCCGACATTTACGCTTAAACTGCGCGACGTGGAGCTGAGGAACGCCGGTAAGATGGATGGATGGATGGATATGATGTTATGGGCGCACGACAACTAGGTCTTTAGCGCCCGTACAAAATAATTAGGCGATACGTGTGACCTGATTAAAATAAAATGAAGACAAATAGGGAACAGAAGAGAAAGTAGCCAAACGATAAGAGGAATGAAGCAAAGACCCAACCAAACATGGCAAGGTAGGAACAGTTGGTGATCGTTGAAGGTTTACAGACGTACTCAAAATTCCATGCCAGAGGAGTGGTGGGCTAACCATTCGTTAACGTCCTAAAACCTCCAGCCTAAAAGCTTAGGCCAGAGTCCGGAAAGTTCACAGAAATTGAATACTTTCGTCACACTCTCCTCGTCATCAGCCAAAACAGAGGGCAGGGGACCACAAAGAGCCACCGCTGCACTGGTAAGGCAGAGCCTGTCGTTGTATGCGTCACATCGTGTCTTTGTGGACGCGCGGTAGCCAGGCAGGAAGCCGACACACAGAGAAAGGCACGAGTTGCGAGAAGCGCCTACCGCCACGCCCGGCTGCCCTTGCTACACTTCAGCTGCGTCGGCGTCTGATAAGGCAGGGACCGGAAACAGCCCGAACAGCAAGCAGCCAACGGCGACACCGACAGCTCTGTCAAACACCGCCCACGCACACGTCGCAGCGAGTCACTTCCTGGAACACCAGAGCGAACGTGGCAACTCGCGACCGGTGTCTCGGCGTGAATCATAGCACTCTGCCCCTGCAGGCACCCGGCCACGATCTGCTGTGAGTCACTGCAGATCACGTGCGAAAGGCTGGTCCGGATGGAATACCAGTTCGGTTTTACAAAGACTATTCTGCGGCATTGGCCCCCTACTTAGCTTGCATTTATCGCGAATCTTTAATTCAGTGCAAAGTTCCTAGTGATTGGAAAAAAAGCGAAGGTGACTCCCGTTTATAAGAAAGGAAAGAGAACTGACCCACATAATTACAGGCCAATATCGTTGACATCAGTTTCATGTAGAATTTTAGAGCATATTCTCAGTTCGAATATAGTAAATTTCCTTGAAACGGGAAAGCTTCTTTCCATGAATCAGCACGGGTTTAGGAAACATCGTTCATGTGAAACTCAGCTTGCCCTTTTCTCACATGACATCTTGCGAGCCACGGATGATGGGCAAGAGTTCGGATTGTGTTTTTCTCGACTTCAAAAAGGCGTTCGACGCGGTGCCACACTGCAGACTACTAACGAACATGTGGAATAGGTTCACAGATTTGTGACTGGCTGGAAGACTTCCTAAGTAATAGAACGCAGTACGTTGTTCTCGACGGCGAGTGTTCATCAGAGACGAGTGTATCGTCAGGCGTGCCCCAGGGGAGTGTGATAGGACCGCTATTATTTTCTATCTATATAAATGATCTGATGGACAGAGTAAGTTGTAATTTGCGGCTCTTTGCTGATGATACTGTGGTGTATGGGAGCGTGTCGTCTTTAACTGACTGTAATAGCATACAGGATGACTTAGACAAAATTTCTAGTTGGTGCGAAGAATGGCAGCTAGCTCTCAATGTAGAAAAATGTAAGGTGATGCGCATGAGTAGGAAAATCAATCCCATAATGTTCGAATACAGCATTAGTAATGAGCTTCTTGATGCAGTTGCGTCGTTCAAATATCTAGGCGTAACATTGCAGAGCGATATGAAATGGAACGAGCATTGTAAGGACAGTTGTGAGTAAGGCGGACAGCCGACTTCGGTTTATTGGGAGAATTTTGGGAAGATGTACTTCACCTGTAAAGGAGACCGCGTATAAAACGCTTGTACGACCACGTCTTGAGTATTGCTCAAGTGTTTGGGACCCGCAGCAGATCGGTTTGAAGGAAGACATAGAGGCGGTTCAGAGGGGAGCAGCTAGGTTTGTTACCGGTAGGTTACACCATTGCGCGAGTGTCACGGAAATGCTCCGGCAACTCAATTGGTGATCGCTGGAGGAAAGACGACGTTCTTTTCGTGAATTTGTGTTGAGGAAATTTAGAGGGCCGAAATTTGAAGCTGAGTGTAGTACGATAATGCTGCCACCTACTTACATTTCGCGTAGTGATCACAAAGACAAGATGAGAGAAATTATGGCTCGTACGGAGGCATATAGACATTCTTTTTTTCCCTCGTTCAATTTAGGAGTGGAATAGGAAAGAAAATACCTAGTAGTGCTACAGTGTGCCCTCAGCCACGCACCTTACGGTGGATTGT
Source organism: Locusta migratoria (assembly GCA_026315105.1). Classification (NCBI taxonomy): domain Eukaryota; kingdom Metazoa; phylum Arthropoda; class Insecta; order Orthoptera; family Acrididae; genus Locusta; species Locusta migratoria. The sequence goes on along the minus strand of CM048754.1, from coordinate 43,299,284 downwards.
GGAGTGTGTATGTAGATCTAGACACAGCACACGTCTCCAATACGTGTAACTCCACAGTGGTGTGTCAGCAGCTCCCCTCCTTCCCTTACCCCTGTTGTCTCATCCTCGCTACGTCCATTTCTTCTCCCCATCTTACTGTCCATACGCCCCCTCTGCTCCTCCACTTCCTCTTCCTTCCACCCCCCTCCTTCCCTTACCCCTGTTGTCTCATCCTCGCTACGTCCATTTCTTCTCCCCATCTTACTGTCCATACGCCCCCTCTGCTCCTCCACTTCCTCTTCCTTCCACCCCCCTCCTTCCCTTACCCCTGTTGTCTCATCCTCGCTACGTCCATTTCTTCTCCCCATCTTACTGTCCATACGCCCCCTCTGCTCCTCCACTTCCTCTTCCTTCCACCCCCCTCCTTCCCTTACCCCTGTTGTCTCATCCTCGCTACGTCCATTTCTTCTCCCCATCTTACTGTTCATACGCCCCCTCTGCTCCTCCACTTCCTCTTCCTTCCACCCCCCTCCTTCCCTTACCCCTGTTGTCTCATCCTTGCTACGTCCATTTCTTCTCCCCATCTTACTGTCCATACGCCCCCTCTGCTCCTCCACTTCCTCTTCCTTCCACCCCCCTCCTTCCCTTACCCCTGTTGTCTCATCCTCGCTACGTCCATTTCTTCTCCCCATCTTACTGTCCATACGCCCCCTCTGCTCCTCCACTTCCTCTTCCTTCCACCCCCCTCCTTCCCTTACCCCTGTTGTCTCATCCTCGCTACGTCCATTTCTTCTCCCCATCTTACTGTCCATACGCCCCCTCTGCTCCTCCACTTCCTCTTCCTTCCACCCCCCTCCTTCCCTTACCCCTGTTGTCTCATCCTCGCTATGTCCATTTCTTCTCCCCATCTTACTGTCCATACGCCCCCTCTGCTCCTCCACTTCCTCTTCCTTCCACCCCCCTCCTTCCCTTACCCCTGTTGTCTCATCCTCGCTACGTCCATTTCTTCTCCCCATCTTACTGTCCATACGCCCCCTCTGCTCCTCCACTTCCTCTTCCTTCCACCCCCCTCCTTCCCTTACCCCTGTTGTCTCATCCTCGCTACGTCCATTTCTTCTCCCCATCTTACTGTCCATACGCCCCCTCTGCTCCTCCACTTCCTCTTCCTTCCACCCCCCTCCTTCCCTTACCCCTGTTGTCTCATCCTCGCTACGTCCATTTCTTCTCCCCATCTTACTGTCCATACGCCCCCTCTGCTCCTCCACTTCCTCTTCCTTCCACCCCCCTCCTTCCCTTACCCCTGTTGTCTCATCCTCGCTACGTCCATTTCTTCTCCCCATCTTACTGTCCATACGCCCCCTCTGCTCCTCCACTTCCTCTTCCTTCCACCCCCCTCCTTCCCTTACCCCTGTTGTCTCATCCTCGCTACGTCCATTTCTTCTCCCCATCTTACTGTCCATACGCCCCCTCTGCTCCTCCACTTCCTCTTCCTTCCACCCCCCTCCTTCCCTTACCCCTGTTGTCTCATCCTCGCTACGTCCATTTCTTCTCCCCATCTTACTGTCCATACGCCCCCTCTGCTCCTCCACTTCCTCTTCCTTCCACCCCCTCCCTCACCCTCTGACCCTCCATGCTAGTTTCCTCTTCCCACTTATCTCCTCTTACACCTGTGTCTACATACTTCGCAATCCACCCACAGGTCCATGACAGAGCACTGAAAGATTTGAGAAGGAACACAGCCTCTGAATAGATGGTATTCCATGTGAACTGCCGATATCGTTAGGGGATTCACTCATTAGGGAATTGTTCCACCTGGTATGCAAGATGTATGAGACAGCAGAAATACCATCAGACTTTGTAGCGATTCAAATTCCTAACAAAGCAAGTGCAGACAAATTTAAAAATTACAGAACTATCAGTGGTTCGGAACCCACGTTAAACTGTAGGTCCCCCTATAACTGGCTGGGTAAGTCAGTTCGAAGGTCGGAGGAAGGCAACGGCATACCACCTCCAAACAGGATCATGCCTAGTAAAGCACTGTGGTGTTCAAACCCGTCTTCGGATTGTTGACTGCTTTACCTTACCTTTACCAGTTTAAGAAGTCATGGTTGCAAACTGCTAACATGAATTATTTACAGACGAATGGAAAAACTGGTGGAATACAATCTTGGGGAAGATCAATCTGGATTTAGGAGAAATGAATCGGTCATTTCAAAAAGGTCATTAGTCATGAAAGTAAAATTTTACAGGAGAAGGAAAAAAACGTTCTACAGCATAAACCATTTATTTATTTATTTATTGTTATTTTAATATTAATATTTAGTGAGGTGCCAAGCACTGTGTTGCACTGTGTATTTTTGTTTTGTAAGTAATAGTTTAACCACAATATTAATTTAAAAATTGCTGATTTTTATGACCTTTTTGCAATGAACGATCGTGTGTTGCAACAAATGAAAGCATTACTTGCAAATAATTGCCTATATTATTGAAAAATCAGTTAATATTTAACACAGTAAAATGAAATTTGAATATTATTATCTACAGTAACATTTTTCGCAACATTTGTGTGTTTTATAACATGAAAATAGAATAGAATAAACCAAGTCAATCTTCTTGATCATCGTCTTCATTATTTGTTCCCCCTTCCGTTGCCCATTCTTGCAGTTGGTCGTAAAATTCCACATACTCAGCTGGAATATACCTCTTCACTTTCAGTAAATCTTGTATATTTTGACACTGATCGACAGTTGCTTTCCAGGATACGCCAACTCGATGGGAAGTACAGGAGGCTTATTGAAGCTTTGGAGGGCTGGAATGCCTCTCTGACGAGACCATCGATTAATTGCTCTGGTTTTACTTGCCTAGGACAATGTGCATCATACTGAAATGTCATCCATTTTGAAGGAGAAAAAGAAACTTTTTATTCTTTGGGAATTATTCCCATACTTGATTCGGAGAGGCAAGCCTTTTTAAAATAGGCAGGCCAGCAGTTTTTAAAGGCTAATACAGCAACATTATCAGTAGTTTCCACTTACTATTTACTTGATGCCTTTTTTATCATTATGGCATACTCTTCAGGTAATTAGATCCGGTCATTACGTCTTACAATTTTTTTTTTATGGTCCCAAAATCTCTATCATTTGGAAGAAAAATATGCCCGCGTATAGGGAAGTAATGTTTCATCTTCCTAAATCTCCCAGTTGATACAAGTGTTCAACAAAAGCGAATCATTGGGTGATTTTTGTTTTGACCAGCACACCCGTCAGAGAAGAGATGAAGCTCATTCACATCTTTTGTGATGTACTTCTCGATGTAATTATACAGAAATGAGCACACCTCATTTGCGCCTTTCTTCGCTTCGCTTTCATGGTACACATAAAAGTGTGACTGCTTGGTTTTCATATTATGTACGCCAAAAAAGTCTTAATTTGGGATCCTCTTTTCGCGGTCTTCTGCTCTTGACATCTTGAACTTCGATTAGCCCTTGCAGGAAGATATCTTATTGATTCTTATCACTGAAACTGTTAAAGTGAGCAATGATATCTATCTTCGCGTCATCATTAAACAAAGAAAAACAGTCCTTTTTGAACCTGAAAGAGTCGAAGTTAACAATTACGATAATGCTTAAATTGCATACTATGCAGGTATATGTATTTACTTCCATACAGAAATCAAGTACACATATTTTACTCACTTGCAGTCATCTCCTGTACTCCGACGCTGAATTTTCTCACCTTTCCAATTAACGTATTCTACTTTCATTACTTTTGAATCATGAATAATATTCCTCTTGTACTTATCAGCATTTCTTGTCCGTTTCTTGCCTATAGCAGGCATTTCAGAGTCCGAAGAAGTCGCAGACATAATTACACCTTGACAAATAAGTGGCTTCTGAATGCGACAGTACAACAGTGGATTGTTGCAGTGACGCTAACCTCAGACGACAAAATACGCGGGAAAGCAGCGCAACGCCACCAATAACTTATGTGTTCGATTAAGTACACCACCACATAGTCACTGCAAAATCGGCATGAGTCAATGACTTATGACCTTTTTGCAATGAACGAAGATTTCAAGGGTCGATAGTGACACCATTTGAAAGCTGACTTCTGCCCTTCTTGTACATATGAATGCGGCTACACTTTCCCATCTATTTCCAATGGATAACTCATTTTCGTAAAAAAGTTGACTTATGACCGTTTTGCAATGACTGATTCAACTGTAGGAACACGCGAGGCAATACTCACACTACGACTTATCTTAGAAGATAGATTAAGGAATGGGAAACCTACGTTGTTAACATTTGTGGTTCTGAAGAGCTACATTGAACATGTAAAAATAAATAAATAAATAAAACAAAATAAAAACAGACAGAAATTATTACAGTCGAAGAGCATCAAAGGGCAAGGGGTCGCAGTGATTGGGAAGGGAGTAAGGTAGGATTGTAGCTTTTCCCCAGTGTTGTTCAACTAGTACATTGAGCAAGCTTTGAAGGAATAAAGGAGAAATTTGGAGAAAAAATTAAAGTCCAGGGAAATGAAATAATAATCTCGTGGTTTGCAGACGACATAGTAATTCTGTCAGAGACAAGAAGAACAAGAAGACCAATTGAATGGAATAGACAGTGTCTTTAAAGGAACGTTTAAGATGAACATTAACAAGAGTAAAACAAAGGTAATGGAATGTAGTGTCAGAAAATCAGACGATACTGTAAGAATTAGGTAATGAGACAATAAAGGTAGTCAATGATTTTTCTTATTTAGGTACCAAGATAACTTCTGATGGTGGAAGTAAAGAAGACATTAAATGAAGAATGGCTATGGGATGAAAAGCGTTTCTGCAGAAACGAAAATTGTTAACATGGAATATTTAGTAGAAATGTTGGGAAAGGATTTGTCTGGAGTGCAGGACTGTATGAGAGTCAAACGTGGACATAAGTTGTTTAGACAAAAAGATAGATTCTTTCGAAATGTGGTGCTACAGATGAATTTTTAAGGTTAGATGGGTAGATCACGTAACTAATGAGGTGTTGAACACAAATAGAGAGAAAAGGAGTTTTTGGCATATTCTGACTAAGAGAAGGGATAGGTTGGTGGGACACATTCTGAGACATCTAGGAATCGTCAACTTAGCATTAGAAGGAAGTGTGTGGGGTAAAAATCGTAGAGGGAGACCAAGGGACGAATACAACAAGCAGACTGAAAATGAAGTAGGTTGACGTTAGTATTCTGAGATGAAGAGACTTGCTCGGGACAGGGTAGCGGGGAGAGCTGCATCAAACCAGTCTGCGGACTGAAGACCACAACAACATGATTATTACGATTATAATTTGTGTGTGGCACAGTACGATATTTTGGTGTCTCAGCTGTTCACTTGAGATTTACTTGGCATTTGCTTAGCGCGAGGCACCACGGGGCTACCAAAATAGTGAACAAAAAATAGTTTGTCTCTGAAATGGCGTGTGATCAGCTCGGGCGTCCAGTACAGTTGCACACCTGCGTGGCATGGATAGTATGACGCTATCGACCACCTCTTGACGGATATTTGGCCATTCTCCCACGAGTGGAGTATGCAGCTGTGCAACCGTTGTGGGAGGTGCTGGTACGGCTACAGTGCCTGTGACAAGTGCATCACACACATGATCAACTCCCGCGAAAAAGCTGGCCAGCTTCAAGCTGTGCAGCTGTGTCAGGACGAGCGTTATCGTCCACGAGAAGGAACCAAAAATAATTTAGATAAGACTTCGTATTTGATCAAATGTTCAAATGTTTGTAGAGTTTATGGGACTTAACTACGGGGTCATCAGTCCCTAAACTTACAAACTACTTATGAACTACTTACAACTAAGGACGGCACAAATATCCATGCCCGAGGGGGGATTCGGACCCCCGACCGTAGTGGCCGTGCAGACTGTGACTGGAGCGCCTCAGTCCCCTCGGCCACCGCGGCCGGCCGTATTTGATCCTTAATAATGATAAGGGTGGGGTCAGATACACGATAAACCTGCATGCCTGTCAATTCTACTAAATACCTAGGAGTAACAATTACGAACAACTTAAACTGAAAAGAACTCATAGAAAATATTGTTGGGAAGGCGATGAAAGATTACGTTTTATTCAAAAAATGTTGAAATCTTTGTAACTCTATCGGACCAAACTGCGTGGTCATCAGTCCGTAGCTTACAAACTACGTAACCTAAGGTAAACTAACCTAAGGACAACAAAAAAAAAAAAAAAAATGTTCAAATGTTTGTAAAGTCTATGGGACTTAACTACGAGGTCATCAGTCCCTAAACTTACAAACTACTTATGAACTACTTACGAACTAGGACGGCACAAATATCCATGCCCGAGGGGGGATTCGAACCCCCGACCGTAGTGGCCGTGCAGACCGTGACTGAAGCGCCTCAGTCCCCTCGGCCACCGCGGCCGGCCGTATTTGATCCTTAATAATGATAAGGGTGGGGTCAGATACACGATAAACCTGCATGCCTGTCAATTCTACTAAATACCTAGGAGTAACAATTACGAACAACTTAAACTGAAAAGAACTCATAGAAAATATTGTTGGGAAGGCGATGAAAGATTACGTTTTATTCAAAAAATGTTGAAATCTTTGTAACTCTATCGGACCAAACTGCGTGGTCATCAGTCCGTAGCTTACAAACTACGTAACCTAAGGTAAACTAACCTAAGGACAACACACACATCCATGCCCCAGGGAGGACTCGAACCTCCGACGGCGAGCAACCGCGCTCTCCGCAGCAAGGCGCCTTAGGCAGCTTGGCTACTCCTCGGCGACTACGTTTAATTGGCAGAACACTTACGAGATGCAACAGTTGTACTAAAGAAACTGCCTACACTACAGGTGTGCGTCCTATTTGTCATGCCATGTAGACTGCCAGCCCGCGCGCGGTAAGCAATGTTGTACGATTACTATAGGGTTAAGGATATGTATTGAGAGGTAACTGTGACAATGGCTACAGGAGTAGCGTCACGTTATTGTGTGTGTGTGAGGTCTTATGCGACCAAACTTCGTGGTTATCAGTCGCCGGACTTACACACTAATTACTAGATTAACTTTAACTTACTATTACACAAACACCCATGCCCGAGGGAGGATTCGAACCGCCGACCACAGCAGCCGTGAAAACCGTGACTGGGGTGCCGCAGACCGCTCGGCCACTGAGCCGGCCATCACGCTATTGAGATCGATTCTACCCGGAAGTACCTAAGCGCTGGCAGCCGAAAGGGGGCGTTCCTTCGTCTAGTTAGGAGTAACTTGTTTGTCCTGGAAGGGCTTTTAACACTTTGACTGCCAATCACGTCGATTGACGGGCTACGGAAAGTTCTGTAGATTGCCGATCACGTCATCTTCGTTTTATGCTTTAAACACAAAATCAAGTTCATTGACGGGCTAGATCTATCTTAAATTGCGTTGCTTGGTAAATCTAGAATCTAAAGCGGCCTATAGATCTTGTAAATTTAGTTTTTAAATTGGCTGAATGGTCGCATTCATTGTATGAAACGGGGCAGGTAGGAAGGGGGTTGGAACACTTGCGGGGCCCTTGGGGCAGCTGATGGCTTTTCCTGGGTACAGCCACACCAACAAGTCTAGCACTGCTGTTGTCAAGTTTCCACACTGTCAACATAACACGAAACTCAGTGAAATTGCACAACCCTTTGCAAGCTGAAGAGCAATATAGTAACTTGTTCTAACTACATATTAATTCGTTAAGTGTTCCTCCTGAAAACAAAAAGGTATTTTAATAGTGATAATGTTTGGAGAGTTATTAAGACATTCTCTGCTACTACAAGACGATGACTTTCCACAATCATACCTTGGCAGGATGAACAGGATTTCTGGTCAGGTGAGTAAAGGATTATAAATACAAAATCAGTTGGGGGTATCACAGGAGTAGGATTGATAATGAATAAGAAAATAAGAATGCGGGTAAACTACTACGACCAGCACAGCGATCGAATTATCATTGTCAAGATAGATACGAAGCCAACACTGACAACAGTAGTACAGGTTTATATGCCAACTAGCTCTGCCGATGATGAGGAGATCGAAGAAATATATGAGGAGCTAAAGGAAATTATTCAGACAATTAAGGGAGAGGAAAACTTAATTGTTATGGGAGACTGGAATTCGGTAGTAGGACAAGGAAGGGAAGGGAAGATAGTGGGTGAATATGGTCTGGGCAAAAGGAATGAAAGAGGAAGCCGCCTGGTAGAATTTTGCACGGAACATAATTTAGTTATAACAAACACCTGGTTTAAGAATCACAAAAGAAGGTTGTATACGTGGAAGAGACCAGGAGACACCGGGAGATACCAGATAGATTTTATAATGGTAAGACATAGATTTCGGAACCAGGTTTTGAAGTGTAGAACATACCCAGGGGCAGATATAGACTCTGACCATAACTTGTTGATTATGAACTGTAGGCTGAAACTGAAGAAACTACAGAAAAGTAGGAAAATAAGGAGATGGGACCTAGATAAATTGAAGGAACCCGAAGTTCTTAAGAATTTCAGAGGGAGCTTCACGCAACAATTGATAGAAACAGAGGAAAATAAAACAGTTGAGGAGGAATGGGTAAAATTGAGAGATGAAATAGTGAAGGCAGCAGAGGACAAAATAGGTAGGAAGGCAAGACCTACAAAGAATCCTTGGATATCACAGGAGATACTAAATTTAATCGATAAAAGGAGAAAGTATAAAAATGCAGTAAATGAAACAGGCAAAATGGAGTACAGACGACTAAGAAATGAAATTGTCAGGAAGTGCAAAATGGCTAAGCAGGAGTGGCTAGAAGGCAAATGCAAGGATGTAGAAGAATGTATAAATAGGGCAAAAATAGATACAGCCTACAGGAAAATAAAAGAAACATTTGGCGATAAGAGAAACAGCTCTATGAATATCAAGGACACTGATGGAAAACCAGTTCTCAGCAAAGAAGGGAAAGCTGAAAGGTGGAAAGAGTATATAGAGAGGCTCTACAAAGGAAATGAACTTCGAGACATTATTGTAGGGAGGGAAGATGATGTAGATGATGATGAAATAGGAGATACTATACTGAGAGAAGAATTTTACAGAGCACTGAAAGATCTAAGTCGAAACAAGGCCCCTGGAGTAGATGATATCCCGTCAGAGCTACTGAAGTCTGTGGGAGAACCAGCCATGACAAAATTGTTTCACATTGTGTGTAAGATGTATGAGACAGGTGAAGTACCCTCAGACTTTAAGAAAAATGTTATAATCCCCATTCCAAAGAAAGCACGTGCAGACAGGTGTGAAAACTACAGAACCATCAGTTTAATAAGTCATGGTTGCAAAATATTAACACGGATTATATACAGAAGGATGGAAAAGCTGGTAGAAGCCGACCTCGGGGAAGATCAGTTTGGGTTCAGGAGAAATGTAGGAACACGGGAGGCAATACTCACTTTACGGCTTATCCTAGAAGATAGATTAAGAAAAGGCAAACCAACATTTCTAGCTTTTGTAGATTTGGAGAAGGCTTTTGACAATGTTGATTGGAATAAACTCTTTAAAGTTCTGAAGCAAGCAGGAGTAAAATATAGAGAGCGTAAGGTTATTTACAACTTGTACAAAAACCAGACAGCGGTTGTCAGAGTTAAAGGGCATGAAAGGGAGGCAGTGGTTGGGGAATAAGACAGGGTTGTAGCCTTTCCCCACTGTTGTTCAATTTGTACATTGAGCAAGCTATAAAGGAAAGCAAGGAGAAATTTGGAGAAGGAATTAAAGTTCAGGGTGAAAAATTAAAAACATTGCGTTTTGCCGACGACATAGTAATTCTGTCAGATACAGCAAAGGACCTGGAAGAGCAATTGAATGGAATGGACAGTGTGCTGAAAGGTGCATATAAGATGAATATTAACAAGAGCAAAACTAGGGTAATGGAGTGCAGTGTAAGAAAATCAGGTGATGCTGAAGGAATTAGATTAGGTAACGAAACAATAAAGGAGGTAGAGGAGTTTTGTTACTTGGGCAGTAAAATAACAAATGATGGTCGCAGTACAGATGATATAAAATACAGAATGGCAATGGGTAGAAAGGCGTTTTTGAAAAAGAGAAATTTGTTAACATCGAATATTGATTTAAGCCTAAGGAAGGCCTTTCTGAAGGCATTTGTATGGAGTGTTGCCTTGTATGGGAGTGAAACATGGACGATAAGCAGTGTGGACAGAAAGAGGATAGAGGCTTTTGAAATGTGGTGCTACAGAAGAATGCTGAAGATTAGGTGGGTGGATCGCGTAACTAATGAGGAGGTACTGAACCGAATTGGGGAGAAAAGAAATTTCTGGCATACCTTGACTAAAAGAAGGGATAGATTGGTAGGACACATTCTTAGACATCAAGGAATTGTGAATTTAGCGTTGGAGGGAAGTGTGTGGGGTAAAAATCGCAGAGGGAGACCAAGAGACGCGTATAGTAAGCAGATTCAAGTGGATGTGGGTTGTCGTTCTTATGAGGAGATGAAAAGGCTTGCTCAGGATAGAGTAGGGTGGAGAGCTGCATCAAACCAGTCTCTGGACTGAAGACCACAACAACAACAACCTCCTAAATGCATATTATTCAGAACACTAAGCATATCAAGACACCTGCGCAAGCAATAAATATATTATGCATCCTGCACAGATACGTTGATGTATCTGTTTGATAGTAGTTTAACCCCACTATCACGCAACTTCCATCACTTTAAAATAGCTACTATGCTTTTTAATAGGAGACGCAACGTTAAACCTTCAATTAAAAAACGTTAATAATAATGAGTATTTTACATACTTCAAGCGTTTATTCGTAGACCCCAAAACGATTTGGCTGTATTCGAATTACAAATACATCTAAGAAATGTATGAAATACGGAATGTGTAAGGGAATGTCACACACCGGAAAATGCTAAAGATAAATTCTATTTTCTATCACCGTCATATAGAACCATTTTTACTCCGAACTTGGCATAAACCAACAGGGAGAAACAAGTTGCAAGACTTCCAGGAAAAATGAAGCGAAATTGGCAGCCAATAGTTGGTTATAAATTACATTGCCTGTTAACTGTATAAATATAAATTATGGAATACGCGGAACTCCTGTTCAGTACAGTCAAAAAGGTCTAAGGTAATAGGCAGTGGTTTACAATCAGATATCCGTATCACTCTCCTCCTCAAGAAGTCTGTGTGAAGATTTATATTCAGAACATTTAAGAAAAAGGTGTTGAAACTACAAGAAGCAGCTCATTTACTCAGGAAGGGAAAACGTTATTGTACTCGTAAATTTGAATGGCTGTATCTCTTGTAGTAATATTCATTTTTTGATAAAATGTTAAAATCCAATATACCAGAATTTTGCTTCTCTAAAGTCAGTGCCAACTTTTTTTGTCGAAATTTTTGCAGGAAGTAGTCGTGACGAGATTTCATACTTCTGTGCATTAATATTATCAAACATGTAATTTGTGTCACAAATTGCGCGGCCGGTCCGATCGGAGGTTCGAGTCCTTCCTCGGACATGGGTATGTTTGTTTGTACTTTGCCTAAGTTATTTTAAGTAAGATTAAGTAGTGTGTAACTCTAGCGACCGATGACCTAAGTAGTTCGGCCGCATAAGACTACACATATACACGTAATTTATTTTACTACAGCTCCACCTCGCTCGGTGGACCTTTCCGTGAATACGGCACAGAGAGCGACTGAAGGGCGTGGGGCAGGGGTGGTGTATCGCTACTTGTGGAACACCCTGTCCACTACCTGCAGCGTCCGGGTCTCCCCGCAAGTGTCTACACATTCCCTTTCCCCGCAAGTGTCACTCCCCGCAAGTGTCACAAATTCGGTAGGAAGTGTGCGTTCGCTCACTCAGTAGGTAAACGAAATATTCTTCCAGAGAGTCCTGAGGGGTGACCGAGAAAGAGGGGCGGCAAAGCAACGTATCGCAGTGATTCTACAGAGGGGTGGACGTAAACAGACTGTTTGCGAAGTGCAGACGTTTTTAGTGGGGCCCTTGGCGACGGAGATCTGTGTAATTTCGATACTGTCTGTTCAGTTCTGGATTTGTTTTCTTGTGTCGTGGACAGGGACCTTGTTGCTCATTGGAAAGACTAGACAATGCTCTATGCCAGACAGAAGGTAAGGGAACCAAGTGCAGCTCGTCTCCTCGTGCAAGCAGACTGTCTGGCATGCTGTCAAAGTGTTAAAGTCCTGGTCGGAGAACGGCGGCGGCCTCGTCGTGAAAGCCGCGCAGTGCTGGGGTACGGAGTGGGAGATGTAGCGTTGCGCAGGTCGGTAAACATGAAAGGCAAACATCCGGCAGCGGCAACAGCACAAGTCGGCAGGACTTCAAGACGTGTGTCAGACCATCGCCGCCGCCGTGGCCTGGTTTGCTGGCGCGGGAAGCCATCACTAGCCCAACGCCGGCGGTCGCGGGTCTCCTAAACAAAGGCTGACCCCACACTGACTGCCAGTTAAAAAGTATGCTTTGGTCAGGCGAGTGTCAACAGCCGTAATATATTTCATAAAATGCTTTTTCATAAAAACCATCAGCTGTTTATTAAAAACCTTATAATCTACCAGTTTCGGTCATGGATCATCTTCATGGATAAAAAGGTGTTAAAACAGAATGGTAAAATGCATCAAATAAAATACATCCATCTGAGACCAACAGGAGTCAGTACAACTAAACGTGTTAAAATTACAGTGGTCATCTTAGATAAAACCTATCAGTCCAACATAACATAAAAGGTAAGAACAGACTAGTCTTAAGTAGTTCTTACCTTTTATGTTATGTTGGACTGATAGGTTTTATCTAAGATGACCACTGTAATTTTAACACGTTTAGTTATACTGACTCCTGTTGGTCTCAGTTGGATGTATTTTATTTGATGCATTTTTACCATTCTGTTTTAACACCTTTTTATCCATGAAGATGGTCCATGACCGAAACTGGTAGATTATAAGGTTTTTAATAAACAGCTGATGGTTTTTATGAAAATGCATTTTATGAAAGTTAAAAAGAACGCACCGAAAACAGCGCTCCTTTGAGCCAGGGTTGCCAGATTGGACGAAATATGGCCATCTGGGCTACCTCAGTTAGAGTTTTGCGATATTTAAAGAAACTAATGCGAATATCGCCATTTGGGCGATATTTCTCCCAAAAATCTTCAATTTTCGGTCATGTAATTTTTATTATTTGATTTTATTTTCTGCTTTACGTTGCTTTCCAATTGCTTTGGTTATGTAGCGACGATGTACAACTAATGTAACTTAAACAGGCTTAACCTAAGGACGAACACAACATTTGTGCCGAAGGGGGATTCGAACCCCGGCATGAGCGGCCTCGCTCACCGAAGCAGTTGACTCTAAATAATGAGAAGTGTGAAGTCGTCCACTTGAGTACGAAAAGAAAAATCCGTTAAACTTTGTTTACAAGATAAATCAATTAAAAGTTAAGGCCGTAAACTCCACAAAATACCTAGGAATAGCTATTACTTCTCACCTAAATTGGAAAGAACAGGTAGATAACGTCGTGGGAAAGGCGAACCAGAGACTGCGTTTTATTGGCAGAACCCTTAAAAGATACAACAAAACAACAAAAGAAACTGCATACACTACTCTTGTTCGTCCTTTTTTGGAGTATTGCTGCCCAGTGTCGGAACATCATCAGGTGGGTTTGACGGAGGACATCGAAAGACTCCGAAGAAGGGCAGCTCGTTTTGTATTGTCACGATACAGGGGAGACAGCGTTACGGAAATGATACAGGATCTGGGATGGGAATCATTACAACAACGGCGCTTATCGCTGCGGCGTGGGCTACTTACGAAACTCCAGTCGCCAACATTCTCCTCCGAATGCGAACTATATTGTTGACTCCCACTTACATAGGTAGAAATGACCATCAGAATAAAATACGAAAAATCAGAGCTCGAACAGAGAGATTCAGGTGTTCTTTCTTCCCGCGCGCTATTCGAGAATGGAATGGGAGATAAATAGTATAACGGTGGTTCGATGAACCCTCTGCCAGGCACTTAAATGTGATTTGCAGAGTATCCCATGTAGATGTAGACGCCTTAGTACGCTCCGCCACTCCCGGCCGGCATAAATATTTTACGTTTTCTGTGCTTTGCATGTAAATCACTTCAAATTTCAATTTAACGCGCATGAAAATGCCAGTTAAGACGCAACAAGTATTAATTTTTCTCGTTTACTAATACTGTACTCAACGAACTCGTAGACAATAATTAGTACAATAATTGTTGGGAGTCTCTCAATTTGTGGAAACCACTCATACCGGTGGTCAGAATATAAGGGTTTAAGGGATTGCTGCTGGCCGCGGTGGCCGAGGGGTCTGATGCGCTCCAGTCACGGTCTGCACGGCCACTACGGTCGGGGGTTCGAATCCCTCCCCCGGGCATGGATATTTGTGCCGTCCTTAGTTGTAAGTAGTTCATAAGTAGTTGGTAAGTTTAGGGACTGATGACCCCGTAGTTGAGTGCCATAGACTATACAAATATTTGAACCTTCTTAAGGGATTGCTGCATGTCATTAGAGCTTAAGTCGGTAATGTAAACTAAAGGCGATCACCTTTAATTACACATAGAAAGACAAGCCGCTTATAAATAATGTTTCTACTAGCCGAATACAGACAGTTCTAGATGAATTTGAATGCTATCTAGCCGAAACTTGAGTTAAACAGTTTACGTGCAGTTTATCATTTTTATATCAAATCCACTGCAGTCCATTCCACTACTTGTTATTGCGAGTTTCACTAACAGTCAAAATGCAAGTAGTGTAATTCAGCTCGAAGAAAGATCGCCGCTCTTGACATTTACCGACAAAATCTCGCAACATCTCGTCGATTGCAAAATTCGGTGTTGCAAACATGCTGAAGCTATTCATATCAAAAATTTATACAAGTGTATAAAGTGACACCTCTGCGAGTAGCAGCACCTCCCAAGCAGAGATGTCAGAAAAAGACGTATGCGAAAGGTTCAATATCATTTCGTTGGATATGAGGAGTACTAACAAAAGTAATCTAATCTCACCTTAATTTCAGTTTTACGTTGATTTGTATTTGTGAGCTTACATACGATTAATAAATTCAAATTCTACATGTTCAACAAAATTCATTTTTACATATATGGCGACATTGGGCTACAGCAGCGCCACAAGTGGAGACTTTGTCCAACTAGTTAAGCCCTGCTTTAGGATCTAGGGGTCCTAAGAAGACTGTTGTTGTACCATTCACAAGGAAACATATCCAACACTCAAGTTGGAATCTAAAGCTACCTGTGAAGGGGACAGTTAAATATCTAGGGGTTACCCTAGATGAGAAACTGACATGGACCCCTCACATCAGGAATATTTGCTCCAAGGCAAAAGGTACTTTAGTAAGTACCAGGAGAGCTTGTGGCAAAAATTGGGGCCTGAGCCCCAAGGGTATGCACTGGATATACACCACAGTGATTAGACCCAGGATCACCTATGGGGCGGTCGTGTGGTGGAAGAAGGTAGATCAGCAGGTTGCTGCTAAGGGGCTTGGTAAGGTGCAGACACTAGCCTGCTTAGTCATAACAGGCGGAATTGGCAGCACACCAACTGCTGGGATGGAAACCATGTTGGATATGCCCCCATTACACCTTTGGGTCAAGATGGAGGCAGCGGCTGTTGCATACAGACTCAAATGTGGCAACAACTGGAACTCTTCGGGATATCCAGAATCACACACTAAACTAGTGAGTGAGGTAGCCACAGCCTAAGGGATGTTTCCAGAATGAGGCGGCATCGTGAGTCGTGTCGGGATAGCAAAGACGGTAGTGCGCTTGCCCACGAAAGGCAAAGGTCCCAGGTTCGAGTCCCGGTTCCGGCACACAATTTTAATCTGCCAGGAAGTTTCATATCAGCGCACACTCCGCTGCAGAGTGAAAGTTTCATTCTGGAAACATCCCTTAGGCTGTGGCTAAGCCATATCTCCACCATATCCTTTCTTCCAGGTGTGCTAGTCTTGCATGGTTCGCAGGAGAGCTTCTGTGAAGTTTGGAAAGTAGGAGGCGAGGTACTGGCGGAAGTAAAGTTGTGAGGCGGCATCGTGAGTCGTGTCGGGATAGCACAGTCGGTAGTGCGCTTGTCCACGAAAGGTAAAGGTCCCAGGTTCGAGTCCCGGTTCCGGCACACAATTTTAATCTGCCAGGAAGTTTCATATCAGCGCACACTCCGCTGCAGAGTGAAAGTTTCATTCTGGAAACATCCCTTAGGCTGTGGCTAAGCCATGTCTCCACCATATCCTTTCTTCCAGGAGTGCTAGTCTTGCATGGTTCGTAGGAGAGCTTCTGTGAAGTTTGGAAAGTAGGAGGCGAGGTACTGGCGGAAGTAAAGTTGTGAGGCGGCATCGTGAGTCGTGTCGGGATAGCACAGTCGGTAGTGCGCTTGCCCGCGAAAGGCAAAGGTCCCAGGTTCGAGTCCCGGTTCCGGCACACAATTTTAATCTGCCAGGAAGTTTCAGGTCTAAAATTGTTGCAGAATATCACAGGGTTCTGGTGGAGCTAGGGGAAAGCATTAGAGTAAACCTATTGTGGGTCCCTGGCCACTCGGGGATCAGTGGCAACGAACATGCTGACAGATTAGCCAGGATGGGGGCAGAGACTCCATTTATTGGACCGGAACATGTCCTGACAAACACCAAGGCAATGATCAAAGTGGAGCTACGTAACTGGCTCAGAAGACAGCACGTAGAATATTGGACCAAAGTGCATCAACAAAAACATGGCAAGGAAATGATGCCAAAGCCATGTTTTAAAAGAAGCTCTACAATCCTGGGTCTGAACAGGAGAGAGATTAGACTCATGGTTGGATTGCTGACAGGCCATGGGAATTTCAAAAAACACCTACATACAATGGGAATAACAGAAGAGGACCCTAAATGTAGGATCTGTGATGACGGTGATGAAACTGCATCACATCTAATCTTCGAATGCATTGCATTGGAGAGTAAAAGGCACAGAACATTTGGGACAACCAGACCCGAAGAAATTGTGTCTAATAAAGAACTGGTAAAGGGACTCCTTGCACTGTTCAAGGGCATTGGTTGGCTTTACTAGACATACAGAGAGCGATACCGCACAATAAACTTAGTTTCGGTGCGGGCAGTGGCGGGTTCGACCAAGACTGTTTTGGCTTCCCTGGAAAAATCAAATCAAAGCCCTGCATATGCAAAGAAGCGACAGTTTGTTGTGTGAACTAGCTGAAAACCCGGCGTTGCTCGGGTATTTATTTATCTGTTCAACCTTTGAGTTATCACTTGTCATACCCCTTCTGTGTCTGTCCGTCTCATTCTTCGTAAAAAAAAGTCATTTTTATGAAAGAGTATTCAAGAAATAAAGCTGTCTGGCATAATGTACAAAATAATAACTGCAGAAAGGTAGTCATCAAGATACAAATGATGTGGAACTACAACACATTCATTTAATTCAAGACTTCATGATAAACAATATTTATGGTTACCGTTAAATGGGGTGGTTTCGGACACCGCGGTGATTTCAGAGGATATGGTTTATGTGGTGTCGCACAAGTCTAAAGTGCGCGCCACGTACTTTCGCCGCGCGCGCCATGCACGCACGGCTCGGCGTTCTTACGACGACAGCCACGAGCGCCCTCTGCTGCAACTCCGCTCGTGGCCACCACTGAACGACATCGTTCACTTGGGACTGAGATAGCAACCAGCTAACACTTCGGAATCAGATAGCCACCAGTGAAGACTTGGCTATCGGATAAGCACTAGGCAGGCCTCTAGCTCAACTATGTATCAGCATTCTGCAGTCAAGAAGTATGTAAAAGTTAAGTATTGTATAAATTCTGTGCAATATATATCTCGTTCTAATTTACTCTAGTGTTTCTAGTTTCTGGCTGCTCACCTCCGTACCTGCACCAGCGTGCTATCTTTATTCCTGTGTCGGTCTCATTCCACTCGGCCACCGACACCTACGACGGAAACGAGACACAAAAGCGGCGACGAGGCTGGGACACAAAAGTTTATCTTCTGTTTCCCACTGCATAGAAACGAAATAGCGCTAACTTCTAACAAAGCGCGCTGTTTATTTTATGCACTAAGGCATTCGGTATAATGTTACAATTTATAATTACTACACTACAAAGTGTACTCTCTGAGAATTTTACAGACAGTGTACACACGTACAGCTGAATGTACCTTCTAAATTGTATCACAGTACCAGACAATAGTTCATGAGATATGCGGAGGACGTAAACACTAACTTTCATGGAAAACCGCCCCATCACGCAGCAGGTATTAATCTATTACTTGTTAAGTTGTAACTACAATCGGAAGAGATTCTACCAACATACAGCACTTATAAAATGAATATATACCTGCAAAATTATACAACAGTACAACAGATAATTTAGTAAACATGATATCATATACACTGCGATGGGTAAAAGCCGGCCGCGGTGGCCGAGGTGACTGAGGCGCTCCAGTCACGGTCAGCACGGCCACTACGGTCGGGGGTTCGAATCCCCCCTCGGGCATGGATATTTGTGCCGTCCTAGTTTGTAAGTAGTTCATAAGTAGTTTGTAAGTTTAGGGACTGATGACCCCGTAGTTAAGTCCCATAGACTTTACAAACATTTGAACATTTGAACATTTGATGGGTAAAAACCTGTGACATGATGTAGGCACGTTTGAAGGCATTTCTTATTTACTGACAAGAAATGTTCAAATGTTTGTACAGCTTATGGGGTCATCAGTCCCTAAACTTACAAACAACTTATGAACTAGCTAATACTAAGGACGGCACAAATATCCATGGCCGAGGAGGGATTCGAACCCCCGACTGTACTGGTCGTGCAGACCGTGACTGGCGCGTCGCAGACCGCTCGGCCACCGCGGCCGGCTACTGATAAGACTCCTGTATTCAAGTCAGCTTGACGAAATCCCTGAAAGCTGACAATGCTGTTGACAACTTTGGCCTGTGAAACGAACGCGATTGTAGGAGAAATTACAGCTACATCTACATCCACATACATACCCTGCAAATCACATTTAAGTGCCTGGCAGAAGGTTCATTAACCACTTTCATATCCTTTCTCTACCGTTCCATTCTCTAATAGCGCGCGGGAAGAAAGAACGCCTAAATCGTTACGTTTTCGATCTGATTTCTCTTGTTCTATTGGGATGCTCATGTCTCTCTAAGTAGGTGGGTGCTAGTAAAACATTTTCACATTCAGAAGTAAATCGCACAATTGGGGAGATATTCCGTAAATACGCAATTTCATAAGAAGCCGCTTGTGGGGTACAATGTCAAAAGCCTTCCGAAAATCCAGAAATATGGAATCGATTTGAGATCCCTTGTCGATGGCACTTATCACTTCATGTGAATAAAGGGCAAGCTGTGTTATGCAAGAGCGATACTTCCTGAATTCGTGTTGCCTATTGGTTAATAGGTCGTTCTCTTCGAGGTAGTTCGTAATATTCGAACAAAGTATATGTTCGAAAATCCTACTGCAAATCTACGTCATTGAGATAGGCCTACAAGGAAAAGAAGAGAATGAAAAGTCGTACATTCAGCGAATGCCATTATTTCCGACATATCTACATTTTAACTTCAAGAGAGTGGAGTTTGCAGTGAGTCTTGCATTTAATATAGCGATTATTAAATCACAGGGCAGTCTGCTAAATATTTCGGAGTGGATTTCAATCTCCGTGTTTCTCTATATCGCTTGCTCAAGGGTGGAAAAACCAAAGAATTTATTCATATTAGCTGCTGAACATCTAACCATAAGTACTGTTTATAATCAAGTTTTAAATTAAATGAATGTTATATATCATTTGTATCTTCCTGACTACTTTTCATTGTTTGGACACTGCAGTTATTATTTTGGACGTTATGCAACATATCATTATACAGAGTGTAACAAAAAGTTACGGCAAAACTTTCAGGAAACATTCCTCACACACAAAGAAAGAAAATATGTTATGTGGATATGTGTCCGGAACCGCTTAATCTCCATGTTAGAGCTCATTTTATTACTTCTCTTCAAATCACATTAATCATGGAATGGAAACACACAGCAACAGAACGTACCAGCGTGACTTCAAACACTTTGTTACAGGAAATGTTCAAAATGTCCTCCGTTAGCGAGGATACATGCATCCACCCTCCGTCGCACGGAATCCCTGATGCGCTGATGCAGCCCTGGAGAATGGCGTATTGTATCACAGCCGTCCACAATACGAGCACGAAGAGTCTCTACATTTGGTACCGGGGTTGCGTAGACAAGAGCTTTCAAATGCCCCCACAAATGAAAGTCAAGAGGGTTGAGGTCAGGAGAGCGTGGAGGCCATGGAATTGGTCCGCCTCTACCAATCCATCGGTCACCGAATCTGTTGTTGAGAAGCGTACGAACACGTCGACTGAAATGTGCAGGAGCTCCATCGTGCATGAACCACATGTTGTGTCGTACTTGTAAAGGCACATGTTCTAGCAGCACAGATAGAGTATCCCGTATGAAATGATGATAACGTGCTCCAGTGAGCGTAGGTGGAAGATAAGGTCTAACATGGAAATTAGGCGTTTCCGGACACATGTCCACATAACATATTTTTTTTCTTTGTGTTTGAGGAATGTTTCCTGAAAGTTTGGCCGTACCTTTTTGTAACACCCTGTATATTCTTCCATAATTATAATATGCTTAAAAAAGGAGATGGACAGAGAGAAAGAGAGAGAGAAGGGATAGGAGAAGTTCTAACTCGAGGCTGGAATATAGATTTATAGATCTTATAAAGTAGGCTGTATTTGTGTATGTGGGTATGTATGATCAATATCTCCTTCTGTACTACTAGACAGATTTCAACCAAATTTGGTACACATGTTCCTTACTATGAGGCAACAATCGCTGTTGAGGTAAGAACCACCTACAACACATACGTAAGGATATATGACGTCATAAACAATGACAGTAGCATGCGATAATATTCTACATCTGTTCCTAAACTAATAAACCGATTTGAACCAAATCTGTTACAAATATTCTTTAATGTCAAGAATCATTCGCTATGGTTGCAAAAACCACCTATGATTCATAGTTCATATAATACCACGTCGTAAACCTTGAAAACTACCCCATCTTGTAGCGCGTGATAGCGCGATTTCGTTCGTCAACTAGGTTTGACAACGAGAGCACTTAGCAACTTGCAATAAACTTTCAACATAATTTCAAATCCTTACGAACCTTTTCCTCGCTGATAACACCAACAAAATGATGAAAGGAAAAACGTCATTTGTCATGACGTAAGTTATTACTTTTATTTTTTTAACAATTTTGTATATCAGCCAATCGGTTGCGTAATTTTTAGTTGCTTGACATAGGTTTCGTTGCCACTAGGAACAACTTCATCAGAAGAATAAAAACAGTTACATGAAACACATTACGTCAAAAATATTACGAGCAGGAGCTAGGTCAAGCACCTAAAAATTACGCAACCGGTTGGCTGATATACATAATTGTTAAAAAAATTGCATTATGTTTGCTGTTAATCGGCCATGTTCAAAGTTGTTATTACTTTAACACTGTAAATTAAATTCGCGAGACAATCCACAAGCACTACACACACAAACCACTGAATGTTCCTTCGATACTATATCACAGTTCGACACATAGTTCATGAGACATGAAGTCATAAACAATTTGGTTCATGAAAAACAGCATCACCACGCATGAGGTTTTGATTTATTACGTATTTACTGCTAACACCATTCAAGACATATTTTGCAGACAATACGCTCATATACCACTGAATGTACGTTCACATTTACATCATAATAGAACAAATATTTCAGGAGATACGACGTCATAAACGATGAAATTTGCGAATAGCTGCTACATCACGGGCTGTTTTACACATCTCCTTCTAAAATAATGGACCGATTTCAACTGAACTTGGTACACACATTGCTTACTATCAGACAACAAAACTACCTACGACACATATTTCGGGAGATATGACGTCGTAAACAATAAGTCACAAAACAACCCCATACGCGACGCGTGCTTTACGAGACTTCATTCATCCACTGTTTATTCATCGCAGACAGTTTCCTAATATTACTCTCTACAAATATGGAAAATTATATAATTGTACAAACATAGTCAAGTACATATGATGCCACCGTAAGGTGCGTGGCGGAGGGTACACTGTACCACTACTAGGCATTTCCTTTCCTATTCCACTCCCAAATTGAACGAGGAAAAAAAGAATGCTTATATGCCTCCGTACGAGCCCCAATTTCTCTTATCTTGTCTTTGTGATCTTTACGCGAAATGTAAGTTGGCGGCAGCAAGATCGTACTACACTCAGCTTCAAATTCCGACTCTCTAAATTCCCTCAGCAGAAATTCACGACAAGAACGTCGTCTTTCCTCCAGCGATCCCCAATTGAGTTGCCGGAGCATTTCCGTGACACTCGCGCATTGGTCGAACCTACGAGTAACAAACCTAGCTGCTCGCCTCTGAACTCCTTGTATGTCTTCCTTTAAACTGATCTGCCGCGGGTCCCAAACACTTAAGAAATACTCAAGACGTGGTCGTACAAGCGTTTTATACGCGGTCTCCTTTACAGGTGAAGTATATCTTCCCAAAATTCTCCCAATAAACCGAAATCGGCTGTCTGCCTTACTCACAACTGTCCTTACATGCTCGTTCCATTTCATATCGCTCTGCAATGTTACGCCTAGATATTTGAACGACGCGACAGCATCAAGAAGCTCACTACTAATGCTGTATTCGAACATTATAGGATTGTTTTTTCTACTCATGCGCATCACCTTACATTTTTCTACATTGAGAGCTAGCTGCCAATCTTCGCACCAACTAGAAATTTTGTCTAAGTCAACCTGTATGCTATTACAGTCAGTTACAGACGACACCCTCCCATACACCACAGCATCACCAGCAAACAGCCGCAAATTACAACTTGCTCTGTCCATTAGAGAATCATTTACATAGATAGAAAATCATAGCGGTCCTATCACACTCCCCTGGGGCACGCCTGACGATACACTCGTCTCTGATGAACACTCGCCGTCGAGAACAACGTACTGCGTTCTATTACTTAGGAAGTCTTCCAGCCAGTCACAAATCTGTGAACCTATTCCATAAGCTCGTATCTTCGTTAGCAGTCTGCAGTGCGGCACCGCGTCGAACGCCGTTTTGAAGTCGAGAAAAACACAATCCGCCTGTTGCCCTTCGTCCATGGCTCGCAAGATGTCATGTGAGAAAAGGGCAAGCTGAGTTTCACATGAATGATGTTTCCTAAATCCGTGCTGATTGATAGAAGCCGACGGACAGGTATGACGATACAGACAAGACTGGAAAAATGCGTGTATACCCGGGCAACACCGGGTTTCGCAGGTAGTAAATAATTAAATACCCGGGCAACGCCGAGTTTTCAGGTAGTTTTAAAATGTTTTCTAGATTTCATGAAGTGCATCTTGAACCATCAGCTGTTTTATTAAATCCTTAAAATCGAGTAGTGTCGGTCCAGGACAATTATCATAGAGAAACCATACAAAAATACAAAATAAAATAATTAATGTACACAATAAAAAAGTAAGAAGCAAAATAGGACACAGGATAAAAATGAGGAAATATAATAATTTGTGTTGGAAATACTTACAAGGTATTAAAACATCGTAGTCAACAGTATTAGATAAAATAGATCTGGCTGAAAACAGCAGAAGTCAGATCCACTAAAATTACAAACGTCATACTAGATTATGATACGTATGATAATCATGTATGGCGTTTGTAATTTTAGTTAATGCTCTTGACTAACCTGTTTTAATATCTTGTAAGTATTTACAACACAAAGTAGTCTGATACTTCCAGTTTTGCATCCTATGCGTGCTGTTTTGCTTCTTACTTTCTTTTTTATTGTGTACAATAATTATTTTATGTGTAGTTTATGTATGATGATGGTCGGTTCCGAAACTAGTCGATTTTAAGGATTTAATAGAACAGCTGATGGTTAAAGATGCATTTTATTAAAAGCTCGACGGCTGTTAGCACTCATCTTAGCAAAACTTTGTTTTCCAGATTATTTAGTCTTGCAGTGTGGCAACACTACTGAGAATAGGGTACACCTGGACACACAACTATGCTGTGTGTCGTCTGTCACTATTTTCGAAGCGGCAGTGAAGGAAACTCCAGAAATACCTAGGAATTTCTATTCTTTCAGACTTAAACTGGAAAGAACTCGTAGATAATGTCGTGGTACAGGCGAACCAAAGATTGCGTTTTATTGGCAGAACCGTTAAAAGATGCATCAGAACAACTAAAGAAAGTGCATACACTACGCTTGTCCGTCCATTTTTGGAGTGTTGCTGCCCAGTGTGGGATCCTTATCAGGTGGGTTTGACGGAGGACATAGAAAGAGTCCAAAGAAGGGCAGCTCGTTTCGTATTGTGACGATACAGGGGAGATAGCGTTATGGAAATGATACAGGATCTGGGATGGGAATCATTACAACAACGGCGCTTATCGCTGAGGCGTGGGCTACTTGCGAAACTCCAATCGGCAACATTCTCCTGCGAATGCGAAAATATATTGTTGACTCCAACTTACATAGGTAGAAATGATCATCAGAATAAAATACGATAAATCAGAGCTCGAACGGAGAGATTCAAAGTGTTCTTTCTTCCTGCGTGTTATTCGAGAATGGAATGGGAGATAAAATAGTATAAAGGTGGTTCGATGAACCCTCTGCCAGGCACTTAAATGTGATTTGCAGAGTATCACATGTAGATGTAGATGTAGACGCCTTAGTACGCTCCGCCACTCCCGGCCGGCATAAATATTTTGTTTTCTGTGCTTTGCATGTAAATCACTTCAAATTTCAATTTAACACGCATGAAAATGCCAGTTTAGACACAACAAGTATTACTTTTTCTCGTTTACTAATACTGTACTCAACGAACTCGTAGACAATAATTAGTACAATAATTGTTGGGAGTCTCTCAATTTGTGGAAACCACTCATACCGGTGGTCAGAATATGAGGCTTTAGCGGATTGCCACCGGCCGCGGTGGCCGAGGGGACTGAGGCGCTCCAGTCACGGTCTGCACGGCCACTACGGTCGGGGGTTCGAATCCACCCTCGGGCATGGATATTTGTGTCGTCCTTTGTCTTAGCTAGTTCATAAGTAGTTTTTAAGCTTAGGGACTGGTGACCCCGTAGTTAAGTCCCATAAACTATACAAACATTTGAACATTTTTTGTGAATGCGGGCAGCCAGGTGAGGTAGTGTAAAGAGTGTAGAGTAGTGTAGAGTGTAGATGCAGACTGACCTGCCGCTCGCTGAGGTCGAGCAGCAGCGCGATCTCGTAGCGGCGCAGCCTGGTGAGGTAGTTGGAGCGGCAGAACTCCTCCTCGAGCTGCCGGATCTGCGCCTTGGTGAACGCCGTGCGCTCCTTGCGGGACTTGCCAGACGCCGTCGTTGCCGCAGAACTAGCCGAAGTCTGACGGTCTCCTCCTGTAGGCCGAAAAATACAAAATAAAATAAAATAAAATAAAAATCATAATGTGTACAAAAACTGAGGGTAATTTCCAAAAAAAAAAAAAATGTTCAAATGTTTGTTAAGCTTATGGGACTTAACTACGGGGTCATCAGTCCCTAAACTTACAAACTACTTATCAACTACTTACGAACTAGGACGGCACAAATATCCATGCCCGAGGGAGGATTCGAACCCCCGCCCGTAGTGGCCGTGCTGACCGTGACTGGAGCGCCTCAGTCACCTCGGCCACCGCGGCCGGCTGGGTAATTTCCGAACGATGGTGAACATATTGAGCATTTCCTGTAAAGAACATCATCTTTGTTTTGTCTTAATTTAATTTGTTATGCCAATTATTGCATTCCTGATCCGATGGAGCGCCATTTATGGAATTAACTGCTTCCAGTTGCTGCCCTGCTATAGTGTAGCTAAATGATAAAGGATCTTTCTTTCTGTGTATTCGCAGCACATTACACTTGTCTACATTGAGATTCAATTGCCATTCCATGCATCATGCGTCAATTCTATGCAGATCCACCTGCATTTTAATAGGGGAGACCGGGGCACGTTTTCCACCTTTTTACATTTTTATTTTTGTACTTTTTATTTTTATCGGTTTTGAGGTAAACAGCGGATCATTATATTTCCTACACCTTTGTTTACAGTCTTGTACAGATATTTTTCAAAATAGTAAATATCATTCTTGGTAGCAAATGGTTTTGTCTGACCATGTTGCGCTGGAAAATTTGCCCCGTATATGGGGCAAGTTTTCCAGCTTACTTAAAATGTACAGGGGCAAATATTCCAATTATACTTTCAATGTTAAAACAGAGATAATTATCTTGATCTCACTAAATACGCATTATTATCATGAATTTACAATACATTACAAAAGAGGATAGTAAAAATAGCACATTAAATAAAAACAAATGCTATTTAATGGTTTTACAAAATGTGACTTAAATATTTTACAAATACAGACATTTTTAACAATACTTATACTGATTGTCTGAATCACAATGTAAGCAAACAAAAAATGGAACATTCCGTTTCGTACAGTCTCCATGCGCCCATTTCGTGCACTGTACACACTTTTCATTTGCTTTAGACTTGGCGTAAGACTCAAAGCAATAAGGAATATGTGCCCCATATAAACTCGGAAAACGTGCCCCGTCGCCATATTCGGAACTATAACACTACGTCCATGAGTAACAGTGTAAGCTATTTACAAAACAAATGCACAGTTACGTGAAGAAATAAACCCACTTCTAGTGTGTGCAATCTCAAAATAATAAGTTTAACGCTAGAATGTTTATTTTAAGTTTCAATAAAAACGCGAAAGTTTACTCACATTTGCAAAAATGATGAAAACAGCCCTGCCGACGTTGTGACTGCTGGTACAACACTGAAACTTTCGTAAATGAAGCGTGCTTTGTTGCTACTTCCTACGGTATCGCCGGTGGTAACATGTAGCGGTTTGTTTCGAAAATAAACGGATTTGGAAAACTTGCCCCTATGGAAAATGTGCCCCGGTGTCCCCTACAATTTTCCATTTTTACAACCTCTCTATATACTACAGCATCATCCGACAAAAACTTCAGTGAACTTTTGATGTGATCCGCAAGGTCCTTCATATACTGGGTGATCAAAAAGTCAGTTTAAATTTGAAAACTTATTACATCACGGAATAATGTAGATAGAGAAGTAAAAATTGACACACATGTTTCGAATGACATTGGGTTTAATTAGAACAAAAAAAAAAAGTTCAAAAAATGTCCGACAGATGGCGCTTCATCTGATCAGAAGAGCAATAATTAGCACAACAAATTAAGACAAAGCAAAGACGATATTCTTTACAGGAATAGCTCAATACGTTCACCATCATTCCTCAGCAATAGCTGTAGTCGAGGAATAATGTTGTGAACAGCACTGTAAAGCATGTCCGGAGTTGTCGTGAGGCACTTTCAGTTCCGTCGGAAGATTCACTCGCATGACAGTCATGTTTAAACGACTGTATTACAGCACCGGTGCATACACTGTTACCCAAACATTCAATACCAGATTAAGCGAGGCTACAACCTATGACCTAGAAGGATTTTAGCAGTGAATGCTTATCATCTCTTTAATGTTTTTAATCCGTCTTTTTTTTTTTTTTTTTTTTTTTTTTTTTTTGTTCTAATAAAACCCCATGTCATTTCAAGCATGTGTGTCAATTTTTACCTCTCTATCTACATTATTCCGTGATTTATTAAGTTTTCCCAACTATACTGACTTTTTGATCACCCGGTACAATTAACAACTCTTAGAATAACTCCATAGTTGGTCAAAATAAAAACAAGAATAGTGGTTTACTTTAAACAGTGTGTGTCGTGTTATGTTAACAATCTGCAGCAAAATTAAAATAAATCATTGCGTACATGTATAGGCCTATATTTTCATTACTACCTCCCTGTGAGCATAACTATTTCTAATACAAATCTAATAGTAGCTTTTATTCTTAACGTTTCGGCGTACTTACTTGTTGTTTGACATTTATAAGGCACCTTCTACGCCGATTTATGTTTGAAGAAAACCGATAAAAGAGCGCCCATATATGCTATAATTTGAGCAGTTTGGGGCTGCAAGCAACCATATCACACCGCGAAACAATAAAATAAAAAAAAAATTGCTGATTCACTTCGCTGCATCACACGAAACATACAACACTGACGTAGGATTGGGAATCAAAATGGCGGATTGCTCAGCTCGGTATATCGAGTTTTTTACTCCTGGAGTTACGTCACGACGGGCTGGTGTGCTTGCCTGGTTGCAGCGCAGATAGGGGCAGGCAAGCTGGGAGGAATATTCGTTCTCCTCTGATTGGAACACGCAAGGCAGTTCTGAGGCAACGGTTATCTTACAAGATACGTTAGGCAAGGGGAATCCTACGTCGTATTTGGAGGAGCTTCCGAGAATATCTACTAGATGCACTGCTTAAAACTCTGAAAGTGACAGTGCTAAAACAAAGGCAGTGGACAACAGTTATAGCTGATGACGCACGAGAAGCTGCTCGAGTTTTGCGTTTTATCAACTTGGCCAACTTATCAAAGGATATTTAACCCTTTTAATTGTCTTTTATCTTTCGTTTTTAGCCTTTTCTTGATGTTCTAACTGGCAGTTATCAAATTTTTTTTTGAGATCTAGCGAATCTCTGTTCTTGTCTGTGCGCTAATGACCTTAGCAGTTGTGCGCCACAAAAAAAAAAAAAAAAAAAAAAAAAAAAAAAAAAAAAAAAAAAAAAAAAAAAAAACTGTCGGCTTTGACCAACTACGTCATATGTGAGGCGCATCGTTTCAAATCGTATTAAGTTCACTAGTGCACAAAATTGAGTTTCATACATTTTTATGTAGTTTACATAGCGATCTTTCATGCTGAAACTATATACGATTCATCGGCTAGGTCGTAGTAATAACTTCTCTACAAGTCAGCGTCATTCTTTTCGCTGCAAAGATACCTCGCTGATCAACCCTTTATTATTTCCTCTCTGCAAAGAAAAAGATTTTCACTTGTTTTCATTGTCTTTAGATCCGTTGTCTTGGAAGGACGTAGGCATTCCTGCTCATTCAATTCTACAACTGTTAATGTGAGTAATTTGTTTTTCGAGATTAATAATGAATAAAGTAGGGCTAAAGTTTACTAAAATGGTTTTAGTCATTTCAGCTTTATCCCTATCCATATGGCGTTAATGTTCAAGAACTTAATCTTATACTGATTTGGCCACCATTATGTCAAAAAAGTATCATGTACAATCGGTTGCATAAATTCGTCAGTAAATAGCGGCAATTCCTTACTTCACAGTCACAGTACCGGAAGAGCCTGCAATCATTCGATCCCGTCGCATTTTATTTCTTTTCGAAGACCGATAAGTGAACATAAAAATTATTCTTTCTTCACATTGTTGTAACATAATCCTGATTATTTTACATATTCCGATTGTGCATAGCTGATCCAAATCACTTTAGGAGTAAGTTACCAATAAATAGATATTTTAATTTCAGCATAGTCGACAGTAATCTAGTACAACAGAGAAAAAATAAGAAACCATAAGAAAAAGAACACATATAAGTTAAATAAGGAAAAATAACCCAAATTAATAAAGAAATTATCAAGTTAAAAACAGGAGAAAAATAATATAAAAAATAATTCGATATAAAAGGAATAGGTTGTTCCTTACAAATTAATTTAATAGCATCACTAAAAGGTTGGGGAATACCTAAAAACCCAACCTTATTTGGACCTTTTCGAATCTGAATATAACCTAATACTTTACGCTCCATTAAAGTCAAAAAAGCAACTCTAATTAAAACACAAATAATTAATAATAAAAAATTTAAAACAAACATAAATAAATCATATATTATCAATACTATTTGTAGAAAAAATCTACATAAATCCAGCATCGACTAGCCATACGAGGTAACTTCATTCCTAATTTTTATAATGCTACTAGCTGCCCCATGTACAACCTTTAAATTTAAGTTATGAGTAAAAGTATATTCATTTAACAATTTTTTGACCATTTTCCACCACCTTGACTTTCGAATAAATTATACCCGTAGATTAAACCAATTCTTATAGGCGGAAGCATTATAATGCTGCGAAATCAGAACGTAACAAACCGGATTCACTAACAGCGTAAATTGCGTCAGTAAAGTAAGTGTTGTTTGAAATCGTATTCAGTCCACTGTAGCGAGTGTTTCAAATCGTATTGAGTCCAGCGTGAAGCCGTGTTGTCACTTTGCTCTGACAGCTGGCGCGCTATCTTCAACAATGCTACGCATTAATACTCACAGTTATATTGTGAACTTTGTGTAAGACAGTAGTTTTCCGATTATGGAGGAAGAAATTGCTGTTGGTGATAATACAACGGGAAGTCGAAAGAGGGGGAAAAACATGCCCATCAATTTAAATCTGAGGCAGTTAATGTTATTCTATAAAGAAACAAATACAAATACTTAGTTATATATTTACCACAGTACTCGTTTTTTATTTGTATATTTTACAAATTATTAGATCGAAGCATGTTAAGTGCAACACATTTTCTTTAAAATTGAAGAACTCAAGAGAAAATTTATTTTACTTTTTCACGTACCTAAAAGTACAACTCAAATTAAACAGCTGCAAAATTTTAAAATTTGTTAAATGTTCCTCAGATTATGAGTAATCAGTTTTTTGCTTCTCCTGTAAAATTTAGTTTTTTTTTGGACATAGTACGATTTGAAACGATGCTCCTCATCTGTGTCTCACAAGATACGCTACGTAGATGTATCAACTACCAAAACAGACACTATCAACGAGGTAGGGTTGGGTTGTTTGGGTGGGATAGCTGGAGTAAACTGCTAAGGTTATCGGTCCCCCAGTTTGCAACCGTTAAACGAAAATAACCACAGATACTTATTTCAATGTCACAGTAAATATTTTTCTCCAAAATTTCCTTGATGTTTTGAAGTGCACAGGTTGGCTACAAATGCAGAAACTGTTTCAGTTCGTTGTCGAGACCGAAGAAAACCGTATCTAACATTTATTGTATAAATGGAAAACGTGATACAAAATTAAACATCAAACGTTAGAGTGGTATCACAGGTACACGAAATACAATTGTATAACATACATTTATTTATTAAATCCTGTTGTCTTAGGAATGACGTCCATAAAGGTAAATTATAGAAGTAAAACCAGGTCTACATCCAAAAATTGATGTAAATCGTTACAACCGTTATCGAGATATACGAAATGTATACAGCATGTGTGAAAGACGAGGATGACCGCGCTTCCCTCGGTAGCTTTTTCTTCCCAAGATGGTGTTTTGTTGGAAAATATATTACGAGTTACATACCGTACTGATTAAACATCCACAGTTTTCGATATTACTGCGTACGAACTGGTCATTCAAATGAAAAAATCGTGAGTGCAATTAAGGATACCCAGGTATGGTTTCCCTCGAAAGGAACATCTGACTTTAAACTCCCATAATCGGCGCTAGGACCAAGTGATAAAAGACCGACCGAAAGAGTGGGTTCCATACGTTGTTTCAAATATGAAAAGTTGCACATTAGAGAAAAATTAGTTCGTCAGCGAATCATTTACTGCAATTTCTCGGTGTTATATATCTGTAAAGAAGGGCATTATAGGATTCATACAAACAGCTTGCTACATTATGCTAGGTAGTTACATGGAAAAACTTATGGAATCGAACCTTTCGGAAAATCAGTTCGGATTTAGAAGAAATGTAGGAACACGGGAGGCAATACTCAGTTTACGACTTGTCTTAGAAGATAGGCTAAGGAAAGGCAAACCTACATTCTTAGCATTTGTAGATTTGGAGAAATCATTGGACAATGTCGACTGGAATAAACTCTTCCGAATTCTGAAGGTAACAGGGGTGAAATATAGACAGCAGTTATTAGAGTTGAAGGACATGAAAGGGAGGTTGGGGAGGAGTAAGACAGGGTTGTAGCCTTTCCCCAATGTTGTTCAATCTGTACATCGAGCAAGCAGTGAAGGAATGCAAGGAGAAATTTGGAGAGGGAATTATAGTCCAGGGAGAAGAAATAAAAACTTTGTGGTTTGCCGATGACATAGTAATTCTGTCAGAGACCGCAAAGGAATGGACAGTGTCTTTAAAAGAGGGTATAAGATGAACATCAACAATAGTAAAACAAGGATAATGGAATGTAGCGTCTGAAAGTCAAGCGATGCTGAAGGAATTAGATTAGGTAATGAGACAATAAAAGTAGTAGATGAGTTATGTTATTTGGGTAGCAAGATAACTTCTGATGGCCGAAGTAGAAAAGATATAAAATGCAGAATGGCTATGGGGAGAAAATCGTTTCTAAAGAAGTGAAACTTGTTGACATCCAATATTAATTGAAATATTAGGAAGTCCTTTCTGAAAGCATTTGTCTAGAGTGTAGCATCGTATGGGAGTGAAACGTGGACGATAAGGAGTTCAGATTAAAAGATGATTGAAGCTTTTGAAATGTGGCGCTACAGGCGAATGATGAAAATTAGATGGGTAGACCACGTAACTAATGAGGTGTTCAACCGAATTGGGGAGAAAAGGAGTTTCTGGCATATCCTGAGTAAGAGAAGGGCTAGATTGGTTGGGCACATTCTGAGACATCAAGGAATTGTCAACTTAGCATTAGAAGGAAGTGTGTGGGGTAAAAATCGTAGATGGAGATTGAGGGACGAATACAGTAAGCAGATTCAAAAGGATGTAGGTTGCCGGACGTATTCTCAGATGAAGAGACTTGCACAGGACAGGGAAGCGTGGAGAGCTGCATCTGACCAGTCTGTGGACTGAAAGAACACAACAACAACATTTTCATTTTTTACGTCGTCGTCACACACGCACATTACACGCGTGGTCACATACTCATTTAGTAACACACAATACGTCACTGCGATGGGTGATGACGTTGTGTCACAGGACGTAGTCACCGAGTGGAGATGGTGCTATTCACTGCATTTTCAAGAATGACATATCTCCGAAAAACAATAATTTTTTACACTATTATATAGACAGGGTGAGGCAACCAAGTCATAACACCCCTTGTATCTCCCCAACCGTAATGCATACAAAGATGCCGTTTGGACAGTGAATTACAGGGAAAGGAGCTACTTGAGTGCATCGCATTTCATGATTATGCTACTTCTTATTACAGAGATATGAGGACATCTTTAGTTTTTTTTTAAATGGAACCTGTTTGCTGCCAGAAGCCCCTGCCACGCAAACCTCACTCACAACAT
Organism: Locusta migratoria; assembly: GCA_026315105.1. NCBI lineage: Eukaryota > Metazoa > Arthropoda > Insecta > Orthoptera > Acrididae > Locusta > Locusta migratoria. The sequence continues at coordinate 43,265,932 of CM048754.1, read as the reverse complement.
CCCTGAACGCCGGGAAGCATACACGACTCCATGCAGGGGACCCAGGAATCAAAACAAACGTCAAGGAAATCTTAACAAACAGAATTATTTGGATGCAAACTTGGACCTCTTCTTGCAGAGGTGCCCGCCCAACCACGACCTACAGGATTCCTACGCCAGGCCGGTGTCCGTCTATATAAGCTCAGCCCGCCCGATTCATCGACGAGTCCTTATTTCGACTCCCATAAATTGTCTCCGGCCAATAAGATCTCGCTAGCTGTCAGCCAATGAGATGCTGCGTCTTTCTTAACCGGAGATTCGCGCGCTACGCGCCCTCACGTAATAAAAATAAATAAATAAATAAATAAAATAAAATAAAAAATAAAATAAAACTTTGTTTAACGTACACCTAACCTAACTTTCACTTTTAAAAAAGTGATTTGTATCGTAGCCTTAAGTACGTTAGGTATGGGTTAAACAAGATTTTTTTTCTGTGAGATTATTAGTCTTCTTGTACATAATGAAGACTTTGTCATTTGTTTATGCTCACGGCCGGCCAAAAGGACATAGTGTCCTAGTAATACATAAAGCTTAGTTTGTATTAGTAATAATAAAATAACAATAATAATTGAACATGAAGTATAGTTTATGGGCCTCATCTGCAAACAACCTTAGATTATCGACATTGTCGAACGCTTTCTCCAAATCTACAAAAGCTAAAAATGTAGATTTGCCTTTCCTTAGCCAATCTTCTAAAATAAGCCGTAACGTGATTATTGCCTCCCGTGTTCCTACATTTCTCCTAAATCGACACTGATCTTTCGCGAGGTTGGTTTTCAGAAGTTTTTCCATTCGTCTATAAATAATTGGTATTAGTATGAAAAATGTAGTAAAATGTATCAATTTGTTTGTATTAACCCTATAATGCTCCTCGTTACAGATATGTAACACCGAGAAATTGTAGTAAATGATTCGTTGAGGAGCTAATTTTTCTCTAATGAGCAACTTGTCATATTTGTAACAACGTGTGGAACCCATTCTGTTGGTCTGTCTTGTAACCACTTGATCCTAGCGGAGATTATGGGAGCTTAAAGTCAGATGTTTCTTTCGAGGGAAACCATACCTGGGCATCATTAATTACACTCGCGATTTTGTCATTTAAATGGCCACTCCATACGTAGTAATATCGAAAGCTGTGAATGTTTAATCAGTACGGCATGTTCATGTTTTTCTAACAAAACACCATCTTGGGAAGAAAAAGCCCACCGAAGGAAGCGCTGTCATCCTCGTGTCTTACACAGGCTATATGTATTTCGTGTATCTAGAGAACGATTGTAACGATTTGCATCAAATTTTTGCGTGTAGATCTGGTTTTACTTCTTTAATTTAAGCATAAAGAAGTCCTTTCTGAAGGCATTTGTCTGGAGTGTTGTCTTGTATGGGAGTGAAACATGGACGATAAACAGTGCGGACAGGAAGAGGATAGAGGCTTTTGAAATATGGTGCTACAGAAGAATGCTGAAGATTATATGGGTGGATCGCGTATCTAATGAGGAGGTACTGAACAGAATAGGGGAGAAAAGAAATTTCTGGCATACCTTGACTAAAAGAAGGGATAGATTGGTAGGACACATTCTTAGACATGAAGGAATTGTGAATTTAGCATTAGAGGGAAGTGTTTGGGGTAAAAACCGCACAGGAAGACCAAGAGATGGATATAGTAAGCAGATTCAGACAGATGTAGGTTCTTATGAGGCAATGAAGAGGCTTGCTCAGTATAGGGTATTGTGGAGAGCTGCATCAAACCAGTCTCCGGACTGAAGACCACAACAACACACACTGAATATCATTTAACATAAGGTACATATTGTTTTACAGAAACATTAACATATTAAAATTCTCGTCTGACTGTTAGGCATCTTTGGGAGTCAAAATATCTTTTCCCCGTAGGAAAAAGACGTTCGACTGCAGCACTTGAAGGTGTAGCGGTAATATATTTTATAAAAAAAGCGATTAAAATATTTCCCCCCAAGAAATACCACGTCGTTAAGTGAGTATTTTTGATTTCATGTGCAGCCACATTTTCATTTATACGCTGTGCTTTACTTGTTAATCATAGTTGGCCTAAGGTCTCCTTAGATTGACTGACAAAATTTAAAAAAAAATTAAAAGTCTAGCACAGACGGTACGTTACAAATGAAAAACGAAACGCATCTGGTGTAAAATATTTATTTAATTGCAGTCAGCGTAAGACGGGGAATCTAATCTAATTAAAATTATAAGCTAATTCCCTGATTTGGTGTGTCAGCCATATTTCGATTCTCGCAGCCTCTATTATCGATTGTTCGCTGTATGCAATTTAAATTTTTGCCTGTCAGCTGTAACAAAGTTAAGTGAGAAAATTGTAATGAAAATAAACTGTCTCCATTCACCACTAATACCTATGGCGAGCAGATACTCCACAAGTTAGAACATTAAAAATACTATTTGTTTAGTACGTCATCTTTGAATGTACTATTAATCAACAGGGACATAAGAGAAACATTTATTTTCGTTGAAACGATCTCGTTCGCCATTGTTATCGCTGATGGAAACAAGAAGTGGTTAACGGAATTAGGACAAGTTAACGGAAGTTAAAGACTCCGTTAATGTTTTTTTAATTAACTTAAAAAGTTAACTTCGTTAGTTAACAATTAATGGATTAACGGACTTGTGGCCAGATCTGTTTGTTTGTACTAAGAGTGAAATGGCAAATCCGAACAACACTACGTCGTTATCGTATCGTATCGTATTTATGTCCTGTTTTGGTTTGCCATAAGGTCTTAGTGGAACAACTCTTCCAACTTACGAGGATGTTTTATTATCTTGTTTCCAAGAGAGCTTAAATATTTCAACACAGTTAGATTCATACAAAAAAGTTTCATTTTCCATAATTTGTAGGAACGTTGCTTATCAAATAGAAGCAATTTTTTGTAAAGCATCCATTCCAGTTGTATCTTCCATAAGAGTTTTTCAAATAATATAATCTTACCACGACGCTTATTATAAATTAAGAAAACTGTAGAAGAGAGACATCAGAATGATAATTTTAAGAAAAAACTGCACTTGTTTGTAGATGAATCCAAATCAAAACTATTTGATATTTCCGCCTGCAAATGCGCTACTATTTACACCTTTGAATGAGAGAAAGACAGAAAGATATCTTTTATGGAGAGAAGATTCATACATGATCAGCGAACATTAAGGATTGCATGCATCGGCAACGTAGATAAAATAATAACAAAAAAAACCTAAAAGAAAGAAGACAGGAAACAAATAGAAAGTGTGTGATAAAATGTTGCTTTTATAAGAGACACTCGTGAATCAAACGAAAATCCTTTGAAGGAAAGAAGTGAGACTGAGTTGTTATCACTTCCTTCTACTTCATCTCAGATAAGAACCAATCTAACACCAAATGATTTTTTAAGTGATCGGTTTCGTGTTTCAGATAGACGTGCAGCTGCTATAGCTTCCAGAAAGTGCACCTGGAAGTTGTATAGCTGAGTGCATACTCAAGTACCTTGAAGCTAATACACACTACTGCCCATTAAAACTGGTACACAAAGAAGAAATGCAGATGATAACGGGTATTCATTGGACAAATATATTATACTAGAACTGACATATGATTACATTTTCACGCAATTTGGGTGTATAGATCCTGAGAAATCAGTACCCAGAACAACCACCTCTGGCCGTAATAACGGCCTTGGTACGCCTGAGCTTTCAGTCAAACAAAACTTTGGATGAGTGGTGTCGCACAAGTCCAAAGTGCGCGCCACCTACTTTCGCCACGCGCGGCCATGCACGCACGGCGCGGCGTTCTTACGACGTCAGCCACGAGCGCCCTCTGATGCAACGCCGCTCGTGGCCACCACTGAACGACATCGGTCACTTGGGACTGAGATAGGAACCAGTTAACACTTCGGAATCAGATAGGCACCAGTGAAGACTTGGCTATAGGACAGGCACTAGGCAGGCCTCTAGCTCAACTATATATCAGCATTCTGCAGTACTGAGCTATGTAAAAGTTAAGTATTGTATAAATTCTGTGCAATATATATCTCGTTCTAATTTACTCTAGTGTTCCTAGTTTCTGCTGTCCCACTGGCTGCTCACCTTCGTACCTGCACAAGTGTGCTACCTTTATTCCTGTGTCGGTCTCTTTCTACTCGGCCACAGACGCCTAAGACGGAAACGAGACACAAAAGCGGCGACGAGGCTGGGACACAAAAGGATGGCTCCATTCCTTGGAGCTTTTTGAGGGATCGTCTATCCAGAAGCTGTTTTGTACATTAAACGAATCCCAAGTTCTTGTCCAGTTCGATTTAGGCGAGAAGCGACTCACACGTAGTTGCGCAGCTGTTTTAAGAGGTGGTTAACGTGATTTTAACCGGCTTACCGGTGGTGGAAGGTCTTGCAGGATAGGAAGCTCAGGAGTGGACAAGACCTTATAATACTCTCTCATTAAGGCTTCCTTCCGTCTTAGATCAGGAGGAACGATGTTGCATCATATTGGGAGCCATTGAAGTGGTGTAGCCATCAGATTGCCACGGATCAGTCTCATTGCTCTATTTAATTGTGCATCAATGTCTCTCACGTGATAAGCATCCCACACTGGGCAGAAATACTCCAAAAATGGACGGACAAGCGTAGTGTATGCAGTTTCTTTAGTAGTTCTGTTGCGTCTTTTAAGGGTTCTGCCAATAAAACGCAGATTTCCCACGACATTATCTACATGTTCTTTCCAATTTAAGTCTGGAGTAACAGTAATTCCGAGGTATTTTGTGGAGTTTACGGCCTTCACATTAGATTGATTTATCTTGTTAACAAAGTTTAACGGATTTCTTTTCGTACTCATGTAGACGACTTCACACTTCTCACTATTTAGAGTCAATTGCCAATTTTTACACCATAGTGATATCTTATTTAGATCGTTCTGTAGTTGGTTTTGATCTTCAGTTGAGTTTACTAGACGATAAATGACGGCGTTATCTGCAAACAACCTAACAGAGCTACTTAGATTTTCCCCTAAATCGTTTATGTAGATAAGGTACAGCAGAGGACCAATAACACTATCCTGTGGAACGCCCGATATCACCTCTGTTTTAGTCGATGCCTTACCATCGATTACTATGAACTGTGTCCTCTCTGAAAGGAAATCCCCTACCCAATCACGATTTGGTGCGATACACCATAACCACGTAATTTGAGTAAAAGCCGTTTGTGAGGTACGGTGTCAAAAACCTCCTGGAAATCAAGAAATACGGAATCGATTTGCGAACCCTTGTCGATAGCACCCATCACTTCGTTTGTATAAAGAGCTAGTTGTGTTTCGCATGAACGATATTTTCTAAATCCGTGTTGACCTTGGGTCAATAGATCATTCTGTTCGAGATAATTCATAATATTTGAATACAGGATATGTTGCAAAACCCTGCTGCAAATTGACGTCAATGAAATAGGCCTGTGGTTTAATGGGTTTCTCCTACTGCCTTTCTTGAATATAGGTGTGACCTGTGCAACTTTCCAATGTTTTGGTATAGATCCTGCTTTGAGAGAGCGGTTGTATATGGCTGTTAAGTATGGGGTTATCTCTTCAGCTTAATGAGATAGGATCTAATGGGTATACAGTCCGGACTAAGGGACTTGTTGTTATTGATTCTAGTTGCTTCACTACTCCGAGGATATTTACTTCAGAGTTACTCATTCTGGCCTCTGTTTGTAATTCGAAATCTAGTTACGTCTCTTTTTTTGTGAATAAATTTCTAAAAGCTATGGTTACTAACTCTGCTTTTGTAGCGCTATCATCGGCAGGATCGCCATTACTGTCACGTAGTGAGGGTATTGTTTGTGTTTTGCCCTTAGTGTATTTAACATTTGACCAAAATCTCTTTTGGTTCTTAGTCAGATTTCGAGAAAGAGTTTCGTTATGATAAGTATTGTAGGTATCTTGCTTTGAGATTCTCGCTGAGTTTCGAGCTTCTGTGTAGGATCGCCAATCCTGGGGTTTTGTGTTCGTTTAAATTTAGCATGCATTTTCCGTTGCATTTGCAACAGTGTCCTGACCTGTTTTGTGTACCAAAAGGGGGATCACCTCCTTTTATTAATTTATTTGGTATAAAAGTGTCAATTGCTGTCGATACCACTTCTTTGAATTTGAGCCACATCTGGTCTACACCTACGTTTAGCGTTAGAAACGAGTGGAAGCTGTCTTTCAAGAAGCAATGTATTTTATTTCTATCTGCTCTCTCAAACAAATATAGTTTTCGTTTATTTTTGGTACCTCTGGGACTTTCGATATTTCATATCTCTACGACAGCTGTGTGTTTACTGATACGTGTATCCGTTTTGATGCTCGTTATGAGCTCAGGATTATTTGTTGCTAAGAGATCAAGTTTTCTCACCCATTTATAATTTTAGTTGGGTGATGAACTAATTGATCGAAGTAATTCTCAGAGAATGCATGAAGTACAATTTCGCACGATGTTGTATGCGTACCTCCTGATTTGAGAATATAATTTCGCGAACAGATTGAGGGTAAATTAAAGGCCGCGGTGGAGTAGCCGAGTGGTCTAATGTGTCTTGCTGCGGAGCGCGCGGTTGCTCGCCGTGGAGGTTCGAGTCCTCCCTGGGGCATAGGTGTGTGTGTTTGTCCTTAGGTTAGTTTACCTAGGTTTGGGTAGTTTGTGAGCTACGGACTGATGACCACGCAGTTTGGTCCGATAGATTTACAGACATTTGAACATTTTTGTAAATTAAAGTCACCGCCTACTATGATCGTGTGAGTCGGGTACGTTTTTGTAATTAGACTCAGGTTTTCTTTGAAGCTTTCTGCTATTGTATCGTCAGAGTCGGGAGGCCGGTAAAAAGAACCAATTATTAACTTCTTACGATTTTCAAAAAAATGTATCAAATGTTTGTAGAGTCTATGAGACTTAACTACGGGGTCATCAGACCCTAAACTTACAAACTACATACAAGCTAGCTAATACTACTACGAATTGTGTCCTCTCTGACAGGAATCCCTTGTTGTGTGTTATGGTCTTCAGTCCGGAGACTGGTTTGATGCAGCTCTCCACCCTACTCTACCCTGAGCAAGCCTTTTCATTTCCTCATAAGAACGGCAACCCACATCTACTTGAATCTGCTTACTATACGCGTCTCTTGGTCTCCCTCTGCGATTTTTACCCCACACACTTCCCTCCAATGCTAAATTTACGATTCCTCGATGTCTAAGAATGTGTCCTACCAAGCGATCCCTTCTTTTAGTCAGGGTATGCCAAAAATTCCTTTCCTCACCAATTCTGTTCAGTACCTCTTCATTAGTTATGCGATCTACCCACCTAATCTTCAGCATTCTTCTGTAGCACCACATTTCAAAAGCCTCTATTCTCTTCCTGTCTACACTGCTTATCGTCCCATGTTTCACTCCCATACAAGGCAACACTCCACACAAATGCCTTCAGAAAAGATTTCCTTACACTTAAATTAATATTCGATGTTAGCAAATTTCTCTTTTTCAAAAATGCTTTTCTTCCCATTGCCATTCTGCATTTTATATCCTCTGTACTGCGACCATCGCATGTTATTTTACCACCCAAGTAACAAAACTCATGTACCACCTTCATTGTTTCGTTACCTAATCTGATTCCTTCAGCATCACCCGATTATTTTAGACTGCATTCCATTATTTTTGTTTTGCTCTTGTTAATGTTCATTTTATATGCTCTCTTCAACACACTGTCCATTCCATTCAACTGCTCTTCCAGGTCCTTTGCTGTCTCTGACAGAATTACAATGTCATCAGCAAAACGCAATGTTTTTATTTCTTCCCCCTGAACTTTAATCCCTATTCCAAATTTTTCCTTGCTTTTCTTTACCGCCTGCTCGATGTACAAATTGAATAACATCGGAGAAAGGCTACAACCCTATCTTACTCCCTTCCCAACTGATGCTTCCCTTTCATGCCCTTCGGGTCTAATAACTGCGGTCTGGCTTTTGTACAAGTTGTAGAAAACTGTCCTTTCCCTGTATTTTACCCCTGCTGACTTCAGAATTTGAAAGAGTGTATTCCAGTCTACATTGTCAAATGCTTTCTCCAAATCTACAAAAGCTGAAAATGTAGGTTTGCCTTTTCTTAATCTATCTTCTAAGATAAGACGTAAAGTGAGTATTGCCTCCCGGGTTCCTACGTTCCTCCTGAATCTAAACTGATCTTCCCCGAGGTCAGCTTCTACCAGCTCTTCCATTCTCCTGTAGATAATTCGTGTTAAAATTTTGTAACCATGACTTATCAAACTGATGGTTCTGTAATTTTCACACCTATCTGCGCCTGATTTCTTTGGAATGGGGATTATAACATTTTTCTTAAAGTCTGAGGGCATTTCGCCTGTCTCATACATCCTACACACCAGATCAAATAGTCTTGTCATGGCTCTCCCAGAGACTTTAGTAGCTCTGAGGGTATGTCATCTACTCCTGGGGCCTTGTTCCGACCTAGGTCTTTCAGGGCTCTGTCAAATTCATCTCTCAGTATAGTATCTCCTATTTCATCTTATGCAGTGACAAAGCTGGGGCGATATTCCATAACGACGCCATTTGATTAAAAGCCGTTTGTCGCCACAGGACTGGTGGCGGGCTTGGCTGCCGTCCCTAGCTCGCTAGTCTGGACAGCAGCGTGAGTCAGTGTCCAGAGGGCGTGTCCCGGCCGCAGCCGCTGTGCTGGAGGCTCCAGCTCCTCTTCTAATTCTGGAGTCTGCGCTGGCGTGTCGGCAGATAGCATCAGCTGGAGGCAGCGAGGCCGCTCCGCTTCTGGAGCCCACAGCTGGACGCTGGAGGAAGCGACACGAGGCCGCACCAAGCCCCTAGCACGCCATTTTTAAAGAGGCGTATTAAAACAAATTTCTTTTTTACTGCTTTATTTATTTAATCTTAAAGGTAAAGCAGTCATAAATCCGAAGATTGGTTTGAACACCACAGTGCTTTACTAGGCACGGTCCTCTTTGGAGGTGGTATGCCGTTGCCTTCCTCCGACTTTCGAACTGACTTACCCAGCCAGTTATAGGGGGACCTACAGTTTAACGTGGGTTCCGAACCACGGTGCTACTCGGTATATTTCACATGAGGAATACTGCCAGAGGTGAAAGAAGTGGAAAGTGACAGATAAAAATCCTAGGACCTGGCGGGGATCGAACCCGCGACAGTTGGATTTGTAGTCTGGCACTCTACCACTGTGCAACCGAGGCGATCTTATATTTCGTTATTCCCATGCTTTTCCTTACAGTGAAAGAGCTGAAGACATTGTAGCACACATAGACCAAAGATATGGTCTGTGGCATCACGTTTCGCTGTATGTAACCTTCTTGCTGTAGAGTCGCTGGCATTCAGTCCGATTTTTTTTTTAAATATAATTTGACGACTTTCAACCACCATATCTTCCACCACCTTATAGCTATCGGCATGGAACTGCTATAGTATACAACGGGAGACTTCGGACAACAATTACACACAAACCATTCGTTTGCGTTCCGTAGTTTCCGCTGCAGAGCGAAATATTAACACACACGTAGAATTTTATATACACCGATAACTTTCCATCCCAATACACTCCACCCTTTTATCATCATCAATCCTCAAGCAGCAATGCAACCAATAAAACCATTTTCAAACAGTAAATGTAATTTTCAAAGAGTAATTACTGTTCTACATTTCGCGTTATATTCTTCAAATTACTAAATATCTATCAGATCGCTATAAAACCGTGTCTAAAACCTTCCTCGTGTATACATTAGTAACTGTACAAATATTCAAGTCACTGCGTCTTGTCGTTCGGACGTGATAAGCGTACACAGAAAACAGACATTCACAATAATATATATATTATATTATATATATAGCTATCCGATCGCCATTAAACCGTGCCTAAAGCCTTCCCCGGGTAGACATTAGTAACTGTACAAATTTTTAGCTCTCTATGTCTTGTGGTTCAGACGTGATAAACGTACACCGAACAGACATTCACATTTATAGATATAGATGAAAGGTGACATGTTTGGGATTCGTAGACCTACAAGGACCCGTCGTTTTGATAGTAATGTACAGCGATTGGAGCTACTGGAATTACCACTGAACGTCGGACAAAAGTTGACGTTTATTTATGGGACACCTTTAGATGTGGTACAACGGTGCGTACCATTCAGACCCTCGCCCCGTGTGCCGACGGCTGAACCTCCACACCGCTTCGGTTCGTCGGTCCACGTCTGAGACGCGTCCCCTAAAGCTCTGTATAAGGAAAGTATGGCTATCCTTTTCCGCTGTATATCAGAAATGCAGGAGGATGAACAGTCTGACTGATAAAAGACGTCAGAGAAAACTAGGAGTCCAGAAGCGAACTTCGGTTCTTGCACTGTGATGATTTTAATTCATAATGTAAATGAATAGATTAATGATTCACTGACGAATGAATCACGCAGCAGATACCTATATATTTTTAACTTCAATAAGTTTGTGAAGAAAATTCCTGCACAATGTCGTGAGGTTAAATTATTCACGCGTCGTCGGTTTTATCTGCAGGTAGTTGCCGAAAACACACAAATTTTGGACATATTAGTGAATGAACTAGATTCCCGTTTAGATAGGAAATTAATATACAGTTCCTGAAGCAAGCTTTTCTCATTCATTTTCATGTGTTAAGTGTATCATTGCAGGAAACGAATAATTGAAACAAGGCAAATATTAGACATTCAAATGTAATTGGCCTTGTAAAGGCACATTTAATTTCTGGTTTTGGTAAAAGTCATGTAGTGGGTATCCCCTTGCATTTTTCGTAGTTCATGTAAGATATAAGTATATAATACGGAAGAAAATACTCGTTAAAGACTTATCCATAATCTCAATTGTTTTCTTAATTTACACTATACTCCGATGACGACATGCCCGACCTATTGGAATATTTGGCTACAGTACAGGTCAATCTGAATTCATATGTGAACTCTCTAGATCTGGAGCCACAAACGAAACAGTTTTCTTAAAATCGGACGATAAGTATTCCGTAGAGCAGCCAGGTCCGCATGGACAGAACCACGCGAAGTTCCCTCATCTGTCCGTCGGATATAACACCCTGTATCTCGAGAATGAAAAGAGCTATCATTCTGCTCTCAACCTTAAATAAAATTTCGATATCATACCCACATTTCGTCCGCAGCATTGTACATGATATAATCAACCGCACGCAAAGTCTACGCAATGCGACTTTTCCTCTGCAAACTCTTCAAAATTTTGCTCAGTAGTTTATTTAAATTGATGTAGCACGGAAACTATTAGTTATAATGAATAGAAAATCAGACCATTATCGAGAGAACATATCACACTATAACACGTGAAAAAATTAAATTTTTTCATTGAATAGTTTTCTCAAAATCGGTTGAGAAGTATTGTTAAGCGCTGGGAACGTTGTAGCGGTCGGTGCGTGAGCAGCAGCGGAATAGGCCCACCATGGCTGCCGCTGGCAGGCTGGCCATACTTTCCCTGTACACAGCTTTAGCTGTCCCCGTGGTCCGACTGCCCAGGGAGCTAAAGCACTAGATATACCGAGCTAAACAATCCGCCATTTTGAATCCCAATCCGACGACACGTATGCTTTGTCTGATGCAGCGAAGTGAATCAGCCAACAGTTTGTGATTTTGTTTCACAGTGTGAAATGGATGGTTGTGTATCTCCAAACTGCTCAAATAATAGCAGACATGGTCACTAGAAGTTTTATCGGATTTCTTGAAACACAGATCGGCGTAAAAGGTGGCTTGTAAATTCCAGATGCCAAGTGTGGACGCCAAAATCGAGTAACGATCTGTGTAACGCGAAGAATTAAACCTTCTTTTATTTGTATTAAAATAGTTATGCCGACTGAGAGGTAGTAAAGAAAATATAGGCCTATACATGTAAGCAATGGTTTATTTTAATTTTGATACATTGCTAATATATCACGACACATGTAAAGTTGCTTTTCTTGATATTATTTAGACCAACTAGGTAGTTATTCTAAGATCTATTAATTGTATTTTTGCCGGCCGCGGTGGCCGAGGAGATTGAGGCGCTCCAGTCACGGTCTGCACGGCCACTACGGTCGGGGGTTCGAATCCCCCCTCGGGCATGGATATTTGTGCCGTCTTTAGTATAAGGTAGTTGATAAGTAGTTTGTAAGTTTAGGGACTGATGACCCCGTAGTTAAGTCCCATAAGCTTAACAAACATTTGAACATTTTTAATTGTATTTTTAAGTGAGGCATAAGTACAGCTGGCTTTACCCAGTTAATGGTTTTTAAATTATATTTCCCATTAGTTTATAGTTTAAATTAAATATGACTCAACACTGGAATATATAGGCCTAAGCCAAGCTGTGAACAGGATGTCTGAAAAAGAAAAATAATAAACTGAACTTCGCAAAGAATGGGAACACGAAAGACTTAAATCTTCTCTGAAATACGGTGTGTGTAAAATATGCGAGGCATTAGAGGGGACAATACGGGAAGTACAGTAACGCAATTTAACATTTTGTAACTGTTTTCGTATGCAACTCTGTTTCCGTAAACGTATGTGAATGTACTACTTATAAACTAGAAAATACGATAATTGTAACGTATTTCGAACTATATTAGGTACAAATTTAGAACGGCAACAAATGCTTTTAATATGGAATGTAAGTGAATGTATTATCTGTAAATATCCCTCTAATCACTAACTTTAAGTTGCTTGCCTCTTACAGTCAAACGTAAGCCAATAAATTTACTATGTTGTAATATTTCTGCGCTAGGAAAGTATATTTTGTGGTGTCGCACAAGTCCAAAGTGCGCGCCACCTACTTTCGCCGCGCGCCGCCATGCACGCACGGCGCGGCGTTCTTACGACGACAGCCACGAGCGCCCTCTGCGACAACTCCGCTCGTGGCCACCACTGAACGACATCGTTCACTTGGGACTGAGATAGCAACCAGTTAGGACCTTCGTAATCAGATAGGCACCAGTGAAGACTTGGCTATCAGTTAGGCACTAGGCAGGACTCTAGCTCAACTATGTATCAACATTCTGCAGTACTATGTAAAAGTTCAGTATTGTATAAATTCTGTGCAGCATATATCCCGTTCTAATTTACTCTAGTGTTTCTAGTTTCTGGTTGCTCACCTCCGTACCTGCACCAGCGTGCTATGTTTATTCCTGTGTCGGTCTCATTCCACTCGGCCACCGACACCTACAACGGAACGAGACACAAAAGCGGCGACGAGGCTGCGACACAAAATATTTAATGGCCTTAAGAGCATTAAAAAGCGTAAGTGTGCAGTAGCCTTTAAATGCGCACCTTCAATGTGGGATTCAAAATGGCGGATTGTTCTGCTTGTACTGTACAGTGCTCTACAGGGAGCAATGACGTCACCGCAGGCTGCGTCACGCAGTTCCGGCAGCAGTTTCCCAGAAGTGGAAACCGCGCGGACAGCAAAAACGGCGGCCAGTGCGGCGTGCAGTCTGACTGTGAGGCCTTCTGCCGCGTACAACGGCTTCCGGTCTCTCTCCGTACCGCGTCTCTTCCCCAAAATACCCTAACTTTGTTCACACGACATTTCTACACTTGGCTTTCACTTATTATGCGTTCTCTCCATGAAAATAGTCTGCTCCACAGTTCATATACCGCACAGTGTGGTCAGAATCCCCAAATACTGGTCAAAATACACTACTAACCACACCAAGAAGTAATACAGATGATAAGCGGGTATTCATTCGACAAATATATTATACTAGAACTGACGTGTGATTACATTTTCACGCAATTTGGGTGCATAGATCCTGAGAAATCAGTACCCAGAAAAACCCTCTCTGGCCGTAATAACGGCCTTGATACGCCTGGGGCATTGAGTCAAGCAGAGCTTGGATGGCGTGTACAGGTACAGATGTCCATGCAGCTTCAACACGGTACCACAGTTCATCAAGAGTAGTGACTGGCATATGGTGGCGAGCCAGTTGCTCGGCCACCATTGACCAGACGATTTCAATTGGTGAGAGATCTGGAGAATGTGCTGGCCAGGGCAGCAGTCGAACATTTTCCATATCCAGAAAAGACCGTACAGGACCTGCAGCATGCGGTCGTGCATTATCCTGCTGAAATGTAGGTTTTCGCAGGGATCGAATACAGGGTAGAGCCACGGGTCGTAACACATCTGAAATATAACGGCCACTGCTCAAAGTGCCGTCGATGCGAACAAGAGGTGACCGAGACGTGTAACTAATGGCACCCCATTCCATCACCCCGGGTGATACCAGTATGGCGAAGACGAATAGACGCTTCCAATGTGCGCTCATCACGATGTCGCGAAAGACGGATGCAACCATCAAGATTTTGTAAACAGATCCTGGATTCATCCGAAAAAATGACATTTTGCCATTCGTACATCTAGGTTCGTCGTTGCCTACACCATCGCAGGCGCTCCTGTCTGTGATGCAGCATCAAGGGTAACCGCAGCCATGGTCTCCGAGCTGATAGTCCATGCTGCTGCAAATGTCGTCGAACTGTTCGTGCAGATGGTTGTTGTCTTGTAAACGTCCCCATCTGTTGACTCAGGGATCGAGACGTGGCTGCACGATCCGTTACAGCCATGCGCATAAGATGCCTGTCATGTCGACTGCTAGTGATAGGAGGCCGTTGGGATCCAGCACGGCGTTCCGTATTGCCCTCCTGAACCCACCGATTCCACATTCTGCTAGCAGTTACTGGATCGCGACCAACGCGAGCAGCAATGTCGCGATACGATAAACCGCAATCGCGATAGGCTACAATCCGACCTTTGTCAAAGTCGGAAACGTGATGGTACGCATTTCTCCTCCTTACACGAGGCATCACAACAACGTTTCACCAGGCAACGCCGGTCAACTGTTGTTTGTGTGTGAGAAATCGGTTGGAAACTTTCCCCATGTCAGCACGTTGTAGGTGTCGCCACCGGCGCCAGCCTTGTGTGAATGCTCTGAAAAGCTAATCATTTGCACATCACAGCATCTTCTTCATGTCGGTTACATGTGGCGTCTGTAGCACGTCACCTTCGCGGTGTATCAATTTTAATGGCCAGTAGTGTATTATGTCATTGAATTTCAATGTTCTGTCCCACTAGCTTTTGTCGGAAGCTAAATCTATCGCGACTTTCCACCCTGCTGGATGTATATCTTACAGATTGGCAGGGAGACAGGTGCTCATGAGCAGAGAGTGTGGTGTCAGGTGAAGGTTCGCCACTTTGTGGTTTATTTGGCTGTCTGCCGCTACCCTCAGACAGTTGGCGGGCAGTGGCAGAGACAGCGCCTCTGATAGGCTTATCTGCAGTGTTGCAATCGGCCACTTGTCCATCGCCCGTCCCTCGCGCCTCCATATCTGCCTTAACCTTGGTCGCGGCTGTCCTCGACGAAAACAACCGCGACGGAAGCGATACCCACACAGCTCGCATCCCTTCAGCAACAGACCTCCTGTAGTGCTCACGAGGAGACCCGCAGGTCCCGGGTAATTCTGTTCGGGATGAGACTTTTTCGCATGTTAGTAGTGTACCTCAAAGGTGTCCACTCGTAGGAGTTTTAAAGCGCACCATGCAGTACGTTCCGAGATAAAGCACTGCCATGTTTTAACCGCGTCACCGAACAATTTATAGGCTTGTCAGAGAGGGCGTTGTCATTCCTTAAAACTCCGAAAACTGTATTGAGCAGTTAAACTGGCAACCCACGCGTAATGGGAATATTTTCGACCTTATAGCCACGAACAGGCCTGACCTTATTAACGATGTCTGTGTAGAGTCAGGAATTAGTGATCATGATATCGTCATAGCGTCTATGGTGACCAAAGTTTATAAACAAATCAAGAAGGCTAGGAGCATGTTTTTGTTGGAAAAAGCTGATAAGCAATTGTTAGGATCGCACTTAGAAAATAAATGGGCATCGTTTAGTTCCGGTAATATGGATTGAGAGAAATTGTGGACTAAATTAAAGTGCATTGTACATAAAGGATTAGAGAAATATGTGCCAGTAAAGATGATTAAGGATGGAAAAGATCCGTCGTGGTATAATAATATTGTTAGAAAGCTGCTGAGAAAGCAAAGACTGTTGCACTCTCGATTAAAAAAAGAACACAAAAATGATGACAAGCAAAAGTTAGTAGAGATTCGTGCGTCTATAAAAAGATCGATGCGCGAAGCATACAATAATTACCAGAGCCATACCTTAGCAAAAAATCTTTCCGAGAACGCGAAAAAATTCTGGTCCTATGTAAAATCGATAAGCAGGTCAAAGCCCACTGTCCAGTCACTCGTTGATCATTCCGGCGCAGTAATAGAAGAAAGCAAACGGAAAGCTGAAGTTCTAAATTTAACCTTTAAGAAATATTTCACACAGGAGAACCGCACAAATGTACCATCATATGATCAACGTTGTAATTCCGAAATGGGGGACATAGTAGTAGGTATTTCCGGTGTAGAGAAGCAGCTGAGAGATACGAAAAAGTCTGCTGGACCAGATGGAATACCAGTTCGGTTTTACAAAGAGTATTCTGCGGCATTGGCCCCCTACTTAGCTTGCATTTATAGCGAATCTTTAATTCAGCGCAAAGTTCCTAGTGGAAGAAAGCGCAGGTGACTCCCGTTTATAAGAAAGGAAAGAGAACTGACCCACACGATTACAAGCCAATATCGTAGACATCAGTTTCCTGTAGAATTTTGGAGCATATTCCCAGTTCGAATATAGTAAATTTTCTTGAGACGGAAAATCTTCTTTCTGCGAACCAGCACGGGTTCAGGAAACATCGTGCATTTCAAACTCAGCTTGCCCTTTTCTCACATGACAACGCAGTACGTTGTCCTCGACGGCGACTGTTCATCAGAGACAAGTGTATCGTCAGGCGTGCCCCAGGGGAATGTGATAGGACCGCTATTATTTTCTATCTATATAAATGATCTGATAGACAGAGTAAGTTGTAATTTGCGGCTGTTTGCTGATGATGCTGTGGTGTATGGGAGGGTGTCATCTTTAACTGACTGTAATAGCATTTCTAATTGGTGTGAAGAATGGCAGCTAGCTCTCAATGTAGAAAAATGCAAGGTGATGCGCATGAGTAGGAAAAACAATCCTATAATGTTCGAATAAAGCATTAGTAGTGAGCATCTTGATGCTCTCGCGTCGCTCAAATATCTAGGCGTAACATAGCAGAGCGATATGAAATGGAACTAACATGTAAGGACAGTTGTGAGTAAGGCGGACAGCCGACTTCGGTTTATTGGAAGAATTTTGGGAAGATGTACTTCGCCTGTAAAAGAGACCGCGTATAAAACGCTTGTACGACCACGTCTTGAGTATTGCTCAAGTGTTTGGGACCCGCAGCAGATCAGTTTAATGGAAGATATGGAAGCAGTTCAGAGGCGAGCAGCTAGGTTTGTTACTGGTAGGTTCGACCAATGCGCGAGTGTCACGGAAATGCTCCGGCAACTCAAATGGGGATCACTGGAGGAAAGACGACGTTCTTTTCGTGAATTTTTGTTGAGGAACTTTAGAGGGCGGAATTTGAAGCTGGGTGTAGTACGATCTTGCTGCCACCTACTTACATTTCGCGTAGTGATCACAGAGACGAGATGAGAGAAATTAGGGCATTCTTTTTTTCCTCGTTCTATTTGGGAATGGAATAGGAAAGGAAATACCTAATAGTGATACAGTGTACCCTCCGCCACGCACCTTACGGTGAATTGCGGAGTATGTATGTAGATGTAGCAGCCTGCACTTCTTCAAGGACACATTTAATGGGATTTTTATCTCATCTTTTGCCTCTTCCGACGTAAATTTAATTACACTGAAAACAATCTCTCGTGGCTGGCTGGCTACGCAGAACTCTTGCTGCAGTATAGAGCTTGGAGACTGTGCTGCCACGCCGTTTACAGCGGTGAGCTCACTCGAAAGTGGACTTTTGAACGAAGGAATGAATCAAAAACCTTGTAAAAATAACCAGACTTCCGGGATAATTTGAACCTTCGCCCGGCCGCCATGGTAGTGGCAAGCGTCACGTAAATACCAGTGTTGTTAGCAGGGAAATCGTGTGTTATATAGCCTAGCTACTGCGGGATATATACACAATTGATAGTCACGTCTGTCCTGTTTGACTATTGCAGTGTACATGAAGCACGATGGTGAAGAGCTGCCCAGCGATTAAATGCGTAAATCAATTTAAGTGAGGAATAAGAAGGACGAATACTGTCTTCTCATTTATATTTATCAGGAATACAAATAGCCCTATTAGTTGTGTTCAGAGATAGTCACTCTTGCTTAACAGTCTGTTAGTCAAGACAATACAGGATTGAATGAAATATTTCATAACTGGCTGTTACAATACTGGCAGCTCTTAGAAAGGAGCTACTTTAGGCAGTACTGGTGGACAGGAAGTTCAAAAAGTTTCATTTTAAGATTGTGTAAAATGACTATTGGGGGCATGATATCAGTTGCCTCACTGCAGTTGAAATTTTTAGTTATGAAATCAATATTAGCAACATGTAACACAGAATTTAAAGGTAATCTACTTAATATATACATATAACAACTGGAAGGGGTATGTAGAACTGTGTATAGTCGCATATATGAATTATACATAGCCACACTGGATGTACATTGTGAAGTTCAACCCAATCTCGACAGATTCTGATCTTTGAGCAGTTCACGCTACCGTAAGGTATTTCGCTTACAGCATCAAGGATGCTAATATATGTGCTAGATGCTCTAATGCTAATGTTACGTGCAGTTAGTTAAGACAAAGTTATGGCATACATTGTGTTCTTAAAAGAATTTGGCAGTGGCTCGTTTCTGTATTCACAAGGTAAGACGCTATTTTACAATTATGTTATCTAATAGGATATTTCATTTTCACAGTCAATTTTTATCATTAGCTGTTTCAGACAGCTCTGTTTCATTTTTTGAGGCTATAAAATATCTATAAATGTTAGAGAACACAGCAGGCACTCAACCGAAGACGTAAACTGTTGTGAAACTATTCCGAAATTAATGTTTGTACAAAAGTCTCGCCGTCTTAGACTGTACTGAGAAAGTGCCAGAAAATTGTGTCTGACGGTAAATTCCGTTCATATGCTGCATTTAGAACGCTAAAAAACTACATGTTACAGTTCTGTTTAGTTAGGAAGAAAAAAACACTGTTGGCTTATTTCTTCACTGTATGTGTAATTAATTTACACACGACAGATAGTTGCTGTATATTCGAAGAGTCTGAAGCTGTTTTGTAGTTGTATGTTTAAATGAGACATCGTTTTCGCGACGTAGCTCGAATGAATACTCTCTCTAATCAAAAGAGTGTTACGCACATTTGAAGTTCGAGTAGAAGTTTGCCACCATAATGGCCGCCGAGGTGCTCTTCAATTTGTCAAATCGTCTCTGCGCATCGGACACCGTATCCTGCGTGGACTCAAATATGACGGACGCCAGTTCAGTTTGCCTCAAACATGACGGGCCTACTCTATGAAATTTAGGCTGTTTGCCAGGACCGGCCAGAAAAAATTTGACGCCCTAGGCAAATTATTTTAATGACGCCCCATTTAATAAAATCGGATTTAATTTTTTTTTTTTTTTTTCAAATACATAATCACAACTATATTTCCCCATTAAAATGGGACACATCATACACTTTTATACAATAATGTTACTGTTTCATCGTTTTTCATGTTGTCTTTTAAAAAGGTTTTGGTTGATAGTTTACAATAAATGATACAATTATAAGCTTCATTATACGAAGAGTGGTTGGGACTGATGAACGATTTAGAAAAAAAATCAGAGAAGTGCAGCTCGTTTTGGATTGTCGCGTTATAGGGGAGGGTGCCACGGAAATCATGCACGAGTTCGGATGGAAATCATTTAAAAGAAAGGCGTAATTTGTTGCGACGTTATCTACTTGCTAAATTTCTTTCACCAACTTTCTCTTCAGAATGCTAACATACATTGTTAGCACCCACCTACATAAGGAGACATGATCGTCGTAATAAAATAAGAGAAATTAGATAGAAAACAGAAAGATTTAGGTGTTCTTTTCCCCACGAGTTATTAGTGAATGGAACTACAGAGAAATATGATGAAAGTGGTTCGATGAACTCATTGTCATGCACTTCAATGTGACTTGCAGAGTATCCATGTAGATGTAGATTTAGAACAGTAACACAAATTTCATTTTCTTGCCTTGGCTTTAGCAAAATCAATTGCTTTAGCAAAATCAATTGCGTTCAATTAACAAAGTTGCCAACCCCACAACTCTTTGTTGAGTCACTGTGGATCGCAGATATGTTTTTATGAATATATACATGTGGCGTCTGTTCCGAAAGAACAGACGCCACTTCTGATCCTGCAGCTGTTATTATTTAATATTCATAGAATATATGACTTCAACTGCGATTGGGCAAAGCTGAAAATGTGTACCCAGCCGGGATTCGAACCCGGGTCTCCTGCTTTCTAGGCAGTTGCGCTGACCCCTACACCACTGGGGACACAGTGATCACCGCACCTGCAAGGACTACCCAAGCACGCCTCCCACCAGATACAAATTCTCAGCCTCGCCCTGCCCATAGTACTCAAACTCGTAGTTTAACTAATTCCCGTAAGAGTAAGGGCTTCAAACTTGCCCACCCCTCCCCACTAACGATAGGATATAATATGCCGGAGACGGGCAATGATCCTATCGTTAGTGGGGAGGGGTGGGCAAGTTTGAAGCCCTTACTCTTACGGGAATTAGTTAAACTACGAGTTTGAGTACTATGGGCAGGGCGAAGCTGAGAATTTGTATCTGATGGGAGGCGTGCTTGGGTAGTCCTTGCAGGTGCGGTGATCACTGTGTCCCCAGTGGTGTAGGGGTCAGCGCAACTGCCTAGAAAGCAGGAGACCCGGGTTCGAATCCCGGCTGGGTACACATTTTCAGCTTTGCCCAATCGCAGTTGAAGTCATATATTCTATGAATGTTTTTATGAGTTTTAATTTCAAGAAGCTGCGTTCACCACTGGCTACAGACACAGGAAGAGTAAGCAACGCTCTTACAAGGAAAGTACATGGGCTCGAACAAACATATATGTATGAACGTTTGGTTACAGGATCTCTACGTACACCTCAGTGTGCTGGTGGGTGTCGTTTTTCTGCATAGCTCTGCAACCATGCTCTAGATAGCACTGTAGATGTAATTATAGACGCCATGCGTAATGCAGATATCTGAACTATAGCTTATGTAATAATCGTCGTACATGTTCTCTAGCGAATTGTCATCAAAATCCGTGATGATAGTTGCAACTTTAACCTTCTTCCCGAAAGACTGTTGGTATTCACTGCCACTGCTTCCATCGCCTCTTCCCGCACTTACCGTAGCACTACCGCTTGCAATGAGTTGTTCGTCATTATCATCCCTGTTATCATCATTATGTGTTAGTGTTACAACAGTATCTACGTTATGCTCATATTTCTGTACCATAACAGATGCGAGAAAGCATACGAATGATTCATCTTCTACACTAATATTATTTTCAGGAAGAAGGGTTCTTCGTAACTTCATCTCAACCAATCGCAATACATTAGCAGGATTGATTAGCAATCGCCGCCCCATCTGACGCTTCACCACACAAATAACGTCACGAAACGCAACTTGGGAGGCACACTGCACCGTCCCTACTGGCGAACCGACAGGTCAAAGTGCAATGCGGCAAGGCACACGCAGAGGCCTCTAACGGACGACTGCAGAGTTTTGCAGATGCGGGAGTATCACTAGTGCAATAAGGGACCTTTACATTATCTCTCGTACGATTTTGGTGCATATGTTTTTGTTCGAGCCCAAGTACTTTCCTTGTTAGTGCAGTAACTAAATTAGGTACAATGTCTCTAAGTCCATTTTTACAAATATAACTCAGGTCTTGTGACGTGAGTTATTTGGTACTCTGCTAGGAAAGGCTTGTAATTCAATGCATACATCAGTGGAGTCTTTTTGAGTTAGATACTCTTCCAAATTAACAAATTCTTCATGAACAGCTTTGGGAATTTTATTTTGTACATCATGTATGTTGCACAGACAGCGAAATACACGATTGAGGTTGTTAATTTGATGAAATCTCTCGTCAATTGAATTTATTGCAGTATTGCCAGCTGTGGCGACAATTCTGAAGAGTCAAAGAGAATGCATGAAACATTGGCTTACGCCTTGTCCCTTGCCTGTTGCTCTGTCCAGAGGGGCCCGGATGGACTGCGCAGTCCGAGGTAGAAATCCGTCGTACTGCGCATGACGTCACCGCCCAAGCACGCGGCGGCAGTTGTAGCTTTAGCCCTGCAGTAGCTTGTTGTTTGCCCTGTATCTTTTGTTTCGTTTATTTATGTTTTTTACGACAGAAAAATCGATTAATATGTTAATGATTCGTTTGACATTTTAAATTCTCCCAGAATCGTTGACAAAAAGACGTTAGCAAGTGCCTATGGACAAACGAGCAGCTCCAAGAAACAATTCTCAGCATAAGGTATTTGTGCTGTGAAACAACACAGACTGGAACCCGAAGGAAGCTGTTACCATTTCAGAAAGGACTCTTAATGTCAATTAATTCTTTATTTGGCCTTCATTCTGGCCTTTTGTCACTAGGCATTAAGTGTATACCTGTATTAACTCGCCAGAACATGCAGCTTTAAAAGTTACACGATCGATCGCATGTATAGCATTTTTCTGACAGTCAAACAACGGTTTGTAACCAGTGGCGTAGCTACCATAGGGTTGGGCGGGGCAGTGCCCCTGGGCCCCCGAGCTTAAGGGGCCCCTCGGCCTTCGTGAGCTGCCTCCGGAAAAAGTTACAATAGAGCGTCGAATTTTTTTATTATTTTTTTATTTATTTTTTTTTTTTTTACTCTCACGCCCTAACGTCCCTCTCCCTACCCTCCTACCAAATTTCCAATAGTAACCGCATTGAGCCACCGCATGGGGGAGCAAAGCTTCCTAATGGGACCTTCACTTCACCCGACGCCATTCGGTGGCGCAGCTGACCAGCGAAGCCGCCAGTCGCTGTGCAGAACAATTCTGTCGGCATAGCAGCAGAAGTAGCGGCAGCATCAGAGCTGCTTACAGCAACAGCTGCGCCCTCCAAGTGTTGCTGCGTGCCGTTCGGCGCAGTGTGGAGAATCGCGCGCCTCCAAATACTGTATAAACTTGTTATTGGTAAATAGAAGTGTATAGTACGATTATCTGTATAAACCGGTTTTTCGAACATCGATGTCTCCCAATTACTTTAGATAATCGACGTTCTACTCTATATAATATTTTAGTTGAATGAAGGATTTTCGACTTTACCCTTGACCGACAAACCTCAAACCTCAAAGGCAGGAAGTGAAATCCAAAATAATTCCCACCTCAGGATATAACTATAACAATGTCTATTGCTTGTCCGCTAAGACGTGTACCGTGTCACTATTGCGTGTTGTCGGTTGCAGTCGGAGTTGCGAAATAACAGTCAATGGCGCTGAATTACTAGCAGTGTGTTTGATGAATATGAAGTAACTATAGTACAGAACAGTATTGTTACACTAACTCCTGTTTGTGTAGTGAATACCCCGAAGGGAGTGCTTCTTAATTATAAATCCCAATTAGCTGCTTTAACCAATTGCACTCTGAAATTCGTGCAAGAAGAAGAGAAAATATTGATAGTGGATAGGCGCGTCATCAGCGACACTTCTGCCTGCAACTTCATTCGCCTAGTATGGAGCAAATTCCAAAACTAACTCATGGGGTCGTTTTATCTGTGTGTCCTACCCAGGTCGAACTCTATTCCTCTGCAAAATTTCAACAAATACACCCATTAATTTTTGCTTGAAAGCATAACAAACAAACTTACACAATTATATTAGAGCGTACGATTAAATATTGTCTGATCCATCGCTCGTGATACTTTACTCAGTAGTATTTAGGTTTGCCTTATTATGTCTTCTCGTGGTCAGTGAGAAGCTGATGATGAAGCAGTTTTGCATCTGTATGGTATTAGTGTAAAGAGGACCCCAATGTCATTTTTGCCCCGGGGCCCTCGGTGATACAGCTACGCCACTGTTTGTAACGTACTTAATATCTCTAAATAAGTGCTTCTAGTTGCGTTTATAAGAAAACACAAACATTTGACTATTTAAATCTGGTTAAATGCCGATTGTTTTAAAATTACTGTGAGCAGAATCCTCACGCGCAAGTCCTCGCGGGTTAACAGCACGGCTGAACCAGGACTGTCTCGAAATTATTATTTTTTTTTTTTCACAGATTAGAGGTATTGGCCATTTCTATCAGCATCCTGGCCCAAAAGATGTAAAACATCGGCTGCGTTTATTGCTTCTGGGAAAGAATGCCCAAGACATTATCCTGCAGCGAAATTGAGGCAGATACTTCCTGTGAATTGGTCTGGGTAGAGGTTATACCTGACCACCGGAATAAATTAATAATTGGATCTTTTTATCGGCCCCCTGACTCAGACGATGCGGTTGTAGAAATCTTCAAAGAAAGCTTGAATCATATTTCAAATAGGTATCCAAAGCATACTGTTATAATCGGTGGCGACTTTAATTTACCCTAGATGTTGGCATAATTACGTATTCAAAACCGGGGGCAAATATAAAACATCGTCCGAACTAGTTCTGAATGCTTTTTCTGAAAACTACTTCGAACAGTTAGTTCATGAACCCACTAGAATAGTACGTGGTTGCGAAAATACTCTTGATCTCCTAGCAACAAATAATCCCGAGATGGTAAAGAGCATCAAAACAGATACAGGGATTAGCGAACATCGAGTTGTAGTAGCGAGACTGAATATCGACATTCCCAAATGCACCAAAAATAAACGAAAAATATATCTATTCAATAACGCATATAAAAATTCGCTTCACGCTTTCCTGAGTGATAGTCTCCAGTCCTTCAAAACTAAAAATGCGAGTGTAGATCAGTTGTGGCTTACTTTCAAAGACATAATATCAGTAGCAATCGAGAGATTTATACCAAATAAATTAATAAAAGAGGGGGCCGACCCCCCGCGGTACACAAAACAGGTCAGATCACTGTTGCAGAAACAAAGAAAAACCCATGCAAAATTTAAAAAGACACAGAATCCGCAAGACTGGCAATCATTTACTGAAACTCGCAACCTAGCGCGGACTTCAATGCGAGAAGCCTATAGTAGTTTCCACAACGAAATCCTGTCTCGTAATCTTGCAGAAAATCCAAAGAAATTCTGGTCATATGTGAAGTACACTAGCGGCAAAACACAAACAATACCTTCACTACGCGATAGCAATGGTAATACTACCGACGACACTACTGCTAAGGTAGAATTACTAAACACAGATTTCCGAAATTCTTTCACCAAAGAAGACGAAGAGAACACTCCAGTATTCAATCCAAGAACAGCTGCCAGCATGCGAAACTTAGAAGTAGATGTTCCTGGAGTAGTAAAACAACTTAAGTCTCTAAACAAAAATAAATCTTCCGGGGCAGATTGTATACCAACTAGATTCCTCTCAGAGTATGCTGATGCAATTGCTCCGTACTTAGCTATAATTTACAACAGATCACTCAGCGAAAGATCCTTACCCAAAGACTGGAAAGTTGCCCAAGTGACTCCAATATTCAAGAAAGGCAATAGGAGTGATCCCCAAAATTACAGGCCTATCTCATTGACGTCAATTTGCAGTAGGATTTTGGAACATATACTTTGTTCGAACATTATGAACTACCTCGAAGAGAACGACCTATTAACCAATAGTCAGCACGAATTCAGAAAGTATCACTCTTGCGAAACACAGCTTGCCCTTTATTCACATGAAGTGTTAAGTGCCATCGGCAAGGGATCTCAAATCGATTCCACATTTCTGAATTTCCGGAAGGCTTTTGACACTGTACCTCACAAGCGGCTTCTAATGAAATTGCGTGCTTATGGAATATTTCCCCAATTGTGCGATTGGATTCACGATTTCCTATCAGAAAGGACACAGTTCGCTGTAATTGACGGTAAGTCATCGAGTAAAACAGAAGTGATATCTGGCGTTCCACAGGGATGCGTTATAGGTCCCCTACTCTTCCTCGTGTTTATAAACGATTTAGTATCGCAGTAAAGGCAAGTGATCGGGAAGACGGCCACACGTGTAGGCCTACACGGGAGCCGCTGATAGCAGGCGGGCGGTATCTGTCGCACAGCCGATTGCAGGCGCGCAATCTCAGATGGGCAGATAGCTGCACCAGAGGTGACAGATAACGCACTTGTCGGCGAGGTTCGTGTTGCCGGCGCAAAACAAACCGCTCTATCGCTGTGAATGAGCCGAAGTTCCGATACATTCCACATAAGACGAGGGTTGGAACTTAAATAGTGGCAGGCAACACTGCTGTGCGCACACTGTGCAGTGGAATCTACTAGATTTTGAAACACTTGAAATAAACTTTAGAGTCTTGGCCACAAATTTCAATTTATTGAGGCCTTACGCGTTTCATCATTATCGAAGGTTACAGCAAGACAAAGGAATTAACACTTTCGTGGTTTTTACTCATTTTTTACAATATCGTAAGGTATCTCAACTGTTACAGAGTCTGATTTGGATCATGATTACAAATATGACACTCAAAAAATTTAGCACATTCCACTTTTCCTATAAAAAAAAAAAAAAAAAAAAAAAAAAAAAAAAAAAAAAAAAAAAAAAAAAGTGGGACACATACGTCCCACTGATCATTTCTGGCACCGATTTACCTAAGACTTTTTAAAATAATTTTTAAGTTATCCTAACTGTCATAGGGTCTAAACAAGTACATGATTCAAAAATATGTAATGCACACCGAATTGGAAAAAAAAAAATCGAGAGAGAGCTGTCTCACAGCTTCTATAATAGAAAATGCAGATAATAGTAAACCACATACCGTGTTTTATTAGCGCAAAAATTTACAGAAAGACTGTTTTTCTTTGAAATATGAGTAGTATAATATCGCAACATAAAGGCACTATAGGGCTACACAGTGGTCACTGGGACACATGCGTCCCACTAATTGTAAATTCACCGAAAAAAACTTTTGAAGTAAAATGAGTTTTAGAAAGCGTAATTGTTGTTTGTAAGCTTCAAAAGAAACATAAAATAGCAAATATACTTACTTCGGACATTTTCGGTAGCGATAAAACTACGAAAACCGATTGAAGGCACAATAAACAATGGTTACGGCACGAAAATTCACGCGGCAGCCCATATAAACAGTCTCAGCCTCCTACACTGTAAGAATTTCAGTGCCTCGATTTTTTTTTCCGCGTTCTGAAGGGCCACCAACAGATGGCAGCACTATGCAGAATTACGCAACTCGCCACCTTGTGGTACAAATGAGGTCCGAAGTTAGTGGGACGTATATGTCCCAACAACCACGAAAGGGTTAATATTCATCAAACATTTTCATAAAACATAAATGAGAACACTACCTTCACATTCACCATATCTTGTAAAACTTAATAAAATGTGAAACTAAAACATTCCTTTTAAAATAATCACTGTCAAAGACAAATGTGAAACATAAAATAAATTTAAAATTCTCCCCCAGAATATCCCTGTAGGATGGTCAAGTGCCTACTAAGGTCAGCAAAGCGGTCAGTTATGAAGTGGAGAATCCGACAGATGTCGATGTTGTCATTCTACTTCTCTCTCACTCACATATGCGCACTCACTCCCTCTGTGTGATTTTTATGTATATATATCATACCTTAAAATGCACAATATTTTGTTACTGTTAAGTTGTTATTGTTGTTCTGTTGTTGTGGGCTTCAGTCCGGAGACTGGTTTGATGCAGCTCTCCACAATACCCTATCCTGAGCAAGAACGGCAACCCACATCCATTTGAATCTGCTTACTGTATCCATCTCTTGGTCTTCCTCTGCGGTTTGTACCCCACACACTTCTCTCCAACACTAAATTCACGATTTCTTGATGTCTAAGAATGCGTCCTACCAATCGATCCCTTCTTTTAGTCAAGGTATGCCAGAAATTCCTTTTCTACCCAATTCTGTTCAGTACGTCATCATTAGTTACGCGATCCACCCACCTAATCTTCAGCATTCTTCTGTAGCACCATATTTCAAAAGCCTCAATCCTCTTCCTGCACGCACTGTTTATCGTCCATGTTTCACTCCCATGCAAGGCAAAACTCCATACAAATGCCTTCGGAAAAGACTTCCTTAGGCTTAAATCAATTTTCGATGTTAACAAATTTCTCTTTTTCAAAAACGCTTTTCTACCCATTGCCATTCTGCATTTTATATCCTCTGTACTGCGACCATCATTTGTTATTTTACTGCCCAAGTAACAAAACTCATCTACCACCTCTATTGTTTCGTTACCTAATCTAATTCCTTCAGCATCACCTGATTTTCTTAGACTGCACTCCATTACCCTAGCTTTGCTCTTGTTAATTTTCATCTTATATGCACCATTCAGCACTCTGTCCATTCCGCTCAACTGCTCTTCCAGGTCATTTGCTGTATCTGACAGAATTACTATGTCGTCGGCAAAACGCAATGTTTTTAATTCTTCACCCTGAACTTTAATTCCTTCTCCAAATTTCTCCTTGCTTTCCTTTATAGCTTGCTCAATGTACAAATTGAATAACATCGGAGAAAGGCTACAACCCTGTCTTACTCCCTTCCCAACCACTGCATTCCTTTCATGCCCTTCAACTCTGACAACCGCTGTCTGGTTTTTGTACAAGTTGTAAATAACCTTACGCTGTTAAGTTATACAATTATAATCTTATAACTATAAATCTTTTACAATCACTGTGTACAAAATGGAAGAGGATATTTTAACTACCCTTACAGTTTGTATTGAAGATATCGTTCCACATCAGCATTGCCTAAACTGTAATACTGTAGCCTTTGTAACAGGGTTGTAGCCTTTCTCCGATGCTATTCAATTTATACATCGAGCA
Source organism: Locusta migratoria (assembly GCA_026315105.1). Classification (NCBI taxonomy): domain Eukaryota; kingdom Metazoa; phylum Arthropoda; class Insecta; order Orthoptera; family Acrididae; genus Locusta; species Locusta migratoria. The sequence goes on along the minus strand of CM048754.1, from coordinate 43,236,932 downwards.
GGCGGTGAAGGAAAGCAAGGAAAAATTTGGAATAGGGATTAAAGTTCAGGGGGAAGAAATAAAAACATTCCGTTTTGCTGATGACCTTGTAATTCTGTCAGAGACAGCAAAGGATCTGGAAGAGCAGTTGAATGGAATGGACAGTGTGTTGAAGAGAGCGTATAAAATGAACATTAACAAGAGCAAAACAAAAATAATGGAATGCGGTCTTAGAAAATCAGGCGATGCTGAAGGAATTAGATTAGGTAACGAAACAATGAAGGTGGTAGATGAGTTTTGTTACTTGGGTAGTAAAATAACATGCGATGGTCGCAGTACAGATGATATAAAGTGCAGAATGGCAATGGGAAGAAAAGCATTTTTGAAAAAGAGAAATTTGCTAACATCGAATATTAATTTAAGTGTAAAGAAGTCTTTTCTGAAGGCATTTGTGCGGGAGTGAAACATGGACGATGGGCAGTGCGGACAGGAAGAGAATAGAGGCCTTTCAAATGTGGCGCTACAGAAGAATGCTGAAGATTAGGTGGGTAGCTCGCATAACTAATGAAGAGGTACTGAACAGAATTGGCGAGAAAAGGAATTTTTGGCATACCCTGACTAAAAGAAGGGATCGCTTGGTAGGACACATTCTTAGACATCGAGGAATCGTAAATTTAGCATTGGAGGGAAGTGTGTGGGGTAAAAATCGCAGAGGGAGACCAAGAGACGCGTCTAGTAAGCAGATTCAAGTGGATGTCGGTTGTCGTTCTTATGAGGAGATGAAAAGGCTTGCTCAGGATAGAGTAGGGTGGAGAGCTGCATCAAACCAGTCTCCGGACTGAAGAACATAACAACAACATAAATGTGACACTACTTTAACATATTACATTGCTGGTTGCAGGCCAACATTGTAATTTAAACGAGAGGCAAATGGAAACTTGTACGGTATAGAAACCACCGTGTGTCTTTTTTGTAAACAGGTGGTTGCTCTTCCTTCCCAGCACTTTAATGTATGCCCCCCTTCCTTCGTCGCTCGACTGCAATTCGAAGAATCGCGGGTTCGAATCCCGGTCGGACCTCGGATTTTTTCAGCCTGCACTTTAACCCATCCTTCAGCTCTCAACGATGTGAGGAGTCGCCAGAAACGACACGTGGTTCGGATTCCACGTTAATCTGTAGGTCCCCTTTTCTTTCCCCAGTTGGATAACTGGGGTAGGCTATGGACACGCAAGTCGCCTAAGTGGTGTCCGATTGAAAGACTTGCACCAGGCCAAAGAACCACACGAAATTGTTATTATCCTCGTTTTACTCTTGTTAATGTTCAACTTATACCTTTCTTTCAAGACACTGTCCATTCCATTTAATTGCTCTTTCAGGACTTTTAGTGCCCCTGAAAGAATTACTATGTCATCAGAAAAACCGGAAGGTTTTTTATTTCCTCTCCATGGACTTTAAGTCACTCTCCAAATTTCTCCTTGTATTCGTTAAAGACGAAAATTTCATGCAAATGCGTGTTGAATGTTTTTGGATATTTGAGGGGTAAATGCATATTTCAGAGTTTATTCGATATCAAATCATCTTTCACTCTTTTATACTTTTATATGCTGAATAGTTTTATTGCTTATATTACATTAAATTGCGTGATACTAGCCTTTATTGATTTTCTAACAATAAAATGTAATTATGACAATGTCAATAATTTGATATCCTCAGCTAAAAAGTATGTGTAAATTATATGGACGCATCAGTTTCAATGTTGTCAAACCTATAAAAGAATACCAGTCATTTTCAAATTATGCTTTGTATTATAGAGGTATTTTCTACAGCCCCTGCACATGTAGTAACGTACAGAGAGCGTCTAGCTGAGTTCCCATTGCCTACTCATCCCATGCTTAGTAGGTGGGGCACTTCGTAAGATGTTGCAATGTTTTAAACTGATAATTACGATGCCATTAAATCGGTATGAAATAAACTTTATACGTACGTAACTGTAAAAAAATAAACACTGCAATGTCTTATTCTATTATTATTATTACTAGCTTATATTCCCGTGCTTCGCAACGGTTGTTAAAGAAGGTCCTGTGTATATCATGGTTCTTTGGGTTCCGGACGTAGGTCAGCAAAAACAATTCTTGTTGGATCTCTCTGTCAATAAACTCAGTTCTCCTAGCCAAGATGTCAAATTTAAGTAGAAGTCATTGTCGAAAACGATGAATGTTCATAAAGTTTTTCATACTAAGAGTGAAATTAATTTAAGTCCGTGCTTCGGAACAATGTAAATTCAATGTTCATAAAGTTACACATTGCAACAGCAGCGCCGAAAGCGGCTGGCAAATTACATTTCTGAAAACGGTATTGGATAAGTGCGAATATTGATTTGTAACAGTTTTCACAAATATCTTCTTGAATAGGAATTTGGAATGAATTGTAACACTGTGTGAATCATGAGACTCTATACAAAAGAGTTTCGCGTGAAATTGCTGGTCATAATGAGATGTGGCAACAACGGCTGTATCTGATTCGATAAAATTTTACTTTCTATCCTGGCGGCCTCGTGTTTTTATGTTGGCAACATCAATAACACGATATAAAGTCGTTGCAAAGATGACCGAACCACATAGTGTGTAGATAAATACTGCTGTTCATGCTGTATGCTTGATTTCAAGACAAAATATTTGCGTGTCACGAGATTGGCTTATGACGATGTCACATGATTCTCGTTATTAAACATCTGTTGCGAACATTATCACAGGACGCCGCTGGGATATGAGTAGGACTACGTCACATAGTTTTTCTTGACCCAGCTGTCAAACGATAACACCTTTCACAGCAGAGAGTGTTGCGACTATATATATGAGAGATCACTGATTAGCACAGACCAGTGAGGTTACTGGCACAGGCATATCAATATCTATGGCCTAAGAGACATTCATTAATGTATGTCTGTGTTTCCATCACGTTTCCACGACAGAGATCAATGTTCCACGAGTATTTTTATCTTTGAGTCTATCTGGAGTTTTATCTTTGTTTTGTGTCTCTGTTCATAGTCAGTAATGTGTGGTTGACGGAAACATGTGATCTATTTTCTTAAAAATGCGTATTTGATATTCCTCGTCGTTATTAAAGTCTGAAAGGAGCGCATTGTCTAACGATTGAAAGAATAAACAGATTTTGACTCGTGCCGTAAAGTTCTTAAGTCACAGAGTATATAGCTTTTCCTAAGAGTATTTATTGCATATTTTGCGAATTTTTGCTCGTCACACTCACCCACTGCCACGCACCGCGACCAAACTCCCTTACTAACATCATTAGACCAAGGGCTGTCTACCACCACAACCACGAGTGGGTGGCAGTATGTGGTCATGGAGAAAAGTCTGTCAGCACGTACACACACTTCGTTATCTCAAAGGTCTTGCACACGAAGTGGAACATGTGATTCACGACCGGCGCTCCTAACGACATAATCAGTTCAGAGGGACTTTCAAGTCATCCAGGGGTCTTGCTTAAATTATCTGCCACAGTCTGTCCGCACTGCCGGTGCGCGCGGCCGTTCGCCGTCGGGGGTTCGAGTCCTCCCTCGGGCATGGGTGTTTGCGTTGTCCTTTAAGTTAGTGTAAGTAGTTTGTAAGCCTAGGGGCTGATGACCGGCGTAGTTAAGTCCGTTAGAGCAACAAAAATTTGTACATAACCCGCCGTATGCAAAACAATTTTAGATTACTTTTCCCAAACATGTTTCAACACATTTCGTGCTGTCATCAGTGGGACTGTACAACTGTCTTTTAAGATACATTTGTAAAATGTTTTTACAGGTACATTCACTTCGAATTTTGGTAGGTTATCATACAAGTATAACTATTTTAGGTTTGTGAAATTAGGCCTAGAAATACGAGTATCACATTTTTTAGATGCTTTTCCATTAGGCTACGTATAAAATCACTGAGTACGTGCTGTTGTAGTAATAGTTTTTTTTTACTAAGTTGTCATCTTCAAAACATAACAAACAGTTTAAAGTTCTTGATTTCCAATTTTTGTGTTCGAGAAACGCGTGTTTTTTCATATTCCATGTTTAGTTCGTAATATGCATTACGCCAGTAGTAATATTCGGCGTGTGGATACGGTTGAAAACTGTTCATTTGTTCTTTAGATATTTTGTTTTGCAGAGATGCGGGCGAAATACGAGTGTTTACTGTTAGTGTCGTCTTACATTAGTCTGTTGATAGAAGAATGTTGGCGTTGACAGTACTGTGGACCGTTTTTTTTAATTTTTATTTTTTATTTATTTATTTTTTTACATTTGGTGTATGCGTATGTATATACGTATGTGTTTGGTTGTTGTGTGTGTTCTGTATTTCTGTGTGTGTGTGTGTGTATGGGCGAACATATCAGTTTTTTTTTTTCTGATGTTTAGGTTTTCTTATTGTTTCCACGGTGGTGGTGATCTTCATTTTCCTGTTATTCCCGTCCTAGTTTACTGCCTACAAGTTCTTTTCCCTTGTATAGACCCTCCATTTATTCCTTCCACTTTGCCGTACGATGTTTCGACTACGTGACCGATCGTCTTCTTGAAGTCTCAGGGAGCTCCTGAAGACGGCACGTCACCGATATATCGTGCGGCAGAAAATGCAATTATTCAACATATCTACATGAATCCAACCCCTTTCCCGCTGTGTTATTTTCTCTGCATATTGAATTCCAACTTTCTCGACTACTTCAGCGTTGCTATCCGGACAGTTACTGTAATGATATCTCTTCAGATTCAGTGCTTTTATATCTCCGATTTCGGTACTAGATTTGGCGATGTCGGCGTCAAGTTCTGCCGTCGATTTCTGCATTATATTTTTCCATATTTGGTACAATTTTTGGAAGATTTGCTGCTACTTTCTTGCCTTGTACCGTGCTATTTTAAGGGGAACTGGACGTCAAATTTACTGAAAAATCGAAAAAAAAATTGCCTCCATCTGAAATTCAAATTCCTACCGTTTCCGAAAGTGTATGCTTTATTTACTTTTAAATAGTTATTACAGTCTTAAACACTCTTTGAACAAATGTCTGCACACTGACCACGCTGGTGCTTGAGGGAAGGAATATCACCGTAAACATTCCCTGCCCGCCACAGTCATGGAAAACAATAAAGCCAATACACAGGGAGCTTGCAGATATAAAAAAAATTACTTAGCAGATGTCTACATGGCCGTACACTAAATCCTAATGAGAGTTTCAATAGTGTGGCAACGAGTACCGAAAACGGTGTGTATTCGAAGGACAGTGCTCAAAATAGGTGTGATGGTTGCTGTTATGTGTTTCAATGACGGTGTGATTAGCAGGACGAAAGTAATGGACAAGTCAGGCATCCAACCAGGAAATAATACGATAGTTGCTCTGACTGCCATAGACCGTCAGCGTCTAGCTGAAGCTGAAAGGGCTCCTGAAGCCACCACTAAAGAGCCCAGAGTAAGGAAAAGTCTCCTGAAGAAGTCTGCACAGGATAAAGAAGTAGTTGGCCAGCAAGATTATGCCACTGGAATGTTGTGAAAGAGGTATACGGTGATTCAAAAACACTGTGAATATTGTGATTCTTCCTTTTCTCCCGGCGTATTTGATAATCAAAATATCCACGGATGTACTGCCGGTCTATAGTGTCCAACGGGCACAATATTTCGGCGATCAAACATGTCGCCATCATCAGGTGAACTGACGGACTGAGCTCCTGGAAACACGCCGGCACGGAGATCCGCACGCTACGGCTGCTCGAAGGGACCTGGGTTCTAGCCCGGTGGCGGGCCATTTAAATACCCTCGGCCCGCGGAGCGACCCCTCCGCGGTCCGCGCAGTGGAACCGATTGCGACGGCGTCTGAGATGACGTCGGTGTGAGGGCTCTGTCCGCCGTGGTCGTCACTTCGTTACGTTTGCTAGATTTACTCTTAATTAACCCAATCGCTGGTTCCCAACCTTTGCTAAGATTATAGCCACAGTCACGGTTTATGAGGTCGTCACTTGTGCGAATGTCAATGGCCTCTCTAACGACGCAGTCCCAGTATCTCGACGTCTGTACCAGAATCCTAGTGTGTTCATACTCCATCACATGATTCTCCGACAAACAATGTTCAGCGATCGCCGACTTGCTCGGATACATCAATCGTGTGTGCCTCTGGTGTTCAAGGCATCGATCCTCGACGGTACGCATCGTCTGTCCAATATATGACTTTCCACACACACGGAATCTGGTACACGCCGGCCTTCCTCAAACCGAGATCATCTTTGGCGCTCCCCACCAGTGCACGAATTTTATTCGGCGGACAAAAAACAGTTCCGACCTGGTGTTTTTTCAAAATGCGGGCGACCTTCCCCGAGAGTGCGCTGGTATATGGAACGAACGCAGTGCCTACATCCTCCCTCGTGTTTTCATCCGTTTCCACAGGTTGTGTTGTAGTGGTTGGGCGGAGAGTCCGCTGAATCTGCCACTCTGAGTACAATTCCTGGGTAGACTCTCTGCGTCGGAGATAGTGCGCGCCCTATGTACTAGAGTTTTAAGTACCCCATTCCTCTGTGAAGGGTGGTGACAGCTGTCTGCGTGTAAATACAGATCAGTGTGCGTTGTCTTCCGATATACACCACGACCCAGGGTGCCATCAGCTCTTCTCTTGACCAAGACGTCAAGGAACGGCAATTTACCCTCCGTTTCAGTCTCCATAGTGAATTTGATGTTGGGGTGTATGGAGTTCAGATGTGTAAGGAAGTCAAGGAGTGCCCGTTGGACACTATAGACCGGCAGTACACCCGTGGATATTTTGATTACTGTGAATATTATTTTCTCGAAAGTACATTTTCAGAACATTAGCTACATATATCTTCACAACTGTTTTAGTTTTGTTCATGAAATTTCCCCACACTGAACAATGGGACAGTATCTTTGTATTATGCCTGATACAGTGCAGGAAAAAAAATCTATGTTTGTCATTCTGTATATAATTTAACGGTAATTTTTAGAGAAAATAGTAATGAAGTGTAATCAGGGTTTCTTTGTTTCCTCATATACACTCCGAACTACAAAACATTTCTACGAATGTTGACAGCAGCCTGACGATGCACCAGAAAATGGTTCCAGAATGCGAACGTGTATTATAAAAATATCTATTAGGCAAAATATTACAATTATTAAGCTATAACAGATAATTAAATACATTTCTTATTACAGCTTGAGCTAATGTCGTTCAGTGCTGGTTCAAAATGGCAACTTCCTCCGCGCTGTAGATCAAGAATGAAGTGCACCATAAGCAAGGTTAGAAACTGCAACACGTTCACGTTCAGGTCCCCTTAAAAAAATCATTCTTCGTTTCTCATGATTATACACAAGCAATCGCCTTGATAAAAATAAAAGAAGGCAAGAGCCATTTTCAACGTCCAGTATCTATCCGTTAACAATATTTGTAAATTATCTTCCTCAGATCTGTGGCGTCTTTCACGCTGGAAGAAGTACCAGCTTCGTGCTGTTACTACACTGCTGGCCATTAAAATCGCTACACCACGAAAATGACGTGCTACAGACGCGAAATTTAGCCGACAGAAAGAAGATGCTGTGATATGCAAATGATTAGCTTTTCTGAGCATTCACACAAGGTTGGCGCCGGTGGCGACACCTACAACGTGCTGACATGAGGAAAGTTTCCAGCCGATTTCTCATACACAAACAGCAGTTGACCGGCGTTGCCTGGTGAAACGTTGTTGTGATGCCTCCTGTAAGGAGGAGAAATGCGTACCATCACGTTTCCGACTTTCATAGCCTATCGCGGTTGCGATTTATCATATCGCGACATTGCTGCTCGCGTTGGTCGCGATCCAATGACTGCATGCAGATATGGAATCGGTGGGTTCAGGAGGGCAATACGGAATGCCGTGCTGGATCCCAACGGCCTCGTATCACTAGCAGTCGAGATGACAGGCATCTTATCCGTATGGCTGTAACGGATCGTGCAGCCACGTCTCGATCCCTGAGTCAACAGATGGGGACGTTTACAAGACAACAAATATCTGCACGAACAGTTCGACGACGTTTGCAGCAGCATGGACTATCAGCTCGGAGACCATGGCTGCGGTTACCCTTGATGCTGCATCACAGACAGGAGCGCCTGCGATGGTGTAGGCAACGACGAACCTAGATGTACGAATGGCAAAACGTCATTTTTTCGGATGAATCCAGGATGTGTTTACAGAATCATGATGGTTGCATCCGTGTTTGGCGACATCGCGGTGAACGCACATTGGAAGCGTCTATTCGTCATCGCCATACTGGAGTATCACCCGGCGTGATAGTATGGGGTGCCACTGGTTATACTTCTTGGTCACCCCTTGTTGGCATCGACGGCACTTTGAACAGTGGCCGTTACATTTGAGATGTATTACGACCCGTGGCTCTACCCTTCATTCGATACCTCCGAAACCCTACATTTCTGCAGGATAATGAACGACCGCATGTTGCAGGTCGTATACGGGCCTTTATGGATACGAGAAATGTTCGTCTGCTTCCCTGGCCAGCACATTCTTCAGATCTCTCACCAATTGAAAACGTCTGGTCAATGGTGGCCGAGCAACTGGCTCGTCACAATACGCCAGTCACTACTCTTGATGAACTGTGGTATCGTGTTGAAGCTGCACGGGCATCTGTACCTGTACATGCCATCCAAGCTCTCTCTGTTTGACTCAATGCCCCAGGCGTATCAAGGCCGTTATTACGGCCAGAGGTGGTTGTTCTGGGTACTGATTTCTCAGGATCTATGCACCCAAATTGCGTGAAAATGTAATCACATCTCAGTTCCAGTATAATATATTTGTCCAATGAATGGCCGTTTATCATCTCCATTTCTTCTTGGTGAAGCAATATTAATGGCCCGTAGTGTATTTAGAGAAATAACGCCAAAGCTTCGTGCTATTTTTCTGGTTGTTGTTTTCGAGCAATTTTCCAGTGATTAGTCATCCAGTCCCGCTCGTTAACTTTTTCCAGTCTCCTCTTGGAAAACTTTATAAGAGTGGTAAAATCACATTACCACTTTGTTTCCAGATATAGGAGTATTTATGCAGTAAACCATGGCTTTGTTCTACTGCTGACGGGAGAAGATCATTTTTTTCTGACAATACATCGTTTACCTTCTGGGGTGTTCGATTTCCTGTACACCACAGACTTTCAAACTGCTACCAAGATTCAGATCTGCCCAGACTTCACACAGAGTGAAAACTTACGGCACAAATATCAGATTTCCTTGGATGTTTAAATGCTCGTTGCCTGTCCCTTGCAGTGTTGGACAGTGTGTTTTTTTTTTTTTTTTTTTTTTTTTTTTTCAGGAAAACCCTATCTGTGGACAGGTGTCGTCTGATATCTGAGTTTCGAAACGAAGGTCGGTGGAGACGAGTGCCTCAGATAAACAGCTTCCTCCTACGTCTGAGCTCTCGCAACAGGCCTGAGCACAACAAAGCAACATTTCCCAGAAACTTACGTTACTGCCACAGTTGGTTGGACAGCAAAAAATTATTGTGCAAGAAAGGAGATTAATGACTTGAAATGTGGTGACACAGAAGATTGCTGACTATTGAATGTGGCGATTCAAGTATAGATGGCCATTGCTATATTGTTTCGAAAAAAATGTTTCGATACGCGGAAATGTTTCAGTGTTTCAAACCCTCCATGTTTCACTGTTTCGAAACCACCGGGTTCGATTCTGCTGGTTTCGGATCATATTCGTAGTCGATGATGAAACTGTTTCTTTCTGTTGGTTTCACTGTTTCAAAACAGCGGTGTTTCAGACCAATAGTGTAGCAAGGCGGAACCGACGAAGTGTATCGAAACAGTGGTGTTTCATTTTTCTGAAGCTGAAGTAACTTACTTCTATGTGAACAGTTGAAAGAATGTCAGAATCTATTGAATAGACAAATGCAGCTTAAGATTATTGAAATCAAGATTCGTTTCTAAACTGACTGCTGTATTTCGAAATGACATAACGACTGCTTTATAAACGCAAACTACAATAAAGTAATGGTCACTAGATGTATTGAAATATGCAGTAAAACTGTAGGTTTCTCCGTCCATTTACGGTAACCATATTAAAAACATACGACTAAACTTACAACTACTTATTTTTTCAAAGTAAGAAAGAACATGAAGCCTGAAATGAAATGATAAATCTGACATATTTGACGCATTTCGTGTTTATGTTAGCATATCACGAAAGTTTGGACGGTAAATGAAACCGCGAATTAAAGATATTTCCAAAACTCGAATTTTAAACTAAGGTTTATTTTAGTATGCAGCAGTGCGATAACGATGTATAAAAACGTAACCCTTTCCAAAATGTTACCTCAATAAATTTAATTTTATAATACGTCTTTGCAATATAACACCTATCGAAATTAGGCACTGAATATAGGAAAGCAGAATATATTAATTATAGCTACCCTGATAAAAACCAATATATTACACATAGCAACGTCAGTTCTCAGCTAATAGGATACCAGGATTGTCACTTAAAAGCAGTGCATTTGGTGCAGTAATAAAATTTTTCCTACCATCCCTGCGGTCTCGCGTGGTAATGTTGGCAACATCCTCAAAAAAGGAAGAACATCTTTGCCAATATGTTAGCATTCTTAGAAATCCAAATGGAATGATTTTATTGGTGTTTCGTACAGACAATGAAGTATATAATTAATGCTGTTCGTGTTCTGCGGTGGACAGGTTGATAAGGTACCAGTATCCACACAGTAAAAGAGATTAGTCCTCGGAGAACGAAGTTTACAGGACAAAACATTTGAGATACAACGCGATTGACTGTTGTTAACGTCACATGATTGCCAACATTATCACGCGAATTCTCCAGGACGATAAGTAAAATTCAATCCGTGGCATCTAAATAAAATTACTATGAAACATCTGTTCCGAAGGAACATACATTTTTGATGGGACCGCAGCCGCATATATGATACTAAATAATCAATTATTTATTCGCCATTTGCTAACTCTGCCGACAATAGCTGCATTATTAAAGATGTTCTATTATTTAATGACAAATGAAAATTTGAGCCGGACCGGGACACGAAGCCGGGTCTACTGCCTTTCGCGAGCGATCGCCTTAACCACATTTTTTATCTTCTTCTCTTGCTTCTGTTACTCTACACAAAAATCTAAATTGTATCTGGTTGAACTTACTCTATCCAATCAGAAGATACAATTTTGATTTTTGTATACAGTAACAGAAGCACGAGAAGAAGAAAAAAAATGTGGTTAAGGCGATCACTCGCGAAAGGCAGTAGACCCGGGTTCGTGTCCCGGTCCGGCACAAATTTTCATTTGTCACCAAATAATAGAACATCTTAAGCAATGCAGCAGAGTTTTCAAATGGCGAATAAATAATTGATTATTTAGTATCTCCCACTATCTTTGTGGTTCTATAGCAATACTTACACACTTCTCATTGACCATCGTACAATAAACAGGACCATAATATTACAAAACACACATTGTTTCATGGTTTCAATACAGTGTTTCGAAACCTCACACTGGACGGTTTCAATTGTTCCCAAAGCGTCTGATGTTTCAGTTTTCCCATTTCTACAGGAAGGAAGGACCCTTGGTCATTAGAGATGGAGGACATTTAGTGACCAATGATGAGGGTGGCAATGCATTTGGAAAAATTTGTGGCACAGGTTCACTGAAAGAAAGGATCGGTTTTAAGACAGATTCCGAAACATCTAGGGATGGCGAATTTAATATTGGGCGGAATAATTCGGGCAGGAGGAGGCCAAGGATGAAACCAGGTAGGTAGGGAGCAAAATTCCCTTTCTGTCCCCAAAAAAACGATGCACATGACTTTTCGAGGTGTCGAGATTTGCTTAGGCTTAACCTTCGTTGGGAATGATGTGTGGCCGCGGTGGAGTAGCCGAGCGGTCTAAGGCGCCTCGCTGCGGACCGCACGGTTGCTCGTCGTGGAGATTCGAGTCCTCCCTGGGGCATGGGTGTGTGTGTTGTCCTTAGGTTAGTTTACCTGGGTTTAAATAGTTTGTAAGCTACGGACTGATGACCACGCAGTTTGGTCCGATAGATTTACAAACATTTGAACATTTTTTGATGAAGAGTGCCTCCATTCCAATGCCTGGAATTTTGTTTCAGGGACCCAAGTTTCATCCACTGTGACTATCCGAGAAAGAAGGGCCAGGGTATATGGGGTGCAGCCAAGACTGGAGGGCGTCATCTCTCTAGGGAAACTGGCCTCAGTATTCCAGGCCGAAATCACTGCCATCAGGGCGTGTGTGGAGGAGAATTTGCGTAGGTGCTACAAAGATCGTAGCGTCTATATCTATTCAGACAGCCAGGCAGCCCTGAGATCACTGGCAGCTCCTGCAACACGGTCTAAAATTGTTGCAGAATGTCACAGGGTTCTGGTGGAGCTAGGGGAAAGCAATAAACCTATTGTGGGTCCCTGGCCACTCGGGGATCAGTGGCAACGAACATGCTGACAGATTAGCCAGGATGGGGGCAGAGACTCCATTTATTGGACCGGAACCTGTCCTGACAATCACCAAGGCAATGATCAAATTGGAGATACGTAACTGGCTCAGAAGACAGCACGTAGAATATTGGACCAAAGTCCATCAACAAAAACATGGCAAGGTAATGATGCCAAAGCCATGTTTTAAAAGAAGCTCTGCAATCCTGGGCCTGAACAGGAGAGAGATTAGACTCATGGTTGGTTGCTGACAGGCCATGGGAATTTCAAAAAAACTCCTACGTACAATGGGAATAACAGAAGAGGACCCTAAATGTAGGATCTGTGATGACGGTGATGAAACTGCATCACATCTAATCTTCGAATGCATTGAATTGGAGAATAAAAGGCACAGAATATTTGGGACAACCAGACCCGAAGAAATTGTGTCTAATAAAGAACTGGTAAAGGGACTCCTTGCACTGTTCAAGAGCATTGGTTGGCTTTACTAGATATACAGGGAGCGATACCGCACAATAAACTTAGTTTCGGTGCGGGCAGTGGCGGGTTGGTCCAAGACTGTTTTGGCTTCCCTGCAAAAATCAATCAATCAATCCGAGAAAGAAAAGCATCGCCTTCCTCACTGTAGCGTGTCAAAAACTGAATCGTACTGCCCATCCGTTGCTTTTGTGTTGTGCGAATTTTGGGTAACAAATGTGAGCAAAGTTTTCGAAATTGCAGTTTTTCAGTAACAATTTCATGAATTAGTGAACGTGAGATTTGCGGAACTTAGGGTTGTGCTTAATCTTCTGTTCAGTTGTGTGAACCAGTCCACCAGTAACCACAGACGGACGTCCACTTGGTTCTCCATCGTGCACTTGACCACGTTCTTCACTGAACAGTCTCACCCATCTTCTGACCATTGAATCAGTCACGGCATTTTGTCCGTAAAGCTCGCAGATTTTCCGATTTCCTTTGGTTTAACTTTCTTTGCATTTAGAAAATGAATCACACATCTGATTTCACACGCAGCGGCATTTTCAGTTTCGGCTGACATTATAAAGAAGCGCTACAAAGCACACGTCGGCAGCAGCGATCTGAAAATGGCGGACACCTCTTCCCCTTCAGTCAGCATGCTCGGAACTGCGATTGTAGCGCGGCTGCGGGTAGAAATAGAAACTGAACTTACTTTGTGGATGTCCCTCGTAAATTGGGATCTTGACTGACTTTTCAAGTGTATGAAAGTGTCAAACTGAAAAGTTTCGTTAGGTTTCAAGATAGTGTATCGAACGAGCCGCTACAAACTGTTAAAAACCAGATTTTATCGAACTTGTTAACCTTTACGTTCAAAAAGTTGCTATTCACTGCAGCTATACCATGCAGTAAGTCAGGAAAGTATTAGTTTGTTAAATTAGCTAAAATTAATTAATTTCCGGGTACTTCACTTTTTCTTTTTAGAAAAAAGGCTTTTCGAAAATTTGCTAGATCGTCTCAGGGGGCTCTATCTACAGTAGCGGTTTTAGACTTATTGTCTTCGTAACGAGATGTACTTCCATGTTATCACATTTCATTTTTAGCTTTTGTTAATCGTGATCGTGTAATTGTGTCGATTAATAACTTCATAAACTTACATTTTTTTACTGCGTAATTACTACAGATTTGTGTTATGAAAATAACGATTAAGGAGGTATAGTAATTCGCTGACATTTTTCGTGAATTTAAGTTCGAGCAATGTTTTTCTATGTCCATCTGGAGCGAAACAATATTTTTCCTTTTAAAAGTCTAGGTGGGTGACATTAATAATTTAAAACAATGAGCTTGAAGGTAGTTAACATTGACTACTTGTATTTTCAAGGATAAAAAGTAAGATCAGTTTTATTGTTTTGTCGTTGTCAGTAACTGAGTAATAAAGCGAATATTCTTGATTCTAGATGCTTGTACGAAAACGTTACTTTTATTTAAATTGTCAACAATTTAGTTCTTTAAACGTTATCTTCACTACAAAGAAACTGACGTAATCAGTTGAAAAAGAGCAAAAAGAAATAAACCACGCCCAATACAAGTGCAAATTCTTTGAAATCATTTTGAACCCTTTCAATATTAACAGAATCTAACACATTATTTAATAGCATGAAAGTACAACTCATCACGCGAGAAAATAAACCTAAAACCGTTAACGATAGTCGATCTTCTGAGAAGATGTAACCAATTTTCGAAATGGCCCTTTAACAAAAATCAATATATCTCGAAAAATAATTAATATTTGTTAGTTATTTGAATAATTATTTTTTTTTTTACTTTTCGTGGGTTACACTTGCAGTGAATAGTTTATGATCGTAAATGTGAACGAGTTGGGGATAACACTGTTAGTTCCTCTTTGTCCTGTATTTCCCACAGTTTCTGTATTATATTACTAACAATGTTCTTACAGCCTTGTCAAATATTCCCTGTCCACGAGTACAACACCTTCAAGAATATACATCTAACACTCCACAAAACAATAAAGCACATTAAATTCAACAAAACCTGCAAGATAAACAGTTTAATTCCAAATTACAGTCATGTAAAGGTTAAAAACAGTTCTGCAGCGACACAAACATCAAAATTACATGCTGAAAGATGTTGGCTTCTACATGAAATCAAGAGGTTCAACTCTAAAAATAATACCTAATACTGTCTGAAACCCACATAGAGTTATCACATAAGGTAGGAAATGCTACTGTCCTTATGACACGAAGAGAAAAAATTGAACACAGAACATAAACAGAAATAAAAAACGTAAGAAATAAACATGAGAAGAAAATAATAAGATTAAAAACCGAGAAGATACAGGCACATATCTACATTTGGAATGATAATCCAGAACAACACCAACACACATTTCACCCACGTTTAGTAAATCTCACTGACACAGAATTGCATTGCAAAGAAAAAAAAATGCTATTACAAAAAGGTTTGAAACATTGCACCAATAGCAGATTAGACAAAAAGTACATAGAAAATCTCATTGTAGAAAGTTAATATATCCTCACATGTGAAGAACAACAGTGAAATAAACATAGGGCTCACTAGAGAATTGGCAAAGAAATAAATAAAAAACATAATAAAACAAACAGAACATGAACAAAACAAAAACAACCAGACATAGGCACCATGAAATCACTGAAACAAAAGTTAACATCTAACAACACTGTAATAACTAAAGCAGACAAAGGAAATTCAAACGATGAAACGAAAAGAAGTCTACCGCTCACAGCAGTTTCGCTGTGATGCCGTAAAACTGTATAGTTGAATGTACCTTCTAAATTGTATCACAGTACCACTTGTAGTTCATGAGACATGACCACATAAACGAAAACTAGTGATTTGTGGTGTAACGTACATGTACAAAAATTTGAACTTAATTAGGCAAATTTCGGTTACGATTTCAGCTTCGGCTAGAAGAGAAGCTGAACATTCGCTTTCGACCAAAAATCATGATTAGGTCGGACTGTAGTTACCGTAATTAATGTGATTGAAATATAACTCCCTTGTACACATAGTCATTAATGAAAGTATTATAAATTGCGAGTGGACTTCAATAAAAGAAATAAAAACACATTGAACGATCTTGTTAAAAGGCGAGACTCAATTCTTCGTTTGGTAGCTGTCTGGAGATGTAATTACGAAGATCCAGCTGGTCAGTAAGAAGTTTAAAAATCGCACTGACGTGTTTTACAGCCCACTTTAGATTTGTTGTTTTATAAGTTTTTGCAAACATTTTGGACCAAAATAATATTCTAATTAATAAGAAAATAAATTAATAACAGCGTCTGAAATCCTTTCAGGGAAAAAAATTTATGTAGCGACCTTTGGCGTCATAGTCCAACGCCTTGCCCACTACGCTACGGATATCTATCAAAAGATGAGTCCTTTAATCTCATACTATTGATGGTCGTTGTTAACTGATGCTAATATGGCATTTGTAGACACTAGATTATCATTTATCGTACGAATAACGATGTGTTTTTATTAATTCTTCAGTGCGCCATTGCTTTGAAATGACAACGTGTAAGTTACAATAAGAAAAATCGTCAAATACGAAACGCAAGATGGCGTATGCCAGAGAGAGTTCTGGGCGAGGAATGTCACGTGACATCTCCGAACGGCTGGTTTTCGTTAATTCAATGGAGGGTGTCAAACACAGTTATTTTTGCAAATATGTCTCAAACGATACTAGATATGAAAAAAAAAAAAAAAAAAAACATAAGGGAGCTAAGTCGTAGAGACTTTTCTCCTCTACCAATTAGGTTATTCAGTTTTTGGGTCAGATTACAATTACAATAATATTACAAACGGCTTTTTTTGGCATTACTACCGTATTTTGTGTCCGAAAAATTTGAAAAAGGGAGGTTCTGGTGTCTGGCGGCCTACAATTATGTCTGTGAAATTTGGTGCTGATCGGTTCGTCTTGAAAACAGGGAACACGTTACGCACAGACAGACAGACAGACATACATACATCCCAAAATCCCCGTTATTTTTGCAAATATCTCTGAAACGATACGAGATATGAAAGAAACATAAGAGAGCAAAGTTGTAGAGGATTTTCTCCTCTACAAATTCGATTATTCAATTTTCATGCCAAATGAATAGTTAAGCCGTTATTTTAATTTAAATTTCGAGCTGTCAAAAGACGATCGCAAAGGCCCACTTTTAGTGTTACTACCGTAACCTAAAGTGGGCCAAAATGAAACTTTGGTTACTTCACACACGTGCAGCCAAATGAATACAGTAAAGTGGTAGCTATACAGTAGTGTCGTTAATTCGAGGTTAACGGCACCGGGATCACATCGAACTATCGAAATTTACGTGTGAAAATAAAGAAATCCACCTTTAAAAAAATACCGGGTAAAAATTTTTTTTAAAACAAAGTTTTTTAAAATAGTCATCTACGTTCTCAGCCTAAACGTTTTCAGTTCACCGGGAGTTATGTCCTTGGATATCTTTGCGCTGAAAAAAAAATTAAAAAAAAAATCGTCGCCAGCGGATAGCAGACTCACTGGTCGTGATTTTTATCGCGCGCGGCTTAAGGCAGCAGTCGACGATAGCAGGAAAACAGTCTTACGAAATAAATTGTGAGCGAGTCACAAGACAAGCGGTGAGTGGAGAAGGCGATAAGATTAATAAGAGAGCCGACGCGGCTTGTCGAAACTTCCAGAACCGCAGCAGACCACCCCAAGGTCAGCGTCCCACTCTGAAAAACACTGCTGTTCCTCCAGAAACTTCCAAATCCTGCTTTTCTGCATTATCAAAACAGCTGACGTACTCTCACTGGAAATGTACATTTATCAATACTAGTATCGCCTGTGGTCGAAAATCGACCAATTGTGTTTACATTGGTCACTGGGGGTAAAACCACAGTCTAACATATACAGTCATGACACTCCCGCAGATTTTTGTTATACAACAACGACTGCAGCGCTCGAAGCGGCCGGAAAGGTACATTTCTGAATACGGTATTGGATGAGTGCGATAGCATCGTTTAAGTTTCACCCACCTACTTAGGGAGACATGACCATCCCAATAAAATAAGAGAAATCAGATCGAAAACGGAACGATTTAGGTGTTCTTTCTTCCCGCGCGCTATTAGAGAATGGAACGGTAGAGAAAAGTTATGAAGGTGGTTAATGAACCCTCTGCCAGGCACTTAAATGTGATTTGCAGAGTATCGATGTAGATGTAGATGTACGTTGATTTTTACAGACTTTTCGCACTAGGAAACGTATGTAGTGCCATAAAATAGGTAATAATTTAAAATTAGCTCCACCTTTCTCTTTATAAGGTTTGCTGATGAGGTGCGAAAAGGTACATTGCATGACAGTTTATTTACAATTAATTTGTAACCTACAGGCTTTTGCTGAATAATATAACTTTCTATTAAAATAGGAAATGCCTAAGAAACACCAGAAGACCTGCCTCTGGCAAAAAGTCGTCACTTTTCTACTCAACAACGTTAGTGTTTCTTCACTACAATTCCAGTAAAATCGCTGAGAGTGGAACGTAGGAAACGCATATAGAATGCAATTACTGCAGTATTTAACGTACCAAAGCAGCCACCACAGCTGTAGCTGAAGGGAAAACGTCACAGACCTGGCAAGAAAACGGAAAAAGCAATCAACTGTTTTCCACAAAAAAGAACCCAATTCCACAATTGTTGCTACAACTGAACCACAAACGGCAAAAATCTTAAAGACATTGTCTTCTTAAACTAAATTAATGACACTCAAATGAATATGCGCGTATCAGTAAGATGAGTGAAGCCTAAAAATGTGCGAATCATTAGACTACACATCGAATTGATAAGCGTCAAAAATCTCTTGTCATAGTAAGAACAAACCATAATAGAAATTTATATTTATCTTATGTTTATATTCTACTTCCTTTCAGAGGAATAAGATGCAAAATATCACATATTCGTAAGTATTTGTTCATGACGAAGATGTTCATTACACCTCTCAATCACTTAAATTCGGCTATTTTTGCATTAATGTCCGTGTTATATATATATCTCTTAATATTTTACTAATGCTTGTAACGCAAAAAAGATACCAAATATTTCATTAATTACGCACACAAATAATTATAAGCAAACATCACTCCTACGGCGGCTTTCCCACCGCTAGGAGCGCTAGTGTCGCAGCGACTGTCAGTTGGTAACAACTTTCACAGCAGTCAGTGTCGCGACTGTATATGTTAGACTGTGGTAAAACTTTACGTATCACGTCGGCGGCCTCGCATGATTATGTTGGCAACATCAACAACACGATAGAAAATCTTTGCCCATTTCTTCGAACCACATAGAATGACTCGATTAGTGTATCGTACAGAACATGAAGTAAACAAATAATGCTGTTCCTGCTTTATGGTTGACAGGTTCTTGTATGTACCCTCGTCCTCTCAGTAAAAATAATTGCCCTCGTAAAGCGAAGATCCCACGAGAAAACATCAGCGTTGTTAAGCGATTGGCTAAAATGAAGACTCACAGGATTCTCACTATTCAGCATCTGTTGCCAACATTATCATAGGAGGCCGCTGGGATATTTGGTAAAATTTAACCGGCACTGGGAGGTATGAAGCGGTATCTCATACGTGTTAAGGAAAATGCCTGACACAATAACAACAAATAAAAACGGAAGTATATAATTCTCATGCCATTTTCGAATTATATAACTTTCATTAGCCTAATATTTAAAGTGGAACTACAGTTTCGGTGTTCGTATATTTATACAACGCCAACAAATAATGTTATTTCGATACTGCAATATTCAGAATTCCAGAGCTGACAACATGTCGACTTCGTAGTTCCACCGGTGCACCGCTAGATGCCTCTCCCGGCGCATCATCCTTCATATCGGCATTCATATGATAACATCCATTTCCTTTCACCACTCTTAATCACTGCGAAAATGAAGCATTTGAACGGCACAAGAAGGTGAGTTGGGAGCACTCCATGTTTCGATATTCACTTATTTAATACGTCATTTTAATACTGCAGATGCGCTGCATCACAGCGACTTTGGTCGAGGCGAATAGCCAATCAGTGAGCTGATTGTTGGAGAATGTAGAACTTGATCCAAGCTGTAGATAGGAAAATTTCTACTTTCTTTTACCACTTTTAATGGCTAAATGCACACATAATATTTATATTCGTGAAATCTACGACAAACAATCTTTCGAATTATGTAACTTTCATTAGCCTTCTTGTACGAATAAATTAGTAATCTATACCACAATTTACGTATTAGCGTATTTATATAATGATGACAATCAAACCATGTGCGCCGCGCGGGAATGACCGTGAGGTCTGGGGCGCAACGTCGCGGAGTACGATGCCGCTCCCGCCAGGAGTTCGAGTCCTCCTTCGGAAATGGGTGTGCATGTTGTTCTTAGAATGAGTCAGTTTAAGTAGTTTGTAAGACTAGGGACCGAAATGTTAGCAATTTCGTTCCTTAGGATTACAGACATTTGAACATTTTTTTTAATTATATAAGGAACACATTGTTGGGGCGATCTAGAATTGTTCAATAAGAGGTTTTCAGCCAAGATGGCTTTCTTCTTTTAATTATATGACAAGTTTCGGCGGCTAGACACCATCTTCAGACCTAATATGTCACGTTTTTTAGTAAAGCTGTGAATAAAACGGAGAAGAAAAATTTAATATAACAATTTTAAATTTCCTTCTAGTTCATCTGACATGATACTGACTTCTATATTTTGATATTTGACAAAGCACCCCATACACTGTGGTGCATAGCATTGTACTTTATACAAAATATTTATGTATGACATGCAATGTATATGAAATGATATTTTATGTAATCATGTAATTTATGTATATACCATATTAATGTGTATATAAAAAAACAATTGCCTCACAGGCAAATACCATAGGTAGTAGATAATCTATTGTACATGTAACATCTCTGTACGTGATTTCCCGCTTCACTTCAGTCAGTACTGAGCTTGATTCTGAAGTGCCTCTAACGTAGACCTTCAGAAAGATGGATTATGTCATTTTATTATTGACATGTAAATTTTATTTGCATGACACATCAATATGGATGTATACCAATGTCCTATGTTAGAAATTGTTGTTATAGTAGTGATGTAAAAAATTACGACAGGTATGTAACTATGTAATTATAGATAGATCCACGCTTAAACCGGTCATATAATTAAAAGAAGAAAGCGATCTTGGCTGAAAACCTCTTATTTTTTTAATTTGTGAACCATATGCCATAGGTTTTATTGACAAACGCAAGTCTGTAGCTTAAGATCACTGTAATTCGTTTCTAAAGTGACTACTGTACGCCGAATAATGATATATCTCTACCTATATAAAAGCGAAAGGACACTCATTCAGACATTCATTCACTGACTAAACACGAAATGTCGAGAACTACTTCACCTATGAAGCTGAAATTTGGCAGGAGTGTACTTAATCGGTAGAAGACGTCAGCTAAGAAAGGATTTTGCGATAGGGCCTACAGTTCAGGAGATATGACGTCATAAACAATGAAAACTACCCCGTCTTGCGGCACGTGATAGTGTGACTTTATCAGTCCACTATTTGAGGAGGAGAGCACTTAGCGACTTTCAACAAACTTTAAACATAATGTCAAACCTTTAGGAAACTTTTTCTCGCTGACAATACCAGCAGAATGATGATGGAAAAAAAGTTAGTCGCTTACTACTTTTTCGGCGTTCATTAAGTAATATTACGGCATTTGGCACGACGCTACAATTTATTACTCGTAAACTATTCATTGTATTCGCGAGAAATATTACAGACAGTATACAAACATACCACTGAATGTAAGTTCGAAATTTTATCATAGTACGACACATAGTTCGTGAGATATGGAGTAATAAACAATTACGTTAGTGAAAAACCGCCACATCACGCATGACTTTTTGATTTATTACGTCGTTCCTACTAATTCTATTCGCGACGTATTTTGCAAACGTTTTACATTTGCACCACTGGATGTACCTTCGGAATAATATCGTATAACGACATATAGTTCAGGTGCTTTGACGTCAAAGACATTGAAATACATGAAACTTCGTCCTAAAAGCATGAGATTGTAATTTTCTACGTCTTTACTACCAAATCAATTTACAACACATTTCGCAGGCAGTTTCCTAATATTCCTCTCTACGAATCTGGTAAATAATGTCTTTGCAGGATTCATAATTCAGAATATACCTCTATATATACAAAAGCTAAGATCACTCGCTCACTCACTGACGATACACGAAATCTCTAAAACTACTGCACCTATGGAGCTGTACTTTTGCCGGTATGTAGTTTAAAGGTAGGAGATGTTAGCTAAGAAAGTATTCACGATGGGACGGAATGAAGGCGGATGGTGGAGGATACGTTTCCTACAGACTGACGAAGTCTACAGTTTCATTCCGACCTTCACGAAACTTTGCACGCTTGATCTTCAAAAGAAAGGTCACCGTCTACCTAAAGTTTCATACAGTGCATGGGAGAGAGTATCTTGCAAGATTAAAACGGATCCCTAAGTATGTTGGTCGCGTCATAACTTTTTATTTTATTTTATTTTATTTTATTTATTTATTTATTTATTTTTTTTTTTTTTTTTTTTACTCTCAGAACACGGGTTGTAAGAGATAAAACTGAAAAATTTGAGAACAACAAAATGCGTTTTTCAATGTGACTCTGTGTTTCTATTGCATACAAAATGGTTTTGTTTCGATATTTATGAAATTTTGCACACTTCACCAAAAAAAGAAGAGGAATGTCACTGTCTTTATAAAATTTTGTTCGGTGCACGGTGGAGGGCACTTAATGTACGAACTTTGACAAAATGAAAAGTTTTCTCAGATCTAGATGAATTTTTGCACACGACACACCAAGAGGAAGGTCACAAGATACATATATGTTCATATGGTACATGACAGCCGGCCGCGGTGGCCGAGGAGACTAAGGCGCTCCAGTCACGGTCTGCACTGCTACTACGGTCGGGGGTTCGAATCCCCCCTCGGGCATGGATATTTGTGCCGTCCTAGTTCGTAAGTAGTTCATAAGTAGTTTGTAACTTTAGGGACTGATGACCCCGTAGTTAAGTCCCATAGACTATACAAACATTTGAACATTTTTTGGTACACGGCAGAGGGTGCCTTCCGAAAACCATTGCCGACAAAGGGAAAGGTGGAAACGAACAGAGAGATGGGAAAGAAAGAGATGAATGCAGATAGAGGGAAGGGAAGGTGGACTACGAGAGTGTAGAATAAATAAAAACCCGGGCAACGCCGGGTTTATAGCTAGTGCCTTATAAACTCAAATGAACAATAATACAGCGCTAGCTATTTGCATTGAAATATCCACTAAAATTCTAGGTAATAAAAAGGGGAAAGCTGACCTGTGGGAGGAATGTATAGAGGGCCTATACAGAGGAAATAAACTTGAACAAAGTATTCTAGAAATGGAAGACGAAGTGGAGGAAGATGAGGTAGGAGATATGATACTGCGAGAAGAATTTGACAGAGCGCAGAAGGATGTGAGTCGAAACAAGGCCCCTGGAGTAGATGATATTCCGTCTGTCTGGTGATATCGGTAGGAGAGCCAGTCATGAAAAAATTGTTGCGCCTGGTATGCAAGATGTATGACACAGGGGAAATACCCTATGACTTCAAGAAGAATATAGCAATTCCAGTTCCAAAGAAATCAAGTGCAGACAAGTGTGAAAATTACAGAACTATCAGTTTAATAAGTCATGGTTGCAAAATACTAACACGAATTATTTACAGACGAATGGAAAAACCTATGGAATGCAAGCTTGGGGAAGATCAGTTTGGATTTAGGAGAACACGGGAGGTTATACTCACATTACGACTTATCTTAGAAGATAGGCTAAGCAAAGGCAAACCTATGTTTTTAGCGTTTGTAGATTTGGAGAAAGCTTTTGACAATGTCGACTGGAATACACTCTTTCAAATTCTGAAGGTAGCAGGGTAAAATATAGGGAGCGAAGGCTTATATTGAACCTATACAAAAACAAGACAGCAGATATTGGAGTCGAAGGGCAAGAAGGGACGCAGAGGTTGGTAAGGGAGTAAGACAGGGTTGTATCCTTTTCCCAATGTTGTTCAATCTCTACATTGAGCAGGCAGTCAAGGAATGCAAGGAGAAATTTGGAAAGGGAATTAAAGTTCAGGGAGAAGAAATTAAAACTTTCCGGTTTGCCGATGACATAGTAATTTTGCCAAAGACTTGAAAGGATCTGGAAGAGCATTTGAAAGGAATGGACAGTGTCTTGAAAGGAAGATATAAGATGAACATTAACAAGAGTGAAACGAGGGTAACGGAATGGAATGTCAGAAAATCAGGCGATGATGAACGAATTAGATTAGGCAATGAGATAAGAAAAGTGGTAGATGAGTTTTGTTACTTGGGTAGCCGATGGCCGAAGTAAGGAAGATATAAAATGCAGAATGGCTATGGGAAGAAAAGCGTTTCTGAAGAAGCGAAATTTGCTGACATCCAATATTAATTTAAATGTTAGGAAGTCCTTTCTGAAAGCATTTGTCTGGAGTGTAGCATTGTATGAGAGTGAAAAACAATGATAGAAGCTTTTGAAATGTGGTGCTGCAGACGAATGATGAAAATGGGTAGATCACGAAACTAATGAGGAGGTGCTCAACAGAACTGGGAAGAAAAGGATTTTCTGGCATATCCGGACTAAGAGAAGGGATAGATTGGTTGGACACATTCTGAGACATCAAGGAATTGTCAACTTAGCATTAGAAGGAAGCGTGTGGGGTAAAAATCGTAGAGGGAGACCGAGGGACGAATATTGTAAGCAGATTCAAAAGGATGTAGGTTGCCGAACGTATTGTCAGATAAGAGAGACTTGCACAGGACAGGGTAGAGTGGAGAGCTGCATCAAACCAGTCTGCGGACTGAAGACCACAACAATAACAACATATTAAAAATACACGACAAAAACTACAACTTCTCTTTTTTTAAAATAAGGAACAACATAAAGTCTGAAATGCAAGATTTTGTACTAACAAGGGAAGATCGGAAATTTAATCCCGTGTTGAGTGTTAAAATTTTATCCGTTACTTTCTTGAGAGCGATAACTCATGTAAAAGAAAATATATTTCTTAGAAGATATACATACATACAAATCTAACACAATGTGCCGTATTTAACGAATTTTGTATTTGTATTTGCATATTATAAAACTCTGGACGGCAAATGAAATCGCGCATGGTAAAATATTACTTACCGTCTAGGCGTCGTCGCGTGATAATGTTGGCAATAATGTGACGTTGGTATTAGCCAATTACGTGAGAATATTATTATATGTTGTCTCTCCATGAGAGAAGCATGCGTTTCCCAGATTAATAGCGAAAGCCGCATTGGGAATATAAGTCAAAATGGATGGGAAAATCATTTGGAAACGGGTTATTGATTGGGAATATAAGTCAAAATGGATGGGAAAATAGGGTTACCAGATGTCCGTCTTCAGAAAAGAGGACATTTCTAGATTCATAAAAGAACTCTCTCTCTCTCTCTCTCTCTCTCTCTCTCTCTCTCTCTCTCTCTCTCTCTCCCGTATTGACAATTCAAGTACTAGTGATGTGTTACTGTATTATCACAGTCTTGTTTGTAATACATCTTACGCATCATACGAAATTTTCTCATCTTCTCACAAATTAAGAAGCATGAAATGCTGACGCCTGTAGAACGAATTACATGACTACATAGCAGTGAAGCCCTAATATTTCATCACTTCACCACTTGTAATTATCGTCTTAAGTGCTCAACATTCTTGCCCAACTTATACCATACCTTAACGATCACGCCCGTTTTCACCTGAAATTTTTTACGATTCATCATTTACGGAAACCATAGTACTGTTGACTGTAAAATCGTCACGAATAAAGTAACCGTAAAAATTATCTAAGCGTACCTTGATATAGCTATGCTCCCATTTCGGATCAGACCGACGTGACTATATACATGATTAGCATCTAGATTCTAGTGAGTGAATGGAATATGTAAGGCCTAGGTGAAAAAAGCAATGAATAAAATAAACTTTTTATTTACCGTACAAAGTCTCGCAATTAATTATTATTAGGACAAAAGCGTTAAATCGATGTTTTCAATACACTGTGTATGTAGTTGCGTCTCTTTGGTCCTAAACAGGCGAATGGTGAAACGGCAATGGTGACTTTGACAACTGACATTTGTATGAAGTTTTGAACAAGGTTTTAACTTATGTATAACGAACATTGCACTAGCTTTTTATCTTAAAGTTGTAAGTGTGGTTGACAGACAACACACTGAACTGCTGAGTCCCAGCACGAATACTGAACGTCTTATTTTTGGGTGTCACACAACACTCCGACCAGAGAAATGTGGGAAGAGTTTCATATTATATTACTGTATGTGTATTGCACTGTCTAGCATTGTTGCAGACGTATGTTTTTAATTGGCCGCCTCGAAGCTCGTATTCCGCGACAATTGCCATGCCAATTGTTTCAACTGTTCCGAAGTAGCTTGACCTCAGAGCGTCGACGGCATAGAAAGGAGAAAATTCAAAAATTACGTTGTTTCCACAAAGGTTAAATTCTATAGAGTTAGTGACTGTGACAGTTTAGAGAGTTGTATTTACGCACTTTCAAGCTGAAGCAGTTGCACAACGCAAAAAAGAGGACATTTCCCCATTTTGTTAAAAAACCCGGCCGGACCATTTTCAGGGTCCAAAAAAGAGGACATGTCCGGGGAAAGGAGGACGTCTGGTAACCCTATGGGAAAATCATTTGGAAACGGGTTATTGCCAAACATTGTTCTGAGGCCAACTGATGCATCCGGTGCGTAATCGACTACTGGATCGTATGTGAACGCCGAACGTTCACTTCTAATATTCACATGTTGCCGTCTGTTTCCTCGACGATCCAAATTATTTTGTATGTAAACTGCAACAGGGCGAGTCGATCTCGACTGTACCCGTTGTTTCAGGGTCATAACGGTTCCCGCTTGAGAATTATTTCTCTATCTACCTCCAAGTGCGTGTGAGATCTTAGTCTGTCTCATTGAGTATACGATCACGTAGTACAGTTCCGTTGCGCGTACGCTAACCGATATCAATCAATTCTGTCTTTGCAATCCTCCAAAGATATCATTACCACCGACGACAGCATGGAGATGAAAATAATACAGAGGGCCTACTAAAAAAAAAAAAAAAAAAAAAAAAAAAAAAAAAAAAAAAAAAAAAAAAACAACTGTTAAATCAGTCTAGCTATTTTAAGATTGAGTGCACAACGCCATCTCTCTTTATTCGAACCTCCTTGGCGTATTTGTTCGCTTCGTTTACAGCGTATTTGATCGCTGGGCGAGTAGCGAATGAATAAGCTGATTTAAATATCAATTAATTCGAATAAATAATCCCAGAGACGGATTTACGTCTCAAATATGTCAAAGACATTATAGATAGATCTGAAGCATTGAATTAAAATTTGAGGTGCGGCCGGGAATCGAACCCGGACCTCCATGCTTACTAGGCAGACGTCTTAACCGGGTTTTTTTTTTTTTTTTTTTTTTTTTTTTCCTCTATGGGTAGTTCTGTCCGTCGCGGACGCTGTTCGTGTTTGTTCGTTCTTCCTCGATGTGTTGTTGGCTCAGCTTTTTTATTACAGAGGGCGTTGAGCCCTCTGACCGAGCGCGCTGAGCCACGGCGCCCGGCATCCTTTAGACTACCACAACACTAACGATTAAGACGCCTTGGAATAGTCTATGTTACAATTTCCCTCCACAAACACAACACTTTAATTCAGCTTCTTTGTTCCAAAGATAATTGCCACTACTGCCGGGTTCGATTCCCGGCCGCACCACAAATTTTAATTCAATGCTTCATATCTATCTATAATGTCTTTGACATATTTGAGACGTAAATCCGTATCTGGGATTATTTATTCGAATTACCATAACAGGATTGTTCCACCATGTCCATTGCTGAGGTGCTATTCCGCTGCATGGAGAGCCTTGGCAGTAGTGGCAATTATCTTTGGAACAAAGAAGCTGAATTAAAGTTTGTGTTGTGGAGGGAAATCGTACATAGACTATTCCAAGGCGCCTTAATCGTTAGTGGTGTGGTAGTCTAACGGTTAAGACGTCTGCCTAGTAAGCATGGAGGTCCGGGTTCGATTCCCGGCCGCACCACAAACTTTAATTCAATGCTTCAGATCTATCTATAATAAGCTGATTGTTGGAGAATCTAGAAAATGATCCGAGCCGGAAGCGTACTGTCAGTTTTTCTCAAATTCTGATATTTTCCGGAAGGCTTTCCAAAAATTTTCATTAACACAAACCTTGTCGTGAGAATTACGAACAGAACAGAGCAAAGATCAGCCAAATCGGCTAAGCCATTCTCGAGTTTTACGCTTAGCAACACTAAGAAAATATGTACGCATTCAGAGGAGTTAGATTAGTGAAAGAAATTTTGCAAATAGATATCGCCGCAACGAATAACGCCTCTCTTTTAATGATTTCCACCCCAACTCGTGCATCATTCCCGTTATACCCTCTCCCCTATATCGCGATAATACAAAACGAGCTGCCTTTCTCTGAACTTTCTCTAAATCGTACGTCAGTTCCACCTGGCGTGGATCCCACAATGCGCAGCAATACTTCAAAATAGGACGCGCAAGTGTCGTGTAGACAGTCTCTTTACTACACTCCTGGCCATTAAAATTGGTACACCACGAAGATCACGTGCTACAGACGTGAAATTTAACCGACAGGAAGAAAATGCTGTGATATGCAAATGATCAGCTTTACAGAGCATTCACACAAGATGGTTGTTGTGGTCTTCAGTCTGGGGACTGGTTTGATGCAGCTCTCCACAATACCCTATCCTGAGCAAGCCCACATAAGAACGGCAACCTACATCTGTCTGAATCTGCTTACTGTATCCATCTCTTGGTCTTCCTCTGCGGTTTTTTCCCCAAACATTCCTTCATGTCTAAGAATGTGCCGGCCGAGGGGACTGAGGCGCTCCAGTCACGGTCAGCACGGCCACTACGGTCGGGGGTTCGAATCCCCCCTCGGGCATGGATATTTGTGCCGTCCTAGTTCGTAAGTAGTTCATAAGTAGTTTGTAAGTTTAGGGACTGATGACCCCGTAGTTAAGTCCCATAAGTTTAACAAACATTTGAATTTGATCTAAGAATGTGTCCTACCAATCGATCCTTCTTTTAGTCAAGGTATGCAATAAATTCGGTTGATGAGATATTTCATCAAATTGACAACTTAAATCGTGTATTTGGCTGTCTGCACAATATTCATGATAATACAAAATAAAACTACCAAATCTGTTCTTGATGAATGTGTTAATTTGGAAGACTCTCTAACTCAAAGACTCTAAAGATATTGATGCCACTGAAGTATGCAATGAATTAAAGCCATTGCTAGCAGAGTACCCAATAACTCAGGGTCGCAGGACGTTCTCAGTAATATTGGTAAAAATGCACTTAGACATTGTACCTAATTCTGTTACTGCACTGAGAGTAAATATCAACAAATAATACAATTCTTTGAGACAACATTGTGTCGTTATACTAAAGGTATTAAACATAAGGAGAGGCATTGAATAAAAATTTGTGCTTTGTTAGCTGAGTGGTTTAAACCGCCTACCTAGTAAGT
Organism: Locusta migratoria; assembly: GCA_026315105.1. NCBI lineage: Eukaryota > Metazoa > Arthropoda > Insecta > Orthoptera > Acrididae > Locusta > Locusta migratoria. The sequence continues at coordinate 43,207,259 of CM048754.1, read as the reverse complement.
AGAAGGTCCCAGGTTCGAATCCCGGCAGAGCATAAATTTTAATTCAATGCCTCTCCTAATGTTTAATACAAATTTTCAACTTTCCCATCTATTTAATGCAGTGTCCACCGCCAGCAATCGTAAATCTGATTGTATCTTGAGGTGTACGTTTGTTCCCGTGTGATATGTACGGAGTGGTGGCGAATCTGGATGCATGACCTTTCGCAGGCAAGGACGCTTGAAATCGCGTATGCAACCTCGCGTTGTTGATAAGACGAGAACAGACCAGATGCCGACACGGAAAATCCCAGCTGGGGGGGGGGGGGGGGCGAAGCAACGTTTCAAACACCTGTAGGAGCGATTCCATATGGGCACTATCTGGCAACATGGCAGTCCAGAAAACACGAGGACGATACTGACAACGCTGTTACAACCGTCATAGAGATTTTATTGCTGCCTGGATTTGAAAGAATGCTTATGTTATTTCTTACTGGTTGTAATTTCGCCTTACAGTTGTTGTTCGTGCGAAATTGTAACTTTATTTTCGTTTTTGGAAATGGGTTATTAATTTTATTCGAGACTTCGCCTATTTCCTTACACTGATTGGCTTGAAGGGTGGAAACGAAACAAATGTTGAGAAATGAAAATCTACATCTACATGGAATACTCTGCAAATCACATTTAAGTGCCTGGCAGAGGGTTCATCGAACCACAATTATACTATTTATCTCCCATTCCATTCTCGAATAGCGCGCGGGAAGAAAGAACACCTGAATCTCTCTGTTCGAGCTCTGATTTCTCTTATTTTATTCTGATGATCATTTCTACCTACGTAAGTGAGAGTCAACAATATATTTTCGCATTCGGAGGAGAATGTTGGCGATTGGAGTTTCGCAAGTAGCCCACGCCGCAGCGATAAGCGCCGTTGTTGTAATGGTTCCCATCCCAGATCCTGTATCATTTCCGTAACGCTGTCTCCCCTGTATCGTGACAATACGAAACGAGCTGCCCTTCTTTGGATTCTTTCGATGTCCTCCGTCAAACCCACCTGATAAGGATCCCACACCGGGCTGCAATACTCAAAAAATGGACGGACAAGCGTAGTGTATGCAGTTTCTTTAGTAGTTCTGTTGCATGTTTTAAGGGTTCTGCCAATAAAACGCAGTCTCTGGTTCGCCTTTCCCACGATATTATCTACGTGTTCTTTCCAGTTTAAGTCTGAAGTAATAGTAATGCCTAGGTATTTTGTGGAGTTTACGGCCTTCACATTTGATTGATTTATGTTGTAAACAAAAATGTTCAAATGTTTGTAAATCTGTCGGACCAAACTGCCTGGTCATCAGTCCGTAGCTTACAAACTACTTAAACCTAGGTAAACTAACCTACGGACAAACACACACACCCACGCCCCAGGGAGGAAGCGAACCTCCACGGCGAGCAACCGCGCGCTCCGCAGCGAGTAACTTTGGAGTAAATACGGCACTGCTATGATGATCCGTAGAGGTTGCAGGCCACCAGACGGTTCTTATTTCTCCTCAGAAGCCTGAAATTTGACGACAAATTCACAAGAACAACAAAGACGCGAGAGAAACAAATTGTTGTTGTTATGGTCTTCAGTCCGGAGACTGGTTTGATGCAGCTCTCCACCGTACTCTATCCTGAGCAAGCCTTTTGATCTCCTCATAAGAACGGCAACCCACATCTACTTGAATCTGCTTACTATACGTGTCTCTTGGTCTCCCTCTGCGATTTTTACCCCACACACTTCCGTCCAATGCGAAATTTACGATTCCCCGATGTCTAAGAATGTGTCCTACCAAGCGATCCCTTCTTTTAGTCAGGGTATGCCAAAAATTCCTTTTCTCACCAATTCTGTTCAGTACCTCTTCATTAGTTATGCGATCTACCCACCTAATCTTCAGCATTCTTCTGTAGCACTACATTTCAAAAGCCTCTATTCTCTTCCTGTCCGCACTGCTTGTCGTCCATGTTTCACTCCCATACAAGGCAACACTCCACACAAATGCCTTCAGAAAAGATTTCCTTACACTTAAATTAATATTCGATGTTAGCAAATTTCTCTTTTTCAAAAATGCTTTTCTTCCCATTGCCATTCTGCATTTTATATCCTCTGTACTACGACCATCGCATGTTATTTTACTACCCAAGTAACAAAACTCATCTACCACCTTCATTGTTTCGTTACTTAATCTAATTCCTTCAGCATTGCCTGATTTTCTAAGACCGCATTCCATTATTTTTGTTTTGCTCCTGTTAATGTTCATTTTATACGCTCTCTTCAACACACTGTCCATTCCATTCAACTGCTCTTCCAGGTTCTTTGCTGTATCTGACAGAATTACAATGTCATCAGCAAAACGCAATGTTTTTATTTCTTCCCCCTGAACTTTAATCCCTACTCCAAATTTTTCCTTGCTTTCCTTCACCGCCTGCTCGATGTACAAGTTGAATAACATTGGAGAAAAGCAACAACCCTGTCTTACTCCCTTCCCAACTGATGCTTCCCTTTCATGCCCTTCGAGTCTAATAACTGCGGTCTGGCTTTTGTACAACTTGTAAATAACTCTCCTTTCCCTATATTTTACCCCTGATGACTTCAGAATTTGAAAGAGTGTATTCCATTCAACATTCTCAAATGCTTTCTCCAAATCTACAAAAGCTAAAAATGTAGGTTTGCCTTTCCTTAGTCTATCTTCTAAGATAAGACGTAAAGTGAGTATTGCCTCCCGGGTTCCTACGTTCCTCCTGAATCCAAACTGATCGTCCCCAAGGTCAGCTTCTACCAGCTTTTCCATTCTCCTGAAGATAATTCGTGTTAAAATTTTGCAACCATGACTTATCAATCTGATGGTTCTATAATTTTCACACCTGTCTGCACCTGATTTCTTTGGAATACGGATTATTACATTTTTCTTAAAGTCTGAGGGTATTTCGCCTGTTTCATACATCCTACACACCAGATCAAATAGCCTTGTCATGGCTGGCTCTCCCAGAGACTTTAGTAGCTCTGAGGGTATGTCATCTACTCCTGTGGCCTAGAAACAAATAAGGATTCATTAATTACGTTTTGTTAACTGTATCTTTAGAAATACCGAAGGTCCAATATTTAAATTTGTATTTAAATTAATTACAAAAGCAATATAAACGCATTATTTTTGAGTAGCAATCCTATTATAGTAGAACGTTTCACATCTTTAATGAAATTGACGCCCGCCGAGCGGTCTGCGGCGCGACAGTCACGGGCTGCACGGCCACTACGGTCGGGGGTTCGAATCCTCCATCGGGCATGGATATTTGTGCCGTCCTTAGTCTTAGCTAGTTCATAAGTAGTTTCAGGGATTGATGACCCTGTAGTTAAGTCCCATAAGCTATTCTAACGGCCGAGTGCACCAACCTCGGTCAAAAGTTAATCGCGGTCAAGTCGGCATTTAACCGTGGTCAACTCAAGTTTCTGGTGCGCCGACACCGATCAAAGTTAAGCGAGGCAGTTGATGGCGGCTGACGCCCGGTTTTGTCGAGATGATCAGGGCTATAGGAATCTGCAGTATCAAGATGGCGGCGAGTTTTGCTGTTTTAGACAGAATTGAGAAAGATTTATTTTACCTCGATTATTTAAATCGGGATCAAAACCGGAACGTCGTGATTGTGGAAAGGGAGAATCTTTTGAAGTTTACAGTGACAAAAAGTTCGAAGAAAGATTTTGTTTGTCCAAAGAAAGTGTGGTGGTTGTTAAACCAAATCAGTGACAGGTTAGAATTTCCTACCGATAGAAATAACCCTATTTCGCCTATGAACAGACTATTGATTACGTTAAGAGCATATGCAACTGGTGCATTTAACATACTTATTGGTGGCAACAGTAACATATATCGCTACGACACATTGCCAGGAAGAGCAGTTCGCCGCGCCATAATTAATGAATATTTCCAGTAAGGTAACTATCAAATTCAGAAAAAGTTTTGAATAAAAAATTACGATATGTTCCGTAACTATAATCGTAAAGCTTTCGTGTTATTAAAACATGTTATCTGTATATTTCTGTTACCAGGTGAACATGCAGTGCATGGGAAAGTACGCTGTGAACAACGACATTTGAGTTGATTTGTTCGAAACAATAAATCATAATTTAAGTAATTATATAAATCTGTCTTAGGGTGTTTTTTAATAATCATTTCTCTTTGCAATATGACCGAATTCGGTAAAATTTTACGACGCTTCTCGCTGGGCTCCAGTGCCTATGTTGGAAACAGATGAACAATGAAGTGTATAATTGCGTTAATATTTTTCACAAGCTACAGAGTAAATGTTATTGCTGCTCGTTTCACTCGTAGCAAAATTAATAATGTACCTGCTCTATGGTAGAAAGGTTCTTGTATGTACCCTTGTCCGTTCAGAAGAAAATAATTTTCGTTTTAATTGAAGTTGTCACGAAAAAATATTTATTGGTCATCTTAGTTGCCGTCATTACCATTGGTGCCAACATAACCATTGCAGCCCGGCGAGAAGCGTCGTACAATTTTGCCGTATTTACAATATTGTGCATACAAATCACGTGGTCCTGTCGTCATTCGCCAAAGATAGTCGAGAATACACATGCAGGTAAGCTCAACTAACACCTTTGCATCACTTGGGTGCCTTCCATTGCGCTACACGGACTTGATCGCGATCAGATGTACGATTGGCTGACGACGGTTTGCTGACCGGTGATTAAAGTTGGTGCACCGCAGAGACGTTTTAACCGCGGTTAACTTTTGACCGTGTTCTCCGAACCCTTGATTATCGTGCTTTTTGACCGAGGTTGGTGCACTTGGCCATAACATTTGAACATTTTGAATGAAAATGATGGCTGGAGAGTCAACACGCTAGTAAAGTGACAGTATCGTGTGGTGTTTCATCACGTGGGATTATCGGACCGTATTTTTTCGCAAATAAACGGGGAAACACCAACAACTGTCAATGGTGAACTTTCATTGCGCCTGCACTGAACTACTATCGAAACTTTCAAGAAGCCTGGTTTCATCGGGACGGAGCGATATCACACACTGCAGGGCACTACGAGAATTGTTCGGTAACTGTGAGATACCACCAACGATTCGGCAACATTCCCTGTCCGTCCGGTATCAACAGATTCATCCCCTTGTGATTGATTTCCTTGTGGCGCTACCTCGAGACCAAAGTCTGCACGACTCGACCAAGAATGCTAAATGAGCTGAAACAGAATTCGGGATTAAATTCGCAGTATCCCAGCTGAGAGATTGTAGCTGTTAATGAGGAATCTCCACAGAAAATTTCACGGATGTATCCGTTCAGGAGGACGCCATCTAAAAGACGTAGTTAAAAAAAACTATAAATAGCACCAGTGTTTTGTAAATGGCAAAGTTGTCAGATTTCAATTACTATGGATTACATTTCTTTCCTTCATCACTTCTAGTTTAACTGGATTGCGATTATGTTCCCGTTTTACTGAGTCACCCTGCACAAATAAAATATAAAAACTGCACTATTTATTTGCTAAATAGCACCACATGAGAGAAATAAATAATGCATAATGTGCTCATTGCTTCAACAACTGCAGTAAACAACGTACTACATAATGCAGGTGACTTTTCGACATGATTAAATTAAAAGGAACAGCACATAACTGGATTAAATCATACATTCATAGTAGAAAACAACTCATTAAGATAGCACATAAAGTAAATGGCACAGTCAGTACCTATCATTCTGATTTATTGGAGATAAAACATGGAGTTCCCCAAGGTTCAATATTAGGCCCAGTTCTCTTTTTACTGTATTTAAATGATATATATAGATAAACAGTACAAATGGAAAAGTTTACCAATTTTTAGATTACACTAGCACTTTAATTACACGAAGTGAAGAAGAAAGCTTTGAAAGCAACGTAACAACTGTCACAAAAAATTAGAGATTACTATGATGCAAATGGTCTAATTATAAATTTAGAAAAAACTGTTGCAATGGATATAGATATATATATATACCACCCAGAACAGGTCTCCAGCTAATCCCCACATTGCAATAAACGGGAAAACAATTTAAAAAAAAACAGTCAGCACAAAATTTCTTGGAATATGGATCCAGAAGAATATAAAATGGGATACACATGTGCAATATATATATATATAAAACAACTAAGTACAACATGTTTCATCATACGAACATTAAAGAACTGCATATCGTATGATAATCTAAGATCCATATACTTTGCATATGCCCACTCACAAATGTCATATGGCATAGTATTTTGGGGACACAGCGGAGTAAGTTTAAAATACAGAAAAAGATTATTAGAATAATGGAAGGAGTAGACCAAAGAACATCTTGTAAGCCACTGTTTAAGAAAAATAATATACTCCCACTTCCATGCATTTAAATATTAGAAAATGTAATTATTATATAAGAAAAATTAAATCGTAGTAGTCCATGTATCACTCTTAATGTATCGATACATAGTACCACACAAGACAGAGAAATGCTGTTCATGTAAAACAGACAAATACAACACTATATACAACACTATTTCAGAAGGGAATACTACATCCTGAAATTAAACTATATAATGCTTTACCCAAAGCCGTAAAACACAAGTAAGTCACACAAACAAATTTAAAATTGCCATGAAGGATTACTTGGTGAAGCACTGTTTCTATTCAGTAGATGAGTACCTAGAGGGGAAAAAAATCAGTACCAGCTAAAATAGTATAGTAAAATGTATAGACTAAAATAGAAACAAAGCATGATGTAAATTTACTTTTAGTTACTGTGATGTATGTTGAAATGCTCCAATATCTATTGTACTCAGTCCAGTCCTAGATTCACAGGACCAGTAAATAAATAAATAAAGCTCCATAGTTCTATCGCGAAAGTTTGTTTACAAAAATTTGTAAGCATTATATTTACGCTCAAGTAAGCCATTTTAATCATCTTTTCTCTCTCTCTTTTTTTTTCTTGTATTGTACGGCACCACATAACACAAGACGTTTCGCCACAAGGCAAAATTATGTGTATAAGCGAAATGTAGATTACAAAAACTGTGTATGTTGACGTGGACTGCCGTCTGCCGATTAATTGGAAATATCAAAAGCTTCATGGTTTAATGTTGTGTGATGTGTGTAAATGAAAATTATAAGCGATCTTGTCTGTTTTCCAGCATGTCTGACAATTAAAAGCGATCAACGTCTTGCCACGGTAATAGAATCTGTGTCGTAAACATATAGCATCGTTGGAGAGCAGAAAATGACAAAACTGTCATGTACCATATGAACATGTTTGTATCTTGTGACCTTCCTCTTGGTATAAGTGTCGTGTGTGCAAAATTCATCAAGATCTGGGAAAACCTATTCATTTTCTCAAAGTTCGTATGTTAAGTACACTCCACCGTGAACCGAACGAAATTTTATACAGACTAGCACTTCCGGAAGAAAATATTTGTTGGAGTCATGGATTAGCCACAGCCTAAGGGATGTTTCCAGAATGAAACTTTCACTCTGTAGCGGAGTGTGCGCTGATATGAAACTTCCTGACAGATTAACATTGTGTGCCGGAACCGGGACTCGAACCTGGGGCCTTTGCCTTTCGCGGGCAAGCGCTCTACCGACTGAGAGAGCTTCTGTGAAGTTTTGAAAGTAGGAGGCGAGGTACTGGCGGAAGTAAAGTTGGGAGGCGGCATCGTGAGTCGTGTCGGGATAGCTCAGTCGGTAGAGCGCTTGCCCGCGAAAGGCAAGGGTCACATGTTCGAGTCCCGGTTCCGGCACACAATTTTAATCTGCCAGGAAGTTTCATATGAGTGCACACTCCGCTGCAGAGTGAAAGTTTCATTCTGGAAACATCCCTTAGGCTGTGGCTAAGCCATGTCTCCACCATATCCTTCCTTCCAGGAGTGCTAGTCTTGCATGTTTCGCAGGAGCGCTCCTGTGAAGTTGTGAGGCGGGGAGTCGTGTCGGGATAGCTCAGTCGGTAGAGCTCTTGCCCGCGAAAGGCAAAGGTCCCAGGTTCGAGTCCCGGTTCCGGCACATAATTTTAATCTGCCAGGAAGTTTCATGTGCAATGTGTTTGTTACATATTTACAATAGTAAACTTTTCTGTATAACAACTAGTTTTTCACAAAAAAAGTTCTTCTTGATTTGTCGAAAGTTTATTTTTTGGCGTTCCGCGGTGGAGTCGCCGAGCGGTCTAAAGTGTCTCGCTGCGGAGCGCGCGGTTGCTCGCCGTGGAGGTTCGAGTCCTCCCTGGGGCATGGGTGTGTGTGTTGTCCTTAGGTTAGTTTACCTATGTTTAAGTATCCAGAATGAAACTTCACTCTGCAGAGGAGCGTGCGCTGACATGAAACTTCCTGGCAGATTAAAATTGTGTGCCGGAACCGGGACTCGAACCTGGGACCTTTGCCTTTCGCAGGCAAGCGCACTACGGACTGTGCTATCCCGACACGACTCACGACGCCGCCTCACAACTTTACTTCCGTCAGTACCTCGTCTCCTCCTTTCCAAACTTCAAAGAAGCTCTCCTTCAAAAGTCCCAGGTTCGAGTCCCGGTTCCGGCACACAATTTTAATCTGCCAGGAAGTTTCTTATGTTTAAGTAGTTTGTAAACTACGGACTGATGACCACGCAGTTTGGTCCGACAGATTTAGAAACATTTGAACATTTGTTTTTGGTATGTGTGCATTTTTCAACTCACTCATTAAATTCTAATGGACAGAATCCACTCAGTAATAGAGCGCTGATATGTGACAGAGCCTTACCTGAGACAGGGAGTTGCTGGTAGCCTGCGGCTCTCTGCTGCTGCAGCTGCATCCACTGGTGGTGCTGCGACTGCACCTGGGGGTACGCGTGGCCCTGCGCCGGAACCTCGCAACCCTGGCAGCACGCACCCTGCCCGCGGTCCCCGGCCCAGTAGGGAGGCCTCCAGTAGTCCTTCACCTGAGCACCCGAGTCCTCTCCCTCGGGTATCTCGAAGTACCTGGGACCGGAAGGTGGGGGTCTGTGCACCAGGGGTGACCCTCTGGGAAGGGCCACGCAGCACGCGTCCGTGGCCTGGTGGCACTGGTCGGGTGTCGGACCCGGGGGAGGTTGCCCCACCATACGGGGGATCTGCTGGCCCACCCTGGCCTGGAATCTGGTCTCACACTGGGGATAAACTGTACTGTCCTGCGCTGCTGACGAATCCCCAGTCAGTAAACTGAAATCGGGCTGGACGTTCGCACCGGGTGACGTCTGGGGTGGTACCAGTGGAGGATTGGCGGAGAAGTCCGGGTACCTGGGCACGTCGCCGGCAGTCGGAGGGTCACGCGTACGTTCCGGGTGGTGGTGGTACTCGCCGGTGCCGAAGAACGGGCTGTTCCTGAAGACGGGGCTGTCGCAGGACGGTGTGCCGGGGGCCGAGGAGCTGGTGACGCTGCCGTTGGATGGGGTCTGCACGTGGGTCTGTGCGTGTGGGTCCAAGAAACCGGCCATGCTGTTGGAGCTGGGGCAGCGAGTATCCATGGCGTTCGACGGTGATCCTAGGGTCTGCAGGTCTGCCATCACCAGGGGGCTCAGCCTGAAAACACAAACACACAAACATGAGGATTTAATTATGTTTAATGTTAGAAACTATACTGAAGACAACAGAAGAAATAATAAATAAAAGGTAAAGTAGTCAACAATCCGAAGATTAGTTTGAACACCACAGTGCTTTACTAGGCATGGTCCTGTTTGGAGGTGGTATGCCATTGCCTTCCTCCGACCTTCGAACTGACTTACCCAGCCAATTATAGGGGGACCTACAGTTTAACGCGGGTTCCGAACTACAGCGCTACTCGATATTTTCCACATTAGCAACACTGCCAAAGGTGAAAGAAGTGGAAAGTGACAGATAAAAATCCTAGGACCTGGCGGGGATCGAACCCGCGACCTTTGGATTTGTAGCCTGGCACTCTACCTCTATGCTATCGAGCCGCACAAAAACAAATAATACAATTCCTTGAGAAAACATTCTCTCGTTAAACCAAAGGTATTAAACATAAGGAGAGGCATTGAATTAAAATTTACGCTGTGGCCGGGATTCGAACCCAGGACCTCCTACTTACTAGGTACGTGTTTTAGACCACTCAGCTAACACAGCGTTGTAGCCAAAGCAACTGCATGAATTGTCTTAAAGCACGTCTCTCTCCACATCACATACTATAATTCTGCCTCATGTTCCCCGTGAAATGGGTATCAAATTGACACGGCTCTCCTACATTGGAATAGCACCCAAATTGTACTATTTGTTTCTATTTATATTACTTCGGACTGAGGAACAATGCGGAATAGTCCCTATTCGTGTTCTTTGCTGGGGTGGTATTCTAATGTAGGAGAGCCCTGGCAATTTGATAAACTTTTTCACAGGGAACATGAGGCAGGATTTAAGTATGTGGTGTGGAGGGAGACGTGCTTTAAGACAGTCCGTGTAGTTGCTTTGGCTGCAATGCTGTGTTAGCTGAACATAAATTTTAATTCAATGACTACTCCACCACCGAGGACACAGTGACCAGCCCGACTACAAAGGACTCTTTCCTGTACGTCTCCCGCCACACCCAACTCTTCAATCGGCACGCTGTGGTAATAGGAAAGAGACAGCATGGCGAATGGAGATTTGGGTGTGGTGGGAGACGTGCAGGAAAGAGTACTCTGCAGTTGGGCTGGTCACTGTGTCCTCGGTGGCGGAGTGTTCAATGCGTCTGCCTAGTAAGCAAGAGATCCCGGGTTCGAATCCCGGCCAGGCAAAAAGTTTCATTTACCGCACTTTAGTATTCCATCTAAACCTAGTACAGTGATGTCATAAGTGATCGCAAATTACGATTTATTTCATTAGAGACAGAAGACGTTAAGAAGAGCAAAGTCATCCAACCCTTTTATGCCTTCCACTGCCACCTACAACACAAAAACCATAATTGCATACAGTAACAGTTTTTTTAGACACCTGCGAAACATGCTATACTAGCACTCCAGGAAGAAAGGATATGGTGGAGACATGGCTTAGTCACAGCCTAAGGGATGTTTACAGAATGAAACTTTCACTCTGCAGGAGAACTTCTGTGAAGTTTGGAAAGTAAGAGGCGAGGTACTTGCGGAAGTAAAGTTGTGAGACGGTATCGTGAGTCGTATCGGGATAGCTCAGCGCTTTCCCGTGGAAGGCAAAGGTTACAGGTTCGAGTCCTGGTTCCAGCACACAATTTTCATCTGCCAGGAAGTTTCAAGAAGAAAGTATCTTGACTAATATTAAAAAAAACCTAGACACAGAAGAAGTTGAGAAGGTCTCCAGGAAATGGAGCAAAATCATCCATCCCTTCTCCATTTTAGAGCTTTTATGCCTTTCAGTGCCACCTACAACACATAAACCGTAATTGCATATAGTAACAGTTTTTTGAGACACTCGGTACTGGATTCCCAGCCGGGACTCACCTGGGCCTCTCTTCCAAGGCCATAGACATGGACCTCTGAATGGCAGTGACCCTCAGTCGCTCCTGCCCCCCGTCCACACACATCGACGACGACCTCTGGATGGGCCCCTGACCTCCTTGCTGGACGGCCAGCCTCTTGGTGATGTGGGGACCCGGCTGGCCGCTGGGCACAGCCCCCCTGTCGCCCCTCCCGAAGGAGACGTCCGTGACGGAGTGGGACCTGCCCGTGGCGCTCAAGGCCGCGGGGAGGGGCGGGCTGCCGGACGAGCCCCCGTCGCCGGCCAGCCGGATGTCGGTCAGGGACGCGGACCTCCCGACGCAGTGCAGTGCGGCCGGGGTGCCCGCACCCTGGTGCTGCCCGCTGTCGGCCTGGTCTCCTGCGGGCAGGAACCTGTCCGTGACGGAAGGCGCAGCGGGCGCGGCGTCTCTGGCGGGCGGTGCGAACTGGCCGTCGGGGAACGTGATGCCTGCCTCCGCCATCGCCGCTCCGTACAGGAAGTCCCCGGCGTTGCCAAAGCAGTCCTGTGCAGATGAAAACTTTTGATCCTCGGACACGTTTTGGTGCATTACGACTAACAAAGCCTGGTCAACTTAGACTATGGCTGCTAGAGAAATAGTTTGAAACTAGATGTAAGATGTGTATGTACATAGCAGGTTGCTTCTCTGGTAATCACCCAAATTATGGCCTTGTCTTCGCACAGTGTTTTGATGATGACCCGTAATAATAATGATTTCGTGTGGCTCATTGGCCTGGTGTAAGTCTTTCAATTGGACGCCACTTCGGCGAGTTGTGTTTCCTTAGCCTACCCCAGTTTTCCAACTAGGGAAAGGGGACCTACAGCTTAACTTGGAATTCGAACCATGTGTCGTTTCTGGCGACCCCTCACACAATTGAGAAGTGAAGGATGGATTAAAACTCAGACTGAAAAAAATCCAGCTCTGACTGGGTTTCGAACCTGTGAGCTTTTGGTTTCCAGTCGAGCACTTACCCCAACACCACTGGGCCCGATGATGACCCCTAATCATCATCATCAGTCGTCTCCAGTCCATTCCTTCAGACCAGCTGAACCACTGATTTCTCAGCTGAGAAGTGAATGTGAGAACCCAATATGTGGACTTAGAATAGAAGTTTAGTGCACTTCTATTGGGGTGGATGGGTCTCTGGGTATGAGTCCTGATGATACCTGCCTTTGTCGCTTTCACATAAGAGAGTATTCCCATTTGCTTTTCAAGTGGACACTAAAAAAAAAAAAAATTATGACTCATGTGACGTGAAGGTGGTGGAGGCAGCAGGTGAAAGAGACAGCTAGCAGGACTGAAGGATTGTGAACCCATCAACAGCTGTCACATCTCTTCCAGAGGCATGTGATTAAACTGAACTTTCTACCTTTAGCAGACAAATCTATGATGGGTATATGGAATACATTTGACAAGAACTCATTGCTTGAAGATGATGAGTAGGAAACACATGTCAGCATTGCAATAACATGACACAGTGAATTCCTTGATAACTTGAGAATATTTATTAATGAAGAGAAAACCTGTGATCTCATATAGGATACACGTTTTCACCCAGGTACTAGAGTGCTGTTAACATTGGTGCTCCTCAGATCACAACTCTAATGCAATTTCTTTGCTTCATAAATAGTATGTTGTTTAAACGTCACCTAGAAGTATTGCACCTTGACTTAAAACTCTTTTGTTTGCCGATGAGACACGCATACTTTTTGTAAATTTGGCTTCGGAAAAGTATAATGTAGCAACTGTTGCCGTAAAGAGCTCCCAAGTTCTTGGTTCTCTTCACAACCTTTGTAAAAAAACATACACACACACAAACTGCGTGCTCCTACCTTCATGAGCAGAAAGCTTTTTGCTGTTAACATTGCTTATATAATGATACATATGTAATTATACCTTATAGCACCTCAGAGAATGTTTTCAGCCCACAATTGAAAATGCACTGTGTTGCCATTATAGGAGCCCAACTAACATGGCTATGAGTCTTACAGTGATACTGATATCTACGTATTGTTGGCAACATAACTAATTAAAAGGAATAATTCTAGTAAAAAAATTGTTAATTTTATGCAGTTAACAGACCAAACTGCTAGAGTCATTGATCCCTAAAACTTACACACTATGTAACCTGAATTATGCTACGGACAACACACTTACATTCCTGATGGAGGAGTCGAACCTCCGGCGGGAGTGGCCGCGCAATCCGTGACCTGACACCTCAGACCATGTGGTCAGTCCTGTGTGGCTATATTTCTAGTGAATGAACTCCATGCAGGTTTTCTGGTTGGTTGTTTGGGACAAGGGGACCTAAGTGCCTAGGCCATCAGTCCTGCAGTGGAGAGAGGGGAAGGGAATGCAGTACAGGGAGGACAGAAGGCAGGAATACTGCACTAGCTTGGGGCCCCATGATCACCACACACGTACTCAAAAAAGAACCATGAGCTCCATGGGGGGCACCTTCATGCTGCAAGCACATTCGGCAGTATTTTTAAAACAATGAGCAGGGTCCATAAGACAAATTTTTACTAGTGTTGTACATAATTTGAAAGATATTGGTGACAAATCAGCAGAGTTATGAACACAAAAAGACACCTTTCGTGTGTGGAACTTCAAAACCCTGCTTTGATACTTTTAGGACAACATAATGAATGAAACGGTACTCTCAACATCTGAAAATTTGGTTCCTGCATAAGTGACATTACACACACATGACTGAACATCATGCCGTGGCGGAGCAGCCAAGTGCGTTGAGGTGCTATGCTACAATGGGCGAGGCCGTTCCCCGTCTGGGGTTCGAATCCCCCTGCAGGCATGACTGTTTGTGCTGTCTTTAGTATAAGCTAGTTATTTATTTATTTATCGTATGGCATATGACAGCAGCATATATACAAATATAATTAAACAAAGAACAGGAATTTATATACAAATATCAGTAAAATATTGTACAAGAGCTCATTTTCGGTACATGTGAATGATCAATGATACATTATGACAGAACACTTGGAATTACGATATGTGTCATGTAAGACAAGCTTTTGGCTAGTTCATAAGTAGTTTGTAAGTTTAGAGACTTATGACCACGCAGTTAAGTCCCATAAGCTATACAAACACTTGGACATTTGGTATGTTTATGTCCACTTTCAAATGTCTTAAAGCAACCTCCATTGGTTTTTCCATTATCTATTGACGCCAAGCCATATAGCTAACACAAGAGTCTCCCTAGGAATTGTTGTACCTTTTGAAGAGGAATATCTTAAGGTGTAGGTCACTGCTATAAATACTACAGGGCATAGTGGCGAATGACATTGCATGTGAGGCATACGACGTCTATGAAGAAGTCATTGATTAACATGGTGACATGCAATTGGCCTATAGTTGGTTTCCGCGCATAGAGGCGGAGCTATAGGGGAAGTGTGGAGGGGAGGAGCTACGGCAGGGCGACAGCAGGGGAGAAACACTGCGTGACTCAAGGCCATCCGCGCGGTATATACAACGAATATTATTGGCTGGCAGTGCGGAAATAGATGGGGATCCGCAGAACCAAAGACCTATGTAAACAACATAGACTGGCCACAGCGCCGCCATAGTTGTAGCCAATTGGAAAGGCTGCCGCCATCTTTGAGAACGTCAGTGACACGCCAGGTGGTACTGGGCGTCTGCTTACGCTGAACCATAGATTTTATATAAAGCGCGTCCAGAAAGTAAGTTCCGTTTGGTAATAAAATGAAATTGTACACAGATACAGGAGAAATTTTTATTGCACAAAATTCTACTACTCTTAAACTACTTTTCCAAATAACTGCCGAAATTTTGCAGGCATTTGTCATAGCGTGGCACCAGGTTTTGTACACCTTCTTCATAGAAATCTGCCGCCTGTGTCTTCAACCAGTTGGAAACAGTTTCTTTCAGCTCGTCGTCATTGGTGAAGTGATGACCGCCAAGGAAAGATTGTAAACCTAAGGTTTTCCTGGATCTTGTCATCAATCGCGTGAACCAGTTCTTCTGTAACCAAAGGTGGACGCCCACTTCGTTCTTGATTGTGATCATCACTACGCCCGCCATTGAACTGTCGGACCCATCTTCTCACTGTCGAATCACTCATCGCATTTGGTCCGTAAACATCGCAAATTTGCCGATAAATTTCACTCGGTTTCACTTTCCTCGCATTCAGAAACCGAATCACCGATCTGATTTCACAGGCGGCGGGATTTTCAATCAACGGCGACATTTCAAACAAGCACAACAAAGCGTACGTAACTGACAGCGATCTCCAAATGGCGCACGTTCTTCTCCTTGATACACATCGTCTACAGCGCATGTGCGGAACTGCAATCGCAGCGCTGCAGCAGAGATAAATTGAAACGGAACTTACTTTCTGGACGCGCCTCGTATTAACCATTCTCAGTCTCGATTTTTTCCCTTAATTTCTGGGCGACGCATTTCGGAAAGAAATTCCCACTACGAATAGCATTTCTCGTTTACTACTGCATCCTAAGTGTAGTGTTTACAATCGTCGAACTGCTCCATTATTTGATATTACTATAATGTGAATAATCATTTGTATTTGCCGACATATCTTCTTTACAAATACAGGCGAATTTCTTTAACATCTTTAATTGAGAGATAAAATCAATTCAAAACTTTAAAAGACGGCTAAGGGTTCACCTTGTGTCACAATAGCCATCTTTTTCTCCAATTACCAGTCTGTAGCCCAGTGCTGTCAATTCCTCCTCCCCCCATAAATGTTTCCCTTTCCTTTCGCCAGCAGAAATAACCATTCATATATGTCATATAAATACAGGGAAAGGAGAGTTATTTACAACTTGTACAAAAGCCAGACCGCAGTTATAAGACTCGAGGGTCATGAAAGGGAAGCATCAGTTGGGAAGAATAGTACGTGGTTGCGAAAATACTCTTGATCTCCTAGCAACAAATAATCCCGAGATAGTAAAGAGCATCAAAACAGATATAGGGATTAGCGAACATCGAGTTGTAGTAGCGAGACTAAATATCGACATTCCCAAATGCACCAAAAATAAACGAAAAATATATCTATTCAATAAAGCAGATAAAAATTCGCTTCACGCTTTCCTGAGTGATAGTCTCCAGTCCTTCAAAACTAAAAATGCGAGTGTAGATCAGGTGTGGCTTACTTTCAAAGACATAATATCAGTAGCAATCGAGAGATTTATACCAAATAAATTAATAAAAGAGGGGGCCGACCCCCCGTGGTACACAAAACAGGTCAGATCACTGTTGCAGAAACAAAGAAAAACGCATGCAAAATTTAAAAAGACATAGAATCCGCAAAACTGGCAATCTTTTACAGAAACTCGCAACCTAGCGCGGACTTCAATGCGAGAATCTTATAGTTGTTTCCACAACGAAATCCTGTCTCGTAATCTTGCAGAAAATCCAAAGAAATTCTGGTCATATGTGAAGTACACTAGCGGCAAAACACAAACAATACCTTCACTACGCGATAGCAATGGTAATACTACCGACGACAGTACTGCTAAGACAGAATTACTAAACACAGCTTTCCGAAATTCTTTCACCAAAGAAGACGAAGTGAACACTCCAGTATTCAATCCTAGAACAGCTGCCAGCATGCGAAACTTAGAAGTAGATGTTCCTGGAGTAGTAAAACAACTTAAGTCACTAAACAAAAATAAATCTTCCGGGCCAGATTGTATACCAACTAGATTCCTCCCAGAGTATGCTGATGCAATAGCTCCGTACTTAGCTATCACAGATCACTCAGCGAAAGATCCGTACCCAAAGACTGGAAAGTTGCCCAAATTACTCCAATATTCAAGAAACGCAATAGGAGTGATCCCCAAAATTACAGGCGTATCTCATTGACGTCGATTTGCAGTAGGATTTTGGAAGATATACTTTGTTCGAATATTATGAACTACCTCGAAGAGAACGACCTATTAATCAATAGTCAGCACGGATTCAGAAAGTATCGCTCTTGCGAAACACAGCTTGCCCTTTATTCACATGAAGTGTTAAGTGCCATCGACAAGGGATCTCAAATCGATTGCATATTTCTGGATTTCCGGAAGGCTTTTGATACTGTACCCGACAAGCGGCTTCTAATGAAATTGCGTGCTTATGGAATATCTCCCCAATTGTGCGATTGGATTCACGATTTCCTATCAGAAAGGACACAGTTCGTTGTAATTGACGGTAAGTCATCGAGTAAAACAGAAGTGATATCTGGCGTTCCACAGGGAAGCGTTATTGGTCCCCTACTCTTCCTCGTGTTTATAAAAGATTTAGGAGATAATCTGAATAGCTCCCTTAGACTGTTCGGTTAGTGAAGTCAACAGAGGATCAAAAGCAACTGCAAAGCGATTTAGACAAAATTTCTACTTGGTGCGAAAATTGACAATTGAAACTAAATAAAGAAAAGTGTGAAGTAATACACATGACCACTAAAAGAAATCCGCTGAACTTCAATTACGCGATAAATCAGTCAAACCTTAAGTTCGTAAATTCTACCAAATACCTAGGAGTTACAATTACGAACAACTTTGACTGGAGAGAAAACATAGAAAATATTGTGGGGAAGGCGAACCAAAGGTTACGTTTCATTGGCAGAACGCTTAGACGATGCACCAGCTCCACCAAAGAGACTGCCTACATCACACTTGTGCGTCCTCTCTTGGAGTACTGTTGCCCCTTGTGGGACCCTCACCAGGTGGGACTGACGGAAGATATTGAGAAGGTTCAGAGAAGGGCAGCTCGTTTTGTTTTATCACGTTACGGGGGGGAAAGCGTCACGGAAATGTTGCACGAATTGGGGTGGAAATCATTAAAAGAAAGACGTTATTCATTGCGGCGTGATCTGTTTGCGAAGTTTCAATCACCGACTTTTACTTCTGAATGTGAAAATATTTTGCTAGCACCCACCTACTTAGGGAGACATGACCATCCCAATAAAATAAGAGAAATCAGATCGAAAACGGAACGATTTAGGTGTTCTTTCTTCCCGCGCGCTATTAGAGAATGGAACGGTAGAGAAAAGTTATGAAGGTGGTTAATGAACCCTCTGCCAGGCACTTAAATGTGATTTGCAGAGTATCTATGTAGATGTAGATGTAGAAGGAAGTAAGACAGGGTTGTAGCCTTTCTCCGATGTTGTTCAATTTGTACATCGAGCAGGCGGTGAAGGAAAGCAAGGAAAAATTTGGAATAGGGATTAAAGTTCAGGGGGAAGAAATAAAAACATTGCGTTTTGCTGATGACATTGTAATTCTGTCAGAGACAGCAAATGACTTGGAAGAGCAGTTGAACGGAATGGACAGTGTGTTGAAGAGAGCGTATAAAATGAACATTAACAAGAGCAAAACAAAAATAATGGAATGCGGTCTTAGAAAATCAGGCGATGCTGAAGGAATTAGATTAGGTAACGAAACAATGAAGGTGGTGGATGAGTTTTGTTACTTGGGTAGTAAAATAACATGCGATGGTCGCAGTACAGAGGATATAAAATGCAGAATGGCAATGGGAAGAAAAGCATTTTTAAAAAAGAGAAATTTGCTAACATCGAATATTAATTTAAGGGTAAGGAAGTCTTTTCTGAAGGCATTTGTGTGGAGTGTTGCCTTGTACGGGAGTGAAACATGGACGATAAGCAGTGCGGACAGGAAGAGAATAGAGGCTTTTGAAATGTGGTGCTACGGAAGAATGCTGAAGATTAGGTGGGTAGATCGCATAACTAATGAAGAGGTACTGAACAGAATTGGTGAGAAAAGGAATTTTTGGCATACCCTGACTAAAAGAAGGGATCGCTTGGTAGGACACATTCTTAGACATCGGGGAATCGTAAATTTAGCATTGGAGGGAAGTGTGTGGGGTAAAAATCGCAGAGGGAGACCAAGAGACGCGTATAGTAAGCAGATACAAGTGGATGTGTGTTGCCGTTCTTATGAGGAGATGAAAAGGCTTGCTCAGGATAGAGTAGGGTGGAGAGCTGCATCAAACCAGTCTCCGGACTGAAACCATATCAACAACAACATATGTCTCCACTTCCTCACATCCATTAGCTCTGTCATTTTTCAATCTTCTCCTCTTTCACTAATCATTTTCCCCCTTCCGTTTATATTAAAGTTAATTGATATGTGTTAATCATCTATCTCCATGTAAATATCTCTTATTATTAGTATTACTTTGATTTTTGTGTTATTATTATCATTATTACTATTAGTATTATCATATATTGTTATTATTTAATATTATTAATGCAGTGTTTTTGTAATTAAATCCTTTGTTTATGTTGTTCCTGATCAGATCTAAGAGAGGGCCCTATGGTCCTAATCTGGTTAGGTTAAATAACTAAATAAATAAAAAATAATTACCCTTATTCTGCCTGTAATGCAAATGATGTTTCATGGTTTGAAGTACATTACGTATTCATCAAGCTTTCCACAATTTGATGTTTCCTTGGTACCCCCCTTACAGCTTTTGGTTTCTGTAGGTGCTCAGGAAATGAAAATAGTGTTGGAATGGCATTTGCAAGTAGCCGCTTTCGATCGATTGTAGAATCCATAACTTTTATTCAAAAATGACAAGAGCACATGTAACTATACTTCGTAGGCTGCCAGTTATCACGCCTCATACCGTTTACCCATTGGGTTAGCAACTCTTTGTTTTTCAAAGGAATAAAGAATAGTTTAATTACAGTTCATATACCTAGGCTACTTACCTAATGGTTAATATGATTTTGTAGACTATATAAACAACTGTCATTACTTTAAAAAATACCAAATACATCCGTCGTCTGCCTAGCTTTTTCTGGTCGTGAAGTAAACATAATTTTGAAACTTGGTAAATGCGAAATTTAAGTACAATGAATGTCTATAGGCAAATACACTCTGATACACAACGATCTATATAATTACATATTTCTTTCTTTATGTATGATATTCCAACAGTTTTATCACCGCAGTTGCTGCAATTGTACGATCGGTGGTAGCATCCATAACTTTTCTTCAAAATGACAAGAACATATGTAACTATATTTTGCAGGTTGCCACTTAACACGCCTCAGACTGGTTACCCATTGGGTTAGGAACTCCTTGTTTTTCAAAGAAAATCTGTATAAAGAATAGTTTAATTACAGTTTATATACCTAGGCTATTTACCCAATGGTTAATATGGTTTCGTACACTATATAAACAAGCGTGAATATGTTAAAACACACCAAATACATCCGTCGTCTGCCTAGCTTTTTGCTGGTCGTGAGGTAAACATAATTTTGAAACTTGGTAAATGCGAAAGTAAAATATAATGAATGTTTATATGCAAATACACGCTGATACACAACGATCTATTAGATATCTCTTTCTTTATGTATGATATTCCAACAGTTTTATCACTGCGGTTGCTGTAGTTGTACGCCGAACATACCCTGGGCTTGATTTACCACTAATAATAGCGCTGACACGTCAGTTCAGATGACAAACAGGAGCGTCTGCTTACGCTGCCGCTTCAAACTGGGGTGATTCTATTTACACTTCGGTAAAATCAGACGTGACGTCATTATGACGTATCCACAATATCTAAGACGACTGGAGCCATGATCGACTTGTGTGGTCGTTCTATACGCAAAACTGCGGTTGCAATTGTAGCAGACGAATTAAAGGAGTAGCTGATAATATCTTCAGTTGGTAATGGTATATTCATTACAGTTTCGGAAGCTATAACTTTGCTTTAAAAAAAAAAAAAAAAAAAAAAAAAAAAAAAAAAAAAAAAAAAAAAAAAAAAAAAAGTAAGTAGCTATAAACTTTCCGAAAAAGGACCTACACTGTGAGCTCTGAAACGTTAGTCAGCCAAATCTGATGTTGTCATCGTGACCCATTTGTGAAGGTTGTGTTTAAAACTAATGGAAACTTTCTGAAGGTTGTGTTTAAAACTAATGGAAACTTTTTCTTTAAGCGAAAAATGCTACAGAGTTGGATTGTAGTACGGAGTCTACGTGAAACTAAGAGGACAAAATACGGTTACCAGGCTATGAAGCGACAATGTGTACTAGGAGATGTCAAAATATGCGACATACAAAAACAACATATAGTCGCCGTAGGTATATGTATGTTTTCGCCGAAACTATAAATCAAATGAGCTGGATATTAATACAGTCATCTGTTACAGAGGCTCTGCGAATACAGGTAAAACATTTCGTAAAACTGGGCACTCATCTACCGCCAAGTTGCTGCAACATGCTAGTTCTTTTCTTTGAAAATGTGTGAAGTTGTCGTTCTCTGATGCTCGGTCTGCGTAATTTCTGACATAGTTTTCAATATACATTTACTGAAATTTCCGTCAGTGCTTTCCAAAACATGATACCGATATTAAGTGAGGCCTAGTTTTGTCACTGAACTACGAAGGAAAAAAGTATGCAGTTCAGAAAGAATGTCGAATTAAGCATGTTCTCCCACCCGAAACCAGCGTCTCGAACGATGCAAAAGTCGATGCGCCGCTCTTCCGGACGTCGATAGTGTGGATACGTCATGATGACGTCACGTCTGATTTTACCGAAGTGTAAATAGAATCACCCTTCAAACTGACGTTCTCAAACATGGCGGCCAGTGTTGCTCAGTGCTGCCACCCAAATCGCTGTAGCTCGCCTGTAACCTGTCTATGTTGTTTATATACCTCTTTGCACAGCACGTGACGCCGATTATAACCACTTTAAAGCCTAGGCTGGCCCAGGTTACACCATGTTGCATCACTTTCTCTAGGCCTATGCAGTGTGCGGACGTAATATGAAAAACTTTAGCTCATTACGGCCAATTCACACTGTCCGTCACGTCACGTCACGTCACCGTCCGTCAGAACATTCCGCAATGTATTTCTAATGGCGGCATTCACACTGTCCGTCACCGGACCGTCACGTCACGTCAACGTCCGTCAAGCTTTCTCGAGAAGAATGTTTTGACGGAACGGCCGTCTGCTAACATCGGAAGTTAACCTATTTTCGTCACGCGAATTACGTGTTGCAGTCGACGATTGCACTATTTATATGCTAGTGTGTCTTATTAATCTCTGTGTTGTTGATTTACCTCGTTTTAGAGGTAAATCTCAAATGTTTCATGACGACTTAAATATTTTTGTCAATTGTGTGTCCCCCTAAAATCGAGGTCGGATATCTGAAACCAAAAAATGGTTTATGTTACGCAACATTGTAACAGAAACGACTGAAGCAAACTGTTTATTTGAATAAGATTGTAATTTGATTGCGCATTTTTCATTAAATAACACTTTAAATGAAAATGTCAGTTCTAATGAAAGACAAAAATTCAGCTGTTTACGACGGTATTAACAATGTCAGCGAGCAAATCGTAATGGTTAAAGTATACAGGCGCTATTTATGCTCTTACAAGTATGGTTTGATGTCTTCATATTTTTATTTTTTCGCTTGAAAATAGATGTCGATGTTTTGAAATGTTGTTTCAGTTCCCAGTAAGTTGGCCATAAACATACACTGTAAAGTTTACTTTGGCCGTTAATAACATTTAGCGTTGTTGTTCCCCCTTTCTAGTATTAAACTATGACTTTCTACATAACAGATCGCTACTCATATAACCTCACTTTCAACATCGCGTATTGAGATGGACGAATTGACGTGACGGACAGTGTGAATACAACTTGACGTGACGGTTCCGTGACGTGACGGAGAGTGTGAATTGGCCTTTAGGGCATGTTAAAACTAAGGACAGACTGAATATTCGGTTTCAGCCAGTTTCAGCTAAAACATTAATTTCAATCGCAGTTTCGCTCTCGGAGAGAAATCAGCCGATCTTCGGCTTGGCTGAAGTTAGCTTTCGTGAACTTACGGATGAAGTCGGATCGTGGTTTGGATGGATTAATTGTGCGTTAAAATTGATTTTGTTGTTAGTTACTATACAGTGGTTTCATATGTTATAGCGATATTATTATAGTGTATTTGCAACAAATTAATTTCTTCAGTATTGTACTTAATGAAACGGGTTATCTAAAAAGTTTCGCTAACGTGTTTCCATGAAAGCGAGGAGGCTTTTTAATGACCAATATGGGTTAAGGAAACATTGGTCATGTGGTACACAGCTTTCACTGTTGAGTTTGCTTTTATTTACACTGACAACAATTATAGTCGCAACTCTGACGTTATTTTTTGGAGTAGCTTATGAAACGGTACTGTAGTATCATTCCATTTGACTTACTTGAATTTATATGTGTTTCATGCAACCCACAGTGTTGTGTGTACATTACTGTCTAATTTTATTTTTGTGTTTGACCTTTCGTGCCACCTTAATCATTCATTTCAGGGCTAGTACTAGGAGCAGTGGAGACAAGAATGCATGATGATTGTTATTGCTATTGCAATTGCAGGCATAATAAGTGAACCCTGCTCAGAAAAGGATCTTTGTTCCACAGCACACCCATCGTACCAAGTGTGAGTGTGTGCGCGCGCGCGCGCGCGCTCAGCACGGCCACTACGGTCGGGGGTTCGAATCCCCCCTAGGGCATGGATATTTGTGCTGTCCTAGTTCGTAAGTAGTTTATAAGTAGTTTGTAAGTTTAGGGACTGATGACCCCGTAGTTAAGTCCCATAAGCTTTGAACAACTTTTGTGTGTGTTTGTGCGCGCGCGCGCGCGTGTCTGTGTGTGTGTGTGTGTGTGTGTGTGTGTGTGTGGCTGCAGCTGGAAGGCAGAGACGCTCATCATAGTTAGAAGGTTGGCCAACTTTATTTCTGTATTGGACAGAGAGGTCTCCTTGGGGACGTGGTCGAGAGGTGTCTGTGTTTTGCGATTCCTCCACGATTCACAAGTTATCAGGATGGTCCCGTTAGGTGACTGGCCAATTGCAGGACGGCTCCGGCCAAGTTGAACGAGAAGGCCGGTTAGGCTAGAGGGCATCCACATTTCGGCAGAATGTTTCCTGGGCTGGCTGAGGACGGACGTGAGTATGTTGGTCTCCGAGGTTAATGTATTTGGAAGTGTGTGTGATTTGTGACAATTTTGGAACAGATTAGCAGGGAAATGGTTCGGTAAATGCACACTGTTAGGAGAAGTCCATTTTCTAAATTTTTGGGAGCGTTTTCACGGAATTAGGACGAGTTCTGTTCTTTGCGGATTAGGCTCAGTTGATGTGGAGATCTCTTGTGTACCAAGTTGGCTTATTTGAATGTAGTTAGGGTGGGAAGTGGATCGATGTTCGCTTTGTCGATTTGAGATTCTACTGTGAGCGCGGAGGAAATTTATTAATGAAATCTCGCGTGGCTTCGTTTATCTTTTTTGTCGTCCACTTACATTCACGTGCTGGTCACCATGATACATGGTGGGGAAAGATCCACAAAGAGAAGTGGACGTAAAACGCTCATAATCGGATTTAAAGTAACTGCGACAGTTAGCTAGTGAGTAGAAGGTATCCGTGACATAAGATTCTGTGTGATCAATTATTTTGTGGGGATTTTCTTTGTGGCACTTTGAATTTAAGTATGTGTCGCCACATGGGTAGTACATCATGGCAGTACAATTGTGGAATCCAGCCAGTAGACAATGAGTGATAAAGCTTTTGGTTCCTTTCTTAATCCCACCACGAAATATTAATTGTATTCTAAATATTGTAACTGAAATGCACCATAATATTTCTTGCTTAACTGAATAACGACAAGATCTGTAAATAAAAGTAAATTTGTTAAAAGAGAGACTGCTTTCTTTATACTACTTTGTTGTTCTTACGGTCTTCAGTCCGGAGACTGGTTTGATGCAGCTCTCCACCCTACCCTATCCTGAGCAAGCCTTTTCATCTCCTCATAAGAACGACAACCCACATCCATTTGAATCTGCTTACTATACGTGTCTCTTGGTCTCCCTCTGCGATTTTTACCCCACACACTTCCCTCCAATGCTAAATTTACGATTCCCCGATGTCTAAGAATGTGTCCTACCAAGTGATCCCTTCTTTTAGTCAGGGTATGCCAAAAATTCCTTTTCTCAGCAATTCTGTTCAGTACTTCTTCATTGGTTATGCGATCTCCCCACCTAATCTCCAGCATTCTTCTGTAACACCACATTTCAAAAGCATCTATTCTCTTCCTGTCCGCACTGCTTATCGTCCATGTTTCACTCCCGTACAAGGCAACACTCCACACAAATGCCTTCAGAAAAGACTTCCTTACACTTAAATTAATATTCGATGTTAGCAAATTTCTCTTTTTGAAAAATGCTTTTCTTCCCATTGCCATTCTGCATTTTATATCCTCTGTACTGCGACCATCACATGTTATTTTACTACCCAAGTAACAAAACTCATCCACCACCTTCATTGTTTCGTTACCTAATCTAATTCCTTCAGCATCGCCTGATTTTCTAAGACCGCAGTCCATTATTTTTGTTTTGCTCTTGTTAATGTTCATTTTATATGCTCTCTTCAACACACTCTCCATTCCATTCAACTGCTCTTCCAGGTCCTTTGCTGTCTCTGACAGAATTACAATGTCATCAGCAAAACGCAATGTTTTTATTTCTTCCCCCTGAACTTTAATCCCTATTCCAAATTTTTCCTTGCTTTCCTTCACGGCCTGCTCGATGTACAAATTGAATAACATCGGAGAAAGGCTACAACCCTGTCTTACTCCTTTCCCAACTGATGCTTCCCTTTCATGCCCTTCGAGTCTAATAACTGCGGTCTGCTTTTGTACAAGTTGTAAATAACTCTCCTTTCCCTGTATTTTACCGCTGCTGACTTCAGAATTTGAAAGAGTGTATTCCATTCAACATTGTCAAATGCTTTCTCCAAATCTACAAAAGCTAAAAATGTAGGTTTGCCTTTCCTTAATCTATCTTATAAGATAAGACTTAAAGTGAGTATTGCCTCCCGGGTTCCTACGTTCCTCCTGAATCCAAACTGATCTTCCCCGAGGTCAGCTTCTACCAGCCTTTCCATTCTACTGTAGATAATTCGTGTTAAAATTTTGCAAACCATGACTTATCAAACTGATGGTTCTGTAATTTTCACACCTGTCTGCGCCTGATTTCTTTGTAATGGGGATTATTACATTTTTCTTATAGTCTGAGGGTACTTCGCCTGTCTCATAAATCCTACACACCAGATCAAATAACATCTTTTTATACCCGGAACACGCTGGCAACTGATAGGAAAGCGGATGGTAGTAAGCTTACATTTATGCAGCACTGATTGAAGATATTTCACTGACAGGAACAAGCCTGTTAGTCAGCACCAACATATAACAACAACTTTACTTGGCTTAAATCTAACTACTGTAATAAACAAATGGAAAATAATGACGCTAACGAAGATAAACGAACACAGAACGTAGTTGTACCAAGTGTATACGAGGCCTCGTCTGCGCGCAAGTCAAGTCTGTCATGACAGGGCATAACCTGAGTCCGTCATGCAATGGCCATGCTCCACAGTTTTGCTGTCGTGTCAGTGTTAGGATAAAGTATAAATGTTATATCTGCATACGTGCCAACCTTCAAAATGTAAAAATCAGGAGATCCAGTTTAGAAAATCGGGAGATTCCTAAAAAAAAAATCAGGAGATACGTTCTATCAAAAACTGCGGTGCACTTTACTATATGCCTTAAGATAACTGATTTTAGTCTTATCCTATGATATCATAACGCTACATAATGGCTACAAAAAAAACTTGCGTTAACCCAATTGTTGATTACATCCTTATTTTGTAGCCAGTCAACGTAAAGTGATTGATTTTTTAGATCAAAACGAAAAAGTTCACAGCAGTATATTTGTGCTATACTGCTACCTGGGAACATCTTATGGAACAAATGACCCACAGTCGTATTTAATTGGTAAGCCGTACTCTATAATAAACAATGTAAATAAGCTCTCTGCTTGTATCGAATGATCAATTTCACTTTTTTCAGCAATTTCAGTCTTTTATTGTTACTGTGCACTATTTCGGTACATTGATTTTTCCACCGCGTGATGTGGAAATATCACACCGACAAAGAGTACAAAATAGAAAAAATGTTCCGAAAACTGCTTAAAAATTGATTATATTTCTTGTCATACTGGACCACCTGCCACCGAATTGAAATCCCATAATCACGTAAACCAGCTGTTTACACGAAATTTGTCTGTTTTCTGCAATTCGCGTATGAAACTAATGCCCCTAACTATCCAATCAAAAGGTTACCAGCGATTAAAAAACCACTGAAGTGATTTCACTTTACGTACACCGACGAAACATCACAACTTCGAAACACTACATGTGTATTTGCAAATACGTCCAAAGAGCAGAAACAATTATTATATAAGTCAAGTGCAACTGCTAATTTCTATGATTTTCGATACGTATTTATTTCTAACTGATAAATGAACAAAGGACTTTTGACCATTGGCGGAAAATCGAATCTTGGGTTTCAGGACAAAAGCTAAAAATCGGGAGAAATAATGGCAAAATCAGGAGGCGGGAAAGAAAGCGAAAAATCAGGAAACTCCCGCGTAAATCGGGAGAGTTGGCAGGTATGTATCTGTGTTACAGCGTCGCGTCGTCAGTAAACGTATCGTAATTGTGATCCCGGACGTTATTTTGCGGAGAATATCTACTCGAAAAAACTTAGTATATTTCCAGCTATTCTGCTTAGCACTTTGTTTAGAAATGCAAAGCGCTATGAGAACTGTTATGGAACGCGACAGCTGGCCACAGTGGCTGAGTGGTCGGCGGCGCGCCATTATATAATTGTAAAAGATTAGCCATCTACCTGGCAACCATGTTTGGCTCCACATAAATTTGTCAAATTTTTTAGGAGACAATTCACAAAAGCTACTCCGCTTGGGAATGTAAAAAAAAGGTAAAGCAGTTAACAATCCGAAGATTGGTTTGAACACCACAGTGCTTTACATGGTCCTGTTTGGAGGTGGTATGCCGTTGCCTTCCACCGACCTTCGAACTGACTTACCCAGCCAGTTATAGGGGGAGCTACAGTTTAACGTGGGTTCCGAACCACGGTGCTACTCGGTATTTTTCACATGAGCAATATTGCCAGAGGTGAAAGAAGTGGAAAGTGACAGATAAAAATCCGAAGGCCTGGCGGGTATCGAACCCGCGACCTCTGGATTTGTAGTCTGACACTCTACCACTGTGCAACCGAGGCGCAATATATAAAAAATTAGTCTGCCAGTATTCCAATCCGGCTGCGGTGGAGTAGCCGAGCGGTCTGAAGCGTCTCGCTGCTGAGCGCGCGGTTGCTTGCCGTGGAGGTTCGAGTCCTCCCTGGGGCGTGGGTGTGTGTGTGTTTGTCCTTAGGTTAGTTTACCTAGATTTAAGTAGTTTGTAAGCTACGGACTGATGACATGACCACATAGTTTGGTCCTATATATTTAAATAAAAAAAAGAAAATAAAAAGAAATTCCAATCCGCTTACAACAGAACTAAATACGCCAAAACATAATTTATTATAAAACATAGGATAAGAACTACACTTGTGAGGTTGGCAACACTCCAATAACACACTGTGCAGAATCAGTAAAAACAAAAACAAACACTTCTGATCTGTGGAAAACAACTATGGGCAGTGCAAAAGTGACAGTGGAAGTAGTGAGAAAACGACACAGCATGAAGAACCGGCGGTATTGCATTAAACAGACCGGCATTCCATGATGTGAAGCCAAAAGAACACAAAATTTCCGTAAGTAACAAACATTAGGCCTACTTTTCATGGTCCGTTTGAGAACTGTTTTCGATCTAAAAACAAAACAAACTGTAGATTTCTATTATTACAGACCACTGAAGATGTTTTACAGTCATTAAAACGAAACGAGTCTGGTGAGAAAAAATCGCATTTTTATTGCAGTTCCAAAGACGGACAAACACTGCTATTCATAATTATGAAAGCAACTACGGACATTACGGCCACACAAACGAAGATTTTAATGCATAGTGTAGCTGATCATCTGCGTATCTTATTTTTGCCATTATCTCTCAAACTGATCAACATCTTGCCACAAATTCATTTGAATGGGTCAGCGCAACAGCGGTCTAAGCCACTCGTTTAAGAAATAGAGAAACAGCAGGTCACAGTTACACGACTGCGGTTTTTCTTGGAATTTTGAAATCTCAGTTTTTTTAGTAGTGGTCAATTCCATGATGTTTGGTTAACTTAACCACAATGTTATAAAGTCTTTTGTGAAGTAAGTTTAAAAATAGTGCAGTTTTTTGGGAACCTGCAACACTTTTTCTTGGTTAGACCACTGTTGCACTGACATTTTTTTGTACACGAAAAAGATGAAAAACTGCCATTGCAATAAATGTAATTTAATGAATCATATATTCATTCTTTTACAAGTTTTAATATGCATTTGAAGTAACTACACATTACAAAAAGTGGTTCAGTCAGTAAACTATTAATCAAGAATATCAAAAAGTCTTTACTATCATCCTCCACAATATGTTGTATATTTTCATTTTCCTCAGTTCTGTTTTCAGATAGCAGACTATTGTAAAATGAATGGTGAATTGGTGGAAGATATCTCAAAAGGTCATTAATATCTTTAAGTTTCTTTGGGTTTATTGGCCTTGGGTTGGAATAGTATTACTTTAACATGTTGTACTTCAAGGGTTTATTTATTCTTTCCCTTTTGTCGTTTAACGATATTCACATCTGCACCTTGCTTTATGCCATCTGAATAAAAATATCAGATACAATATTTCCCCGCGGCGGAATAGCCGTGCGTACTGAGGCGCCTTGCTGCCGTGCGTACTGAGGCACCTCGCCGTCGGGGGTTCGAGCCCCCTCGGGCATGGGTGTATGTGTTGTCCTTAGGTTAGTTGAACATAGTTTAAGTAGTTTGTAAGCTAGGGACTAATAATCAAGCA
This sequence comes from Locusta migratoria, assembly GCA_026315105.1. Classification (NCBI taxonomy): domain Eukaryota; kingdom Metazoa; phylum Arthropoda; class Insecta; order Orthoptera; family Acrididae; genus Locusta; species Locusta migratoria. The sequence goes on along the minus strand of CM048754.1, from coordinate 43,176,939 downwards.
GTTAAGTCCCGTAGATTACAAACTTTTTTTTAACACGATATTTTGATGGTTGCTGGACAGAGACTTTCAGCATTGAAATGCGAGTGAAAGCAACAGGTTCTTCATACTCAGTGAATTTACGATTAGTTATTATATCCGTTAAAAGCTTTGAACGTACATAAATCTGTTGCATTTCAGTTTCATTAACTTTTCTTCTCTCTGTCCTATTATTTTTGTAAGATCTACCCACCCAGCAGGTGTATACACGTATTTTTCCAAATCTTTTTCTCTTCTCTATTAGCCCAAAGTCCCCGTAAAAGAGTAGGTAACTATGAACTGATACTAGATACTTGTGAACTATTTCCTTAACATACATATTGTTTGTGAATAATTTGCAACCGAAATCATACTAAGCTTATATTCTTATTTTGAGCAAAACAGTTATCAGAATAAACTATTAATCTATCAATATTGATCGAGAGATCAGTCTCGCCCTAAACGTCAGCCACACTTGATGTTATTACACCTCATCCAGATACTGACCTCTCACTGGCTGTTTGTGGTTGGACCAATGTTGCACTCAAACAAAGAGGAAGTTTTATCGAGGCAAGAAATTAGTGCCTTATAAATAATATGTATGAGGCATTAAAGGGTTAAGGAAGTAGTAAATCCATCTGATGTTGATTATAAGAATAGTTTTTGTGTTTCGTGTACCTGTGGATCGGCGAACGGCGGCAGCAGCGTGGTGGGGGCTCCGATGCCGAGGTACAGGTGATCGATGCTCGGCGAGCCCAGGGTGACCGTGCTCACTGATGCCGGAGACGCCGGTCCCTCCTGCGACCAGTAGGCCGCCGCACCGCCCTGGCTGAACCTGCAGACAACGAGTGTCTGCTCAGACACCTGTCCACATCACAGTCCTTTCATGACTTTCTAAGTTCTCAATTTCCTTACTTCGGTTATAAAAGAAGATTATGTAGCATAGATGCACAACGCTAGCCAAGCAAAATGCTATACCTAGAAGGATCACAGAAGTCCCTAACAAATTCGGGGGGGATTATGGTGTACGTACATAATTGATAATACTACCCCATTCGAAGCAAGAGAAATGTATCCCGTAAGTCAGGCTCAGTTGCAAAATTTTCTTCATTTCAGTGACGCCCTTCTGAGGCATCATCAGACAATCTTAAGAAAAAAAAGCCACACTTATGATACGGTGCATACACTACTGGCCATCAAAATTGCTACACCAAGAAGAAATCCAGATGATATACTAGAACTGACGTGATTACATTTTCACGCTATTTGGGTACATAGATGCTGACAAACCAGTACCCAGAACAACCACCTCTGGCCGTAATAACGGCCTTGATATCCCTGGGCATTAAGTCAAACAGAGCTTGGATGGCGTGTACAGGTACAGATGCCCATGCAGCTTCAACACGACACCACAGTTCATCAAGAGTAGTGACTGGCGTATTCTGACGAGCCAGTTGCTCGGCCACCATTGACAACACATTTTCAGTTGGTGAGAGGTTTGGAAAATGTGCTGGCCAAGGCAGCAATCGAAGATTATCTGTACCTACAAAGGCCCGTACAGGACCTGCAACATGCGGTCTTGCATTATCCTGCTGAAATGTAGGGTTTCGCAGGGATTGAATAAAGAGTAGAGCCATGGGTCGTAACACATCTAAAATGTAATGCCCACTGTTCAAAGTGCCGTCAATGCGAATAAGAGGTGACGGAGACGTGTAACCCATGTAAAAATTCAAATGTTCAAATGTTTGTAGAGCTTATGGGACTTAACTTCGGGGTTATCAGTCCCTAAACTTACAAACTACTTATGAACTACCTACAACTAAGGACGTCACAAATATCCATGCCCGAGGGGGGATTCGACACCCGACCGTAGTGGCCGTGCAGACCGTGACTGAAGCGCCTCAGTCCCCTCGGCCACCGCGGCCGGCGTAACCAATGTAACGTCATACCATCACACCAGGTGATACGCCAGCATGGCGATGACGAATACAAGCTTCCAATGCGCGTTCACCGCGATGTCGCCAAACACGGATTCGACCATCATGATGCTGTAAACAGAACCTGGATTCATCCGAAAAAAAGACGTTTTGCCATTCGTGCACCCAGATTCGTCATTGCGTACACCATCGTAGGCGCTCCTGTCTGTGATGCAGCATCAAGGGTAACCTCAGCCACGGCATCCGAGCTGATAGTCCATGCTGCTGCAAACGTCGTCGAACTGTTCGTCCAGATGGTTGTTGTCTTGCATATGTCCCCATCGTTTGACTCAGGGATCGAGACGTGGCTGCACGATCAGTTACAGCCATGCGGATAAGATGCCTGTCATCTCGACTGCTAGTGATACGAGGCCGTTGGGATCCAGCACGGCGTTCCGTATTGCCCTCCTGAACCCACCGATTCCATATTCTGCTAACAGTCATTGGATCGCGACCAACGCGAGCAGCAATGTCGCAATACGATAAACCGCAATCGCGATAGGCTACAATCCGACCTTTGTCAAAGTCGGAAACGTGATGGTATGCATTTGTCCTCCTTACACGAGGCATCACAACAACGTTACACCAGGCAACGCTGGTCAACTGTTGTTTATGTGTGAGAAATCGGTTGGAAACTTTCCTCATGTCAGCACGTTGTAGGTGTCGCCACCGGCGCCAACCTTCTATGAATGCTCTGAAAAGCTTATCATTTGCATGTCACAGCATCTTCTTCCTGTCGGTTAAATTTCGCGTCTATAGCACGTCTTCGTGGTGTAGCAATTTTAATGGCCAGGAGTGTAGATCTCAAAACTCGGGTATTGTATACATGTAACAATTTTTATTATTTTAACAACTAAAGAACGTCTCCACAGAGTTTGACAAATGCTGCTTGCTACATCACAGCATAAATATTCTGGCTCCATCGTCGTACTTCCGCTGTAAAGGGCCACAGAACTGAACATAAAGTGGAATACTGGAGTACCTTGTGGGACCCTTACCAGGTGGGACTGACGGAAGACATTGAGAAGGTTCAGAGAAGGGCAGCTCGTTTTGTTTGATCACGTTACCGGGAGGAAAGCGTCACGGAAATGTTGCACGAATTTGCGGTGTAAATCATTAAAAGAAAGACGTTATTCATTGCGGCGTGATCTGTTTGCGAAGTTTCAATCACCGACTTTTACTTCTGAATGTGAAAATATTTTGCTAGCACCCACCTACTTAGGGAGACATGACCATCCCAATAAAATAAGAGAAATCAGATCGAAAACGGAACTATTTTGATGTTCTTTCTTCCCGCGCGCTATTAGAGAATATAACGGTAGAGAAAAGTTATGAAAGTGGTTAATGAACCCTCTGCCAGGCACTTAAATGTGATTTGCAGAGTATCTATGTAGATGTAGACTGCAAGGGAATAAGATGGAGGTGATATATGCCAGTTACTGGTTAGAATACGGAATGGCAAGCTCAACACTTAATTATTGTACACACACATACATATTGGAACATGCCATTTTTGCTCCGTTTTTTATAAACCGACGTTTCCTGTCCAAGCAGTTCTACAGAACACGCCAGGTGGCGCGAGTAGACCTCATGGCTATGTAGAGGTACGTTGTTTACAGTTCTGTTCACTTGTAGTTGCATTTGCATGAAGGTATAACACGGCGAGGAAAGTAACTGAAAACGGCTCCAAAGTGCCAGGTTCCTCATGAATCACGGGTAACGATAATCACTTTGCACCAGGAAGGCAATGTTGTCCGACAAATAGCAAGGAAATTGAAGATCTCCATAAGCGGAGTTTTGAAAACCATACACCGCCATCGAGAAACAGGCGCCTATGAAGATCGTCCTCGCTCAGGAGCACCCAGGAAGATATCAGAACGCCAGGAAAAGTATTTGGTAGTGACCAGTAACCGTAACAGATTAAAAACTGACCGTTAATTGATTGCAGAAGTAAACGCGACGAGGGATACACCGGTGAGTGAGTCAACAGTGAGACGACGCCTGGCAGACAACAACCTCCGAGGTCATGTAGCGACAAGGAAATCACTGTTGCTCCCTGTTAGAAAGATGGAAAGGCTTCATTGGGCTAAGACACACCAACATTGGACAGCGGGGGATTAGGCAAGAGTTGTAGTTCCGTAGGCTTTCCCGGCGTAATAGTTCTTCATAGTTTCTTCGGGTTTGCTGTCGGATTTTGAAGTCAAACTGACCCAATGTTTCGGCGGAACACCTGTCCGCCATCCTCAGGGGAACTGCTGCTGCTGTACTCGCGATCAGGCGATCAGTTGTCGGCGAGTCCAGCAGCAGCAGTTCCCCTGAGGATGGCGGACAGGTGTTCCGACGAAATATTGGGTCAGTTTGACTTCAAAATCCTGCAGCAAACCCGAAGAAACTATGGAGGCAAAAGTTGTATTGACTGATGAATCCAAGTTGGAAATATTTGCAAGTAAACGCCGTCAATTTGTTCGCCTTTTTGCCCTATGAACACTTGAATCGTGAGTGCGTAATTCTAACTGTAAGGTAACTACCATTTGAAGCATAAGATGCTGGGCCGGTCAGTAGTAATTGTATTTTATTGAAACCAGATCTGAGCTAATACGATACATACCTGAGGGCATCGGGCGAGTTGCTGTTTGCGTCGGGCGTGGTGACGGGCGTCTCGTAGCCTGCGATGGTGTCGCACTGCCCTTTGGCCATCAGCTCTGTGGCGCCGAGGTCTGAAGAGGCGTCAGGTCTGCTGAAGCTGGCGACCGCAGTGACCGGAGCGTCTGCGAGCTGACCCACTGGAGCCGGGGTCTGCAGCTGGTCGCCGGTCGACCCCCACAGCATCTCCGCAGCCTGCAGCGGCCGCTGGTGGTACATCTCGCACTGCACCATGTAGTCCCCCATAGCCGACACCGCCAACCACCAGCCAACGTCCCACCGCCCGGTTCAAGGCTCAGTTCCCGTCTGCCATGAGGCCGCCGTGTGAACAACACTGCCTGCTCCAACCAGCACTGAGTCTCCCGAATCTCCGCTGGTCTGAGGCCGAAGGCCAGTGTCACCAAGCCAAATGGGCACAGCCCAAAGCTTCAGGGTAGTTAACCAACCCTAAATGTACACACCTCGAACTCTACTAAAAATAAATCTGAATCGCCTTTCAAGATATTTTAGGTCGTTCTTGATGTCTCAAAAATGTTAATCGGATACTTCTGCTTGATCTGTGGAACAAAACTACCGTTGGGAATATGTAACTTGTTATACTCACCCTTTTAAACTTGTTGCTAGCTTATTGTTCCACTTTTCTTCCCAGATGTTTAATTACTCCTATCCTACACTATTGGGTACCACAGGAAGATGGCAAGAAATTGTAAATTAATACTGCACCAGGTCTTAAACTTGTTCTTTCAACATTCAAACTTTCTTTCTCTGTGTTCAGTGATCACCAATACCAAGTTTGTCAACAGTGATTCAAATACGTCAAGTATTACTCGAAAATTGTTTTACACTAAAGGACGAAAATTGATGTTGCTGCAAACGTCTCAACTTTAACTTTAAGTTTTTTAAAATTATTTTTATGGCGGAAAGTTCTATTTACATACTTCACTCACATGATATCTTGTAAATTCACTGCCTTCACAAGTCTTCTCCAGCCGAGCAGTCAACGTCAATCACCGAGTGTTCTCTCTGAGAGTAACAAGGAGACACCTGTTCAATGATCCTGTGGCTGTCGGAATATTCTGCACTCAAGGTGGTGGATTCTCAGCGATGACGTGCAGAATGGTGGTCCCAGACTGGAGTTTATAGGAGGCTGAACATCACACAACCTGGAACAAAGTATGGAGTTATTAAAGTAGTAGCTCTTGATGTACGAGTAGCTCCTAAATCATATAAAGAAAAATGCACAGTGTTCAATATGAAGGCAGGCTTGACGTAGCTCTCCACATTACACTTGTGAAAGTTGTAACGACGCCTGGGGATAAATCAATACAGACACTTTATTGAATAAGAATATTAGTTTTAGGATACGCCTTTTTGAATTGTAGTTGAAGATGAGTATTACATTTAGTGATGTCAGAGATAAATATTTCAAATCGAAGACAGTAATAATCAGTTACAACTAAGAACCTTTAAGGTCCTGTGTAAATGTTATCCTAGCCTATTGTGTAACGATATAAAATGTATTGTACAGCCTAATCTTTATTTTGTCTTGTCTGGTGTTATCCATTGTAATGAGAAGACGAAAGGAGAAAAGTCATTGTAAATTTAGAGAACTGTGGCTACATTATTTTCCAAGAGTTACAATTTTCCGGTCTGTATATGCTTCATTGTGTTTTCAAATAGAAGAATTAGTTATGATATCGTGTTCTTCATAATAGAAAAGTATCCAACCCGAAATTTTAAGTATTTTTCAGAAATTCAGCTCCAGCAGCAGAACATCTACCAAAGTCGTTGAACTCCAGTAGCTATTCCTCGGCCATTTCAAACAGATTATTATTTAATAGTTCAGGGATGGGAGTTTCAAAAGAATAGGACATTAACCATTTAATTTGACCACGAATATGCATGGAAGTTTTAATTAATTTTCACAACATTAGTTTAAATGAGATATACGTAACTAGGTCTACAGACCAAACAGACTGTAAGTGGCTAACTTACAAGTGATTTTGTGTGAATATTCTAACTCTCTAGCCAATATTTTTGGGGAACATCTGACGTGTGTTATACTGCGGCATATAATTTAACCTACTCACGTTATAGTCAGAGAAGTGATAATATATTTCTCGTGCTTAATACAATTCGCACTCTGAGACTAGCCAGTGCAATTTATAGTGAAATATTTTATTTAATTTATTAGCGCTAATTCAGTGAACACTCAATCACGACATATTTCACGATGAAGGACAGTATTAATATTTTATTCAGATCAGTTACTTTACTTACGTTGTTGATATCACAGTTTAAAACGTATCAGAGTAGTTATTGGAATATTCGCCACCTTTTGTATTCTTTCAATGTCCTCTGTCAATCCCACCTGATAGAGCTCCCACACAGCGCTGAATTGCTAGGAAATAGGCCGGACAAGTGTAGTGTAGGCAGTTTCCTCTGTAGGTCTGTTGCACAGTGTAAGTGTTCTGCCAATGAAATGTAGCCCTTGGTTTGCCTTCCCAACAACACTTTCTGTGTTTTCTATACAATTTAAGTTGTTAATTATTTTAATTCCCAAGCAGTTAGTTGAATTTACGGCCTATACATTAGAATAATTTATCGAGTAAATGAAATTTAAGACATTTCTTTTACTGCTCGTATGGACGACTTGATACGTTTCATTACTTAGGGTAAAACCGCCAATTTTCGCAACATGTAAATATCTAAATCGTTTTGCAGCTAATTTTGATCTTTTGGTTACTTTACTGGATGATAAACGTCAGCATCACCCACAACAGTAGGAGCCCTATAATACTTCCCTTATATCACTTCTACTCGATCACTTTCCACCTAGTGTGTCCTTTCTCACAGAAAATCACGAATCCAGTCACACAAGTGAGACGATATTCCATTAGCAGAAAACGTGATTAGAATCAGCTTGTGAGGTACTGCGTCAATGGCCTTCCGGAAATTATGTAATCTGTTTGAGAATTCTTGTCGATAGCACTCTTCACTTCACGTGAGTAAAAAGCTATTAGATGTGTTTCATAAAGACAGTACTTTCTGAATCCAAGTTGACTTTGGGTCACTGGGTCGTTCTCTTTGAGATAGTTCATACTGTTCGAAAAATTATATGTTCCAAAATCCTGCTGGAAACCGACGTCAATGATACAGGCCTGTAATTTTGTGGATCATTCCTGTTATCTACCTTGAATATTGGAATGAACTGTTCAACTTTTCAGTGTTCGGGTACGAATCTTTAGCTGAGTGAGTGGTTGAATATGACAGGTATAGGTCTATTGCATCAGCATAGTCTGAAAGGAACCGAGTTGGTATACAGTCTGGACTGGGAGATTTAGTTTTGAGAAGTGATTTAAGTGGCTTTACTACTTCCAGGATATCTACTTCTAAATTACGCATACTACCAGCTGTTCCTGAATCATATTCTGGAGAATTTACAACGTCTTATTTTCTGAAGGAATTTCGGAAAGCTGTCTTGGGTAATTCTGCTTTAGCAACGCTGTCATCAGTACCATTACCATTGGTACCGCACAGGGAAGATATTGATTGCGTCTCACATCTAGTATCTTTTGCATAAGGTAAAGCAGTCAACAATCCGAAGACTGGTTTGAACACCACAGTGCTTTACTAGGCATGGTCCTGTTTGGAGGTGGTATGCCGTTGCTTTCCTCCGACCTTCGAACTGACTTACCCAGCCAGTTATAGGGGGACCTACAGTTTAACGTGGGTTCCGAACCACGGTGCTACTCGATATTTTTCACACCAGCAATACTGCCAGAGGTGAAAGAAGTGGAAAGTGACAGATAAAAATCCTAGGACCTGGCGAGGATCGAACCCGCGACCTCTGGATTTGTAGTCTGGCACTCTACCACTGTGTTATCGAGCCGAACGTCTTTTACATAAGACCAGAATTTGTTTGCATTTTCTACCAAATTTCGTTACGAAAATAATCGTAAGCTTCTCGCACTGAAGTATGCACTAAATTACGAGATTCTGTAAAAGATCGCTAATATTGAGAATTTCGTGTTGCTTTAAATTCGGCATGCTTTCTTCGTTTCTGTAAGTAATTATGGCCGCAAACCATAATTCAAACATTACATTTACTCCATTCAGTAGCTGCGGAGGAAGACCTAGCCTGTAAGGGGCCTTGCTGCGATACGAATGTTTACTCTCCGTCGGAGGTTCGAGTCTTCCCTCGGGCATAGGTGTGTGTTGTTAGTAGTTCGTAAGCCCAGTCAACAGTTGCGAATGCCTATCTTCTTATATTAACATGAGATACGTAGTTGCCACAACATAGACGAGACAGGTTGCACACGCAACAAGATTCTTAAGATAATCCAGAACGATTCAAACATGTTAATGTAAAAAGAAAAAAAAAGAAAGAAAGAAAGAAAGATAGAAAAAACGAGCGAAACAGAACTAGCTCTTTACTCACACGAAGGGATGAGTGCTATTGGCAAGGGTTCTCAAACTGATTCCGTATTTCATGATTTGCAGAAGGCTTTTGACACCGTTCCTCACAAACGGCTTTTAATCAAATTGCGTGGTTATGGTACATCGCCCCACGTTTGCGACTGGATAGGGATTTCCTGCCAGAGACGACATATTTGTAGTAATCGACCACAACAGAGGTGATATCGGACGTTCCACAGGATAGTGTTATTGTTCCTCTGCTGTTCCTTATTTACAGAAACGATATGGGAGAAAATCTAAGCAGCTCTGTTAGGTTATTTGCAGATGACGCCATCATTCACCGTCTAGAAAAGTCACCTGAAGATCAAAACCAACACATAAGTACGAAAGTAAATCCACTAAATACCTAAGAATTACTATGACTTCAGATTTAAACTGGAAAGAACACACAGATAATGTCGTGGGAAAGGCGAACCAGAGACTGCGTTTTATTGGCAGAACTCTTAAAACATGCAACAGAACTACAAAAGAAACTGCATAGACTACGCTTGTCCGTCCTTTTTTCGAGTATTGCTGTCTAGTGTGGGATACTTATCAGGCGGGTTTGACGGAGGACATCGAAAGAGTCCAAAGAAGGGCAGCTCGTTTCGTATAGTCACTATACAGGGGAGACAGCGTTACGGAAATGATACAGGATCTGGGATGGGAATCATTACAACAACAGCGCTCATCGCTGCGGCGTGGGCTACTTACGAAACTCCAATCGCCAACATTCTCCTCCGAATGCGAAAATATATTGTTGACTCCCACTTACATAGGTAGAAAAAAATCATGAGAATAAAATAAGAGGTCGAACGGAGAGATTCAGGTATTCTTACTTCCCGCGCGCTATTCGAGAATGGAATGGGAGATAAATAGTATAAAGGTGGTTACATAAACCCTCTGCCAGGCACTTAAATGTGATTTGCAGAGTATCCCATGTAGACGTAGCAACTGTTGGCTGATGATCAGATAGTAAATTGTTGCAAATATTAATGCCGTTGCTAACCCTCGCAAATCGATTACGACGACTATACTTTAGTCTTAAATGTAGTTTTACGATGCACTGTGTGGCCGGTGTCAGAAAATTACGCACGAAAATCGTTGTAAGCAGTGGTTCCAGTCTGTTCAAAACAACATGGTTTTTGCGGCTATCGTTTCATCTGTGGCTTGAGATAACACGAAAGCGTGGGGAGATGTTTTATCCTTTTTGCTTTCAATGGTAAACACTTGAGAGAAGGCCAGGTTACATCACTGTGAAGCACTATTTAAGCTGTAAACAGTTGTTTGCAAAATGACGCGCAATCACTGCTGACACGGAAGTGCTGAGATCCACAGAGCATTCGTACCATAAAGATCACTGATCTGTATGCTGCCAGGATAATGAACGTCAGTTGTCTGAGCATACCAGACATAGATGTTTATATTTAATTACTCGCCAATTTCAAATATCGCTGCTGCGAAATGTTGCTAGAATGAGAAATTAAAATACGCTTAAATTCCACTGCCAGACCAGCCTATTACATCGGGTATTAACATAAAGTTCCAAACAAGACGTAAGAAAGCAATATTGTTCTCACATACAAACGAAAGGAAATTCGTTTGCCATAATTATTCAAACATGGCGTACGACTCAAAATCATCTGAACGTGCTGGCACTCTGTAGTTATATACTCAGAGATATAATTATACATCCAGTATGCGTAGAAATCACTGATAAAATGTAACACCACTATCATACACTCCTGGCCATTTAAATTACTACACCACGAAAATGACGTGCTCCAGACGCGAAATTTAACCGACAGGAAGAAGGTGCTGTGATGTGCAAATGATTAGCTTTTCAGAGCATTCACACAAGGTTGGCGCCGGTGGCGACACCTACAACATGCTGACATGAGGAAAGTTTCCAACCGATTTCTCATACACAAACAGCAGTTGACCGGCGTTGCCTGGTGAGACGTTGTTGTGATGCCTCGTGTAAGGAGGAGAAATGCGTACCATCACGTTTCCGGAATGTAGTCTATCGCGATTGTGGTTTATCGTATTGCTGCTCGCGTTGGTCGCGATCCAACGACTGTTAGCAGAATATGGAATCGGTGGGTTCAGGAGGGCAATACGGAACGCCGTGCTGGATCCCAACGGCCTCGTATCACCAGCAGTCGAGATGACAGGCATCTTATCCGCTTGGCTGTAACGGATCGTACAGCCACGTCTCGATCCCTGAGTCAACAGATGGGGACGTTTGCAAGACAAAAACCATCTGCACGAACAGTTCGACGTTTGCAGTAGTATGGACTATCAGCTCGGAGACCATGGCTGCGGTTACCCTTGACGCTGCATCACAGACAGGAGCGCCTGCGATGGTGTACGCAACGACGAACCTGAGTGCACGAATGGCAAACGTCATGCTTTCCGATGAATCCATGTTCTGCTTACTTCATCATGATGATCGCATCCGTGTTTGGCGACATCGCGGTGAACGCACAATGGATGCGTGTATTCGTCATCGCCATACTGGCGTATCGCCCGGCGTGATGGTATGGGGTGCCATTGGTTACACGTCTCGGTCACCTCTTGTTCGCATAGACGGCACTTTGAACAGTGGCCGTTACATTTCAGATGTGTTACGACTCGTGGCTCTACCCTTCATTCGATCCCAGCTAAACCGTACATTTCAGCAGGATAATGCACGACCGCATGTTGCAGGTCCTGTACGGGCCTTTCTGGATACGGAAAATGTTCGACTGCCGCCCTGGCCAGCACATTCTCCAGATTTCTCACCAACTGAAAACGTATGGTCAATGATGGCCGAGCAACTGGCTCGTCACAATACGCCAGTCACTACTCTTGATGAACTGTGGTATCGTGTTGAAGCTGCATGGACATCTGTACCTGTACACGCCATCCAAGCTCTGTTTGACTGAATACCCAAGCGTATCGAAGCCGTTATTACGGCCAGAGGTGGTTGTTCTGGGTACTGATTTCTCAGGATCTATCCACCCAAATTGCGCGGAAATGTAATCACATATCAGTTCAAGTATAATATATTTGTCCAATGAATGCCCGTTTATCATCTGCATTTATTCTTGGTGTAGCAATTTTAATGGCCAGTAGTGTATATTATCTGATAAATTTTCTTAAGCTAAGATTTTGGGAAGGGTTGAGTTTTTATACATCGTACTGCACTGCTGATTACTTTACTAAAATCAACCTCATCTTAAATTTCGAATTTCGAAAATATCTTTAATGTGCGGGGTAAAATTTTACTTACCATTCCGGTAGCCTCGCGTGATTATGTTGGTAACATCAACGACAGGATATAAAAATCTTTGCCAAGATGATAATCTTCTTAGAAATGCACGTAGAATGATTTAATGTTCCGTACAGACAATGAAGTAAATAAATGATGCTGTTCCCGCTCTGTTGTTGACAAGTTTTCGTATGTACCCTTATACGCTCGGTAAAAGCAATTGCCCTCGTGAAACGAAGATTTCATGGCAAAACGTTTGCGTTGTCTCGCGATTGGCTAATGTGGATGTCACATTATTGCCACATTATCACGCAAAGCCGCCAGGATGGTAAATAAAATTTAAACAAGATCGGTTTCATTTACCGTCCAAACTTTAGTGATACGGGAGTATAAATACGAAATTCGTCGAATACGGCACATTATGTTAGATTTGGATGTATTTACGAGTATCTATTAACAAATGTCTTTTCTTTTACATGAGTCTTCCAGCAACATTGTGCCGACGGCAAGTAACTTCATTTTTGCGCGCAAGAAATTAACGGTAATAAATTTTAACTCTTTAACTCGAGATTAAATTTGCGATCTCCCATTGTTAGTATAAAATTTGGTCTTTCGGGCTTTACGTTGTTTCCTAGTTTTAAAAAAAAGGAAGTTGTAGGTTCAGTCGCTTGTTTTTAATATGATTACCTAGAATTTTACTGGATATTTCATTTTAGAAACTAGTCTTGAATAAATTAATCTTACACTGCAGTATCACGTCTCTATCAGTTAGTTATTTACACTCTTTAGTGTGTCCATTTATTGATAAATTAAATGTGTATGTGTGCCGAGCTTCAGCAATATGAAACAGCACAGTTTCGATTCAATTCGCCTGTTTCACCTTCCTGCGATAGTGGTCTTAAACAGCGCTGTTTTGATACAGTGAAACCGACAGGACGATACAGTTTCAGTACCGTTCGCGAGCAAGGAGGCTAGGGGAGATGGCATTATCTAGGCCGAGCACATATGTCAGTTGAAGCCTGTCCGCCGCCATCTTGGTGAGTTATGGAATGCTATTTCTCTATTAAAATTATGCTCTAAATCGACCCTCTTGCTGTTAATGCATTGAATTGATAGTCAGTGCAGAGTATGTACTTTCAAACAATATATTTTCTTGGTTAAATAGTAATAAATACTCATTGTAAGACATATGAAATATTTATTTTTAACGGTAATTTTCAAGCTTTTAACGTGTTTTACATTATGGCAAATCTGCCAGACGTATTAGTCCTGTGACGTAGAACATGAGCTCTACAGTACGAACACTTCTCGAAACCTTAGCAATGTGACGGAGGCAGGCTTCACTTTTTCTCCCTATATTATAACTTCCTTGAACGCGAACGTGATCCGAAACACAGTAGAATGAAACATGACGGTTTCGAAACAGTGAAACATGGCGGTTCTGAAACACCGAAACAGTTCCGCGTATTGTAATATTGTTTCGAAACAATGAAACATTCTCCAACTGTAGTCAACGCTAGTCGCAAACATGGCAAATTCAGGTGCGGAGCGGAGCGAGCTTTCTGTGTTGGAGTTCCCCGATCACCAGATCTCACTCTGTGTGGCTTTTTTCTGTCGGGACACGTTAAAAATCTGGTGTATGTAGCGTCTCTACCACGTGGTGTAGCAGAGCTCTGGGAGAGAATACGGGAAGTGGCTGCCACAGTCGACGATGCCGTGCTGGGCCGGGTATGACGAGATTCCATTACCGTATTGACGACTACTGGGTCACTCATGGTTCACATATCGGATGTAAGTAAAAATGTAAAGAAATAAAGAAAAAAATCTTTCAGAGTTTTATCTTCAAATTGCAATATGTATGACATTAGTACAAAGTTTAGTTCTTATGCAATAAACGACTGAAAGTGTTCCCAGTCTTTACGTACAACCTGTAGGCTACATTGCAAGACGACGAACAAACCTCACGTATTGACAGTCATTATTTAAATGCAAACCAAGGTAGCTTAAAATTATTATTTACACTACTGGCCATTAAAATTGCTACACCAAGAAGGAATGCAGATGATAAACGGGAATTCATTGGACAAATCTTTTATACTAGAAATGACATGTGATTACATTTTCACACAATTTGAGTGCATAGATCCTGAGAAATCAGTACCCAGAACAACCACCTCTGGCCGTAATAACGGCCTTCATACGCCTGGACATTGAGTCAAACAGAGCTTGGATGGCGTGTACAGGTACAGATGCCCATGCAGCTTCAACACGACACCACAGTTCATCAAGAGTAGTGACTGGCGTATTGTGACGAGCCAGTTGCTCGGCCACCATTGACCAGACGTTTTCAGTTGGTGAGAGATTTGGAGAATGTGCTGGCCAGGGCAGCAGTCGAACATTTTCCGTATACAGAAAGGCCCGTACAGGACCTGCAACATGCGGTCGTGCATTATCCTGCTTGCTGCGGAGTTCGCGGCTGCTGTCTGTCGAAGGTCCGAGTACTCGCTCACGTATGTGTGTGTGTGTGTGTGTTGTCCTCAGCATAAGTTAGTATAAATAGTTTGTAAATGTATGGACTGATGACCACTGCAGTTTGCTCCCATAGCTTGACAAATATTTGAATTTTAACAATTTTCACAACAGTGAATGTTGCGACTGTGTTTTTTGGACTGTGCTCCATTGTGTGCGACATAGAAACTAATCTATAAAGCAGAGTGTGCGTATGTTCGTGTGTATGTGTGAACGTATTGCATACAAATCTACAGTTTTGTTACAATCTTCATGAAATTTTGTTCACGTAAGCTTCGATCCACGAGGTCGGTCGCCGTAAGTGTAAGAATCACATACGATACATAGTTCATGAGTATGACGTCATAAACAATTAGATACGCGAAAAACTGCTGCATTTAGCGACAATGCTGCTCATTTTCTTCTAAACCAATGGACCGATTTCACCCAAATGTGGTACACACATTATTTACCGTGAGGTAACCACTGCTGCAGGGTTAAGAATCACATACGGCACATGGTTCAGAAGCTATGACGTCATAAACAATAGGAGTTTCAAGAAACTGCCCTATAATGCGGCGAGACTTTGTAAATATACAATTTGAGAAAGAGTACGTCTGGCAACCAAATTTAAACAGAATTTCAAACGTTTATTAAACTTTTTCTCTCTGACAAACTTAGCAAAATGATGAAAGGAAAAACGTTTCTGCTTACTGCTTTTCCGCTGTTTATGGAGTTAAACTACGGCATACGGTATGACGTTACAATTTATAGTTTCTACACTACGAATTGTAGCCGCAGGAAATTTTACAGACAGTATACACGCATATTGTTCAATGTACCTACTAAGTTGTATCACAGTACGACACATAGTTCATGAGATATGAGCACATAAACAGTAACGTTCATGGAAAACCGCCCCATCACGCACCAAGTTTTAATCTATTACTTCTTTACTACTAACTGTATTCGTAACAGATTTTACCGACATGCACTACTTATACAAATAAATATATACCTGAAAAATGGCAGGAATAAATAAATAAGTACCTGGGCAACTCCGGGTTGTCAGCTAGTACATAATAACACAAGGGTTTGTGCTATTGTTTTGATTTTCCTGATGGAGTTCTTCAAGAATGACAACCGGCATCCTTTTGAGCCCTTTTACTGTATTCGTTCCTCGGTCTCCCTCTACGATTTTACCACACAGTTCCCTTCAGTGCGAAATTGACGACTCCTTGCTCTCTGAGAACTTGTGCTATCAACGGAACCCTCATATTAGTCACACTGTTGCAACAAACCTTTTATTTTTTCTCTAGTTCGATTCGGTATCTCATCGTCACTTGCTCGATCTACCCATCTAATCTTCAGCGTTCTTCTCAAACACGACATTTCAAGAGCTTTTCTTCTGGTCTTATCGCAACTGCTTATCGCCCACGTTTCACTCCTCTACAAGGCTACACTCCAAACAAGTACCTTGAGGGGAGTCTTCCTAAAACTAGAATTTATATTTGATGTCAGTAATTACCCTCCTTGAGAAACGCTTGCTGTGCTCTGACCTGCTGAGGAGCGCGCGGTTGCTCGCCGGCGGAGGTTCGAGTCCTCACTCGGGCGTGGCTGTGTTTGTGAAGTCCTTAGCATAAATTAGTTCAAGTTAGTTTAAGGACTTTGTGAGACTAGGGACTGATAACCGCTGCTTTTAACTCCATTAAATTTACAAAGATTTGAACATTTTGCAGTGTATATCTGTATATTTCGCGCTGATATAGATCGCATTTCGATTAATCAGCTATACTGATAAATAGTAAGTTTCTTTTTAAATTGCAGTAGCCATTTATTGAGAACCTGCAATTTATTTACGTTGCCGTTTCAAATTGTCCGATGCCATTCATTTAATATGAAATTAATTTTTCACGTTCCTCATACTTAAAGAATAGTAACAAATGCCACCGAAGTTCCGCTATATCGATTCAGAATATTGTTGCAGCTTTGGCTTGGGTTATTTCCGATCAACTTCTTCATAACAGGCCTATTCAATTTACTTTCGATTAAACAAATTTATTCAGATAGTTGGTTATTTGCGATCTAGAATTTTACGGAATACTGATAGCTTGAAATATGCTGCCAGGTTAGGTATCATAATCTCTAGTCATACTAACTTATGAGGTTCAAATTAAGTTTTGATACAGGAGTAAAATGGCTTTTAATTTTATGCTAAATTTATATTATTTTTTTATAATGAAATTGCAAGTGTCACAGTCTCTTAAGGTAGATCTGTCGCAAATAATAGGTATTCGTTGGATGTACACTGTTTCATTCTCTTCCTTTCCCTGTAGATCTATACAAGTCTCTTGCTTTCGCCTACAGCCGAGTACACTTCACAGTTTTCAACAGCACTATCAGCTTTCAGGAATTTCTTTCAGCTGACTGGAATACAGGAGTGTCTTAGTAATAAATACGTAAATGTATTAAGACTTGATGCATAATGTGAAAGGTTTTTACCCATCGCAGTATGTACGATCTCATATTTATTCAATTATGTGTTGTAAAGAAGTATAATTATATATTCATTTGTATAAGTGCTGCATGTCGGTAAAATCTGTTACGAATACAGTTAATAGTAAAGAACTAATAGATTAAAACTTGGTAGCCGCGGTGGAGTGGCCGAGCGCATTGAAGTGCCATTTAAAAGAATGGAAGGAAGACTAATGAAGCATCCACGAGGGTACCACGCTAAATGACCGACATTTTTAACTTGACAGCCGCGTAAACACACAGCTTCATTTCATAAATATCCTCATCAAATGCTCTTTTAAACCGTAGATTTCCAGTATTAATATTCGGCATAATGTTTAAAACTGGTAATGGTCGACGTAGCCTCTCTTCAGGAAGTTTCACCTCACCAGACACTTACTGAATTATTTATTATGTAATATTGTTGTTGTGGTCTTCAGTTCGCAGACTGGTTTGATGCAGCTCTCCACGCTACCCTGTCCTGTACAAGTCTTTTCATCTGAGATTACGTTCGGCAACTTACATCCTTTTGAATCTGCTAACTGTATTCGTCCCTCGGTCTCCCTCTACGATTTTTACCCCACACGCTTCCTTCTAATGCTAAGTTGACAGTTCCTTGACGTCTTAGAATGTGTCCCACCAACCTACCCCTTCTCTTAGTCAGGATATGCCAGAAACTCCTTTTCTCTCCGATTCGGTTAAGCACCTTCTCATTAGTTACGTGATCTACTCATCTAATTTTCATCATTCATCTGTAGCACCACTTTTCAAAAGCTTCTATTATCTTTTTGTCTGAACTCCTTATCGTCACGTTTCACTCCCATACAGTGCTAACATTTAAATTAATATTGGATGTTAAGAAGTTTCGCTTCTTTAGAAACGCTTTACTTTCCATAGCCATTCTCCATTTTATGTCTTCTTTACTTCGGCCATCAGAAGTTATCTTGCTACCCAAATAACAATATTCATCTACTACTTTTATTGTCTCATTACCTAATCTAATTCCTTCAGGCCGGCCGCGGTGGCCGAGGGGATTGAGGCGCTCCAGTCACGGTCCGCACGGCCACTACGGTCGGGAGTTCGAATCCCCCCTCGGGCATGGATATTTGTGCCGTCCTTAGTTGTAAGTAGTTCATAAGTAGTTTGTAAGTTTTGGGACTGATGACCCCGTAGTTAAGTCCCATAGATTCTACAAACATTAGAACAATTCCTTCAGCATCGCCTGATTTTCTGACATTGCATTCCATTAACGTCGTTTTACTCTTGTTAATGTTTATCTCATATCTTCCTTTCAAGACACTGTCCATCCCATTCAATTGCTCTTCCAGATCTTTTGCGGTCTCTGTCGGAATTACTATGTCATCAGCAAACCGCAATGTTTTTATTTCTTCTCCCTGCACTTTAATGCTCTCTCCAAATTTCTCCTTCCATTCCTTCACTGCCTGCTCAATGTACAGATTGAACAACATTGGGAAAAGGCTACAACCCCGTCTTACTCCCTTCCCAACCTCTGCGTCCCTTTCTTGCCCTTCGACTCTAATAACCGCCGTCTGGTTTTTGTATAGGTTGAATATAACTCTTCGCTCCCTATATTTTACCCCTGATACCTTCAGAGTGTATTCCAGTCGACATTGTCAAAAGCTTTCTCCAAATCGACAAACGCTAAAACCTTAGGTTTCCCTTTCCTTAGCCTATCTTCTAAGATAAGTCGTAATGGATTGCCTCTCGTGTTCCTACATTTCTCCTAAATCCAAACTGATCTTCCCCGAGGTTGGATTTCAATAGGAAATACAAATGTATTCCAAGTCACAGTTGCTAGTTGAAAAAAAATTTAATACTTCATATATAATGCACAAACCAGTTTCAATGCACTAGGGCATCATTTTCAACTGCTCCACAATAAGGAAATTTTTAAAAAAAATACAAAGTTAACACAAAAAGTAAGATACATTACAATTTTGGAACTGGCCATTTCCAAAATGAGTAGAAAAAACAATCCCATAATGTTCGAATACAGCATTAGTCGTGAGCTTTTTGATGTTGTGGCGTCGTTGAAATATCTAGGCGTAACACTGCAGAGCGATGTGAAATGGAACGAACATGTAAGGACAGTTGTGAGTAAGGCGGACAGCCGACTTCGGTTTATTGCGAGAATATTGGGAAGATGTACTTCACCTGTAAAGGAGACCGCGTATAAAACGCTTGTACGACCACGTCTTGAGTATTGCTCAAGTGTTTGGGACCCGCAGCAGATCTGTTTAAAAGAAGACATGGAAGCAGTTCAGAGGCGAGCAGCTAGGTTTGTTACCGGTAGGTTCGACCAATGCGCGTGTGTCACGGAAATGCTCCGGGAACTCAACTGGGGATCGCTGGAAGAAAGACGACGTTCTTTTCGTGAATTTCAGTTGAGGAAATTTAGTGGGCAAGAATTTGAAGCTGAGTGCAGTACAATCTTGCTGCCGCCTACTTACATTTCGCGTAAAGATCACAAAGACAAGATGAGAGAAATTAGGGCTCGTACTAAGGCATATAGACATTCTTTCTTCCTTCCTTCTGTTTGGGAATGAAATAGGAAAGTAAATGCCTAGTAGTGGTACAGTGTACCCTCCGCCACGCACTTTACGGTGGATTGCGGAGTATATAATTATGTAGAAGCATTGATTGTTTTGTACTGTGGTAAGACATCAATCAGCAAAATGCTTTCTCTGTTCCAAAAAGCGGTGCATATGACCTTTCGAGGTGTCAAGATTTGCTTAGTCTTAACCTTCATTGGGGATGAAGTGTGCCTCCATTCCAATGATTGCCTTTTTCTTACACGGGTGTCGTTCGATACGCAAATTTCATCGTCCATGGCTGTACGATAAATAAAACAATCGCCAGACCTGCTTTGTTTTCGTTTCCGGTCGTCGCGATCATTTTATACAAAGAAGATGTCAGGTCGAAAAGAAAAAAAAAAAAAGAAAAAAATCTTAAAACAGACTGGTTGGTATGTTCAGAATCACGTGATTCTCTTTATAGTTTTCACTGAAACCTTTCAATGGCGATGTCAGTGCTATCAATTATAAAATATGTTACAGAGACTGGCAGACTTTGTCTATAGACACATACTACCGGCCATTTTAATTGCTACACCAAGAAGAAATGGAGATGATAAACGGGTATTCATTGGACAAATATATTACGTTAGAACTGACATGTGATTATATTTTCACGCAATTTGGTTGCATAGATCCTGAGAAATCAGTACCCAGAACAACCACCTCTGGCCGTAATAACGGCCTTGATACGCCTGGGCATTGAGTCAAACAGAGCTTGGATGGCGTGTACAGGTACAGATGCCCATGCAGCTTCAACACGATACCACAGTTCATCAAGAGTAGTGACTGGCGTATTGTAACGAGCCATTTGCTCGGCCACCATTGACCAGACATTTTCAGTTGGTGAGAGATCTGGAGAATGTGCTGGTCAGGGCAGCAGTCGAACATTTTCCGTATACAGAAAGGCCCGTACAAGACCTGCAACATGCGTTAGTGCATTATCCTGCTGAGATGTAGGGTTTCGAAGGGATCGAATGAAGGGTAGAGCCATGGGTCGTAATACGAATATAACGATCACGTTACTGGTAAATCCGCCACTGGTACTTTCCAATTTAAGTTGTTCGTAAATCGTAATACCTAGGTACTAGCTTTGAATTTAGGGGTTTGGCACAAGAAGGAGGCAGCCCCACCCACTAGTTTTAGAGAAATCCAACAGATCGTTCATCGATTCCCAGGACCGGGCAACAGCTTTTATGCCATGCGACAGAGCGCTCGGTAATATGGAAAAGTGTTTGAAGAAGATGGAAAGAGTTTCTCTTCCAGTGGACTGTGCTCGCGTTATCAGAAGAACTAGCCCCAACTTTAATGTCATTGAAGTGGACCAGAAATTTATTTTCAACTTTGTTGACGCGTTGGAGAAATTTTTTTGTAAAGAACCCTTAGGTATCATTATCGAACAAGAAAAGAGGAAAATATTTAATCACTTAGTACAAAATATTCCTCTATGAACAGCCATACACCGGTAAAGGGATTGATCAATGCAATGCGACCGTAGGGATGATTGTCTTCGATAATGCGTAAATTTGCAACTAAGGACCTGCGAGTCTCATAACAATGGACCAGTTTCATCAAGCTTATGATTGTCTCCTCCAGCTTAAAGGCCAAAAGTTTAAAGATGTCAAAGAGCTGACCAGAAGGTATGTTGGGGAACACGAAATGTGGTTTTACAACCAGCTGACGGCAGATGCTTCAAACTATCCTGAGGTGACTGAAGGGGAGCTAGAAGACTAAAGAAGAACTATGGAATTAATGTATTATGCCAAAAATGCTGTACTTTCTTTATTAATGAAGGTTTTTTTTTCAACTGAAACATGGTTAATTATGGAGAAAATGGTCCTGCAAACAGTTTTTCATTCACTTTGGAGGAAAACAGAGGCAGCTCCGAAATTCAAAACTCTATTGTAGGTACCTGGGTGCATGAATTTGAGTGTATTCTTGTCAGTAGTATTAGATACCCCATAGCCTAAAACAAAGCTGGCAATTTTTTCGTTTTAGTGAAAACTGAATTTTTAAAACATATATATATATATTGCCCTAACTGCCAAAAGAGGAGCTGCCTCCTTTTTGCACCAAACCCTTCAATTTACGGCCTGTAGTTTTGACTGATTTATCGTGGAAATGAAGTTTAACGAATTTGTTTTAGTGCTCATATAGTTGACCTCACACTTCTCATTATTAATGATCAATTGCCATTTTTGGCACCATGCTGATATCTTATCAAAATCATTTTGCAGTTGCTTTTAAGCTTCTGGTGACTTTACTAACCGATAAATGACAGCATCATCCGCGAACAGTCTAAGCGAGCTGCTCAGATTATCTTCTAAATCGTTTATAAAAATGAGGAATAGTAGGGGCCCTATAACACTTCCCTGGGGAGCGCCAGATATCACATATTTTCTGCTCTATCACTTTCCGTCAATTACAGCGAACTGTGTCCTTTCTGAGAAGAAATCACGAATCCAGTCACACAACTGTGGCGATATTCCATAAGCACGCAATTTTATTAGAAGGCGCTTGTGAGATACAGCGTCAAAAACTTTTTCGGAAGTATAGAAATATCGATCGAGTTGAGATCCCCTGTTGATAGCACTCATTAGAACTTTTAACACTTACTTGCAAGATACTCGCGGGCAAAGTAACGATGATTTCGCGAATATAAGATACAACTCTTTTGCGTCACCCACTTTCAATTTAGTAGTGACCGTTGCTGCTGGAATGTCTCTAAAAATAACAGGTATTTTTCCTGTATTTCGTGAAATTTATGTGTTTTCGCCTCGAGCAGCAACAGTCAGAAAATACTATTCAGCGAAGTTCAAATGTTTGTAAAGCTTATGGGACTTAACTAAGATTCAGCGAAGTACCTACTTCCACTTTAAAGCCGTTGTGCACTTCCAATGGAAGACCTTTATATAAAAGTAACTGAAAACCAGGTGTTGCTCGGGTATTTATTTATTTATTCCTGCCTTGAGTCAGTACTTCTCCTACCCCACTCTCTCTGTCCATCTCCTTTTCTCTAAAAACATGTTACATTTATCGCAGAATATGTAAGAAATAAGGCTGTCTTGCATAATGTACAAAATTATATTTGTAGTATCCAAACAAAGAAAGTAGTAATCAAAATACAAATGACATATAGAATTCGTGCAATCTTATATTTATTGAGTTACATGTTGTACAATTGTATAACTTTTCAGGGATATATTCATTTGTATAAGTGACGTATGTCTGTAAAATCTATTGCGAATACTATTATAAGTAAATAAGTGATGAATTAAAACTTGGTGCGTGATGAGGCGATTTTCCATGAACGTTAATGTTTATGTGCTCATATCTCATGAACTACGTGTCGTACTGTGATACAATTTATAATGTACACTCAACTATATGCGTGTATACTGCCTGTAAAATTTCCTGCGGCTACAATTTGTAGTGTAGAAATTATAAATTGTAACGTCATACCGAATGCCGTAGTTTTAGTCAGAAACTTTTTTCCTTTCATCATTTTACTGAGGTTATGAGCGACAAAATGTTTGAAATAATGTTATGTGTGTTCCAAGTCGCTAAGTACTTTCATTTTCATACAGTGTGTGAACAAAGTCTCATCAAACGATGTGGCAGTATTTTGCGATTCCTGTTGTTTATAACGTCATATCTCCTGGACCATGTGTGTATGTGGTTCTTTATCGTACAGCAATTGTTACCTCAAGGTAAGGTATGTGTGTAGACAATTTGGTTGAAATCGGTGCAGTTGTTTAGGAGAAAATGAGCAGCATTGTCGCTTAATGCAGAATCTCATGTTTTATGACGTCATATCTCGTGAACTATGTGTTGTGAGTGATCCTTACTCTTACGGCGATCGTCCTCATGGATTGAAGCTTACGTGTGCTAAATTTCATAACGATTGAAAAAAAAAAACTGTAGATTTGTATGCAACACGCACAGGCAAAAACACGAACACTTCGCTTTATATATAAAGAAGAAGAAGAAGAAGAAGAAGATGTACTTTGATGTAAGGAGAAACATGGTGAATTCTTTAATAGCAAAATTAAAGTCGCTTAACCGCTTCAGTCCTGAATTATTTTACAAAAAGAGTAAAACATATTCTTGCAGTTTTTCATCTCTATAAGACCCTATCTATTGTATACTTGAGCGAAATTAAAAATTTCCATATTTGGTTTCCAAAATGAAAAATGTCAAATAATTAAACACCGGATCTCAAAAGCAATTAAGGACGGGAAGTAAGTAGACAACTGTTATATATGTCACTCCATATTTATTGTGGAATTTGTATCCCAAAGTGGGTTGGTGCAAAATTCAAAAATTAGTACATAAAATAATTTCAATTACAGGTATCATCTCCGGCACACTGCGCAATGAGTCCGCCATGTTCACTGTTATTCATTTCTAGCACGCCACTTTGTTGACAGATGGCAGTAAGAAGCACGAAACTACAGGCGATAAATGCCCAGTAAACAGGCCACTGTGTCTCAAAGTAAAACGAAATCGTATATAGTGTTCTAAAATTACTACAAGTCGGTGTCCAATATATTTGACGCCAGGTGTGAAAGGGTTAAATTTATGTGCCACTTAGATACCTGCTACAACATACTCCACAAAATTAATGTCAGCGAAGCTTTACAAAAATCAAGCGGGCTGTCACAGCGTTTGCACAGATCATCAATAATTCAAAAGATGTAAGCAAAGAAGTCGACGCTGAGACAAAATTTCCCGCACCGGCCCGTCATCGTCTCGAGAAAAAGTGTTTCATCGATAAGGGTGCGCCGGCCGCGATGGCCGAGGGGACTGAGGCGCTCCAGTCACGGTCTGCACGGCCACTACGGTCGGGGGTTCGAATACCCCCCCCCCTCGGGCATGGATATTTGTGCCGTCCTTAGTATTAGCTAGTTTGTAAGTTTAGGGACTGATGACCCCGTAGTTAAGTCCCATAGACTTTACAAACATTTGAACATTTTTTGATAAGGGTGCAGTTCAGCCAATAATAGACCCATGACGAATTTCAAAATGCATTTTTTACAATTACTTCGACGACACCGCTACAGCAAAATTTGAAGAGAAGGTAAACAGCATTTTACATCTGGTAATAAGATGACCACTGAATTTTTATAATTTCCTTATTTTTTGTAATTATTATTTGTTTCATTTCAGATTTCCAACTACTGAACGTCATACATTACGCGGAAAAAAACAGAACCTTAACTGGTCTCTATTATGATCCATTGATCGATCGTTGGAAAGGTCGCGTTTCACATTAATTTATTTTACCCAGACGCGTTTCTCTGCTGTTGGTATTTTTTTAAAATTATTTTTTACGTTATTCGGTGAATAATCTAGAAGAGGCTTTTGACCGTATCCAACACGATGTTATCTGGCGAGTTCTTCCCTGAAGAGTATGTAAGCTGGGTGCAACTTCTGTACCTCAATTCCACTAGTGCACTTCGTTGATATCTTTCCGCCTTTCTGTATCATTGTGGGTGTTCATCAAGGTTCTACCCTCTCACCTTTACTATTCATCCTCTGCATGGATACGGCAACAGCTGACATACAGACTTCACATCCGTGGACCCTTCTTTATGCCGATGATGTGGTACTTGCCGAACAAACCCGCCCAGAACTCCAACACCAGGTTCAAAAGCGGAAGGACAGACAGGCTGAAAATGGACTGCAGCTCAATGTCCAGAAGACTGAATACTTAGAATGTGGCTCCCAACTAGAGGCACCATAAGTATTGAGGAGAAGACCTACAGAAGACCATGCAGTTTAAGTACCTGGGGTCCGTTGTCACCTCAGACTGTGACACAACTCTCGATACTTGAACGAGAGTGAATGGAGCTTGGGTCAAGTGGAGACTGGTCACTGGAGTCCTCTGCGATAAAAAGATGCCTCAACGTCTAAAGGCAAAAGTCTACACAACCATTGTACGTCCAGCAGCAATCTATGGGACTGAGTGTCGCCCTATGACGAAACAGCAGGAGCAAATGCTGCATACGATGGAAATGAAGATGCTTCGTTGGTGCATGGAGCTGACCCGATGTGACCATGTAAAAAATACAGAAAATGCGGCAAAAGTTTGGTGTGGCACACATCACAGACAAACTGAGGGAAGCCCGTCTCTGCTGGTACGGCCACGTCATCAGTAAGGAGGACAACTCGGTTGCAAAGACAGCACTCGACACCAACCCAGGAGGAACAAGAGCATGAGGGAGACCGGCAAAGAGGTGGACTGGCAACATCAGGGCAGACATGGACACTGTTGGTTCAAGGCAAGAAGATGTCAACGACCGAAAGAAATGGAGGAGACGCAGCTAAGTAGCAGACCCTGCAAGTCGGAATTAATGCTTGGAAAGAGAGAGACAGTCTTCTAAAATTAACGTAGATGAACTATGAACTACAATTACCTTACTGTCCTTCGAAACAGTCGCCTGCCATAACCATGCACCGCTGAGCTTTTCGATACATGTCCTGGATACTTTACACGAAGTCTTCGTTTGGGATGGTGTTCAAAAGCCTCGTCACGCCTCAGTGGATCTCAGGATCTTTAGTTTCAAAGTGAGTTTTAGTCGAGGGAGTAGGACGAAGTCTGGAGGATTGAGGTCCGGCGAGTATGGTGGATGTTCAAGTTCTCAACTTTTATATATAGTTGAGACCTTGAACATAATGAACTATATATAATTTTTTGCGAGGAACTGTTTGACGATATTGCCTGTGTGTGGGCGAACGTTGTCGTGCAACTTCAATCCTCCGGACTTCTTTCTGTTCCCTAGACTCAAATTCGCTTTGAAAGAAAACTTAACTAGGCTTCTGAACACCATTCCAAAGGAAGAGTTGGTGCAAAGTATCCAGGGCATGTATCGCTGAGCTCAGAGGTGCATGGTCATGGGAGGTGACTATTTCGAAGTACAGTAAGTACTTCATAGTTCATCTGCGTTAATGTTAGCAGGACTGTTCACCAAACATTATACTCAGAGGTTGAAGAGTAAAAGAGTTAACATATTACTTTGGGCGATCTGGAGGAGGATCGTTTAAGATCTTGTGAATTGGAAGGTCTTGTGGGCAGTTGGGCTGATGAAGTTTCCTCAATTCTCAATTTGTTGCTTCCTGGCGTCGCAGTTCAGATGGAGGGATGTTGCTGATGGTGTGCAGCCAGGGGCATATAGGAAGGAACAACTTCAACATTAAAGAAGACTGGCGCACGAGGTGGAATGCGGATGAAACGGCACTTCACGGCGTCGAAGCCCCAACTGCCGGCCTACCAGGGTTACACCTACAGAGACGTGTGTGGACAAAGTTAAATAGAATTAGAACTGGTCAAGCCAGGCGCAATGCTGTGATGCGCAAGTGGCGACTCCCAGATTCTCCATCCGGACATTGTGGTGCCCAAGAACAAACGGTCCAAAATATCGCCAGAGACTGCCCTCTGAGGAAATATCCTGGACCGTTCAGCGACTTTATAAATGCTTCCCCTTCTGCAACTAGTTGGATTCAGTCATTCGATATTGATTAATGATTATTAGTATACATATGTTTATTTGGTGCGCCTCGGTTGCACAGTGGTAGAGTGCCAGACTACAAATCCAAAGGTCCCGGGTTCGATCCCCGCCATGTCCTATGATTTTTATCTGTCACTTTCCACTTCTTTCACCTCTGACAGTATTGCCCATGTGAAAAATACCGAGTAGCACCGTGGTTCGGAACCCACGTTAAACTGTAGGTCCCCTTATAACTGGCTGGGTAAGTCAGTTTCGAAGGTCAGAGCAAGGCAACGGCATACCACCTCCAGGACCATGCCTAGTAAAGCACTGTGGTGTTCAAACCAATTTTCGGCTTGTTGACTGCTTTACCTTTTTTTATGTTTATTTGAAATCGCATCTCTTTAACTTGCCACAGTATTAAAATATAAGCTCCAGAATTCCCACACGTATTAAAGTAGTGTATTTACCACATTACTAAATTTTAGAATTGTAATATATGTATTAAACTGCTATCTAATGTAAAACTAAATAACTGTCTCATATGTAATGCTCAATGCTGATGTTGTTGCTATACGATAAATAAATAAAATCGTTTTTTTCTAAACTAATTAAATTATTTCTTAGGGTTTATCGTCTTTCCCGTTTGGGTTTCGCCGTCTTACCAATATGTTCACGAACTGATGTAGCATATTTTTTCCAGTTCTGTAATTTTATGAATATTTTTCAAAATTCAAATGTTCAAATATTTGTTAAGCTTATGGGACTTAACTGCGGGGTCATCAGTCCCTAAACTTACTAACTACTTATGAACTGCCTTATACTAAAGACGACACAATCATCCACGGCCGAGAGGGGATTCGAACCTCCGATGGGTAACGGCTTCGCGCATC
The DNA here is from genome assembly GCA_026315105.1 of Locusta migratoria. Taxonomy (NCBI): domain Eukaryota; kingdom Metazoa; phylum Arthropoda; class Insecta; order Orthoptera; family Acrididae; genus Locusta; species Locusta migratoria. Next base: position 43,148,595 of record CM048754.1, on the reverse strand, counting down.
AAAGCATAGCGCCTCAATGCGCTCGGCCACTCCGTCGCGGCGCGTATTTGTCACTTTTTGAAAGTGTTATTAATCTGTCTCGCAATCTCATAGGAAAGGTACTCGGAAAGAAGGGGGTCATCGACATTTTTTTCCAAAAAGCTGCTCTCTCTACCACATGTTGCCGTCAGTGTGTATTTCAATGAGGAGTATTCTTATTACGTGGAAAGGAGTGCCTTGCGCAGAAAATGACGAAAGGAAAAATTCCCGTCCTGAGAAAGAAGGGGACCGATTGACATTTTCCACAGAAAAAACGGGCTCTTTGCATTGTTCAACCCAAATAATAAAATAATAAATTTTCTAAGACATGTTATATAAAGAGGCATGAATAATTTGTAAAACACATGTTCTACGTAGAATTAAATGTTGAAATTCTTCTCCTGAAAAATTTGTAAACTGTCGATGAACCCCTTCTAGATGTATACATTTCAAATGCTTCTCCTGAAAAATTTGTAACATGTCAATGAGCCCCTTCTTTCCGGCTACCCTTAGCTGTAACTCATTTCGTTTCTTTTCTTATTTCATTTGTTTTGCATGTGCCGCCAACGGTATGTATGTACATAGAATATACACGTCAGGTGTGGGGGGGGGGGGGTTGACTGGAATATGTATTTCCCTTTACTTCCCTTACTTCATATTTTACGAAGCCGCTCGTAAAGTTCAGAAAGAACTCAACTTTCTGCAAAAACTCACATGCGTAGAAATCACTAAAGACATGATATAACGAGTCAGTTCTTGCCGTGTCTGTGTATGAGTCGAATATTTAATAGATGGAGGTAAAAATTTCTACTTGCCCTACCGTGTATTTTTCGTTGCCGCTCGAACAGTTTCGAAGGATCTGAATTTTCTGCAGAAAATCCATTTGCGTAGAGATCGCTGAAGACTTAACAAGTCTCACCCCCACAATCATACAATGGATTGTAGCTGGTGATAAGACGTGTGTTTACAAGTTTGACAAACATATCCAAACAAATCAACAAGCTTCGGAATGGCGCCTTCCAACTGAGGCGAAAGATGATCAGAAGTAAAGCTGGCGTTCGGAGATTTCCCAGTTGGAGACAAAACTTCCCACGGATTGATGTCAATGCCCACTGGCAGCTACTGTCGTAAATTCCTTTTCGTGTTGACTGAGTAACACACTGGTCGAAACAATAAGGGCCTCAGCTGAGATATCTATGCCGGCCGCGGTGACCGAGGTGACTGAGGCGCTCCAGTCACGGTCAGCACGGCCACTACGGTCGGGGGTTCGAATCCCCCCTCGGGCATGGATATTTCTGCCGTCTTTAGTCTTAGCTAGTTCATAAGTAGTTTGTAAGCTTAGGGACTGATGACCCCGTAGTTACGTCCCATAAGTTGTACAAACATTTGAACATTTTTGAGATATCTACGTTCTCAAGTATTGTCTCCGGGAGAATCAACTGAAACGGTTCGACGTTTCCCTGTCGGTTCTACGGATTGGAAAACACAACATTAAGGCAACCCAGATGGTGGTAATGACAGCAAGTTGCTGTAGAGGAGCTTGGTGTTGACTTGTGTTTAATCTACCAAACGAATTACACGCTTTAAAAATAAATGTGAAGCAATCAATTAAAATTTGTGATGCGGCCGTCAATCGAACCCGGACCTCCGTGCTTGCTAGGCCGTATCACAAATTTTAATTCATTGCTTCACTTTTATCTTTAATGTCTTGGACATATTCGAGACGAAAAACCGTCTCAGGGTTTCTCTATTTATATTTAAATTGATATTTATATCATCTTAGCAGGAATGTTCCACTATGTCCATTGCCGAGGTGCTATTCCGCAGCATGGAGAGCCGTGGAAGTGGTGGCAATTATCTATGGAACACAGAAGCTTAATTAAAGTTTGTGACGTGGAGGGAAGTCGTACTTACACTATTCCGATGTGCCTTAATCGTTAGTGGTACGGTGGTCTAACGGTAAGACGTCTGCGAACAAGGAGGTCCGGGTTCGATTCCCGGCCGCATCACAAATTTTAATTCATTGCTTCACATTTATCTTTAATGTCTAGTAGGGGAGACCGGGGCACGTTTTTCACCTTTTTACATTTTTATTTTTGTACTTTTTATTTTTATCGGTTTTGAGGTAAACAGCGGAACATTATATTTCCTATACCTTTATTTACAGTCTTGTACAGATATTTTTGAAAATAGTAAATATCCTTCTTGGCAACAAATTATTTTGTCTGACCATGTTGCGTTGGAAAATTTGCCCCGTATGTGGGGCAAGTTTTCCAGCTTACGTAAAATGTACAGGGGCAAATTTTCCAACTATACTTTAAATGGTAAAACAGAGATTATTATCTTGAATTCACTGAATATGTATTTTTATTATGCTTTTACAATACATTACGAAAGAAGGATAGTAAAAGTAACCACATTAAATAAAAATAAACGCTACTCAAAGGTTTTACAAAATATGTGACTCAAATATTTCACAACTACGGACATTTTTTAACAAAACTCATACTCATTGTCTGAATGACAATGTAAGCAAACAAAAAATGGAACATTCCCTTTCGTACAGTCTCCATGCGCCCATTTCGTGCACTGTACACACTTTTCATTTGCTTTAGACTTGGCGTTAAGACTCAAAGCGATAAGGAAAATGTGCCCCGTATGCTCTGGGAAAACGTGCCCCCTCACCATATTCGGAACTATAACACTACGTCCATGAGTAACCGTGTAAGCTATTTACAAAACAAATGCACAGTTACGTGAAGAAAGAAACCCACTTTTAGTGTATGCAGTGTCAACATAATAGGTTTAACGCTAGAGTGTTTCAATAAAAACGTGAAAGTTTACTCACATTCGCAAAAATGACAAAAACTGCCCTGCCGACGTTGTGACTGCTGGTACAACATTGAAAATTTCCTAAATGAACCGTGCTTTGTTGCTACTTCCTACATTATCAACGGTGGTACCATCTAGCAGTTTGTTTTGCAACTAAAGGGAGTTGGAAAACCTGCCCCTATGGAAAATGTGCCCCGGTCTCCCCTACATATTCGAGACGAAGAACCGTCTCAGGGTTCCAGAATTTATATTTGAATTACACGCAGTTTGGTTCATGTAGAACAGTGAGCAGATAGTGCAGTGCAACAACAGTGTGACTTACCAGAAGCTGTGGCATGGAGAGACATAGGGAAGGTTAGAAGTGGTGCAAACACAAAGGGAGGTGGCTGCAGATACTGGAGTGGCCCAATGTTTGATTTAACAGGACTTGGGCGCGATTTCAAACAGGAACCATTAAAGCAAGGCAAGGTCTAGGTCGTCCACGGGTAACATCAGCAAGAGGTGACCGTTATCTCCGGTTAACAGCCCGTCCAGACAGGAGGCTGAATGCAACTCAGATGCAACACACCCTCCAGGCAGCAACAGGACGCGAAGTATCAACACGAACAGTCCGGGAATGTAGTCTCTGTGCACGGAGGCCTATGGTGTGTGTCCCACGAGCAGTGGCGGCTGCTCCTTGAGGACTCTGGGGCGGCGTCCTAAAATATCCAACACGGAATACGTACCAGTCGTTAATCAAAAACCGACTCGAATAATATTCGTGTAGCAGGAGCCCGTATAAGTGATTGCCAATGTTCTCAGATTAGGTAGTCTGCCAGCCAGGGTCAGCGAATGTTTTCAGAATGGGCTGACTGTCCGACTCTACGCGATCCGTCCGCGCCGTGTAGCTGGCAACGGACGCTGGAGTGAGTGGGGGTACTGGGGGTTGGGTGGGGGTAGTGTGCTGAACCACAGACGGGCCGCTTAGGCCGGTATTACACTATCAAAATTTCTTTGACAAAGAATCTTTGTCCAATATTCTTTGACAAAGAATCTTTGACGTAGTGAAATGGTGACATTACACTATCAAATTTTCTTTGACAAAGAATCTGCCACAGTGCATCAAAAATGGTGGATGAATATTTGTTATTAACCTTAGTTGTTGATTACATAGATTACAAATATCTACTTATACACTTAGATTGCATGTACGCGTACAACAATTGCAACGAATAGACATCTGGAAGCGTGCCTTTATTCACAGAACCCGTTTTTATTTGTACCGCGGCTCTCGCCTCAGGTGTATCGTATAATAAGGCCTAACATCTGATGTTTGTAGAAAAGAGCGAAGTACTTTTTCTAGCTAGACTGTAGATATCATCGCTCCTTGTTCACTCACAACAATTTAAGCTGTACTCTTAAGACATATTTGAAAAAAAAAAAAAATATGTGAAGTTCTTTTCTTAATCATAATAGACATCTACAGTGTAGCTTGTCAAAGTACTTCGTCGTTTCCTACAAATATGTAATATTAGGCTGCATTACCCGATACACCTGAGGCGAGAGCCGCTGTACCACTCGAAAACGGTTCTTCTCGTCGTTTGGAAGACTGACAATGGTGACGCTTGACTTGCTTCTGCAGTGGTGTTCTGCTCTAAATATTGCAGTAAACAAAACTTTTGAAACATTTATATTTTGCGTATTATGTATCGTGTAAATAGCATTTGTCTGGCTAAATATATGTAGGGAATTAAAGTGTCATTATGTACTTTTGCTTTCTCCGCTGCAAAACTGGTGCAGAGACAATTAATTTTCATTTTTACGTCGTCTGCCGTGCAAAAAGTACTCACTTGATCGCTAATGAATTCCGCAATTATCTAGCTTTCGGCTCGATGCAGCCGGTTTTTATAATCAACCTTATACAACTGCATAAATTTAGTTGTTGCGACGACTCGCAATACGAATTACGCGGTTATGTTTTCAAACAGTACATCAAAAACTGCTACAGCGATGCTAGCGCTTAAAGCGGTCATATTTCTCACCACAGTTAACATAAGACGAACGCTTTCTTTGATCAAATCTACGGTGAGCTGCTAGATTTGATCAAAGAATTTTTGACGAAAGGCAACTTTGACCAAAGTTCCAAATTACACTATCCAATTTTCTTTGACAAAAAATCTTTGTCAAAGAAAATTTGATAGTGTAATACCGGCCTTAGGACGGCGTCCGGGCCAGGGGCGCCAAATATACAGAGGCGCACCGCCACCGGTCACGCAGTTTCTTCGCGGAACTTAACAGGTGCAGTGCGTGTGATACTAGTGTCGTTGTTGTCAAGGTGCGTGTTATTGCCAAACTGTTTTCCTAGTTTCATATTTAGAATGAATAATATAAATAACGTAAACTACATTTTAAAATGTGTTAGTCAAAAATTGACTTTTGAGGGAAAGTTGGAATTAAAAAGGTTAGCACCACCGAGACCTGATTTGAATATTGTACAGACACAAAATGCGTGCAAAAGCAAAAGTAGTTTCACTAGGAAATTTAATCCTGCTTCATATAAACATGCAGACTGGCTTTGTGGATATGAAATAAGAAATGCTTTCTTCTGCTACACGTGTCTAGCAATGAATGTTGCGGAACATTCTTGGACCACAGATGGGGTAACAGACATTAAACATATAGCTGATAAAGTTGAAAAACATAAATTAAGTTAACTCCGCATAAACAGTAACATCGTATTCGTTATGCTTGGCAAAGTCGATATTAGATGTCAGCTGGATACAGCTTATAGATTGAGGATTAAGAGGTTTCTAAGAATCGTTACATCGTTACCACGTTGATCGAATGTATCAAGTTCTGTGGGAAATTTGAACTTGTACTAAGGGGACATGACGTAACGGATGTTTTTCAGATAAACCTGGTATTTTTCGGGGTTTGGTCAGTCTCATGGCAGAACGGGATTCCACGTTGAAGGGACATATTGAAGAAACCAACAATCCTGTTTTTGGGGCTTTCCAAAACAATTCGAAATGAACTGCTGGACTCTATGTATACTGTGTGCTATCAGTTAATTTCCAAAGAAATGTCATAAACAGATTATGACGCTATTGAAGTTGTTGAAACAACACATTGTGCTACCTTGTCTCAATCAGTATTTATTATTCGATACGAATTATAGGGGAAAGTGAAATCTAATAAAATGGAGTTACGAGGTTTTCATTGCATCCAGAAAATATTAAAAACTACATATTTGTGCGTAAATTTGTTCGTATTTTGGTATAAGAGGAAAAAGTCGTGTTAGATGCAGGGTTAAATTAGGTAACTTTCTAATAAAATTAATGTTATATTCTCCCCGTTCAAGAAATGTTGTGAAGGAACAAAATGTCGTGTACAATTGAAGAGACATGCCGCCCCTCCTAATAAACAGCTCACCAGCCGCCACTGCCCACGACACCATTTATCACGCAGAAACTGGCTGGAGGAACGTCACGATTGGAGTCGTAACGAATAGCCCCGGATTTGTTCACAGATGGGTCAAGATTTTGCGTTCAACCCATCCCTCATCGGAACAATCATACGCAAGAAGCATCAACATATCATGATGGTGGTCGAATGGTGTCGGTAGGAGTCGGTGTTGGCGGACGTACGGACCTGCTCAGGCGTATAGAGACGAGACCCTTCGATATTTTGGTGTGCGCTAAGCTAGTATCACAGGAGATGGGTTTCCTTCTGGTGGACGATAACGCTAGTCCCCACACGGCTGCACTGGTGGACAACGTGCCTGAAGCTGAGGGAACTGAACGGATGGAGCGGCCAGAGCGTGTCTGGGATGCATTTGGCAGAAGCATTGCAGCCAGACCATGGAGCTGGATGTGGTAGAATGGCCAGACATCCCTTAAGAGCTGACTGATAACCTCATACTGTCCGAGCCACACATGTGTAAAACTGCACTGGCTGTCCGAGGTGATCACTCACCATATTAGAGGCAACGAGAATGACTTTTCCATTATTGTGGTAGCCCCATGATGCCTCACCGTGTGACCCTCAAGTAAACAGTTGAGACAGAAAAATATCGTACTGTATCACACACAAATTACAATTGTAACCAATGGAAGGGTTTAACGCCCCGTCGACAGCTTGGACATTGGAGACAGAGTACAGAGTTTTGGGTAAGGATGGGGAAAGAAATCGGTCGTGCCCTTTGAAAGGAACCGTCCCGGCATTTTCTGGAGTGATTTTAGGGAAATCGCGAAAAACCTAAATCTGGATGGTCGGATGTGGACTTGAACCGCCGACATCCCGTATAATTATAACCAATATCTGATTAAAATACTTTACCATATAAAGGCCTATATTGTGTGTGATCCCCTAATTGTCTGTGCTGGATCAGAGACGGTGTCTGCTTTTTCGGACAAGTCTGTAGTGTTTATCGGAGCCGCTCACCTTGGGAGCGGAGGCCCGCCACTTGACCCTTCGCTGTTGCGCACCTCGGGTTCTCCCGCCTCTTATCACGTGATAGCGCGACCAGCGCCGAGATACCAATTTTCTCACACCAACAGTCGAGGCTACCACCACAGTTCGAGACGGCCCCAGCAACGAAGTCGTAACTCCAACCTCTTCAGGGTCGCCACTCTGCGTGCAACGCCCGATTTGCACGGGTTCTGAATCAATCCTTCGGCCCTTGAGATGTCTATAATGTTCTTTAGAGTCCAAAAGTGACATCTTTTCAAGATATTTTTCAATTTAAGAAAAAGATAAAAGTCACAACGACTCATTAATAGTGGTAGGGGGAGGACTGTGGAACAACAGAAATGTTTACAAGGTTAAAAAAAGAAAAAAAGAAAAAAGAGAGAGAGAGATAGAGAGAAGGAAAGAAAAAATGAGCTGCGCACGTCGACGTATGACATTGACCGATCTCATAATAGGATAGGATAGGGTAGGATGTTTTGGGCGCACAACAGCAAGGTTTTTAGCGACCCGACAAAAGAATTAGACAACAGTAAATAAAGTAGGTCTTGTCAACAACCCGAACACATATTGCAAATCAGCGATGTAAGGTGGCAGACTGAAGCATATAAAAAGGTAAAGCAGTCAACAATCCGAAGATTGGTTTGAACACCACAGTGCTTTACTAGGCATGGTCCTGTTTGGAGGTGGTATACCGTTGCCTTCCTCCGACCTTCGAACTGACTTACCAGCCAGTTATAGGGGGACCTACAGTTTAACGTGGATTCCGAACCACGGTGCTCCTCGGTATTTTTCACATGAGCAATACTGCCAGAGGTGAAAGAAGTGGAAAGTGACAGATAAAAATCCTAGCACCTAGCGGGGATCGAACCCGGGACCTTTGGATTTGTAGTCTGGCACTCTACCACTGTGCAACCGAGGCGCACCATACAACCTAGCCGGCCGCGGTGGCCGAGGTGACTGAGGCGCTCCAGTCACGGTCAGCACGGCCACTACGGTCGGGGGTTCGAATCCCCCCTCGGACATGGATATTTGTGCCGTCCTAGTTCATAAGTAGTTCATAAGTAGTTTGTAAGTTTAGGGACTGATGACCCCGTAGTTAAGTCCCATAAGCTTAACAAACATTTGAACATTTTTGAACCATACAACCTTAGAAGTCCAAAAAGAAATGTGTGAGTATAGAGGTACGCTGATCGCTGATGTTAAAGGCATCAGCGAGCCCTCTTGTAACACACTAAAACCTCCAGCCTAAGAGCTTAGGCCAGAGTCGAGAACATTCACAGAATTGTAAAACGTTCGTCACACTCGCCTTGTCAGCTAAAACAGTGGGTAGGGCACGACCAAGATTAGCCGCTGCCCTCTCAGCACGATATAAAATACACTCAATTAAAATGTGGCGTATAGTGATTTGCACGCCACAAGCTTCACAAATCGGTGGATTCTCCCGACGGAATGAAAAGCTGTGGGTCAAAGGGCTGTGGGCGCGTCAGTGTCACTCCGAAACGCCTGAATGGCTGGCAGGAGGTTCTCCATGGTCGGACAGCTGGTTTGACTAACCGCAGTTTATTACCTGTCACTGCCAGCCACGTCTCCTCCCACAACTGAAGGGACCTCTGGCGCAGCACCGAGTAGACGTCCCGCAAGGGAATGGCACACACTCTGACATTTGGGTCACCGCAGGCCGCCTTGGCCGCCACATCAGCCGCTTCATTTCCCCGTATCCCAAGACGCCCAGGTACCCAAAGAAATGTCACCTCTTTACCCCGCCGTTGGAGGACGTACAGTTGGTCATGGATCAATTGTGTTATAGGTTCACCAGCAGTGATTGGAGGGCACTAAGGGAATCGGAGCAGAGGAGAAATTTTGTACCTCGAGCACGCCGGATGTGTTCCAGTGCCTGGAGGATGGCACGTAGCTCTGCCGAGAAAACTGAGTAGGCAGCGGGCAGACGAATCCCTATGGTGTGACCTGGAAACACTGCAGAACACCCCACCGAGTCCCCTCGTTTTGATCCGTCAGTGTACACTACTGTGGAATCACGATGCTCATTTAAAATGTTAAAATATTCGTACTGAAACGTCATGTCTGGGTGCAATCTTTTTTAAAACTGGTTAAATCTAAATGGAGGCTGGGCCTCTGTAATAACCAAGGAGGATATCTACTCCATCCTCGACGCAGAACAGTAAAATCTGAAACACCCATATCTAAAAAAACAGTCCTTAGCACGAATCCCAAAAGGCCTCGTAGCTCGAAGCCGATTACGAAACAGCCGTTCCATAGGCGGCCGAGCGACAGTATCGTAAGCAGGTGTATACGGGGTGGACAACGCTGCATACGCCTGACGCACCACGAGGAGCTGTCGGCGAATGGAAAGCGGTGGCTCAGCAGCCTCGGCGCAAAGGCTTGGTATAGCGATCGTTCGAAATGACCTGCTAGCCAACCGAATCCCTTCATGGTGCACCACGTCCAACATTTTTAGGTAGGAAGGTCTTGCAGACTCATACATCGTGCAGCCGTAATCAAGTCGGGATCGTACAAAGGCTCTATAAAACTGGAGCAGACGAGCCCTGTCTGCTCCCCATGAAGTGTGACTAAGACACTTTAAAATACTCAGTGCTTTGAGACTCAGTATTATAATCTGGTAGGTGTACTGGTTGATATTTATATATCAAATCAATTTGTTGGTGGGTAGTCAGAAATAACATACTATGTATTTCACTGTACTGTTTTCAAAGAAATCGCCTTTTGCTACTGCAAATGAAGGGTTTTTGTTTTTATAATTCACCCACACGCGTTTCGCCTTTGTCGCAAGGCATCATCAGTGGATGACAGCACTTGCTACTCCATATCAGTCTCTTTCTGGCAACCAGGTCGAAAGGTTTCACAGTTTTCCGAAAAACTTAGCATATTTCTGGTTCCGCTGTCATCTGCTGCCATACTGTGTCCACTGTAGTTTGTTTTGTAGTGTTGCCGACTTTCTCAACTTATATGAAATTCAACTATTTCATTGAAAGTGTGTTGAAGGTATCTTTGTGCGTGTGTGTATGAATGTGTGAATGTTGGTATTAATTATATTATTATTATTTCTAATAATAAAAAATTATAAATAATAATAATAATATAATTAATACGACCACTCACACACACACACACACACACACACACACACACACACACACACACACACATACACACAAAGGTACCTTCAACAAACTTTCAATGAAGTAGTTGAATTTCAAATAATTTGAGAAAGTTGGCAACACTACAAAACAAACTACAGTGGACACAGTATGGCAGCAGGTGACAGCAGAACCAGAAAAATGCGAAGTTTTTCAGAAAACAGTGGAACCTTTCGACCTGGTCGCCGGAAAGAGACTGATATGTAGTAATACGTGCTGACATTCACTGATGATGCCTTGTGACAAAGGCGAAACGCGTATGGCTGAATTATAAAAATGAAACCCTTCATTTGCAGTAGCAAAAGGCGTTTTCTTTAAAAACAGTACAGTCAAATACATAGTATTCAGGTGCTGCTCCAATGGCCACTACAAGCAACGTAGAAGTAAAATAGAAAGCTGGGCAAAGTTAAAACAGTAAAATCTACATAAAATAATAACCATCATAGTGCACATGTCTGGTTGAGCATATGAGCAACTGTTTTATGTTTTAACTTTGACCACCTATCTATTTTATTTCTGACTCTTAACCAGCACATGATTTTATATATAAATATCAACCAGTGAACCTCCCAGATTTTACGTCGAGCATTGTTATAAGCAGTTTTTGTCAATGAGACTATATGATGACATCAAAGAGTGTCGAAACCGGTCGTCGTGAATAAATAAAAAAAATTGCGATCTTGGCATGTGTACACTCATTTACAGGGTGTTACAAAAAGGTACGGCCAAACTTTCAGGAAACATTCCTCACACACAAAGAAAGAAAATATGTTATGTGGACATGTGTCCGGAGCTCCTGCACATTTCAGTCGACGTGTTCGTACGCTTCTCAACAACAGATTCGGTGACCGATGGATTGGTAGAGGCGGACCAATTCCATGGCCTCCACGCTCTCCTGACCTCAACCCTCTCGACTTTCACTTATGGGGGCATTCGAAAGCTCTTGTCTACGCAACCCCGGTACCAAATGTAGAGACTCTTCGTGCTCGTATTGTGGACGGCTGTGATACAATACACCATTCTCCAGGGCTGCATCAGCGCATCAGGGATTCCATGCGACGGAGGGTGGATGCATGTATCCTCGCTAACGGAGGACATTTTGAACATTTCCTGTAACAAAGTGTTTGAAGTCACGCTGGTACGTTCTGTTGCTGTGTGTTTCCATTCCATGATTAATGTGATTTGAAGAGAAGTAATAGAATGAGCCCTAACATGGAAGTTAAGCGTTTCCGGACACATGTCCACATAACGTATTTTCTTTCTTTGTGTGAGGAATGTTTCCTGAAAGTTTGGCCGTACCTTTTTGTAACACCCTGTATAAACATCAACCAGTACACCTACCAGATTTTACGTCGAGCATTGTTACAAGCAGTTTTTGTCAATGGGATCTTAAGATGACAGCATAGAGTGTCGAAACCGGTCGTCATGAATAAATAAATAAATTAAAAAATAAAATTGCGATCTTGGCATGTGTCCTCCTATTTATATCATCCACTTGTGTGGAATGTCTCATTCGATTCATATTTTTCCCGAGCCTTTCAAGGACGTCTTTGTAAAGCTCATATTTGACTGTTTGTATTGGTGTTCTAGTCCTGTTGCACGCCAGCTTTGTAGTAGAGGTATAGCGGCAAAATTTCCTAAGTCTTGGGTTGATTTCTGCGGAAACGTTACGGGTATGTCCACAGAATGGGGTAGGGAAGCAGTAGCTACCTTGAGTCATACTTATTGGGTCGAGCTGACAGGAAGACGCCCACGCCCCGAACTGAATAGCACGCATCGACGGAAGCCAAATGGAGAAGTACGAGCTTGCAGTATCAGGCGAGTTCGTTACGTGAGGAAACACAATGCCTGAGACAAGCAACAACGCGTATCCGGAGCCTTCTGGAACCACCTGCTGACCTGTAAAGTGAACGCGGCAAGATGTAAAACGCCGACACATTTGTTTGACAGGTCCCATGCGGTCATGACAGAGTACGCAGGGGACATATGAGCCGCTCCACACACACTATACAGGGTGTCCCACTCAACTGTTTCACGCCAGATATCTCTGAAACTACAAGAGATATTCGAAAACCACTTTCTCGGTCATAAGAGTACGGTATGGGCTTATGAAAGTAGCTAATATGAGACACTCTAAAGCTCGAATAATAATTATTTTTCAACACAAAATTATGATTTTTTAAATGGATACCCCATATTAATTCTTAAGCCATCGATAGGTTAAAAAATCACAAAAAGAATGGCGCCGGTTGCCTCGCGATGCGTCAATTACATCCGGAGAAACTGCGAAGCGAAGTTGACGTTTGAAATACACGAGGCGCGCTGCTGGCGCGTGTCCGAGGCCCAAGACACGCGCTAACAGCGCTCCTCATGTATTTCAAACGTCAACTTCGCTTCGCAGTTTCTCCGGATGTAAGTGACGTATCGCGATGCTACCGACGCCATTCTTTTTGTAATGCCTTGATACGCCTTGAGTCAAACAGAGCTTGGATGGTGTGTACAGGTACAGATGCCCATGCAGCTTCAACACAGTACCACATTTCATCAAGACTAGTGACTGGCGTATTGTGACATGCCAGTTGCTCGGCCACCATTGACCAGACGTTTTCAACTGGTGAGAGATCTGGCGAATGTGCTGGCCAGGGCAGCAGTCGAACATTTTCCGTATCCAGAAAGGCCCGTACAGGACCTGCAACATGCGGTCGTGCATTATCCTGCTGAAATGTAGGGTTTCGCAGGGATCGAATGAAGGGTACAGCCACGGGTCGTAACACATCTGAAATGTAACGGCCACTGTTCAACGTGCGGTCGATGCGAACAAGAGGTGACCGAGACGGGTAACCAATGGCACCCCATACCATCACGCCGAGTGATACGCCACTACGGCGATGATGAAACCATGACTTTTGCCATTCGTACATCGAGGTTCGTCGTAGCATACACCATCGCAGGCGCTCAAACTGTTCGTGCAGATGGTTGTTGTCTTGCAAACGTCTCCATCTGTTGACTCAGTGATCGAGACGTGGCTGCACGATCCGTTACAGTCATGCGAATAAGACTGCTAGTGATACGAGGCCGTTGGGATCCAGCACGGCGTTCCGTATTGCCCTCCTGAACCCACCGATTCCATATTCTGCTAACAGTCATTGGATCGCAACCAACCCGAAGAGCAATGTCACGATACGATAAACCGCAATCGCGATAGGATACAATCCGACCTTTATCAAAGTCGGAAACGTGATGATACGCTTTTCTCCTCCTTACACGAGGCACCACAACAACGTTTCACCAGGCAACGCCGCTCAACTGCTGCTTGTGTATGAGAAATCGGTTGAAAACTTTCCTCATGTCAGCACGTTGTAGGTGTCGCCACCGGCGCCAACCTTGCGCGAATGCTCTGAAGAGCTAATCATTTGCAATTACCTAGCAGTGAAATTCCGCCGTTTTTAGATTTATTTCTGGATTACTTATGTCTCTTCATTTTTTACTAATGCTTGTACAGCAAAAATTATAGTAACTTATTCGTTTATTACGTGGAAAACAAACATTACACTCATGACTTCTTGCCACCGATAAGAGCACTAGTGCCGGTTGTTACAGAAAAAAACATAAAAATATGGATTAACTGACGTAACTACTCTGTCTTTAGACTTTTGACATTTGGGAATTTCGTATATTGTATACGTTGTAATTTTTTCAGCGGGAGTAAATTTGACACATACAGTAATGAATTGCATCGATTTGTTGTTATTATTAATCTCTTACCAATTTCATTCAACTTCGGATTTTCCTTAAGTTGTGTGGTAATTATAAAAGTGTTTTTTTTTTTATCATGGATAACGCGTATTCTATTCGTTTGATAGTTCGTACGAAATCTACAGTCTGCTTTGACATATACACCAATGAATCGCGTTTCCTGTTTTTGTTAATCTGATACCAGTTTATGTCAACTCGCATTTTAAGACTATGACCGTTATAAATGTGCTATTTGCAATGGATAACACATATCTTCATTCTTCGGGGTGTCTTTCAGATAACTAGTCTGCTTTAATGATACGTAACGGAAAAATTTTACCTACCATCCTAGCGGTCTCGCATGATCACATTGGCAACGTCAACAAAACGGTAGAAAGTCTTTGCCAAGATGTTAAAATTGTTAGAAATGCACACAGAGTGACTTGATTAGTGTTTCGTACAGATCATGAAGGAAATAAATAATGATGTTCCTGCTCTATGGTTGACAGGTTCTTGTAAGTATCATCGTTCACTCAGTAAAAGTAATTACGATCGTAAAACGAAGATTTCATGAGAAACATCTGCCTTGTCACGCGACTGGATAATGCCAACGTTGCATGATTGAGAACATAAAACCTTAGGCCATCAGGACGGTAAGTAAAATTTAACCGTACGCAACACGTTCTTCTGATAACGCGATTCGACAATGCAGATGTTAAATTCAACTATTGAAATATTAGCTCAAATGCAAATCACGTTCAAACCAACTAGTATACTTACAACGTCATATCGTATCAGAAGGTCTTGTTAGTACCGTACGGAACTTTTTTACGAGAGGTGAAGCAAGATGTCAATGTCAGGCTTTAGTCTCAGAGGCACGTTTACCAGTATAGGAATGTATGTCTGTGGACAAAACGATACGTTTCTAAATAATATTGCATTGTCTTTTGAGCTACGAGTGAGAATATGTAGTGTTAGCAGGTTTTCAATAGAGATACTTAGTCACTCAGAAATTATGCCTATTTTTATTTTTTTATTTATTTTAGTTCAGGATCTAACCTAAACTTAAATCGTACTTTAGAAAAGTAATCAACTTAGGAATTTTGAAACGTACAAAAAAAAAAAAAAAAAAAAAAACAAATCTGTTCTCACTGCTGTAGGTGTTATTGTTCCTTCAGCGACAAAGATTCGATGATAAAATTGATCTATAACTAACAAATCTTCAACGTGGAGCATATTCAACGCTGCTGATCCGCAGTAAAGGTTCATGTTTCCTAAAGCATTTTGTATTTTCAACTAATAAGAACGCTTGCAATCGAAGTATTTCGGTCTGAACCGATATATATCGAACATGCAACTGTAAATCGATTATGCGGGTATTGATGCGCGAGATGACAAAATATGAATGTTTACAAACTAATTACTTTGGCGAGTGGTAATGTAAAGCTGCGTTGACGTGAATGTTTGTACGGCAAAATCGTGACACATTTATATGACTTAGCTCAGTGTTTTTAAGGAATTTCAGTGTAAATTTGATTGCTGCAATTGTCACTGCCGAAATTTGAAACTGTGGTAGTACGTATCTACGTGACATTTTCATAGAAATTTGTCGAATGTTTTGATGATTTACATTGTAATGTTATGTGGAATATGCGTTTGGTATTCATGTAGTATATATTTCTGAGATAAGCATGGGCAAAAGATCAATAATTTTATTGGTATAAATAAATGGCAGTTACAGATATGACCTACAACCTCCAACGACAAACAACTACCAAATAATGATGGAAATATGTTGAAATTATCATTTCAATATGTTGATTACACTAAGTTCACGTAAATGCATATATTTGAACAACGCAATCTACTTTTCAGAAAATCTGTCAATGAAAATGTTTCACAAGATAGCAATGTCATCACCAGAAGGAAGCAAGAAACATTAAGTGACTAGCAATAGAAGTGAACTGAGTACATACTCCTTAAGCTTCTTGTTTGATTTCTCATTATTGGAAACAAAGCCTTGGTTCAGAAACTTAATCTTGTAAGACAGATTTTGACAAACAGTCTTGTTAACAGTAGTTTAGCTGCATCACAGCATCCAGCAAGAAAACTTGAAACTCGTTCAACTTGTCCACAAATCAAATTTCTCAGATGTCTTGTATAGCGCGGTTTTGTGTCTCGTTTCCGCCGGTTGTCCTGGATGTCGGTGACCGAGTAGAGAGAGAGACCGACACAGGGAAATAGGATGCACGCGTGTGCAGGTACAGAATCTGAGGTGACCAGCCAGTGGGACAGCAGAAACTAGAAACACTAGAGTAAATTACAACGAGATATATATTTCTTAGAGATGGTACAATACTTAACTTGGAGAGCAGCAGACTAGTAGAATGCTGATACATAGTTTAGATAGAGGCCTGCCTACTGATGATTCCTAGTGCCTATCCAATAGCCAAGTCTTAACTGGTGCCTATCTGATTCCCAAGTGGGCGATGCAGTTCAGTGATGGCCACGAGCGGAGTTGCAGCAGAGGGCGCTCGTGGCTGACGTAAGAACGCCGCGCCGTGCATGCATGGCGGCGCGCGGCGAAAGTACGTGGTGCGCACTTTAGACTTGTGCGACACTACACGCAGCTATAGCGAAGCTTCGACCTCCAAACGATATATATCGTAGCGGTTAAGTATCGAAACGATAGGTATCAAACAGGTGAATGTCGTAGCAGATTAGTGGATAAAATTTACTGGTCATTTGAATAGTGACATTCTGTTGTTTCGTGTTGAGCGTTATGGCTAGTGGAAGTGCAAAGGAAAAGTGTGATTTCGTCACTGACATGGAAAAAAAACTGATTCCGAAACTGTCCACTACAGAGAAATGTATAGAGTTTTGCTTTGTTTCTAAATTATTACCAGACGATGAATTTAAGAAATGTATTGACTGTCATAGTGATCTTAGTGTGAAAGTTATCCGTAACAGTACTCACAAAAACTTCCCGTTCGTATTATTTTGCGGTAATTGCAAGAAAAGAACGACGTTCAGAAGAAATACGAAGTTTGAACATTGCAGATTTGGAACAGAACCAAATATTATATTAATTTCATGTTGGGCAAGGAACTTCTCGTTAGAAATTGCTGCCTCAGAAACTGGTCACGCATGAAACACTGTATGCGAATATTATGGGTTTTGTAGGGAAGTATGTTACGTTATTTTAACGAATAGTAGTGAGCCTATCGGAGGGGTGGGGAAGATCGTTGAAATTGGCGAAACTCATGTTAGTATAGAAAATATAACAGAGGACGTGTACTGAAAAACGAGGTGGAACACATTTGAGTGTTTGTTGGTATTGAGAGAGAAAGTAAAAAGTGTTTTATGGTAAAAGTGCATTCAAGGGAAAGGCAACTTTAGTACCTCTTATCAAATTCATACTACCTGGGAAGAAAATTATAACGGACGGATGGGCTTCGTATCAAACATTAAAAAATGAAGGCTTCCAACACAAGTTCGTCAATCACAGTGTCAAATTTGTATCATCAGACGACTCATCTGTACGCACACATAACGTGGAAGGACTGCGGAAAAGTGCGAAGAGCAATATAAAACGGGAGGATAGATTTACTTCAATAATTTACTCTTGAAGTGAAAAATGTCCTTGCGTTATACTGCCAGTCTTCCTCAGAGACATTTCTCGTATTTACCCAGGATACGGCCAACAAGGACTCACGACAAAAGGACTGAAGCAAGACTTCAGCGATACCGAACAAACTACCGATTAAGAAAGATATGTAAAGTACATAAGTAATTAATACTTTTTTCTGACGTTTTCTTTTTAGTAAGTGAGAGTGCGTAGCGGATAAATCTCCAGTATAGAAAGCCGTAATCTAATCTTCTAATCTAATCTATATATAAAAGGCTTGTGTGTGTACGTGCTGACAGACTTTTCCCCATGACCACATACTGCCACCCACTCGTGGTTGTGGTGGTAGATAGCCCTTGGTCTAATGATGTTAGTAAGGGAGTTTGGTCGCGGTGCGTGGCAGTGGGTAAGTGTGACGAGCAAAAATTCGCAAAATATGCAATAAATACTCTTAGGAAAAGCTATATACTCTGTGACTTACGAACTTTACGGTACGAGTCAAAATCTGTTTATTATTTCAAAAATCCAGATAGACTCAAAGATAAAAATACTCGTGGAACATTGATCACTGTCGTAGAAGCGTGGTGGAAACAGAGACAAACATTAATGATATAGCCGCGACACTGTCTGCTGTGTTTGACAGCTGGGTCAAGAAAAACTATGCGACGTAGTCCTACTCATATCCCGGTGGTCATCTGTGATAATGTTGGCAACAGATGTTGAATAACGAGAATCAGGTGACATCGTCATAAGCCAATCGCGTGACACGCAAATATTTTGTCGTGAAATCAAGCATACAGCAGGAACAACAGTATTTATCTACACTCTATGTGGTTCGGTCATCTTTGCAACGATTTTATATCGTGTTATTGATGTTGCCAACATAAAAACACGAGGCCGCCAGGATAGAAAGTACAATTTTACTGAATCAGATACATCCATTGTTGTCACATCTCATTATCACCAGCACTTCCACGCGAAACTCTTTTGTATAGAGTCTCATGATTCACACAGTCTTACAATTCATTCCAAATTCCTATTCAAGAAGATATTTGTGAAAACTGTTCCAAATCAATATTCGCACTTATCCAATATCGTTTTCAGAAATGTAATTTGCCAGCCGCTTTCGGCGCTGCTGTTGCAATGTGTAACTTTATGAACACAACCTAACAATGAATTTACATTGTTCCGAAGCACGGACTTAAATTAATTTCACTCTTAGTATGAAAAACTTTATGAACATTCATCGTTTTCGACAATGACTTCTACTTAAATTTGACATCTTGGCTACGAGAACAGAGTTTATTGACAGAGAGATCCAACAAGGATTGTGTTTTTGCTGACCTACGTCCGGAACTCAAAGAACTATGACATACACAGGACCTTCTTCAACAACCGTTGCGAAGCACGGGCATATAAGCTAGTTTACAATAAAGCTTACACTGGAAGTAGCTCGGCCTGAAATGATATATATCGAAATGTAAATCCATTGAGTCTTTCTGATCCGGAGATTCGTGCGCTACGCGCCCTTACGTACTTTATATAAAATCAGGACATATTCGTAGAAGTCATAACATTCGCCTGTTCGATACCTATCGTTTCGATACTCAACCGCTTCGATATATATCGTTTGGAGGTCGGAACCGCGCTATACAGGACATCTGCGAAATTACTAAATAATGCACCACAGTTTTCATTGTGAGCTTCTTGTTCGAACACTGAAGCTCATCACAAGTCTTGAAAAATGAACAAACTGCATCACTACAAACAATGAAGCTTCCAAAACAGTGCCGGCCGCGGTGGCCGAGGAGACTGAGGCGCTTCAGTCACGGTCTGCACGGCCACTGCGGTCGGGGGTTCGAATCCCCCCTCGGGCATGGATATTTGTGCCGTCCTTAGGATAAGCTAGTTGATAAGTAGTTTGTAAGTTTAGGGACTGATGACCCCGTAGTTAAGTCCCATAAGATTTACAAACATTTGAACATTTCCGAAACTGTTTTGATAGCTCTTGAAGTGGTAATAAAGTTTATCATTTGAATTTAGGTCCTTGGTCTCAGGGCCCTTTGGGAACCTGAAATCGATAATTGCGGAGTCTTTTTCTTGTCATTAACACAACTGATTGCGCCACAAAAGTTCCCCGCAGTAAAAACTATTTCGGAACGAAGTTAAACAACAACATCTGGATATCGCACTCATATAAACCGCACCGGACTGAGTAGTATACCTGACTAGCCACGTGGGGCGCTACTAGCGTCCTGGATAACAAAAATCAGTCGCGACTGTATATATTAGACTAGAGCTCCTAAAAACGAGGGCTGATTCGTACGCCATTTTTTGCCCCAACATGGGCGAATCTGACAATGTTTTTATATTGGCGATGGTTGACCTATCAACGCAGTTTTCAACTATATTTGTAATGAAATGTATTTAATATTGCACACACTAAGCGTACCGCACAGTAACTAATATGTATGGGCATATAAAGATTTAGAATGCGTTTTTAATATAACAGACAATCGTAACGTACCGGTAATATAACACAGCTCCTCTCCGGGCTGCAGTGGTTATGTTGGCACCAATGGTAATCACGGCAACTCAGATGACCAATAAATGTTTTTCCTGACAACTTCAATTAAAACAAAAATATTTTTTTTTTTTTTTTTCTGAACGGACAAGGATAAATACAAGAACCTGTCAACCATAGAGGAGGTACAGTATTAATTTTGCTGCGAGTGAAACGAGCAGCAATAATATTTAATCTGTAGCTCGTCAAAAATATTAATTCAATTCTACACTTCATTGTTCATCTGTTGCCAACATAAGCACTGGAGCCCGGCGAGAAGCATCGTAAAATTTTACCCAGTGCCGTATTTTGGAGTGTGTTATGCGACCGTAAGAGATGCTTCGAATTTATATATATGTAATTGTGTAAAGTATTAATCAGTGTGTTGAAAACTACGTATAAATGCACCACAATAAATATTCCTATCCACTTTGAAAACTGCGAAAAACTTCATTAAGTCACAAACATTCTGCAACAAACTGCTCCAGCATCATTGACAGGGAGAAGTAATGCAATTGTACATAACTGACATGTTCATAGCTACATTTATTACATATACTTATAACACATAATTGAGCGCCAGGTCCTGTTTCCCAGTTGCTTCTGCGACAATTTATAGCCCATCTTTTTTTCTTCGTTCTGGATTGCTGGGAAATTTGAAGATGCGCACTCCTTTGCTGCAGTGATTTGTGCAGTTCACAGCTGAGCAGCCACCCATATTTTCCACAAATTCTTCAGTAAATTCGATTATAAACTCCCTTTCCGGTCGCGAATCGTATATACCCACAACAACTGTCCTGCACATTGGGGCAAAAATGGCGGATAGTTCAGCTCGGATTATAGGAGCCTTAGACTGTGGTTTAAGTGAGAAATCTTTCTTTTGTGCAGAAAGCATGGCACATCTGTCTACAACCAATCCTAGTCTCAGCATAAACAACGTTACCTCCCTTTATTGTAACCTCCTTGGATCTTACACATTAAATATTTGAATATTGAAGGGATGCAGCACTACCAACAGTATTAAAATGTCTCATCCAATTGGTATAAAATAGTATGCTCACTCACAATTGGCATGCGCGTAATAGAGATAAACCAATCGTGTGTAGTGGAGGGTTAATATCTCATTGTAGCAAAGCACTACGCTTCTGTTCTTATTCTGATAACTTTTCATTGTTGTATGTAGCATTTGAAACAATATTTAATTAATGACGCAATGCTGTGCCAACTGGGGTCTATTTTGATACTTGATTCCTTGACACGATTGTACGATAGTACACTGTATGATACTGGCTAAACATACTATAATTTCTTTGCGGCTGGAGCTAACATTTAAAACGTGAACAATCAAGCAGACTTACGACAGTAAGAATTTTAGTTACTGTGTTCATACCCTTTTCTGTTGATGTTGGCAACGGATGAAAACGCCTGGCGACCAAAACCGGAGCGGATGCAGGCAGCCAATCATAATTCAGCCGGTTTTAATTGTTTCGTCTTTGGTGTACAGATGCCATATGTTGAATTAGGGCAAGTTTCCATTATTTAGGGAAAATATAAACCTGCCTTGCATTTATCTATGTACTTCAACACCTGAATGATACGTGTTACTATAGACTGTATGCAATAGTTGTTGTAGCACAATTATAGGAGTCTATAGGTTTCCTTTGGTATTACAAATTCCTTCCAAGTTGCAAATCAGAAAAGAACTTCGAGAACCAGTCATTTCATGGCTCTGACAGTTTCTTTTACTAATGTAAATTACCAACATTTATTCATCAATAAGTTTATTGATTGTAAAGTAAGAAAGACTTTTCAGCCGTAGCTATACATAATTAAGACAAACTGTTATACTCATAAAGGGACTGGTTCTCGATAACTTGTCTTTAATTTCGTCGCCGTCTATTTCTTCACAAGATTACCTCCTTGCAATATTATGTGAGATTAGTTTATAGTATTTCTTTGTGAATAAAAATTGTAACCAGATATCAAGTATCAAAAGTACATTGAGAACCAGTCGCTAAATAGTGACCGTTTGTTTTACGTACGTAATGTAAATTGACCGCATTATACAATAATATCGTTTGTTGGTTGATGAAAGAGACTTTTCAGCCTCATCTAGATAATTAAAATTAAACATCAAATGTCAACGGAATGCTTTCGTATATTCCGCGTAAAATAATAACAATAAAACCCTGCGAATCTCACTGGATACAGCATATTACCACGTGATTGGCTAATGACAATGTCAATGTTACACAGTGATCTCTATACAAACTGGATGTATAACTCTGGTGTCTGAGCATAGAATTGCAGCGTGCCGGCACATTCATATGTTTTGCACACGATTTCGCATCGTCCGCCATGTTTAAATTGGGCAAACGAGTTTTCATCAGTTATTGTGTGACAAAGAATTGCTTGCTTACCTCTTCATTTGGAATTTAATTCAATATTCGATGTTGTAGGCTGATATGGGAGCAGAATCGAAACATATTTTCTTCTCTTTTTCTTGAAATGCTTCTTAGCAGCCATGTTTGAATTTGGCAAGAAACTAAATATGAATATCTATGGCTGGCACGCTAATACAGCTGAAGTTCAACATCCAGAGTGTATAGAGATCAATGATGTTACATAATTAAAACAAGACTTCAAATGTCAAATGAGAAATGCTTTCTTATATTCCGCGTAGAATATAAGGCAATTTGGTAGAACGCTTGTGAATCGAATTCGGAACGCTATATATCGATCGAGCTCCCAGATCGATCTCTAAGCTCGACGGCAGCCACGTTTCGTTGTGAATTATTCCGGTGACGATTACAGTGAATTTATTGAGCGGACAAGGGTACATAGAGAACCTCTCAACCATAGAGCAGGAACAGCATTAATTATTTAGTTCATGATCGGGCCGAAAAATTAATCCCGTAAAATTTTACAATTCGTGTCGAGTGTTCAGATGTTGCAAACAGAATTGTATACAGTAACGGGATTAATTTTTCGTGCCAACCACGAAATAAATAATTAATGCTGTTCCTGCTCTACGGTTGACAGGTTTTCGATTTACCCCTGTCCGCTCAGCAAATTTCTGTAATTGTCAGTGGATCAATTCATAAAAAAAAAAAAAAAATAAAAAAAAAAATAGACAGACGTGTGATATACAACACTTACACCGAGAAATGTGAAACACCACTTACTTCAGTATAAATATCATTTAGAAATATCTCACCTTGTTGACAAGTGATGTATGGTTTTCTTCCGACAGCCGCTGTGGTAAGTAGTAAGCTGCTGCAGTAACTGAAACTACATGTCAGAACCTCTCAAATGTTTTATACACAGCGCGTCCGACCATTCTTCGATATATCGATCTGGCAGCCCAATCGATATATATAGCGTTCCGAATTCGATTCCCAAGATTTCGACCACAGTCTAACATAAACAGTCGCGACACCTTCGAGCATAGATACCACACTGTGATAGATACTAGCAGACCGAGCAAACAGCAGAACCGCTATGCATATACCGTGGTAGCAACCTAGGACCAAGTGACTACTGCCAAACATTTGGCGTTTATAAAAAACAACTTTGCAATTTTCAGGAAATGACACTATTTTAAAATTATAATACTTAACAAATGAAATTTAATGTTACGCCCCACGACACAAGACGCTTTGCAAATTCATAAATAAAGCTGGAAAAAAATCACATTACTATTGGCAAAGCAGTGGTTTAGCTGTAGAGATGTTGGTGCCATGATAGCAATGCCCTGCCCAGTCTACCAGTATCTATGATCGAAACGCGACACTCACTGCTGTGAAAGTTGTCACCAACTGGTAGTTGCAACGACACTAGCGCTCCTAGCGGTAGACAAGGTCTGTAAGAAAAATGCTTGTTTGTGTTTTTCCTACGTAATGAGCCAAATAGTTTTGCGTTCCAAACATTATAAAACAGCGAGAAACATAAGTAATTTTGAAATAAATGTAAAAGCAACCGAATTTCCCTGATTCAGCGATATAAACAACAAATTATTCATCAGGAAATACGAATATGTTTGTATTTTGCAGCCTACTCCGCCGAAAAGTGAGAAAATATAAACAGACGACAAACATTAATTCCTGTTGTGGTCTGTTTCTTTATGACAGGCACTGTCTTTGACTTGTAAAAATTCTGTATGTAGTCTAATGATTCGAACATTTTTACACTTCACTCGTCTTTGTTATAAACCCATATACTT
The DNA here is from genome assembly GCA_026315105.1 of Locusta migratoria. NCBI lineage: Eukaryota > Metazoa > Arthropoda > Insecta > Orthoptera > Acrididae > Locusta > Locusta migratoria. The sequence continues at coordinate 43,123,972 of CM048754.1, read as the reverse complement.
TTGAGTATAATTACTTTTGATTGTAAAACTAATGTCTTGAAGATTTTTGCCGTTTGTGGTTCAGATGTAGTAACATTTGTGGAATTGGTTTCTGCTTTGTTGGGAAACTGTTTTTTCTTTCGATGTTTTATTGTCACGTTTGTGAGGATTTCCCTTCAGCTACAGCTGTAGTGGCTGATCTGGTACGTTTAATAATGTAGGCAATGCGTTCCATATACGTTTCTTATCTTCAACACTTTCTGATTAGTCTGTAATTGTAATGAAGAAATCCTGATATTTCAGAGTAGAAAACCGACGTCTTTCTGTAGATGGTTGAGTCTTATGTTGCTTATTAGCAATTTTTGCTCTTAATAGAAATTGAAATTATTGATTAAAAAGTCGTAGATTTCAAGATAATCTTAAATAAACTGTTCTGCAAAGTACCGTTTCATACCCTCCAATGGTTCATAGGAAACGTCATAAAGACAAATTATATAATCGATTTTCGAAACCTGCGTATATGTTATATGTTTTATCGTTATTTCTATAATCGATCTTCGTAAGCTGCGTACACAGCCATACATTACTACGTGCCTTTATTCGTAGAACCGTTTTCGAGTGGTACTTCGGCTCTCAAAGACGTACTTTGGAGGCAACATTCACTTGCTCCTTCCATGTCACAGGCGCCATTTTGATTTGCCGTATATCTCACAGTTTTGGTTTTATAACTCTCAGTAAACCGTTTCAGAGCAACAGCGAATTAACAACCAATTGCAATTCATCTAAGGATGAATTTATCATAACTAAATGTAATTAAATCAAATTTATCATAACTAAATGTAATTAAAATCAAATTAAGAAACAAACTTGTGGGAACGATTATATAAAATTTGAAGGTAATAATGACATTGCGTTGCTGTGGTGTAATGGGTAGCGTGCTGAACTTCCAAGCAAGAGGTTCTGGGAACTCGGCCAATATAATTTTTTTTTTTAATCTTAGCGTTTTCAACACATTGTGGGAGTTATTTATCCACAACACTTTGTGGAATTTTCTTATTCACATAACACAATTATGTTATCGAGTACTCTTCTATGCTGTCTCAGGAGTTAATAACATCGAGTTGGTGATTTTTATGTGTGACTGAAGAACGCAGAATGAAATTGCTGCTGCTGCTGCTGCTGCTTCCTTCTCACAAATATCTAACTTTGTTCCAACTATGTTGCGATTTTCGAGAATATGGTTGGAGACAAAACTAGGGGAACGTTAAAATTGCTGGTACAGTAAGTGAAATGTGTATCAATGACATTTAGGCCTACACCATTCGCTAGTCAGAAAGATGTGGCTATTTATTTACGAATATTTTGCCGCTTAGTTTCGAACATATCGCGATTTTCGAGAGTGTGCTTACACCGACATTCCTTGTCACCAGTATTTGGTGGCTTGTTTCTGAATATGTCACAGTGTGTGTGGTTAACTAAGATCCTAACAGGATAAATTTAATTTCTGTTGCAAGTGCATACAGAACATTCAGACCAACGTCGTCTGTTGGCATCTCTACAGGTGCCTTTAATGGGCAGTCTTCAGGCCTATAGACATTGTGTTCGTTGTCCTCTTTAAGATCTTAAAACGTAAACAAAGGCATTTAACTGTAAAAAAATAAAGTATTTGTCGTAATTATTTAATGCACGTTAGCTTTTAAGTTGCATTGTTCAATGATACGCGAGCTACGTGTCTTGGAATTCAAACGCGAAACTTCCACTTTTCCAAATAATCGCGAATCAAATGCAGCATTCTGGCAGTAGATTGTAGTTTCGGAATCGAAAAGTACGAACAACATTTTACTTTCAAGTCGGAATATAAATACGTAACAGGTACGGAAATGCAGGTAACACTTTCCAATTACACAACTAAACAAGTAATGAACAACTAGTTTAATTCGTCTGCTAGACTGGCTACCGCAGACTTGACAACCACAGATATATATTCGTCGTTGCCTCCAAAGTATGTCTTTGAGAGCCGAAGAACCACTCGAAAACGGTTCTACGAATAAAGGCACGTTACATTACTAGACTGGCAAACTAGCCTCTATGACTGAAGCCTAACCTCACGTCAAAAAGTTTCCATACGGTAATATTGTGAACTTCTGACACGATATGATGTTGTAAGCTTTAGGCTACTAGTTGGTTTGAACATAATTTGCATTTGAGCTAACACAACCGCAATAGTTAAATTTAACAGATAGGCCTACATTGTCGAATCGTGTTATGAGAAGAACGTGTTACGTACGCTTAATTTTTACTTACTGTTCTGGCTGCCTTAAGTGATTATGTTGTCAGTCGTGTGACGTTGGCAGTAGCCATTCCCTTGACGATGCAAATGTTTGGTCCTGACAGCTTCGATTTACGACGGCAATTACTATTACTAAGTGCACGTGGGCACATACAAAAATCTGTCAACCGTAGAGCACGAACAGCATTATTTATTTACTTCATCATATGTACGAAACATTAATCTACTCCCACTGTATGGATTACTGAGAATATCAACATCTTGGTTAGGACTTTCTATCGTTTTGTTGAGGTTGCCAACTTAATCATTCGAGGCCACTAAGATGGCAAGTAAAATTTTACCGCTACATACATTTAAAGCAGATTGTAATTATGGGAAGATACCTGTTATCCAGGACAAAAAAAAAATCAAATGTTTGTAAATCTATCGGACCAAACTGCTTGCTCATCAGTCCGTAGCTTACAAACTACTTAAACCTAGGTAAACTAACCTACTGACAAACACACACATCCATGCCCCAGGGAGGACTCGAACCTCCACGGCGAGCAACCGCGCGCTCCGCAGCGAGACGCTTTAGACCGCTCGGTTACTCCACCGCGGCTCCAGGACAAATAGCACATTTATAACGGTCATACTACTGAAAGAAAATCCCGCAGTAGATCGAGCCTGGTAACAGATGAACAAAAAGAGCAAATTAACAGGACTCGTTACTGTATATATCAAGTAGAACACTCAAAAGAATGAAGATACGTGTTATCCATGACAAATGGCTCTTTCATAACATATAACGTTGTTGTTTCCGCAATTCCAATATTAAACTATGACTTCCTACATAAAAGATCGCTAGTCACTTTGAAAATCGGGTATTAGGATAAGGAATTGTCGTGATGGACAGTGTGCATACAATGTGACGTGACGTTGACGTGACGGATAGTGTGAATTGGCCTTATATCTTCGGTTTGCTGTACCAAAAATTACAGCTATAAACCCATGAATCAACCAATATGTCAAATTTCTAAGGACAGCGTAGTTACGTGGATTCATCGGTATTTTTGCGAATGTTTTCTGTAAATACACATATCACTCATTTACAGTATAGAAATATGGCAGCGAGACTTCAATGACATCAGTGACGCTGTATATAGCACTGCCAGTCTAGTAATACATGACTGTGTATCTGTTGTACATCCTTTGTAAACGTATGACATCTTAGCTGTAACTGTCAAAGTACGCAATATTATCAAAATCTTTTTGATAGTTAATATAAATATGCTTTAGAAGTCTTATGTATGTCTGAACATCTAGACTCATACGTACATAGTTGTTAAGATCATTACTGCATTATTATAATACGATATACCATTGTTTTAATTTTAATGTTACCCATTTATACCGCAGGTCACTTGACAATGGCATTATATGCCGAAAATAAAAAATTCTGAATTGTAGAGAATTGGTTTATTTATAAATAATATGCACTTGCTGACGTTTTTAAGGCTGCAGACCCTATGGAACATAAGTATTGAAGTTAGCACACCATCTCAACAACTGAGCAAATACGAAGATTGGATAGAAAACGTAGGAAGTAAGGAAGGAAGCTTAGGGTTTAACGTCCCGTCGACAACGTCGTCATTAGAGACGGTAGAAAACGTAGCTCTTAATAAGTAGCTTTCGGCTTGAAGGGTACGTATCTCTACGTACTGCGTCTTCCGAAGACGTAGCTCGACATAAGCTACGCTGCAAACCGTATGTATTCGGTACAGGGTAACGATTACTTTGGCTGATTTCAAGTACTGAATCGTCACTCATGAGTACATTTCGTTATTCGCATCTACCGTATCGATGCAAACTATGTAACGAAAACCAATACGGAGAATGCATTCTGTAATACCCAGTATCTATATAAAGGCATTTGCTTTGAACGTCAAATGTGCAAAATTTTATCGCAATCGTACGAATGATATTGATATCCCAAACAAAAAAAGCTCTTTCAGTTTTCCACAAATTTTCCTATTTTATAGCCAACTATTCCAAACTTTTACTTCACTCAAACCTTGCTCTCGCTTTCATCGTCGAATGTGCAAAATTTTATCGCAATCAGATAAATGGTCTTGATATTTCATAGAAAAATCTCTTTCTATTTTTTCTGAATTTTCCAATTTTCCGGGGAACTTTTCAATATTTTTATTTCATAAGAACGTTACTCTTGCTTTGAACGTCAAATATGCAAAATTTTATAGCACTCAGACGAATGATATTGATATCCAATTGAAAAAAGCTCTTTCAGTTTCTCGCGAATTGTCAAAATTTCCGGGTAACTTTCCCACATTTTTAGTTCATGAGAAGGTTCATCTTTCGTTGAACGTCAGGTGATGAAAATTTTAACGCAACCAGAGGAACGGTTCTCAACTTATAGTATTGAGTACATTTAGAAACACATTAAAAGAAACTTGGTTCGAATTTTGCGACTTTCCTTTTTAACTGTCTCTATCTTTTTTTAAATTTTTTTTAGTGAAATCTTTTACAAGACCATAATGAACAAAACAACAAAAGAATTACCCCTCTCCGTCGTGCGAATAGTCAGTTACAGCTGAATTCAATGAAAAACACATTGGATAACGCACTTTCAGTTTTCTCAAATTTTCCAATTTGCCGGTAGATTTATCAAAAAAAAAAAAAAAATTATTTAATAAAAACCTCGTCCTGTCAACCCGTACTCAAGTGATGTTCTTACAACCATGTGGCAATTTATTTTTATTCGTAGAAAAAATCTCTTTCGGTTTTTCCTAAATTTTCCTACTTTCCGGGCGACTTTTCCAAATTTTTATTTGATGCAAACCTTAATCTTACTTTCAACATGAAATGTTCAAAATTTTATCGCAATTGGACGAACGGGCCTCAACGATACAGATAGCCGTACCGTAGGTGCAACCACAGCGGAGGGGTATCTGTGGAGAGGCCAGACAAACGTGTGGTTCCAGAAGAGGGGCAGCAGCCTTTTCAGTAGTTACAGGGGCAACAGTCTGGATGATTGACTGTGCTGGCCTTGTAACATCAGATAATGTGGCTTTGCCACACAGTTACAGAAGAGCAGGAAAAGCATTAATTATTTACTTCGTGGTCGACAAGAAAAAATAATCCCGTCACTGTATACGATTCTATTTGCAACATCTTAACACTCGACACGAATCGTAAAATTTTACGGGATTAATTTTTCGGGCCGATCATGAACTAAATAATTAATGCTGTTTCTGTTCTATGGTCGAGAGGTTCTCGATGCACCCTTGTCCGCTCAAATAAATTAACTGTAATCGTCACCGGAATAATTCACAAGAAACATGGCTGCCGCTCCAGCTGTGAGATCGATATGGCATCTCGATCGATATGTAGCGATTCGAATTCGATTTCGAAACGTTCTACCAAATTACAATAATATTCTACGCGGAATATACGAACTAATATCGTTATTTGACATTTGATGACTTGTTTTAATTATGTAACATCTACGTTATCATTAGAAAATCACGTGGTAATATGCGGTATCCAATGAGATTCGCAGGGTTTTATTATTATTTTATACGGAATAGACGAAAGCATTTCGTTATTTGACATGTGTAGCTCAGGCTAAAAAGTCTCTTTAATCGACCAATAAAGGGTATTACTGATTAATGCGGTCAATTTACATTACGTAAAACAAACTTACACCAATCTAGTGACTGGTTCTCGATGTATTTTCGATATTCGCTATTTCATAGACCAACGATAACAAGGACTGTGCATGTCTTCTGTACACTGAAACCTATGACGTTAGAATTATGAAAAACTAGATTTTGCCTCCACCATGTTTCTAAGACTTACAGAAATATTCGTATTGTAGAGCTTTTCGGAGAGGCCTCAGTTGTTTGAGAGTGGCCGTCCGAATATACAACACTTCGTGTCTGTATTAAAGTCGCCGCAGTTGTAATGAGGACGACACTTTAATTAGAAACACTTTAACTTCTTTATTAAACAATGTGAAAGTAGTTGATTACAGAACAATGCATAATCGAGAGGTTTTACAAGCAGTAATACTAATCTCGACACAAACAAGAACATAAGAACTCCGTAACTAATTAAAGAAACAAAACAAAAACAAAAACATTCAAAGAGTAAGCGCGAAAGCGACACAGCGCCCCTAGCGGCAGGCGCGGAAGCACTTTGACAATAATACCAAAATAACGTGCGAAAACACACAACTCTCACCGTACTGTTTCTTCGCTGTCTGCTACATCAGCCCCAGCCGGGAAAGCGGAGCGATGTCTAAAAAATCTTGCAGGGAAGTGGACTCGTCGACCTGATCTTGTTGTGCGTCCTGATGGCTGCTTCTCATCGGCGGTTGGAAGAGCTTGAGGTGGCGAAGTAGTTGGGACTGGGTCGGGCGTCTGTTATGTTTTCGTTGATTCTTCGTCTTGAAGATTGTATGCAGGCTTGACGCGGTCTAGCGAGACGGTAGTAGTTTTTCCATTTACAATGATATCCACCGTGCGGTCACCTCGTTTAATAACCTTGTGAGGGTCTGAGTAAGGTGGTTGTGATGGAGGTTTTACGCCATCAGCTCGTAACATTACGTGTCTGCAACTGTCAAGGTCCTTGTGTACATAAGTAGGGCGAGTGCCGTGCAATAGCCCAACTGCTGGAAAATGTGGTGGTACTCTATGATCGGTTCCACTGGCATTCGTCGCGAAATATTCCGACTGATTCTGACGTTCCAAGCCTCTAAGTAAAGTGCGGGAACAGTACTTAAAATGGAGATAAACATTTATGACAATAGTATGTTAACCACGAGGGAAATGAACTCTGCTGATCCTTTCCTCAGTAATATAATTGGCTCAAAAAGCAGGCATACTGTATCTACGTGGAAAATTTAAAAGTTAAAGTGATATTAACAGTAACATAAAATTTTTTCACGGTTTCTAAGAAACTGTAGCGGTCGTATTTTTGGGTGGCACTGATAACAAGAGTAACTAGTAACAATACGTTTGTAACGAGTACTGTTTCTTTTAGTAACGGATACGCATGTTATCGTTACTCTCACAGCTCTAGTTCGTATATTCCGCGCAAAAAAGGCGCATTTCATTGGATATCGCATATTATCGTGAGTTTGGCTGATGATGACGTCACATAAGTCCAGCCATTTTCATCTGTTGCCAACATCAACACGCTAGGCCGTCAACACGGTAAGTAAAATTTAACCAGAATTGTCGATGACGACTAAGGTAACTAAAATTTTGGTAAATCTCAACACAGAACGATATTCATGTATGTTTGACGTTGCTGCTAGCGCTTTAAACAAAATCCATATCAATAATCTTTTGTCGTATTTTTCATCGCTGTAAATGGAATCGGTATTTTTCTCCGTGTCTGTCGAACATTCGATAAACGAATACTACTTGTACGCGATCCTAAAAATAACCCTGAGTAGTACTTTCTTTATTGCCTTGCTGTATGTAACGACACTCGATACGAAGAAGCCTTGGGTTACGAGTGAAATTTATATGGGCTACCGAAAACGTATTTCGTAAACCGATTTTCCCATTCCGCATTAGTTGGTCATATAAATACTCCAAAATCGATTCTTGACATTCAGTGGACATGTAAACGCTACCGTTTTTGAAAAGTGCTTCGCATGTTAGTTTGCGTTTTTTGTCTAATAATGTTCTGTTGATATTAACAAATTGTCTTTTTATGCAGAGAAAGAGAAGTATAAATATTACACTGGGCATTAATCTGTGGATATAAGTAAATAGAAATTGACATTGTGATGGCAACAATCAGAAAATATATAGCTGTTTTCCAGGAGCCATACTGACTGGACTAGGAAATCGGATTCATGCTTTAAATTGTAAACACAACAGCGAAAAAACTGTTTACGTAATTCTATATTCGTTTTCCAGAAGGGTATTGCATGTAAACGTATTGGCTGGTAATTAATTTAGACTTGGTAAGTGTTCTTCTCTTGCCGTAGTTCTCGAAAAAGCTGTACAGGTCACGCACTTTTTCGTGGCCCCTCTGTGATTGGCGGAAGTCGGCTGAGTTCGTTTGTCTACGGAATGTTTATGCTCCGTAGCAGTGTTACCAACTCGTAAGTGCAAAAATATCGTATTAGACACAAAAAATTATACATTTTGACTCAGAATTATGGTGCACCAGATAAAAATGTTAAAAAAATAAAATAAAGTAATTAACAGAATAATAATAGTAATTTCCAAAAACGGTGTACATCGAAGTAGCGGCATCATTGCCAGTGATATATATCGCACGTTCGACTTCTTGTCTTTACTTTTATTTTTACAATAAAAACTGATCCATTTACATTGACAATGCACGTACATCCCGTGAGATTTTTTTTAAAACAAACAGAAACAGAAAGTATTACGCTACACTGATGCCGCTACTTAGATGTACACACTTCTTTGTAAATCATCAGAGAGATGTTAGGAAAACTGACACTTTAGGTTATTAAATAATCGCGCCACAGACATACGTGAAATAGTAGTAGTAGTAACAAGTAGTATCGTTATTATAGTAACTTAAGTCGTATGATGAGTTTAATGTCCTTTCACGTACCTTCGTTGTATCGACAATTCGTATTTATATGCACGGTTTAAATGGTATCTTCCGCCGGCAAGAAATTACCGTATGTTTGGCCAGTACTGTACAAGGTATTATCGTACATCGTACAAGCACTGAAATTATCGTATGCCCCCATAATTATCGTACGAGTTGGCAACACTGCTCGCTACCAACCTTATCTCGTAGCAGCATTGTACACCGTTGATATCGTCAATGTATTGTTGATTCGTACTTGATATTGATTATTGTCTTCAACTTTTATATTTGCTGAAATAAGTCCACATAGCCCGACGACTTCTTTTAGAAAAAGGAAGGCTGTCGTTGAGCTGTGAGGAATGTTGATTCCGATAGCTATTCAGTTCTGCGACGATATAAAGAGGCAGAAGCGTTGATAAATTCGCTTAATAAGACCCTTAAAATATTCAAATTTGGTAGGTATACGTTCAAATTTTCTATTACTCAAATATTAAAGTGATACTTTATTGCCGGCCGCGGTGGCCGCGGGGACTGAGGCGCTCCAGTCACGGTCTGCACGGCTATTACTGTCGGGGGTTCGAATCCCCCCCTCGGGCATGGATATTTGTGCCGTCCTTAGTATAAGCTAGTTCATAAGTAGTTTGTAAGTTTAGGGACTGATGACCCCGTAGTTAAGTCCCATAAGCTTAACAAACATTTGAACACTTGATTGGATACTTTATTTCGTGTTTCATGTGTTACGCTTTAACGCCTTACATGTTGTTTTCTTTTCAAACCTGTAAGCTGGCGGCACTGGGAGAAAGAGGCGGGGCTTGTTCTAACAGCCAATGCACTACGAGCGGAATGCTAGCTTCTGCTGCTAACATTCTCTGCTCAGGGGCCAGGTAAAAAAAAGTGCTTGATCCGTAAGCTAACCTCCTTCGCTGTATTACTTTTTCCGTAAATTTCGCCACAAAAGTCACGTGGTCCATATAGAGTGGCATATCCACATTCGATACATAGGGATAGGTAGGTAAAATTTGTTGGAAATACCGAATTTTTTTCACTTTCGTCAACTTAATGTGACAACAGCAACGATTATTACTGTTTGTTAGAGATGGGGAAATTGAAAAAATCTGACGGTTTCGAAAGAAACGAAACAGAACTGTATGATCACAGTCAGCGCCGAACCCATGGGCACCGCGAGCGCATGTCTAATGATAATAATAATAATAATAATAACATAGGGTGACTGAGGAAAGCCGGCTGCCAGTCGTCCTCGTACCGCTGTGTTGGGTTCTGTTCGTCTCCCGGCCGCCGCCACCGCATCCGCCGGCCACAGCAGCGACCGATTCTATATAGGACTCTGTTGTGCCACGGGCGAATGCATACACTGAGTTAAAGTCTGAAAAACATTGCCATCTGAGAAACCTAAGCTTACCTTTGTTTACAGTCGATGTTCAAAATGATGTCCCTCTATGGAAAGAGCGACCTGACATCTCTCGAACACATTAGCGAACACTCGACGAATTTCAACTCACGAACTCAGATACTGTTGCCCGACGTCGATACCGTAACTGGCTTTTACAGTCTGTGCACGATGGGGAAGTTGATCCTGAGATGCTTTATTTTTCTGATGAAGCATGGCTGCATTTGTCAGCCTACGTAAAGTCATCGAACAATCGACGTTGGAGGTCAGAAAATCCACTTACATCAACAACCTCTTCATGGCGTGAAAACTGGAGTGCAGTGTGCAATTAGTGTGAGGCGAATAATTGGGCTAATCTTTTTTCACGAAACATTAAATTCTGACAGGTATGTGAACAATATCCTGGATCTATTTTTTCAAGAACTTTCACCCAACGAAAAGTTGTACTGTTATTTCATGCACGACAATGCAAGACCACACATTGCCAATGCTTCTATGGCAGCAGTACGAAGTGTTTTTGATGATAGGATACTTGACTGGCCTCCTCGTTCTCCAGATCTAAATCCCTGTGAGTTTTACCTTTGGGAAATTTTAAAAGACAAGGTGTATGCAACACTCGAAGAGTTGGAAGACAGGATTCGACTAGTCATTTCCCAGATTTCGGCAGCCGAAATTCGTCGAGTGTTCGCAAACGTGTTCGAGAGATGTAAGGCCGCTCTTTCCATAGAGGGACATCGTTTTGAACATCTACTGTAAATAAAGGTAAGCTTAGGTTACTCAGATGGCAGTGTTTTTAGACTTTAACTCAGTGTATGCGCCCGCGGCACAACAGAGTCCTATATAGAATCGGTCGCTGCCGTGGCCGGCGGATACGGTGGCGGCGGCCGGGAGACGAACAGAACCCAACACAGCGGTCCAAGGACGACTGGCAGGCGGCTTTCCTGAGACAGACACCCTGTAAATGAGTAAATAAAAATAAAAAACACCGGTTCCGTAGTATAAAACCAATATTACTATAACCCATTTCTCGAAACTAAAATATTATTCTGTCTCACTCAACATTCATAGTTTTACTGTTAGAACGACACTGGTTGAAAAGGCGGGCATTGCGTTATTAGCAGGGAGAAGCGGGACCCATCACCACCACCTAGAGAGAAGGCCGCGGCGCTCTCGTGTGACGTCAGGCAGAGTAGGCTGCGCGCGCATAGCTGATTGGCTCGCTGCTTCGGCATAGTGGGCCGTGCCCCAGCGGCTCCGCGGCCTTCTCTATAGGTGGTGTTGAACCCATTTGAACGTACTGGGCTGCTCCGGTGGTAGCCAAACTACTCCACGGAGTACTGCATCTATATCTACATCTACAACCATACTCCGCAAGCCACCCGACGGTGTGTGACGGAGGGTACCTTGAGTACCACTATCGATTTTCCCTCCTATTCCAGTCACGTATTGTCCGCGGAAAGAAAGATTGTCGGTTTGCCTCTGTGTGGGCTCTAATCTCTCTGATTTTATCCTCACGATCTCTTCGCGAGATACACGTAGGAGGGACGAATATACTGCTAGACTCCTCAGTAAAGGTAAGTTGTCGAAACTTCGACGAAAGCCCGTACCGAGTGACAGAGCGTCTCTCCTGCAGAGTCTTCCACTGGAGTTTATCGATCATCTCCGTAACGCTTTCTCGATTACCAAATGATCCTGTAAAGAAGCGCGCTGCTCTCCGTTGGATCTTCTCCACTTCCTCTATCAATCCCACCTGGTACAGATCCCACACCGGTGAGCAGTATTCAAGCTGTGCGCGGACAAGTGTACTGTAACCTACTTCCTTTGTTTTCGGACTCCATTTCCTTAGAATTCTTCCAATGAATCTAAGTCTGGCATCTGCTTTACCGACGATTAATTTTATATGGTCGTTCCATTTTAAATCCCTCCAAATGACTAATGGTGTAAATATTAAAACTGGTATACAACCTCAATTTGTACGTTCAAAAACTACATTAGAAAAAAAGTTTACACACGGGCGAGCTTCTGTAAAGTTTGGAAAGTAGGAGGCGAGGTACTGGCGGAAGTAAAGTTGTGAGGCGGGATCGTGAGTCGTGTCGGGATAGCTGAGTTGACGAGCACGGCTGGCCAAGTCGTTAAGGCGACCGCTGGCCCGAAGCGGGAGACCTGGGTTCGATTTCCGGTCAGGCTCACATTTTCACTTGTCGCCATTGCTTAATATCAATGTCCAAATGCGGCCACTGTCAATCCTTTGCCGGGTGCCGTGGCTCAGCGCGCCCAGTCAGGGGGTAAATGCTCTCTGTAATAAAAAAGTGGCCGGCCGCGGGGGCCGAGCGGACTGAGGCGCTCCAGTCACGGTCTGCACGGCTACTACGGTCGGGGGTTCGAATTCCGCCTCTGGCATGGATATTTGTGCCGTCCTTAGGATTAGCTAGTTCTTAAGTAGTTTGTAAGTTTAGGGACTGATAACCCTGTAGTTAAGTCCCATAAGCTACACAAACATTAAAAAAATTGTGAGCCAAATAATCAACGAACAATGAAGAACGAACCAGAACAATGACCGCAAAGCATAGATCTAACTCTAGAAAAAAAAAAAAAAGGGGCCGCGTTCCCGCGTAAGGCAAAGGTCTCAGGTTCGAGTCCCGGCCCTGGCACACAATTATAATCTGCCAGGAAGTTTCATTTTGTTGTTTGTAGTTTCACAGTCAAAAATATGTTCAGATGTTTGTAAATCTATCGGACCAAACTGCGTGGTCATCAGTCCGTGGCTTACTTACTTACTTAAACTAACCTACGGACAAACACAGACGCCCATGCCCCAGGGAGGTCTCGAACCTCCACGGAGGGCAACCGCGCGTTCCGCAGCGAGACGCTTTAGACCGCACGGCTACTCCACCGCGGCCGCAAAATGGTCATGATGTGAGGAGGATGTACAGATCTGGCTGGAGGGGCACCTACCTAGGACGACAGGTCCAGACTGGTCCACCGAGCGCCTGCCCCAAAAGTCCACCACTGTCCAGAACCCAATCGGCACCGGGACCGCGCGCGACCAGACGCAGCAGAGCGTGGAGACGGGGCGCCTCACCTTGCAGGCAGAGTTGTCCGGCCGGCGTCCAGCGTCTCTGGAGCGTCCACTGGTTGTCTGCAGGCTGGGACCGCGACACCAGAGGCCACGGCGCCGCAGCTGTCCACCGGCCCACTCTTGCGCAAACGCCGGCCACTGGCTGGCCTTATCAGAGGTGCTGCCTTATCTCTGGAGAGGCCGCCGCCTCGCGCGACGCCAGATTATCAGACCAGATTACTCGGCGTCAGCGACACTGTTGCTGACCGCGTCCACAGACAAATGTATACAGACGGGAAACCTCCGTAAGGGCCCGGTCCTACGCTCAGGGGTGCGGGGAGGGAGAGTTTCCAGCAGTTCCGTTAGATGTCCTGTGATGGCGCTGCAGTCAGAAGCAGCCCTTTAAACTGGCCAGAGCAGGCGGCAGGTAGCGGCTGCCCCCACCACCACCTCCCCTCACAGCCGTGGCCTCGTGGCAGGCGGCACGAGCTCTCCCCTCAGCCTCCCCTCCACGCTACCCTCTGACGTGCGAGAGGCACTCTAAGCCAGCGATCCGCCTGACACCTGCTAACATCTTACGGAACTACGAGGGGAGCGTAGGACAGTAATTTAGGGGGGGCTGCTCCTCTGTATATGTTACTCTGTGCCACGTTGCATGCCCCGTGTCGCATCTACAGCTCCTGTTCTTGAGACATGGAGAGCCGGTCACCATCCGTCCTTAACACGATCGCTGCGGTCACCACCGCTGGACACTAACATTCTAGACGGATGCGTGTAAGCTGACGTCATAGCCCAGCGAAACCTTTAAGTCCACGTTGTGCGCCTACATCTACATCTACATACATACTCCGCAATCCACCGTAAAGTGCGTGGCGGAGGGTACATTCCACCACTACTATGCATTTCCTTTCCCATTCCACTCCAAAGTACAACGAGGGGGAAAAAAAGAATGCCTATATCCTTCCGTAAGAGCCCTAATTTCTCTTGTCTTCGTGATCACTACGCGAAATCTAAGAAGGTGGCAGCAAGATTGTTCTACACTCAGCTTCAAATTCCGGCCCTCTAAATTTCCTCAACAGAAATTTACGAAAAGTACGTCGTCTTTCCTCCAGCGATCCCCAATTGAGTTGCCGGAGCATTTCCGTGACACTCGCGCATTGGTCGAACCTACCAGTAACGAACCTAGCTGCTCGCCTCTGAACAGCCTCTATGTCTTCCTTTAAACTGATCTGCTGCAGGTCTCAAACACTTGAGCAATACTCAACACGTGGTCTTACAAGCGTTTTATACGCGGTCTCCTTTACAGATGAAGTACATCTTCCCAAAATTCTCCCAATAAACCGAAGTCCGCTGTCCTCCTTACTCTACAACGCTCTACAATGTTACGCCTAGATATTTGGACGACGCGACAGCGTCAAGAAGGTCACTATCAATGCTGTATTCGAACATTATAGGATTCTTTTTCCTACTCATGCGCATCACCTTACATTTTTCTACATTGAGAACTAGCTGCCATTCTTCTCACCAACTAGAAATGTTGTCTAAGTCATCCTGTATGCTATTACAGTCAATTAAAGGCGACACCCTCCCATACACCACAGCATCATCAGCAAACAGCCGCAAATTACAACTTACTCTGTCCATCAGATCATTTATATAGATAGAAAATAATAGCGGTCCTATCACACTGCCCTGGGGCACGCCTGACGATACACTCGTCTCTGATGAACACTCGCCGTCGAGAACAACGTACTGCGTTCTATTACTTAGGAAGTCTTCCAGCTAGTCACAAATCTGTGGACCTATTCCATAAGCTCGTATCTTCGTTAGCAGTCTGCAGTGTGGCACCGCGTCGAACGCCTTTTTGAAGTCGAGAAAAACACAATCCGCCTGTTGCCCTTCATCCATGGCTCGCAAGATGTCATGTGAGAAAAGGACAAGCTAAGTTTCACATGAACGATGTTTCTTAAACCCGTGCTGATTCATACATAGAAGCTTTTCCGTCTCAAGGAAATTTACTATATTCGAACTGACAATATGCTCCAAAATTTTACAGAAAACTGATGTCAACTATATTGGCCTGTAATTATGTGGGCCAGTTCTCTTTCATTTCTTGTAAACGTATGTAATATTGACAGGCAATATAACGTCTGCGGAAGAGGTGGTCCTAGATATAGAAATAAAAGTACGCTTTAGCTGCATGCCGATCAGACCAATTGTATGATTGTATTAAGGAGATCGTAGATAAGAGAATGCAGCATGTCATTCTCAATGGAGATAAGTGTTCCGAAGTAAGAGTGAGGTCAGGTGTGCCTTAGGGCAGTATCGTCGGTCCGGTGCTGTTCACGATATATATAAATGACCTTGCGGATAACATCAAAAGTTCACTGAGGCTTTTTGCGGATGACGTTGTAGTATATAGAGAGGTTGTACAATGGAAAACTGTATTGAAATACAGGAGGATCTCAATGTAGACAAGTGTAATGTGCTGCGAATACATAGAACGAAAGATCCTGCATCATTTAGTTACACTATAGCAGGACAGCAACTGTAAGCAGTTAATTCCATAAATTATCTGGGAGTAAGCATTAGGAGTGATTTAAAATGGAACGACCATATAAAATCAGTCGTCGGTAAAGCAGATGCCAGACTTAGATTCATTGAAAGAATCCTAAGGAAATACAGTCTGAAAACAAAGGAAGTAGGTTACAGTACACTTGTTCGCCCACAGCTCGAATACTGCTCACCGGTGTGGGATCCGTACCAGGTGGGATTGATAGAGGAAGTGGAGAAGATCCAACGGAGAGCAGCGCGCTTCGTTACAGGATCATTTGGTAATCGTGAAAGCGTTACGGAGATGATCGATAAACTCCAGTGGAAGACTCTGCAGGAGAGACGCTCTGTCGCTCGGTACGGGCTTTTGTCGAAGTTTCGAGAACATACCTTTACCGAGGAGTCTAGCAGTATATTGCTCCCTCACACGTATATCTCGCGAAGAGACATAGGAAGATAAAATCAGAGATATTAGCGCCCACACACAGATTCATACTGACAATCTTTCTTTCCACGAACAATACGTGACTGGAATAGGAGGGAGAACCGATAGTGGTACTCAAGGTACCCTCCGCCACACACCGTCGGGTGGCTTGCAGAGTATGCATGTAGATGTAGATGTGAAAAATGCAAAATTCTAACAACGCCTCTGATTTATTAATTTTTATTGCAAAATGGAATTCAAACAATAAATGCGCTCCATAGAGAAATAATTAGAATCTGAAAACACCAAAAGATTTAGCAAACGGAGGAAAAGAAACAGGTTTCATCTGCAATGTGGTGCTATGGAAAACCAATCCCACATTAAAAAATAAATAAATAAATAAATAAATAAATAAAAGTTTGTAAGTTGTATAGGCGATGTTTTTTATAGCAAAACACAAATAAGTCCACATACTGTACAGAAATATCATGTTCTGAGCAATAAATGTAACAACATTTTACTTATAAAATGATTTCCAATCCATGGTGTACAGCAAACAGTGAGAATAAATATTTCTTCTAACCGTCTTGATTGCAAATTATTTTATTAATTAATGACGCCTTTCGCCCTTTATCAGGACATCTTCAGATTATCTGTGTGACATAATTTACACAAAATTACAAGGCGGAATTACAAATGGGTATAATGGTACATGGGCTTGTTTTGTGTTAAGAAGACAGTATAAATGGTAAACGAAGCTTATACAATGTGCTCTCCGTGGTGTGACACCGTACTTTTCGGATTTCCTTGTCGCCCTACAAATGATCGTGTAATTTTGTGTAAATTCTGTCACGCAGATAACCTGAAGATGCCCTGCTAAAGGGCGAAACGCGACATTAATTAATAAGATAATTTGCAATCTAGACGGTTTGAAGACATAACATTTTCTGCAGGGCTCACAGTGTTAGTGATTTCGTACATCGACATTTTAATAATAATTATTATATAATTTCAAAACTGTATAGTTAATTCGTATTAGCACACTATAAGCTTATTTCAACTTAATAGTCATCTTCAGGTGTTATGCCACATTCTGTTATGTTGTACATTTCAATATTATTGTGACGTGATATATTTTATTATTATTTCTTCTTCTTTTATATATACAGGGTGTTTCACACAGCACAAAGATATAATTTTTAAATGGAACAATAGTTTTTTCTATCGTGTATTGGATTCGTTTAAACCACCTGCGTCCAAATCAATTTAAACTACATTCCTATCACTGTTAGTTTGGGAGCTACAACCCTTCAAAGTTCCGGGGGCGGAGGCTGCGATAGCGTATCTGACTGGCCGAGTGGCTATCCCCTGGGGCACGGCCCACTGTCTCATGACCACCAGCCAGTCAGCTACGCTGCCGTAGCCGCCGCCCCCTAAACTTTCAAGGGTTGCAGCTCCCAAACTAACAGTGATAGGAATGTAGTTTGAATTGATCTGGACGTAGCTAGTTTCAACGAATCTAGTGCACGATAGAAAAAACTATTGTTCCATTAAAAAAAATTATATCTTTGTGCTGTAACTCTTTGGAAAATGATACAATAAACTATGTTCATAGCTCCGCAGAAAGTGTAACATTTCTTGTGTTGACCTACCGCATTAAAATTTCCAGTCACCTATTATAAATTACAGAGGCAAACACAGTTAGTGAAACACCCTGTATATATAGAACAAGAAATTATAATAAAATGTATCACGTCACAATAATATTGAAATGTACAACATAACAGACTGTGGCATATCACCTGAAGATGACTATTAAGTAGAAATAAGCTTATAGTGTGTTAATACGAATTAAAATATACAGTGTTGAAATTATATAACAATTATTATTAAAATAACATTTTACTTGGTTATTAAATAAAACAAATACAAACAACTTACAAATCAGAGACGAACAGATCTTCTTCCAGAGATACGACACCCCGTTACATTAGGGATGTGTAATTTTGCAGCACTTCAAACAGAACCCAGGTTTGGTTGGACACGTGGTGCACACGTATGGCGTATCCGTACGCTCGCCCCGCGCTGCACACCTCGTACATCGCTTCCTCATCACCTGCTTCTTCCCTTCAGTACAGTCCCTCTTTTGCACAACGTGAGTGTCATTACGATTTCTGTTTCGTACACCTTTCGTAACATCCATCGGTGGAAGCAGTCCCTTTACTATTCGTATCCTGTAATCGTACAACGTCATTTTACGCCCCGAGTACTTATTGTACAGATAGTGTGAATTGAACACTAGCATGTCGACTACATGGAAGAATAGTTTCTTTGACCAGCTGACAGTCTTCCGTTCACTCGAATAATACGACAACATCTGGTCGAGCCTGTCGGTCCCAGACATACATCTGTTATATCTGATGATTGGCAGTGGTTTCGAGACTACTTGCTGGCGTGCATTCCGCACTCGTTCCATTGTATTAGGATATCCTGTGGAAATGTAGCAGACCTCTCGTCTGTCCTTCCATTTGCCGATCATTACTCCGTCCGAATACCGCGCAATAGTGCCTCCTTTCTCCAGTTTTGCGCACACCACCTTTTTAGGGTTATTCCTCCTATTTACTCTCAGTGTCCCGGTGCAATGTGTTTTTGCATTCAACAGGGTTTTAGCTAAAGTAAAGCTATTGAAAAAATTGTCCATATAAACGTGATGGCCAACATGCAGTTTCCCTTCCAATAAACCTAATACCATATCTTCAACACTCCCTTGGCCCTCCTTATCACCACGCTTCCCCGTGTACACAGCGAATTTATTTACGAAACCGTCGGGATTATTTAGCATGTACAATTTGATGCCACATTTATTCCGTTTGTTCTTTACATGTTGTCTAAATGACAGTCGTCCCTTCCAAAGAATCATTGATTCGTCTAAAGATAGATCCCTCCCTGGATAATACACCTGGCACATTCTGTCGTTAAAATAATTCAATACAGGGCGAACCTTATACAGTCGATCGTCCGGTTTCCGGTCTCCCGAATCTGTATTTTTCGCAAAATGCAGTGAGCGTAAGATGAGCAGATATCTGTCTCTGCCCATACTCACCGCTATTGCTCTATTTTCGAACAGCGGGTCTCTCTTCCAGTAGTCTTGTATTCGGGCATATTTGACATTACCCATATGTAATGAAATACCCAAGAACACTAGTATTTCTTCTATACTTACAGGTTTCCAATTACTAATCCTAGAACCCCCTTTAGTATTTTCTCTCGCTAATATATTGCGTGCTTTTCGGTTCGTTGCGTCAACTACGAGCTGCAGTATGTCATCTGTAACCAGTAGCCTAAAGAAATCCATTGGCGCATTTCCGGCAGGATTCATCTGCAGACACTCTGCTTTCGTAAACGGATGATACTGCATCCCGTGTGGTTTTTCGTGCCAAGTCGTACCTGCTTTGCTTACTTCTGCGAGCTCGGGTTCTTTACCGTCGGCGATTTCATCATCGTCTTCGTCGTCCATATCGTCCGTATCGTCCGATTCCGGACTGTCGCGAAACATATTCGACAGTTCCGATTCCACACTGTCATCACTGTGATATGTTTCTGCGGTCTCCAAATCCTCACCACTCTCTTCCGATTCGTTCCCGCTGAACTCGAAATCACTATCTTCTAACACACTCAGTAACTCGTGGTTAGTATACTGTTCACTCTTCCTACTTTTTTTCGGGTTAGAAGGCCCTGGTGTAGGTTGAACCGCCGCCATTGCAAACAATGCACAACACAGACGACTAAAGAGACGAAGACACACGCAACTGCAGTCGGAAAAACGTTAGGTGATATTACGTCGGTAGCCTGTACTAACACGAGTACACAGACGAACAAACTAAACTGTGCACTAAGCTAGCGAAGGCGCCGCTCTAAGCGCTACCTGCACTGGCGTGTGGAACGCGGAAACGCTTATAAGCGACAGCGGCAGCGAACGTGTTAAATATGACTAGTGTCAGCTTGTGCTTCATATCACTCGGGGGTTCACTTCTTTCAGCGCCATATCTTGATAGTGGGTTCCCCCTCCCCCCCCCCCCCTCCGACGCTCGGCGCATCGATATATATCTTCGTTAAAAGATCAGCACGTAGATAATGTCGTGCGAAAGGCGAACCAGATAGTAAAGATCCATGCCCGAGGGGGGATTCGAACCCACGACGGCGGACGGCCACGCGCACCGCAACACGGCGCTACAGTGTTGTTGTTATGATCTTCTTCTTTTTCTTTTTTTCTTTTTTTTTTTTTTTTTTTTTTTTTTTGCTTATGGGACTTAACTACGGGGTCATCAGTCCCTAAACTTACAAACTACTTATGAACTACTTACGAACTAGGACGGCACAAATATCCATGCCCGAGGGGGGATTCGAACCCCCGACCGTAGTGGCCGTGCAGACCGTGACTGAAGCGCCTCAGTCCCCTCGGCCACCGCGGCCGGCTGTTATGATCTTCAGTCTGGAGACAGGTTTGATGCAGCTCTCCACCCTACACCATCCTGTACAAGCCTTTTCATCTCCTCATAAGAACGGCAACCCACATTCACTTGAATCTGCTTACTATACGTGTCTCTTGGTCTCCCTCTGCGATTTTTACTCCACACTCTTCCGTCCATTGCTAAATTTACGATTCCTCGATGTCTAAGAATGTGCCCTACCAAACGATCCCTTCTTTTAGTCAGGGTAGGCCAAAAATTCCTTTTCTCACAAATACTGTTCAGTACCTCTTCATTAGTCAAACCTTAAGGTCGTAAATTCTATCAAATACCTAGGACTTACAATTACGAACAACTTTAACTGGAGAGAACACATAGAAAATATTGTGGGGAAGGCGAACCAAAGGTTACGTTTCATTGGCAGAACGCTTAGAAGATGCACCAGCTCCACCAAAGAGACTGCCTACATCACACTTGTGCGTCCTCTCCTGGAGTACTGTTGCTCCTTGTGGGACCCTCACCAGGTGGGACTGACGGAAAATATTGAGAAGGTTCAGAGAATGGCAGCTCGTTTTGTTTTATCACGTCACGGGGGGGGGGGGGAGCGTCACGGCAATGTTGCACAAATTGGGGTGGAAATCATTAAAAGAAAGACGTTATTCATTGCGGCGTGATCTGTTTGCGAAGTTTCAATCACCGACTTTTACTTCTGAATGTGAAAATATTTTGCTAGCACCCACCTACTTAGGGAGACATGACCATCCCAATAAAATAAGAGAAATCAGACCGAAAACGGAACGATTTAGGTGTTCTTTCTTCCCGCGCGCTGTTAGAGAATGGAACGGTAGAGAAAAGTTATGAAAGTGGTTAATGAACCCTCTGCCAGGCACTTAAATGTGATTTGCAGAGTATCTATGTAGATGTAGATGTAGATTAGTTATGCGTTCTATCAACCTAATCTTCAGCATTCTTCTGTAGCACCACGTTTCAAAAACCTCTATTCTCTTCCTGTCCGCACTGCTTATCGTCCATGTTTCACTCTCGTAAAAGGCAACACCCTACACAAATGCCAACAGAAAAGACTTCCTTACTATTAAATTAAATTTAACTTTTTCAAAAATTCTTTGCTTCCCATTGCCATTCTACATTTTATATCCTCTGTACTGCGACCATCGCATGTTATTTTACTACCCAAGTAACAAAACTCATCTACCACCTTCATTGTTTCGTTACTTAATCTAATTCCTTCAGCGTCACCTGATTTTCTAACACCGCATTCCATTATTTTTGTTTTTCTGTTGTTAATGTTCATCTTATATGCACATTTCAGCACATTGTCCATTCCATTCAACTGGATTTCATGTAACTATGTAACTATGAAAAGGTTGTATCATTTAGGTAATATAATGGTGATTATTAATAATAAGTAACAAAGTTGACCTTTCTTTCCTGTTTCATTTCCGTAGTTAGAAGATTAACCCACTTCCTTTATTTGATAATTAGTTGTTTGTTGATTTAATGAGCAGTATTGATTCTGGTAATGTTGTTGAACAGATTTCCTTATTGGTAACGTAGTAAATGATTGTTATGCAACACTGCAGTTAATTGAGTATGATACGGAGTTTTGTTAATCAGGTACTGTTGTTGTTGTTGTTGTTCTTGTGGTCTTCAGTCCGCAGACTGGTTTGATGCAGCTCTCCACGCTACCCTGTCCTGTGCAAGTCTCTTCATCTGAGAATACGTTCGGCAACCTACATCCTTTTTAATCTGCTTACTGTATTCGTCCCTCGGTCTACCTCTACGATTTTTACCCCACACGCTTCCTTCTAATGCTGAGTTGACAATTCCTTGATGTCTCAGAATGTGTCCAACCAGTCTATCCCTTCTCTTAGTCAGGATACGCCAGAAATTTCTTTTCTTTCCAATTCTGTTGAGCACCTCCTCATTAGTTACGTGATCTACCCATCTAATTTTCATCATTCGTCTGTAGTACCACATTTCAAAAGCTTCTATCATCTTTTTGTCTGAACTCCTTATCGTCCACGTTTCACTCCCATACAATGCTACACTCCAGACAAATGCTTTCAGAAAGGACTTTCTAACATTTAAACTAATATTGGATGTCAACAAGTTTTCTTCTTCAGAAACGCTTTTCGTCCCATAGCCATTCTGCATTTTTATCTTCTTTAATTCGGCCATCAGAAGTTATCTTGCTACTCAAGTAACAAAACTCGTCTACTACTTTTATTGCCTCATTACCTAATTTAATTCCTTCAGCATCGCCTGATTTTCTGACGCTACATTCCATTATCCTTGTTTTACTGTTGTTGATGTTTATCTTATTAACTCTTTTCAAGACATTGTCCATTCCATTCAATTGCTCTTCCAGATCCTTTGCGGTCTCTGACAGGATTACTATGTCATCGGCAGACTGCATAGTTTTTATTTCTTCTCCCTGACCTTTAATTCCCTCTCCAAATTTCTCCTTGCTTTTCTACGCTGCTTGCTCAGTGTACAGATTGAACAACAATGGCGAAAGGCTACAACCCTGTCTTACTCCGTTGCCATCCTCTGCGTCCCTTTCATGCCCTTCGACTCTAATAACCGCTGCTTGGTTTTTGTTGAGTATAACTTTTCGCTCCCTATATTTTACCCCTGCTAGCTTCAGAATTTGAAACAGTGTATTCCAGTCGACATTGTCAAAAGCTTTCTCCAAATCTACAAACGCGAAAAACGTAGGTTTCCCTTTCCTTAGCCTATCTTCTAAGATAAGTCGTAATGTGAGTATTGCCTTCCGTGTTCCAACATTTCTCCTAAATCCAAACTGATGTTCCCCGAGGTCGGATTCCACGATATTTCCATTAGTCTGTAAATTATTCGTGACAGTAATCAGATACTGATCTGCATAAAATTCTCGTAGTCGAACATTAAGAGAGTGGTTTCTGTTTTTTAATATCTTAGTCGCAGTCATATTTTTTTGAGTATAGTCAGTATGTGTTTCATGCAGGTTACTTGTCACAGTTGCTTTCTTAAAAGATCCGTTGCGCACATAATCTGTTTAATGCAATGTTCTCTCATTTAACATTTATATAGCCGGCCGCGGTGACCGAGGGGACTGAGGCGCTGCAGTCACGGTCTGCACGGCCACTACGGTCGGGGGTTCGAATCCCCCTCGGGCATGGATATTTGTGCTGTCCTAGTTAGTAAGTAGTTCATAAGTAGTTTGTAAGTTTAGGACTGATGACCCCGTAGTTGAGTCCCATAAGCTTGACAAACATTTAAACATTTATATACGTCAATATCAGGGACATAATTAAACCAAATTACTGTGTTAATAAACAATGTACGTGTTCATTTAAATTTTGATGAAGTTATTTGATGACTTACTGATGTTGACTCTTAAACGTCAATATATGACTGTTTGACTGCAACTAATATCAGATCAGGTTTTGAATGAGTAACTGTAAAATGAACTTCTTTTGTTGTCTGATTAAACGATAAATTCAACTTTAAACTTCGCGTACATATTTTAAAGGGACATGAGGATTTGTGCTTCAGCTCGTATTAAACGACATGAATATTTTCTTTTTATGCGCTCAAAACGATTCGGATCGCTGCACGTGTTTGTCAAGTTCCAAACTGAGGAGCTCAGTAGCTAGTTGCATGGATCAGTGATTGCCGTTGAGGAATGCATTCATGGAACAAACCGTAGACCCAATGTGACAAGTATTCACCATTACAAGTAAGTGAGCACGCGGCATGGATTAGCATCCACACAGACAACTCAGGAGCTGCAAACGCCAGACGAATCTACAAAGTGGCCACTCTTAAGGAGTGAGGAACAAGTGAGAGACGGACACAACTCGCAGGCAGAGATAAGAGCTTCAGCAAACCTTATCGTTTCGCGTGCGTCCATCGCTGATACCGGCGTATATTTTAACATTTGACCACCGTACGAAATATTCTTGTCGGCTGAAACTGATTAACTCAGGGTCCTGTAGCGAGCGTGTTGCGATGATTTTTTCGTGCGTGGTTATACCCCCTCATCATATGAGGGGGCGAAATGAGGTCAAAGTACGGTCTGTCCATGAAGGTATAGTTGTGGAAGCAGTTACCAAGCGCTGCTGTTCATGTGAGTGAAAGTTAAGAAGAGTACGTGCGTCCTATACCAACAGTGTTAAATTTGCAGTATTCATGCCCCATTATCTCAGAACCTGTGACAGAGGGCTGAAATTTTTGGGATTTATGGTATCACTCCTTTTCTGATTACTGTACCAGAATGCACAGAGAAGTAATTAGCACCATGCACCATGAAAAAAAAGAAAAAATACGGAGGTAACTGTTGAAGTCGTCCAACCTATCATTTATAAGACATGCATGATGCTGCGTAGCCATAACAGGCGGAATTAGCAGCACACCAACTGCTGGGATGGAAACCATGCTGGATATGCCCCCATTACACCTTTGGGTCAAGATGGAGGCAGCGGCTGGTGCATACAGGCTCAAAACTGGTAACAACTGGAACTCTTTGGGATATCCAGAATCACACACTCAAATAGTGAGTGAGGTAAACATAGGAAAGGTTGGGGAAATGCCAGCCGACTATATTATAACCCCATACTGCTTCAACAAGCCTTTCAGTATAATAATTGGAAGTAGGGAGCAGTGGGAGAAAATAGTTCGACACCGTACGGGGGATATTGTCTGGTTCACTGACGGGTCAAAATCGGACCAAGGTGTTGGGGCCGGGCTATATGGGGTGCAGCCAAGACTGGAGGGCGTCATCTCTCTAGGGAAACTGGCCTCAGTATTCCAGGCCGAAATCACTGCCATCAGGGCGTGTGTGGAGGAGAATTTGCGTAGGTGCTACAAAGATCGTAGCATCTATATCTATTTAGACAGCCAGGCAGCCCTGAGATCACTGGCAGCTCCTGCAACAAGGTCTAAAATTGTTGCAGAATGTCACTGGGTTCTGGTGGAGCTAGGGGAAAGCAATAGAGTAAACCTATTGTGGGTCCCTGGCCACTCGGGGTTCAGTGGCAACGAACATGCCGACAGATTAGCCAGGATGGGGGCAGAGACTCCATTTATTGGACCGGAACCTGTCCTGACAATCACCAAAGCAATGATCAGATTGGAGCTACTTAACTGGCTCAGAAGACAGCACGTAGAATATTGGACCAAAGTCCATCAACAAAAACATGGCAAGGAAATGATGCCAAAGCCATGTTTTAAAAGAAGCTCTGCAATCCTGGGTCTGAACAGAAGAGAGATTAGACTCATGGTTGGATTGCTGACAGGCCATGGGAATTTCAAAAAACACCTACATACCTAACAGAAGAGGACCCTAAATGTAGGATCTGTGATGACAGTGATGAAACTGCATCACATCTAATCTTCGAATGCATTGCATTGGAGAATAAAAGACACAGATTATTTGGGACAACCAGACCCGAAAAAATTGTGTCTAATAAAGAACTGGTAAAGGGACTCCTTGCACTGTACAAGGGCAGTGGTTGGCTTTACTAGATATACAGGGAGCGATACCGCACAATAAACTTAGTTTCGGTGCGGGCAGTGGCGGGTTCGACCAAGACTGTTTTGGCTTCCCTGGAAAAATCAAATCAAATCAAATCAAAAAGATGTGCTATTAATCTCTAAGTATTTCACATGTAACTTGCTGTATTTTTTGTTAACGTTTTATATGGTTGACTAATGCTTTGATAACTTCCATGTACTTCAGGCTAAGCTTGATAATGGTAAATGACCGAAACCGGTAGCACTGAGAAAAAATAAACGGCTACGGTCAATATGTCGTTCTGCAATTATCTCAAAACTGTTATACCCCATCTGTTCAACATTCTCAAATAAATAAATAATTGTAAGTCGTAATGTTTCGCTAATTTCCAGAAAATATCCCGTCTTGTTCGTGTTGAACTTGTCCGTTGCGGTGGTAAGCGAGGGTAGGGAACGCCGGTGAGCCTGGATCGACTCGTGCGGGGCGGTCACCCATCCAGGTCCGAGCCACGCCCGACGGCACTGCACTTCTCAACGCACAAGACACGGTCGCACGCCCTGTGTGTATTATCTGCCGGTACAATCACAGCCAGGTAGCGGGGATTCACCGGGCAGATAACTCCGCACTAATCTCCCAGTCTCACACCTACCTGCGTCTCACTCGAGCCGTGCGGAATCGCCCCGTGGTCTACATCCACATCTACATCGATACTCTGCAAATCACATTTAAGTGCCTGGCAGAGGGCTCATTAACCACTTTCATAACTTTTCCCTACCGTTCCATTCTCTAATAGCGCGCGGGAACAAAAAAACACTTAAATCGTTCCTTTTTCGATCTGATTTCTCTTATTTTATTGGGATGGTCATGTCTCCCTAAGTAGGTGGGTGCTAGCAAAATATTTTCACATTCAGAAGTAAAAGTCGGTGATTGAAACTTCGCAAACAGATCACGCCGCAATGAATAACGTCTTTCTTTTAATGATTTCCACCCCAATTTGTGCAACATTTCCGTGACGCTTTCCCCCCCGTAACGTGATAAAACAAAACGAGCTGCCCTTCTCTGAACCTTCTCAATATCTTCCGTCAGTCCCACCTGGTGAGGGTCCCAAACTAGGCAACAGTACTCCAGGAGAGGACGCACAAGTGTGATGTAGGCAGTCTCTTTGGTGGAGCTGGTGCATCTTCGAAGCGTTCTGCCAATGAAACGTAACCTTTGGTTCGCCTTCCCCACAATATTTTCTATGTGTTCTCTCCAGTCAAAGTTGTTCGTAATTGTAACTCCTAGGTATTTGGTAGAATTTACGACCTTAATGTTTGACTGATTTATCGCGTAATTGAAGTTCAGCGGATTTCTTTTAGTGGTCATGTGTATTACTTCACACTTTTCTTTATTTAGTGTCAATTGCCAATTTTCGCACCACGTAGAAATTTTGTCTAAATCGCTTTGCAGTTGCTTTTGATCCTCTGTTGACTTCACTGACCGATAAACGAGAGCATCATCCGCGAACAGTCTAAGGGAGCTATTCAGATTATCTCCTAAATCGTTTATAAACACGGGGAAGAGTAGTGGACCTATAACGCTTCCCTGTGGAAGGCCAGATATGACTTCTGTTTTATTCGATGACTTACCGTCAATTACAACGAACTGTGTCCTTTCTGATAGGAAATCGTGAATCCAATCGCACAATTGGGGAGATATTCCATAAGCACGCAATTTCATTAGAAGCCGCTTGTGGGGTACAGTATCAAAAGCCTTCCGGAAATCCAGAAATATGGAATCGATTTGAGATCCCTTGTCGATGGCACTTAACACTTCATGTGAATAAAGGGCAAGCTGTGTTTCGCAAGAGCGATACTTTCTGAATCCGTGCTGACTATTGGTTAATAGGTCGTTCTCTTCGACGTCTGAGGCGTCATGCTACGCACTGCTCTGCCGTTCCCGCAGGAGGTTCCAGTCCTCCCTCGGGCATGTTTGTGTTGTCCTTAGCATAACTTATTTAAAATATATAATTACGTAGGCTTCCGCGGCCAGAGTCAGATGACATAAAAGTTTTCTGGGTGTTGTACCGCGTCATGATGTAAGGCTATTACTTAAATAACCAACGTTTCGGCCAACGTTACAGTGGCCTTCATCTGGGTAACTGTTGTGAGCTGATTGTTACTACACTTTATATTACTTTCATTTAGACATTACGTCATAATTTTAAAAATAAGCGATGTTATTGGTGAATTTTTGCGGAAGAATGGAACTTTATTTTGATAGGATGCTGAGGTGGAAGGGGTGGGGGTTAGTCGTTGCTTCTTGCATAGCGGGACATGATTGGTGTTCATCGGCGAATGGGGTGAGGGCTTCCGTTTCTCTCCTGCTTGCTGGTGACGCTCGCGTGTTGTGTTGTCAGTGCGGCCTGTTTGGCTGTGATGGCTGGTAGCCAGGAGGGGCAAGTCTGAGTCCATCTTCTCTGTTCACGTTATTAGGGTGTTTGACAATTTCGATGGCTTCCCTTATCTCGCGTTTAACCATCCCTGGTTGCTTGGCGAGTATTCTGGCATCGTCAAATTTTATCTTCCTGCTGCAATCTTGCTGGTGTTCGGCTACTGCAGATTTATTGTGTTGGCCTAATCGAATGTAGCGTTCATGTTCGCGCATGCGCGTTGCCACTGCCCTCCCTGTCTCACCTATGTACACTTCCCCACACTCGCATTCCACCTTGTAAATTATGACGTAATGTCTAAATGAAAGTAATATAAAGTGTAGTAACAACTAGCTCACATCAGTTACCCAGATGAAGGCCACTGTAATGTTGGCCGAAACGTTGGTTATTTAAGTAATAGCCTTACATCATGACGCGGTACCATACCCAGAAAACTTTTATGTTATTTAAAGTAGTTTGTAAGTCTACGGGCCGATAACCGCAGTAGTTTGGTCCAATAGGTTTACAAACATTTTCCGGTCTCACACTAGGTCTTTTAGCGACGCAAACAGAACCTTCTCTTTCTCTCCGAACCTCCGACTGTTGTGTACAACGTGTTACGCAGTCTTACGCCAACACCAAAATGTGTACTGTTAATATCTATATCTATAAATGTGAATGTCTGTTCGGTGTACGTTTATCACGTCTGAACCACAAGACATAAAGATCTAAAAATTTGTACAGTTACTAATTACGCGGAGAAGGCTTTAGACACGGTTTTATAACGATCAGATAGCTATTTATCTATATGTATATATTAACTAGCTGAAAACCCGGCGCTGCCCGGGTATTTCTTCATTTATTCCTGCCATTTTTCTGGTATATATTCACTTGAATAAGAGCTATATGTCTGTAAAATCTCTTGGGAATACAATTATTAGTAAAGAAGTAATAGATTAAAACTTGGTGTGTGATGGGGCGGTTTTTCATTAACTTCAAAGTTTATGTGCTCATATCTCATGAACTACGTGTCTTACTGTGATACAATTTAGAAGGTACACTCACTTATATGAGTGCATACTGTCTGTAAAATTTCCTGCGGCTACAATTTGTAGTGTACAAATTATAAATTGTAACGTCATACCGAAAGCCGTAGTTTTAGTCCATGAACAGCGGAACGTTACTGTTTACGTGCTCATATCTCATAAATTACATGTCGGAATGTGATGCAATTTAAAAGCTACATTCAACTACTTATATGTGTACTGTCTGTAAAATTTCCTGTCGCTACAATCTGTAGTGTTCAAATTATAAATTGTAACGTCATACCGAATGCCGTAGTTTTACTTCATAAAGAATGGAAAAGTAGTAAGCGAGAAACTTTTTTCCTTTCATCATTTTACTATGGTTGCAAGCGAAACAAAGTTTAATAAAGGTTTGAAATTATGTGTAAAGTGTGTTGCAAGTCGCAAAGTACTGTCATTCTCATACAGTGTATTTCGAAAGTCTCACCGCATTATATGGCTTTTTTTTTGCGATTTCTATTCGATATGACGTAATATCTTTTGAAACATGCGTCGTATTTATTCTTAACCATGCAGCTATTGTTACGTCACGGTAAGAAATGTGTGTACCAAATTTGGTTGTAATTGGTCCAATGGTTTAGTAGAAAATGAGCAGCATTGTCGCAAAATGCAGCAGTTTTCCGCGCATCTTATTGTTTATGACGTCATATGACGTGATTCTTACACTTACGGCGACCTTCCTCATGGACTGAAGCTTACGTGTACAAAATTTCATCAAGATTGGAACAAATCTGTAGATTTGTATGCAACATACGGACACACTGCTTTATATATTAGATGTGAATGTCTGTTCGGTGTACGTTTATCACGTCTGAACCACAAGATATAAAGAGCTAAAAATTTGTACAGTTACTAACGTCTACCCGGGGAAGGCTTTAGGCACGGTTTTATGGCGATAGGATAGCTATTTATCTATATATATTAATGTGTACGCTTATCACATCCAAACGACAAGACTCAGAGACTTAAATATTTGTACAGTTACTAATTTATACCTGAGGAATGTTTTAGGCACGGTTTTGTAGCGATCTGATCGATATTTAGTAATTTGAAGAACATAACGCGAAATGCGGAACAATAATTACTCTTTGAAAATTATATTTACTCTTTGAAATTGGTTTTATTGGTTGCATTGTTTCTTGGCGGTTGGTAATGATAAAAGGATGGAGTATATTGGGATGGAAAGTTATCGGTGTATATAAAATTCTACGTGTGTGTGTGTTAATATTTCGCTCTGCAGCGAAAAATACAGAACGCAAACGAATGGTCTGTGTGTAATTGTATCTAAACAAATGTTTCACAGAAGCAACAAAAAAAAATTGAGGAAGCGTTGCTAAAAGGGCCATTTACACATTGCGTCTTAACGGAACAAAAAGGGACGAAGATAAAAGTCAGCGATTAGTAGATCTTTCGGGACATTTCCACCTTAATGTTGAGGACACAAAATCTGTTCTGCGCATCTGAATGCTCACTGCAGAGATGTTTCTGCTCTCTGCCTGCCACCAGAGATAATATACACACGCGAGCGACAAACTCCTCAGAAACCTCTCTGCTTTCTAATTGTTCAGTGCAATATTGGAATTAAAATTTGTAATTGCTTACTTTTGGTCCGGACTACATTACGATAGCGAAATACGTCTAATTTTGCAGAGACAATTGCACTTAGTTATAATCCGACTTTTGAATATAAAGTTCTACTACACAAGATCGATTTCAGATTCGTGCTTTACGAAGTACTCTCTGCAGGAACGAAAACATGACGCTGTTATTATTATTACTGGAATGAAACTTTCACTCTGCAGCGGAGTGTGCGCTGATATGAAACTTCCTGGCAGATTAAAATTGTGTGCCGAAACCGGGACTCGAACCTGGGACCTTTGCCTTTCGCGGTCAAGCGCACTACCGACTGTGCTATCCCGACACGACTCACGATGCCGCCTCACAACTTTATTTCCGCCAGTACCTCGCCTCCTACTTCCAAACTTCACAGAAGCTCTCCTGCAAACACGCAAGACTAGCACTCCTGGAAGAAAGGATATGGTGGAGACATGGCTTAGCCACAGCCTAAGGGATGTTTCCGGAATGAAACTTTCACTCTGCAGTGGAGTGTTCGCTGATATGAAACTTCCTGGCAGATTAAAATTGTGTGCCGGAACCGGGACTCGAACCTGGGACCTTTGCCTTTCGCGGTCAAGCGCACTACCGACTGTGCTATCCCGACACGACTCACGATGCCGCCTCACAACTTTATTTCCGCCAGTACCTCGCCTCCTACTTCCAAACTTCACAGAAGCTCTCCTGCAAACAGGCAAGACTAGCACTCCTGGAAGAAAGGATATGGTGGAGACATGGCTTAGCCACAGCCTAAGGGATGTTTCCGGAATGAAACTTTCACTCTGCAGTGGAGTGTTCGCTGATATGAAACTTCCTGGCAGATTAAAATTGTGTGCCGGAACCGGGACTCGAACCTGGGACCTTTGCCTTTCGCGGTCAAGCGCACTACCGACTGTGCTATCCCGACACGACTCACGATGCCGCCTCACAACTTTATTTCCGCCAGTACCTCGCCTCCTACTTCCAAACTTCACAGAAGCTCTCCTGCAAACACGCAAGACTAGCACTCCTGGAAGAAAGGATATGGTGGAGACATGGCTTAGCCACAGCCTAAGGGATGTTTCCGGAATGAAACTTTCACTCTGCAGTGGAGTGTTCGCTGATATGAAACTTCCTGGCAGATTAAAATTGTGTGCCGGAACCGGGACTCGAACCTGGGACCTTTGCCTTTCGCGGTCAAGCGCACTACCGACTGTGCTATCCCGACACGACTCACGATGCCGCCTCACAACTTTATTTCCGCCAGTACCTCGCCTCCTACTTCCAAACTTCACAGAAGCTCTCCTGCAAACAGGCAAGACTAGCACTCCTGGAAGAAAGGATATGGTGGAGACATGGCTTAGCCACAGCCTAAGGGATGTTTCCGGAATGAAACTTTCACTCTGCAGTGGAGTGTTCGCTGATATGAAACTTCCTGGCAGATTAAAATTGTGTGCCGGAACCGGGACTCGAACCTGGGACCTTTGCCTTTCGCGGTCAAGCGCACTACCGACTGTGCTATCCCGACACGACTCACGATGCCGCCTCACAACTTTATTTCCGCCAGTACCTCGCCTCCTACTTCCAAACTTCACAGAAGCTCTCCTGCAAACACGCAAGACTAGCACTCCTGGAAGAAAGGATATGGTGGAGACATGGCTTAGCCACAGCCTAAGGGATGTTTCCGGAATGAAACTTTCACTCTGCAGTGGAGTGTTCGCTGATATGAAACTTCCTGGCAGATTAAAATTGTGTGCCGGAACCGGGACTCGAACCTGGGACCTTTGCCTTTCGCGGTCAAGCGCACTACCGACTGTGCTATCCCGACACGACTCACGATGCCGCCTCACAACTTTATTTCCGCCAGTACCTCGCCTCCTACTTCCAAACTTCACAGAAGCTCTCCTGCAAACAGGCAAGACTAGCACTCCTGGAAGAAAGGATATGGTGGAGACATGGCTTAGCCACAGCCTAAGGGATGTTTCCGGAATGAAACTTTCACTCTGCAGTGGAGTGTTCGCTGATATGAAACTTCCTGGCAGATTAAAATTGTGTGCCGGAACCGGGACTCGAACCTGGGACCTTTGCCTTTCGCGGTCAAGCGCACTACCGACTGTGCTATCCCGACACGACTCACGATGCCGCCTCACAACTTTATTTCCGCCAGTACCTCGCCTCCTACTTCCAAACTTCACAGAAGCTCTCCTGCAAACAGGCAAGACTAGCACTCCTGGAAGAAAGGATATGGTGGAGACATGGCTTAGCCACAGCCTAAGGGATGTTTCCGGAATGAAACTTTCACTCTGCAGTGGAGTGTTCGCTGATATGAAACTTCCTGGCAGATTAAAATTGTGTGCCGGAACCGGGACTCGAACCTGGGACCTTTGCCTTTCGCGGTCAAGCGCACTACCGACTGTGCTATCCCGACACGACTCACGATGCCGCCTCACAACTTTATTTCCGCCAGTACCTCGCCTCCTACTTCCAAACTTCACAGAAGCTCTCCTGCAAACACGCAAGACTAGCACTCCTGGAAGAAAGGATATGGTGGAGACATGGCTTAGCCACAGCCTAAGGGATGTTTCCGGAATGAAACTTTCACTCTGCAGTGGAGTGTTCGCTGATATGAAACTTCCTGGCAGATTAAAATTGTGTGCCGGAACCGGGACTCGAACCTGGGACCTTTGCCTTTCGCGGTCAAGCGCACTACCGACTGTGCTATCCCGACACGACTCACGATGCCGCCTCACAACTTTATTTCCGCCAGTACCTCGCCTCCTACTTCCAAACTTCACAGAAGCTCTCCTGCAAACAGGCAAGACTAGCACTCCTGGAAGAAAGGATATGGTGGAGACATGGCTTAGCCACAGCCTAAGGGATGTTTCCGGAATGAAACTTTCACTCTGCAGTGGAGTGTTCGCTGATATGAAACTTCCTGGCAGATTAAAATTGTGTGCCGGAACCGGGACTCGAACCTGGGACCTTTGCCTTTCGCGGTCAAGCGCACTACCGACTGTGCTATCCCGACACGACTCACGATGCCGCCTCACAACTTTATTTCCGCCAGTACCTCGCCTCCTACTTCCAAACTTCACAGAAGCTCTCCTGCAAACACGCAAGACTAGCACTCCTGGAAGAAAGGATATGGTGGAGACATGGCTTAGCCACAGCCTAAGGGATGTTTCCGGAATGAAACTTTCACTCTGCAGTGGAGTGTTCGCTGATATGAAACTTCCTGGCAGATTAAAATTGTGTGCCGGAACCGGGACTCGAACCTGGGACCTTTGCCTTTCGCGGTCAAGCGCACTACCGACTGTGCTATCCCGACACGACTCACGATGCCGCCTCACAACTTTATTTCCGCCAGTACCTCGCCTCCTACTTCCAAACTTCACAGAAGCTCTCCTGCAAACAGGCAAGACTAGCACTCCTGGAAGAAAGGATATGGTGGAGACATGGCTTAGCCACAGCCTAAGGGATGTTTCCGGAATGAAACTTTCACTCTGCAGTGGAGTGTTCGCTGATATGAAACTTCCTGGCAGATTAAAATTGTGTGCCGGAACCGGGACTCGAACCTGGGACCTTTGCCTTTCGCGGTCAAGCGCTCTACCGACTGTGCTACCCCGACACGACTCACGATGCCGCCTCACAACTTTACAAACATCCCTTCTGTGAAGTTTGGAAGTAGGAGGCGAGGTACTGGCGGAAATAAAGTTGTGAGGCGGCATCGTGAGTCGTGTCGGGATAGCACAGTCGGTAGTGCGCTTGACCGCGAAAGGCAAAGGTCCCAGGTTCGAGTCCCGGTTCCGGCACACAATTTTAATCTGCCAGTAAGTTTCATATCAGCGAACACCCCACTGCAGAATGAAAGTTTCATTCCGGAAACATCCCTTAGGCTGTGGCTAAGCCATGTCTCCACCATATCCTTTCTTCCAGGAGTGCTAGCCTTGCGTGTTTGCAGGAGAGCTTCTGTGAAGTTTGGAAGTAGGAGGCGAGGTACTATAGCGCTAGTTGGCACCTTTGTTCTCTTCGGCTGTCTCCCAACGTGTTTGTCTTAAGGCTAGTTTACACGACGACACCATGTTTCATGAAACTGCGCTACTGGCCAATGCGCATGCGCAGCAGGCCTTAGCGCAGCTCGTTGACGAAACTAAACAGTTTCGGCACGTTCCAACTTTGGCGAAACTGATTGCGCGTGTTTTTAGGTTAGGTGATGACCAATACAGAACAAAATACAACATAAAGGGGGGAACGGCAGAA
This sequence comes from Locusta migratoria, assembly GCA_026315105.1. Taxonomy (NCBI): domain Eukaryota; kingdom Metazoa; phylum Arthropoda; class Insecta; order Orthoptera; family Acrididae; genus Locusta; species Locusta migratoria. The sequence goes on along the minus strand of CM048754.1, from coordinate 43,088,337 downwards.
ATAATTCAGTTTTTGAACATATATACGTTGAGTAGATGTTTGTGCGATTTTAACAGCGTGTTAGTGCTCTTCTGGCAATTATTTGTGAAATTAAATATTGATGGGTTGGCGATTAGTGAATTGCAGACTAAAATACATCAAATTTGAAATACTTATAGAAACGATGTCTGGCAATTGTGGATTTCGGAACACTGTACAAGTACTCAGAGATTAATATCTACTTGACGAGAAACGTATTGCATTTTGTAATTTCAGTTCTGGTAACAATGCTTCACACATAGCGGTAACTTGTTTCTTTATTGCATTACTAACTCCGTTTAAAAGGAACGTTAACTGCTCTGGTGTCATTCTAAGTTGATTAAAATGACTTCTAGGGTCTTCAATCATAATTTCTTTCAGCAAGGTCGCTGAGCAACCGAGCTGACGTCTTTTTTTTATTCCAGTCATGAACCCAAATACGTTTCTTGTTCTTTTTATGTTTAGTCTTATGCAGCGACTTCACACAGACAAGCAATAGATTCGCCACAACTCGCATAGCTACCAAAACTTTCATTTTACGGCGACTACGGCACTCACAAAACAACGAAACTGAAGTGTATGGTATTGGTGCCATGTCTACAGAACATACACGAAACTAGTTGCGCGCAATCATTTCATGCAACGAGTTTCGCAACCTAGTGTCGTCGTGTAGACTAGCCTTTACCGTATCCACTGTTGTTGTTGTTGTCTTCAGTTCGAAGACTGGTTTGATGCAGCTCTCCACAATACCCTATCCTGAGCAAGCCTCTTCATCTCCACATAAGAACGGCAACCTACATCTGTCTGAATCTGCTTACTGTGTCCATCTCTTGGTCTTCCTCTGCAGTTTTTACCCCACACACTTCCCTCCAACGCTAAATTCACAATTCCTTGATGTCTAAGAATGTGTCCTACCAATCTATCCCTTCTTTTAGTCAAGGTATGCCAAAAAATCCTTTTCTCCCCAATTCTGTTCAGAACCTCCTCATTAGTTACGCGATCCACCCACCTAATCTTCAGAATTCTTCGGTAGCACCACATTTCAAAAGCCTCTATCCTCTTCCTATCCGAACTATTTATCGTCCACGTTTCACTCCCATACAAGGCAACACTCCACACAAATGCCTTCAGAAAGGACTTCCTTAGGCTTAAATCAATATTCTATGTTAACAAATTTCTCTTTTTCAAGAACGCTTTTCTACCCATTGCCATTCTGCATTTTATATCCTCTGTACTGCGACCATCATTTGTTATTTTACTGCCCAAGTAACGAAACTCATATTCCTGCTTTATTGTTTCGTTACCTAATCTAATTCCTTCAGCATCGCCTGATTTTCTTAGACTGTTGTTCTTGTTGATGTTCATCTTATACGCACGTTTTAGCACACTGTCCATTCCGTTCAACTGCTCTTCCAAGTCGTTTGCTGTATCTGACACAATTACAATGTCATTGGCAAAACGCAATGTTTTCATTCCTTCGCCCTGAACCGTATCCACTAACCAACTTTAAATCATGCTGATAATTTGTTAAATTCTTCATACTACACCTTACATTATAAATGATGTGAATGTGGAACAGCAAGCCACAGAATTTCTCACTAACATTTCCCTCATTTATAAACAATGTAGCAAAGTCACAAATTCAACCTGACAAAACCATATACAAAAATGACATAAATTAGGATTGTTGTGTCTGAAAGGAATTTTTTATAACATACAACTTCATATGTAATTTGTCCCAAATTTAAAAAATGAAATATATACAAATTTGCAGCTGTTATGCAGGAATTATCTTCTTACTTTACTTTCCCAGAAGTTACACAGGAACCTTATTGGTGTAGGAACGCCCAAAGTTGCACTAATAGATTTCTATGATAACTACAAGCAGAAAGAGACGGAAATAGCAATTGTGAGACGCTGTGGTGGCACATATAAAGCTACATGTCGGTTATAAAAATCTCTCCGGTGCGTCGAAATGGCTTCGGCGGATTGTTATTTGAGTTCTCAACGTCACGTACCACAACAATCAAAAAATTCTAAAATCAGATTCCCGTATGGTCTCCTTATTAGAGAACGAGCGAGGAGGCGCAGTGGTAAGACAATGGAGTCGCATTCGGAAGGACGGTGGTTCACATCCACCTCCGACCATCCAGGTTTAGGTTTTGCGTGATTTCCCTAAATCGCTTAGGCAAATGCCGGGATGGTTCCTTTCAAAGGTTACGTCCGATTTCCTTCCCCCATCGTTACCGCAAATTCCGAGCGTAAGCTCCGTCTCTAATGACCACGTTGTCGACGGGACGTTCAACTCGAAGCTTCGTTCCTTATTACAAGGAAAAGTCGTGTAGGGAGACAGAGGCGCGGATTGGTGGACAATGTGAAGGCCGGAGCCTAGGTATGAACCACAGACATTGCCGAGGTGGGGTGGCTTGCGTGCCTCAACGATACAGATAGCCGTACCGTAGGTGCAACCACAGCGGAGGGGTATCTGTGGAGAGGCCAGACAAACGTGTGGTTCCTGAAGAGGGGCAGCAGCCTTTTCAGTAGTTACAGGGGCAACAGTCTGGATGATTGACTGAGCTGGCCTTGCAACATCAGCTAATGTGGCTTTGCCACACAGCTACTGCGAACGACTGAAAGCATGGGGAAACTACAGCCGTTACTTTTCCCGAGGACATGCAGCTCTACTGTCATGGAGAGCAGCATCAAACAAGTATCGGACTGAAAACCACAACATCAACAACAACAGGTACTGAAGGCGACTAGAAGACAATGGCGTAAGATATGGACAGACGGCGAAAACATGTTGCTGTGGTAATGGACTTTCGAGACCGGTATGACCAGTGGGTAAGTAAGTAAGTAAGTAAGAACGACGTATTTTGGTAACTTTGAAATAGCAACACATGAGATATAAGAAGAAAATGAGGAGTAACTATACAAAATGCGATTAGTCCACAAATAAAAATTTTACAGGAGGAGCTAAAAACTAGTACTAGGCAAAGCTATGCAGTAAATTAGCATATGTGTATGAGAAATTACTAAGTTTCTAGAAGTTAAAAGAATGGAATCAGTGAAACAAATCTTTGAAATTTTTGAAATCTATGAACTTTTCTTGTTTTTTACCAGCCGAAAGGACATGTGTTTTGAAACAAATGTAGATATTAAAAAAACAAGAATGCAGTCTTTGTCTTTTATTTGCAGCAATAAGACACGACACAAAAGAAGTAGGAATTCCATTTGTGTCCTGCTGTAGATTGTTTAAGTGTCTGTAGATTTTCATCCTATTTCTGATCAGATGGTATACAGGGATGCTGCAGCATTTCAAACTTCCCTCTTTGTGCCCACGAGCAGGCTCAAACTCCAGCATTTCAGGATCCTTATCACGGTATCTGAAAGACTTAAATTCGTATCCAGAAATTAAATCGAAACACGTAGTATGTGTAGTAAAATCAATTCAACAGACAATCTCACAGGAAAGTGCCTGCACCTGCTCTATCTTCCTGTTCATAACGCCTTTCTGCCACTTCCTGGATCCAGAGGTGTGGTCCCCTCACATCCTTTCACATCAGTCATAGTTTTTCACCAATAGCAAGCTCCCACTTAAACAAGATACTGGCCAGCCGATCTTTTCATGTTACAATACTCTGGACACAACTATAAGTGGTACGGTTATACAACAAATACACTGTAGTGAAGTTTTAAAACACATTCTGTGTAGGGTTACCAGACGTCCTCTTTTACCCGGACATGTCCTCTTTTTTGGCCCCTAAAAATGGTCCGGCCGGGTTTTTTAACAAAATGGGGAAATGTCCTCCTTTTTTTAAGTTATAGAACTGCTTCAATTTGAAAGTGCAAAAATACAATCTTTGAACTCTCATAAATGAAAACTCTATAGAATAACTTATCTTCCAATACAGTAATTTTTTTCTCTAAATTATCATCTTTTGATGTTGCCCGTGCGTCGAGCTCAACGATTTCAGAGAATTTCAAATAATTAAGGTTGTAATTAGCGTGTCATACAAGTTCCGAGACCGCCGGATAAAGAAATAACATATGCCAATATACAGGATAACTCAACTTCTAATAATGTCAAATTATTATCCTTATCAGTGGCGGACTAGGAGGGGCGAAGGGGGCGGACCGCATCGGGCCTCGCTTCATAGAAGGCTTCCAAATGGCCCGAAAGCTTTTTTTCCCCCCTTTTTTTTGCGCATTTTGCTCTTCGCCTTTCGTTTTGAGGCGTCCATATCTCGAAAGCATTTTATTTTTTTATTATTTTTTTTATTTTTTTTTAGACTGTTCCGTTTCCCCTCCAAGGGGGCTCCAAATCGCCAAACTTACTTTTTTTCTATTGATTTGATTTAATTTTTTCAGGGAAGCCAAAACAGTGTTGGTCCAACCCGCCACTGCCCGTACCGAAGCTGACTTTATTGTGCGGTATCGCTCCCTGTATATCTAGTAAAGCCAACCAATGCCCTTGAACAGTGCAAGGAGCCCCTTTACCAGTTCTTTATTAGACACAATTCCTACATTTAGGGTCCTCTTCTGTTATTCCCATTGTATGTAGGTGTTTTTTTGAAATTCCCATGTCCTGTCAGCAATCCAACCATGAGTCTAATCTCTTTCCTGTTCTGGCCCAAGATTGCAGAGCTTCTTTTAAAACATGGCTTTGGCATAATTACCTTGCCATGTTTTTGTTGGTAGACTTTGGTCCAATATTGTACGTCCTGTCTTCTGAGCCAGTTAAGTAGCTCCAATCTGATCATTGCCTTGGTGATTGTCAGGACAGGTTCCGGTCTAATAAATGGAGTCTCTGCCCCCATCCTGGCTAATCTGTCGGCATGTTCGTTGCCACTGATCCCCGAGTGGCCAGGGACCCACAATAGGTTTACTCTATTGCTTTCCCCTAGCTCCACCAGAACCCTGTGACATTCTGCAACAATTTTAGACCGTGTTGCAGGAGCTGCCAGTGATCTCAGGGCTGCCTGGCTGTCTGAATAGATATAGACGCTACGATCTTTGTAGCACCTACGCAAATTCTCCTCCACACACGCCCTGATGGCAGTGATTTCGGCCTGGAATACTGAGGCCAGTTTTCCTAGAGAGATTACGCCCTCCAGTCTTTGCTGCACCCCGTATACCCCAGCCCCAACGCCTTGGTCTGATTTTGACCCGTCAGTGAAGCAGATAATATCCCCCGTACGGTGTCGAACTATTTTCTCCCACTGCTCCCTACTTCCAATTGTTATACTGAAAGGCTTGTTGAAGCAGTATGGGGTTATAATATTGTCGGCTGTCATTTCCCCAACCTTTCCTATGTTTACCTCACTCACTAGTTTAGTGTGTGATTCTAGATATCCTAAAGAATTGGAGTTGTTGCCAGTTTTGAGTCTTATGCACCAGCCGCTGCCTCCATCTTGACCCAAAGGTGTAATGGGGGCATATCCAGCATGGTTTCCATCCCAGCAGTTGGTGTGCTGCTAATTCCGCCTGTTATTTTTTTTCTATAGTAATACACGTATTGCGAAGGGGACGTGGGGCCTCATTTTGTTTTGCGCCGCCCCAGGCCTCCGACAGTTCGCCACTCATCCTTATGGTCATTTGTATATCTCTGGAAGTGTCCTCTTTTCTGTGCACTGACATCTGGTAACCGTAGAATCTCTGTTCGCGCCACAGTTTTTGTCTTACTGAAAAACTTTCGTTAGTAATCGGCAGTAAATGGACTTATCAAGATTTGAATTAGTTTCACTGGTGGAATTTTTGCACTTCGAACCGAAAGACAAATTTTGCACCTGATTTAGACGGTTAAAAATATCGTTTTGAATGAAAACAGCACCACAGCTCGATGCATCACACTTACCATGAAAGTACTTGGGCTCGAACAAACACATATACACCAAAATCGTACTAGAGATAATGTAAAGATCCCTTATTGCACTCGTGATACTCCCGCATCTGCAAAACTCTGCAGTCGTCCGTTAGAGGCCTCTGCGTGTTCCATGCCGCATTGCACTTTGACCTGTCGGTTCGCCAGTAGGGACGGTGCAGTGTGCCTCCGAAGTTGCGTTTTGAGACGTTATTTGTGTGGTGAAGCGTCAGATGGGGCGGCGATTGCTAATCAATCCTGCTAATGAATTGCAATTGGTTGATATCAAATTCCGAAGAACCCTTCTTGTTGTTTTTTTCTATTAAATATCAATATCATTCATCTCGTTGCGATAAAATTTTTCACATTCGAGGTACAAGGTTGAATACGGTCTTGGCGTAGAAGAATCATTCACTTGTTTTCTGGTATCTATTATTAGTGCAGAAATATGAGCATAGATTAGAAACACTATAATAGATAATAGGTAACATGCGAATGATTCATCTTCTACACCAAAAAAAGTGAGACGAAGGTTTGAGTGAAGTAAAAGTTTTGGAATAGTTGACCAGAAAGTAGGAAAATTTGTAGATAACCGAAACAGCTGTTTTCTTTGGAATATCAATATCATTCGTACGATTGCGATAATCTTTTGCACATTTCACGTTCAGAGGAAGACTACATACATATTAGCAATTGCGAAGCATTACCGGGTCGACTAGTACCTGGTACTTCTTTATGAATCTTCTTAGTCTCGCGGTTCGCAACTAGTACACGTTTTGTTGCTCCGATCGCCTCTAACGTAGCAAACCTCGCGTCTTTCTTAGCGACTTCCGCCGTGGCTTTCACAACGGTTACGGACCACCTTACATTTTCTACGTCTACTTTCACTCCAGAGACCTCACAAGGAAAATACACGGAATCGAACAAACATATCTGTATGAACGTTTGGTTACAGGATCTCTACGTACACCTCAATGTGCTGGTGGCTGTCGTTTTTCTGCAAAACTCGGTAATGATGCTATAGATACAACTGTAGATGCAATTGTAGACGCCATAAGTAATGCAGATATCTTAACTATAACTTACGTAATAATCATCGTACATGTTCTCTAGCGAATTGTCATCATAATCCGTGATGATAGTTGCAACTTTAACCTTCTTCTCGGAAGACTGTTGGTATTCATTGCCACTGCTTCCATCGCCTCTTCCCGCACTTACCGTAGCACTACCGCTTACAATGAGTTGTTTGTCATTATCATCCCTATTATCACTATTATGAGTTTGTAACAACAGTATATAACGTACTAGCTTAAACCCGCGGTTCCGCTCGCGTGTTGGTTGATTATCTATTTATCAGGAACGTAAGTAGTGTAGACCCAATCACAGGTAAAAATGCACTCGTTTCGAAGAATCCGATCACGAAATTCAACAATAATGATTGTAATCACTTGATGTAATGCGTGAAAAGTTAAATCGATTTTTTTAAGAGATGTTTTAAAAGAAATTTCTTTTTTACTGCTTTATTTATTCTTATATTTCCTTATTCGTACGCTTATCCTTACAGTGAAAGAGCTGAAGACATTGTAGCACACATAGACCAAAGATATGGTCTGTGGCATCACGTTTCGCTGTATGTAACCTTATTGCTGTCGCAAACGTCATCGCTGGCCTCCAGTCCCTTTTTTTTTTTTTTAATAATTTGACGACTTTCAACCACCATATATTCCACCCCCTTATAGCTATCGGCATGGAACTGGTATGATGTTCAACGAGAGACTTCGGGCAACAATTACACGCAAACCATTCGTTTGCGTTCTGTAGTTTTCGCTGCAGAGCGAAATATTAACACACACACACGTAGAATTTTATATACACCGATAACATTACATTCCAATATACTCCACCCTTTTGTCAGTATCAACCCTCAAGCAACAATGGAACCAATAAAACAATTTTCAAAGATTAAATACAATTTTCAAAGAGTAATTCTTGTTCCGAATTTCACGTTATATTCTTCAAATTGCTAAATATTTATCAGATGGCTATAAAACCGTGGCTAAAACATTCATCAGGTATAAATTAGTAACGGTACAAATATTTAAGTCTCTGCGTCTTGTCGTTCGGACGTGATAAGCGTACACCGAACAGACATTCACATTAATATATATATATCGTTGCAGTTGGCCGGAACACACAACGTTTCATATGGTAACTGCTGCGTACCGCCTGCCATCTGTTGTGTGCATTTGCTACTACTTTCGTTGCAGTTTACGTGCGCTATTTATACGTGAGATCCCATTCTACACAAAACGTCAATGTTTTTTCTTGCCATGGTACTTAGAGCATATTTTATTTAAAGTCTTCAATTTATATACATACTTCCTTCATTTGTTACAACAAATGAAAGTGAATGCGGCATAAACGCCAACATTCAGATTTCTTGTGTATGTAATTATATATCAGTTAAGCCGTTTTGGCAGTATCCAAGAATCTTTTTGTATATTTGAAAGTAAAGAAGATAACAATAACAAAGAATAAAATTTCACTATAGCAAGACACGAACCATTGCCCAAACAACGGATATTTATTACATGACGCGTTAACCCTCGCGGCTAAACATGACGAACCCTACAGAGCACTTCTGATGTTATATTAGAAGCTTCTTACAACCGTTACGTATTTCTATGGATATATTTCAAATAAATAACTTGTAATAAACATTTTGAAAAGTAGTCTATGGCCTAATCCAAGACATAAGAAATCTCTAAATGAAATTTCATCTAAATCAGTGCTGTAGTTTTAGCGTGATGCGGTAACAAACATACATACTTTCGCATTTATAATATGTATAGGATGCTCATATTTCTGCACCATCAAAGATACGAGAAAACATGCAAATGATTCATCTTCTGCACTAATACCATCTTCACGAAGAAGGTTTCTTCGTAACTTTACCTGAACCAATCACACTATATTATCAGGATTGATTATCAATCGCCGCCCCATCTGACGCTTCACCACACAAATAACGACACAAAACGCAACTTGGGAGGCACACTGCACCGTCCCTACTGGCGAACCGACAGGTCAAAGTGCAGTGCGGCGTGGCACACGCAGAGGCCTCTAACGGACGACTGCAGAGTTTTGCAGATGCGGGAGTATCACTAGTGCAATAAGGGATCTTTACATTATCTCTAGTACGATTTTAGTGTATTTCTGTTTGCTCGAGCCTACTTGTTAGTCGAGCATAAAATCGCTTCAAACTAATTTTTGTCCGCGAGTGGAATTATCGCGTTTTGAAAGGTCACCCCTCAAATCGTGAATCACGTTGTCTGACAGGATCGGTCGCCTTCGTGATTTTGACGCCTCGTCGCTGGCTGTTTGGAGTGCAGATAGGCCCTCCCTCCTCGATAGCCTCAAGGCACCCAGTGGATACAAACCATCCAAGGTCGAAACTGGGCACGCTGACGTCAGAATGACGTCACGCAGTAGGCCGGCCCGCTACTGGGCTGTGACGTCACGCCACACCTGCTAGACATCACACAACGGCGAATGGCTGCCTCAGGTCGGGGAGGGGAGAGCCTCACAACGTCAGCTGCACAGAATACCACAAAGGGACGGCTTGTGTGTTCAGTGTTTCAGTGAACACCCGGACAAAGCTCGTCGTGAAAAAATTAAAGAAGTAAATAAAATAAAAAGTGTCAACAGATAATACAATTCCTTGACAGAACATTGTCTCGTTATACCAAAGGTATCAAACATAAGGAGAAACATTGAATTAAAACTTGTGTTGTAGCCGGGACTCGAACCCGGAACCTCCTACTTATTAGGTAGACGCTTTAGACCATGTTCTTTTTCTTTTTTCGGGTCTCCAACCTCACCTACAACCCGTCCTTCCGCTCACCAAAGTCGCCTTCTTCGGCGTCGGTTTCAAGCCGCTTTTTTTTTTTTTTTTTGAAATTTTATCTCTTTTAATGCTTCCTTCCATCTTGTACTTGCAAATAAAACTCCTTTTTGTGGAAGTTTCGTTAAGAAATAGGGGAAAAACTGATTTTACGTAATTTTCGTCTTGCTGTGCCACAGCTTTAGAACCAAAGTATACTAAAGAAAAAGTAAATCCATTTATTTAGTAGCAAACATAATCTATTGTTCTTCTATTTACAATTGGAGAAAATAACTTTTCACTTTTTTTCCTACGGCCCTGCCCACCGTCGATTTCTTCACGGTTTGGGTTCGCTGTTGTTCGTGTCCGGTTGAAGTTCAGTTTCTTCGTGCTTTCTGTTATTTACTAATAGTAAAATGTTTCCTTCTCTAATTCTAGAAAACGTCACTAGGCTGGAGCACAGAATATATATATTGGAGATATATCTTGTTTGAAAACGGAAACTTATTCTGAAATATAGCTCTTTTCTTCTATATGATTCCATTTCATCGGTAATTACTTCTTCATTTGTTCATTTTATCGTTATTTGGGTTATAGTATTTATTTGTGTAATTAATGTTACTTTCATTCTATAAACTCCATCGTCAATGGTATTGTTTCATGTGCAATTTACATGATAGTTCTCGTAAGGAAATTAGCGTATTGATGATGATAATCCTTTATTTTCAGTAGGTTTTGGTGCTGGGTCCTTGTGTACGTCCAAAAGTCTTGTTCGCTCTTTTCAGTGTTTTTCAGTATATAAAATACTGTATGTCCCCTTAACCAGTTAACCGCATTGTTCTTCGTCTTGGGGTAAAATGTTTCATCGGGTAATAAGAAGCTCGAGAGTGTTATTGTATGCGGCGATGTTCTCTGGATGATTGCCAGTTTTCTTCTGACTGACTGCCAGATGGTGTTCGCCTCTCCACAAACAAATTGGTGATCATCAGTGTCATTTAGATTACAGGTGAGACACAGAGGGGAATCGGCCACGCGAATGGAATGAAGGCGTTCGTTCGTTGTCATTTAACGGCTTAGTACCACGTTGCCCTGATGTCCGTTGGTAAGTTCGATTAATGGATGTTTTCCCAGATATTTGACCAGTTGAGTGCATTTAACTTTGTTTCTATGATATTCGTGTTATGAAAATGCATTACCTTTTTGTATATTTCTTTGACACTAATGATATCTTTCTCTGCAAACCTAAGATAACTGTGCTCTTTTAAGCACGTCTCCCTCCACACCACATACTTTTAATTCTGCCTCAATGTTCCCTGTGAAATGCGTATCAAATTGCCAGGGCTCTCCCATATTGGAATAGCTCCCCAGCAAAGGAGAACCCTGACAATTTGATACGCATTTCACAGGGAACATTGAGGAAGAGTTAAAGTATGCGGTGTGGAGGGAGATGTCGTGTTTTACGACAGTTCGTGTAGTCACTTTTGCTGCAACGCTGTGTTAGCTGAGTGGTCTACAGCGTCTACTTAGTAAGTAGGAGGTCCCGGGTTCGAATCCTGGCCACAGCACAAATTTTAATTCAATGCCTCTCCTCATGTTTAATACCTTTCGTATAACTAGACAATATAAAAAAAATAACAAAAAAACAGAGAGAGAAAAAAGAGTCCCGGACATAACACAAATTTTAATTCAATGCCTCTCTTTATGTTTAAAATAACAAATGTTTTTATGCTATCATACTTCTTTTCGTTCTTCTATCAGATCATTTTGTATGCACATTCGTAGTATTTTTATGGCATGAGAAACGTTTCACGTCGCGGAGACAGCTCGTATACGAGTCGTAGCGCGGCCGCTTAATATAGTCGGCAGTGGCCGCAGCGCTGCAATGCGCATGCGCGGCTTAGGTTCAGATTCTCTGCTGAACCCCCTGGAGGCAAAATATGGGCGCTCCCGTGGCAGGGAGGGGCGAGGGGAAACGACGCTTCTAACACTGGCGTCGGAGCTGGTAGAGACGCCAGCTCCTGACTACTCGAGCTCTGGCGGTTACGCACGAATGGTCCCGAAGCGAAGGCAATGGAGCTACTGTGCACCTCGCCATGCGCATGCGCAAATCCTCCAGGAAGGCAACATCGGCCCTTCATATTTGTTTTTGGCACATTGAAGATTCACCAAAAACACGTCATATTTGAAAAATTATCGTGTGACTAACTTATTAAAGACGCATCAGCAGTAAAAGCCTTGAGAACATCCGATCATGAATAGTAATAAACTCGCTGTTCTCTATCTAGCAAGAAAACCCGCCTCGCTAGCGTCATCGCGTTGTGCCGTCCAAGTACTGCATTCGAGACCGACTACAGGCAATTTTTTTAAACCCACTCTTCTTTTTAACAAACACAGGAAACACAATGATTTTGGCCAACTTTAGGTTACGGTAGTAGCAGTAAAAGCTCGAAATTTAAATGAAAATAACGGCTTAACGATTCATCTGACACGAAAACTGAATAACCGAATTTGTAGAGGAGTAAATTTTCTACAACTCTGCTCTCTTACGTTTTTTCATATGTCGTATCGTTTGAGAGATATTTGCAAAAATAACGGCGATTTGACACCGTCCATTGATTTTACGAAAACCAGCCGTTCGCAGATGTCACGCGACATTCCTCGCCCAGAACTCTCTCTGGCATACGCCATCTTGCGTTGCGTATTTGATGATTTTCTTATTGTAACTTACACGTTGTCATTTCAAAGCAATGGCGCACTGAAGAATTAACAAATGATAAATGATGATCTAGTACCTAAAAATGCCATATTAGCATCAGTTGACGACGGTCATCAATAGAACAAAAATAAAGGACGAAGTTCGTAAGTGTTCCGTGTAGTGTAGTTGCCGGGCGCCGTGGCTCTGCGCGCCCGGTCAGAGGGCTAAACGACCAAGTACGAACAATAAAAACGACCGCATATCATAGATGTACACGAAGAAAAAAAAATGTGTAGTGGGCAGCGTGCTGGATTCTCATGCACATGGCTCCTGGTTCGAGCCCCGCCGATCCCAAATATTTTTTCTCCTTTTTTCCTAGAAGGGTTACGTGTTGAGTGCATAGATATTATCATAATAGTTAGAGTCGTAATCATATCACTATAATTTTTTGTTATTTACATTATTATTATTGTCCGAAATGTTTGCCAAAAAATGATAAAACTACTAATTTAAAGTGGGGCGTAAAACACGTTAGTGCGATTTTTTGTGTTGTTACCTGCCACATGTCTTTGGACGTTTTAGCAAATGTGTCGCGATTTTGAGAGTAAATGACATTTGTACTCTATGTGGTTCTACATCTACATCTACATCTACATCTACATGAGATACTCTGCAAATCACATTTAAGTGCAAATGTGTCGCGATTTTGAGAGTAAATGACATTTGTACTCTATGTGGTTCTACATCTACATCTACATCTACATGGGATACTCTGCAAATCACATTTAAGTGCCTGGCAGAGGGTTCATCGAACCACAATTAAACTATTTATCTCCCATTCCATTCTCGAATAGCGCGCGGGAAGAAAGAACACCTGAATCTCTCTGTTCGAGCTCAGATTTCTCTTATTTTATTCTGATGGTCGTTCCTACCTATGTAAGTGGGAGTCAACAGTATATTTTCGCATTCGGAGGAGAATGTTGCCGATTGGAGTTTCGCAAGTAGCCCACGCCGCAGCGATAAGCGACGTTGCTGTAATGATTCCCATCCCAGATCCTGTATCATTTCCGTAACGCAGTCTCCCCTGTATCGTGACAATACGAAACGAGCTGCCCTTCTTTGGACTCTTTCGATGTCCTCCGTCAAACCCACCTGATAAGGATCCCACACTGGGCTGCAATACTCCAAAAATGGACGGACAAGCGTAGTGTATGCAGTTTCTTTAGTAGTTCTGTTGCATCTTTTAAGGGTTCTGCCGATAAAACGCAGTCTCTGGTTCGCCTTTCCCACGACATTATCTACGTGTTCTTTCCAGTTTAAGTCTGAAGTAATAGTAATTCCTGGGTATTTTGTGGAGTTTACGGCCTTCACAATTGATTGATTTATGTTGTAAACAAAGTTTAACGGATTTCTTTTCGTACTCATGTAGACGACTTCACACTTCTCATTATTTAGAGTCAATTGCCAATTTTTACACCATACTGATATCTTATTCAGATCGTTCTGCAGTTGGTTTTGATCTACAGATGATTTTACTAGACGGTAAATGACGGCGTCATCTGCAAACAACCTAAGAGAGCTACTTAGATTTTCCCCTAAATCGTTTATGTAAATAAGGAACAGCAGAGGACAAATAACACTACCCTGTGGAACGCCCGATATCACCTCTGTTTTAGTCGATGCCTTACCATCGATTACTACGAACTGTGTCCTCTCTGACAAGAAATCCCCTATCCAATCGCAAACCTGGGGCGATATACCATAACCACGCAATTTGATTAAAAGCCGTTTGTGAGGTACGGTGTCAAAAGCTTTCTGGAAATCAAGAAATACGGCATCGATTTGCGAACCTTTGTCGATAGCACACATCACTTCGTGTGAATAAAGAGCTAATTGTGTTTCGCATGAACGATGTTTTCTAAATCCGTGTTGACCTTGGGTCAATAGATCGTTCTGTTCGAGATAATTTATAATATTTGAATACAGGATATGTTCCAGAACCCTGCTGCAAATCGACGTCAATGAAATAGGCCTGTAGTTTAGTGGGTTACTCCTACTGCCTTTCTTGAATATAGGTGTGACCTGTGCAACTTTCCAATCTTTTGGTACAGATCCTTCTATGAGAGAGCGGTTGTATATGGGTGTTAAGTAAGGAGCTATCGCTTCAGCATAATCAGATAGAAATCTAATGGGTATACAATCCGGACCAGAAGACTTGTTCTTGTTAAGTGATTTTAGTTGCTGCAGCCTTTGCGCATGCGCAGGGTTAGGAGGGGTGATGCTTACAGTGTCACGTGAGCTGAAGGTAGCTTGTCTCTTCATCGTAACAGAGTCATTTTGTTACAGCCACTTAACTGTGTAATCAGTCACTTACTATATTTTAGTGTTCATGTACATATTCATATGTCCTTGTGTTTATTATCAAAGAAAAATGAACAACGTTCAGCATCTTTTAGAAGAAAATGACTCAGCTTTAATCTTGGAACAAAAGTATGAAACAAAGAAGCTTGGTAGACAGACGCCTCAGCTAGAGTTGAAGCAAGCGCAAACAAGCGAGGTAAGACATTCTGCAGATATTTTAACGAAAATATATCTAAAACGGGGAGGAGGGGGGCATTCGCGGTGAACCCCCAGTCATCTGAAGCACCAGCCGTCACTGTTGTTGTTGTTGTTGTTGTTGTTTTGAGAGGAGTAAACATCTAGGTCATCAGTCCCAGCCGCCATTGACCGCCTACACCAGCGTACAGGCTGTGAAGGCACGGCAGCCATCTTGGATGGGTGTAGAAACGGAGTTGAGCCGACAAATGCGTAGTTCAAGTGGGGCTCGCCTCAATTACATCGTCATTCGAACCCCTTAGGACAGGAAAAAAGTTGATACATTTTTCACGCAGACAGGTGGATACTGAAGGAACGCAACAGTATTCTTACCAAGTACAGTACGTATTGTAAAAGGTTCCAGGCAAGATCGCGTTTTTTATTTATGGATGACCCGTTTCGACCTTCACATACATCATCTTCTCATCTTCTATATTTTACAATGTCATATCTTATATGACCTATATGACATTGTAAATACCTAGGAATTACTATTATTTCAGACATAAACTGGAAAGAACAGGTAGATAATGTCGCGGGAAAGGCGAATCAGAGACTGCGTTTTATTGGCAGAACCCTTGAAAGATGCAACATAACTACTAAAGAGACTGCATAGACTACGCTTGTCCGTCCATTTTTGGAGTATTGCAGCCCAGTGTGGGATCCTTATCACGTGGGTTTGACGGAGGCCATCGAAAGAGTCCAAAGAAGGGCAGCTCGTTTCGTATTGTCACGATACAGGGGAGACTGCGTTACGGAAATGATACAGGATCTGGGATGGGAATCATTACAACAACGGCGCTTATCGCTGCGGCGTGGGCTGCTTACGAAACTCCAATCGCCAACATTCTCCTCCGAATTAGAAGATATATTGTTGACTCCCACTTACATAGGTAGAAATGACCTCAGAATAAAATACGAGAAATCAGAGCTCTAACGGAGAGATTCAGGTGTTCTTTCTTCCCGCGCGCTATTCGAGAATGGAATGGGAGATAAATAGAATAGCGGTGGTTCGATGAACCCTCTGAAAGGCACTTAAATGTGATTTGCAGAGTATGCCACATAGATGTAGAATATAGATCAGTAGATGACGCTTGTGAACGTCAAAACCAGTCATAAAAAAAAAAAATAAAAATAAAAAAAAAACGCGATCTTACTTGGAAACTTGTATAAGTTGATTTAGATCGTCCCAAAAAAACAACGAGTTCCATATCATACGTATTGTGTTTGTATAAAAATAATGATTGAAACTATTACTTTTACATGAAATTAAAATTACAACGTGAAAAAGTTAGTCACCTGCCATTTTTTTTTTTCTTTTTTTTTTTGGTGGTCAGGAAATTTTTGTCAGCGAGAAAGTTCTAGATAGTAAAATTAACTTTTCTTTTCATTTAAACAACTTTTTTGTAGTTTCCCTGGTTTTCTCACAAATTCGGATACAATAGAGCGGTGGAACTCTTCAAATTCTACTCGTCACTTTCAACGAGCTTGCCTACTCGCCTTGTACTTTGTGACCAGTTTCGATAAATTTTTTTTTTTTTTCAAATTTGTGATACAATTTTCGGTATTGAATTATGAGTTAATGCTTTTTATTTATTTTATAACTAGATGAACCGCCCAGTCTTTGCACGGGTAATCTTTAAAGTTTTTAACTCGAGAACTGCAGAACGTATCGTGACGTGGTTTGTTTCCGTTTCTACGTTATAATTCTGGCATCAACGTAGGCTCCATTAAATGTCAATAAAAAAGTCAAATAACCGAAATAAAAGTAATAACGTAGAATGGCTTACCAATACCGCACTTTTGTGACCTCTGTAGTGCAACTATGAAACCTGCGCCAAAAAACATAATATAGAATTATGGAACTCACGACGATTTAAGAAAAAAAGGCCACGAAATCATATTTCTAACTTTTACAGACCTCTCACAATGACTATATCTGTGTTCTGAAGCCATCTGGCACCAGCGATTTAGAAGAGAAAAATGAAAAATACGGTTCTCTCGCAAAATATAGACACATGGTGTCATGTATTATTATTATTTATCTTTGTGAGTTCTGCAATTCTGTAGTATGTACAGTGGCCTAGCTCTTATAGTTTAGGCTCCAGAGCTGACTAAAGTGCAGAAGAATTTATTTATTTATTCCTGCCTTAAGTTAGTGCTTCTCCTATCCCTTCTCTCTCTGCCCATCTCCTTTTTTTGTACAATCATGTAACATTTATCGCAGAATATGTAAGAAATAACGCTGTGTCTTGCATAATGTACAAAATTATAAGAGCAGTATCCAAACAAAGGAATATAGTACGCAAAATACAAATGACATATTTATTGAATTATATGTTGTACAATTGTATAATTTTTCATGTATATATTCATTTGTATATGTGCTGCATGTCTGTAAAATGCCGGCCGCGGTTGCCGAGGAGACTAAGGCGCTCCAGTCACGGTCTGCATGGCCACTACGGTCGGGGGTTCGAATCCCCCCTCGGGCATGGATATTTGTGCCGTCCTTAGTCTTAGTTAGTTCATAAGTAGTTTGTAAGTTTAGGGACTGATGACCCCGTAGTTAAGTCCCATAGACTATACAAACATTTGAACATTTTTGTCTGTAAAATCTTTGGGAATACAATTAGTAGTTAAGAAGTAATAGATTAAAACTTGGTTCGTGATGGGGCGGTTTTCCATGAACGTTACTGTTTGTGTGTTCATATCTCATGAACTACGTGTCGTACTGTACATGCGTGTATAGTGTCTGTAAAATTTCCTGTCGCTACAATTTGTAGTGTTCAAATTATAAATTGTAACGTCATATCGAATGCCGTAGGTTTGCTCCACAAACAGCGGAAAAGTAGTAAGCGAAAAACTCTTTTCCTTTCATCATTTTGTTACGGTTGTCAGCAAGAAAAAGTTTAATAAAGATTTGCAATAATGTTTAAAGTTTGTTGCAAGTCGCTAAGTACTGTCATTCTCATATAGCGTATTTATAAAGTCTCGCCGCATTCCGTGGCAATTCCTATTGCTTATGACGTCATATGTTCTGAACCATGTGTCCTAAGTGACTCTTAACGCTGCAGCCATTGTTACCTCTCGGTAAGGACTGTGTGTAGCAAATTTGGTTGCAATCGGTCCAGTGGTTTAGCAGAAAATGTGTAGCATTGTCGTTTGACGCAGCAGTTTTTCGGGCATTTCATAGTTTATGACGTCATATCTCGTGAACTATGTATCGTGCGTGATTCTTATACTTACGGCGACCGTCCTCATGGATTGAAGCTTACGAGTACAAAATTTCATAAAGATTGGAACAAAACTGTAGATTTGTATGTAACACGTACACACAAACATACGGACATTTTGACATGCTTTACAATGACATGGAAAGAAAAAAGTGTTTGTTTAAGTGACAGGTTCTTGCGTGTATCTCTGTCCGGACAGTAACATAATTATCCTCGGAAACCGATAATTTCACTGCGAACACTAGCACATTAAGCCGCGGGAGACGTAACGCCTGGACCATAGGCAACCCGCACGATCCCTCTGTTTCACACGCTGCCGCATTACGCCTGTAATCAATAAAATTTAATATTCTCAAATCAATGAAAATCTTGATTCGATCAGTACCAAACTTCACAGGTACACTCTCAGGGCTTATCTGAATATTGTATAATGTTGTCATGAAAAAAACCGTTTTCGAGTTTATAGATGACAAGCAGACAAACATTATATATATACAGATTTCCGAAAGTGTGATAAGGCAGGGGAATATGAATTGTATTGCTGCTCTCGGAGCAATTTAAGCTGCCCACGTAATTCCCTGCCTCACCAGATATCATTTATTTTTGAGGTTCATGAAAACTTGACAGTATTGTATCGCTAGGATGTATAATGTGTCATATTATTGCAGCAATAATCTTACGTAACGGTTATGAGGCTTGCTGTCTAAATTGTTTGTAAGCATGCATGAAAAGGGTTACACTTTACTTGTGGGCTGCAATGGCTTAGTGTGCTAATGTTGGCAACGAAATTTTCGCTTTACGACGATAATTTACTAACCACACAACAGAACATACAAGAACCTGTCAGTCATAGAGCAGTAACAGCATTAATTACTCATTTCACGTTCAACACAAAAGATTATTCCGCTAATTCGATGAGATTGGGTTTTATCAGAGGTCATGTAAGAGTGGACTACAACTCTACCATACGTAAACTTTTATAATAAATTCGCAGAAAAAATATACAAACAACGAGTGGTATACCCAGAAGAGTGACATAGTCAGTTCTTATAGTGAAGCTTAAAATTATAATCACGAACTAATACAGATTATTAAACAATTCATATAAAGAATAGATACCTAGAAGACGAGGAGTTAGTTGATTTGCGAGTTTAGCAATATCCCCAGTGACTAATGTAACAATCTGTAACTTTATTCTATAATTTTCTTCTTGAATAATTTACCATGTTCCTTATTGTCTCCTGCTAGAGCTTTTAACAAAGGCCTATATTTACAGATAGTGTTTACTTCTTGTATCATCAAGTTCAGACGCACTCCTAGTTTGTGAACAGTATGATTATAGTTCAGAGAGCACATAAATAAAAAGATGTCTAACATGACTTGCTGAAGATTGCCAATTGCGTTAATAAATCTTTGCAATAGTATCTATGGTGCATTCTGATAGCATTTCGAAAGCAGACAGCAAAATATATGTGATAAGAAAGAATATTAATATTTTTGCTGTTCGTGAAACTATTTGGCCGCGTTTCTACCTAAGTGCACATAGTGAAATTATCATATATTGGGAAATAAACGGCGAAATATTTGCGTCCTTCATTTTCTAAGAACACGAAAATATAAATAAGTAGCTGTAAACCCGGAGTTGCCCGGGTGTTTATTTATCCTACTCTCTCGTGGTCTACATCCCCTTCCCTCCTCTCTCTGCATCCACCCCTTTCTCTCCCATCTCTCTGTTCGTTTTCACCTTTCCCTCTCTCGGCAAAGTTTTCTGCGAGGTACCCTCTGTCATGTACCATACAAGCATTTATGTACCCAGTGATCTTCCTCTTGGTTTAAAGGTCATGCGTGCAAATATTCATAAAGATTGGAGCAAAACTATGCATTTTGTAAAATTCCGTAAGTTAAGTACCCTCCACCATGCACCGAAAGCAATTTTATACAGACAGTAACGTTCCTCTTGTTTTTAAAATAGAGTGTGGAAAATTTCATCAATATCGGAACAAGACTGTAGATTTCTATGCAATAGAAACGGGGCGTCACAATGAAAAACGCACTTTGTTGTTCTCAAATATTCTGGTTTTACTTCATACAACCCTTGTTCTGAGAACAACGAAAACAACAAAAAAAGAATCTGTGTAATCGGTCGAGCCGTTGTGGAGTTATGGCGTGACCAAGGTACTTAGGGATCCATTTTCATGTTGAAAAGTACCCTCCCCTATGGACCGTATGTAATTTAAGAAGACGATAATCTTCTTCTTGTTTTGAAGGTCACGCGTGCGAAATTTCGTGAAGATCGGACAAACTGTAGATTTCGTGGACCTGTAGGAGAAGTATGCTCCGTCATACACCTATCACAAAGCAGTTTCTTAGCTGAGGTTTGCTACCTATAAACTACATTTCTGCCAAATTTCAGTTTCAAAGGTGAAGTAGTTTTCGAGTATTTCGTGTTTAGTCAGTAGTGAGTGAGTGAGTGCTTTCGCTTTTGAATAAATAGAGATTAAAAGAGATTGCTTAATTTTGGATGCAAGAGAATTAAGGGAGACTTGCAGACGAAAATAAATAGTAGACGTAACATGAAAATCTGTTGTGCTAACTGCCTGATGCGACAGTTTTACGGCATCTACAACGAAACTGTTGTGAGCGGTAGACTTCTTTTCCTTTCATCATTTTGTGGGTGGGGGCAGTTACAGAACGCTTCATAAACGTCCGAAATCACATACAAACTTTGTTGCAGGTCCCACAACTACTCCCATTTTCTGATAAGTGACGCATAAGTCTGGATATATTCACGCGGTGGCCTCTCATTATTTATGACGTCATATCTCCTGAGCTATGTGTCGTGCTCTTTTGTTTTTCGGTCAGGAACCTTCGTAGGCGTACGGTGAGCAGTTCACCAAAGTTTCACTGCAATCGAAGGAATGGTTTATGAACACGTAGAGGACATACAGACAAACATAATTTATTTTTATATATAGATGTAAAACGTTGCAAATCATATTTGCGGTAATTAATAAGCACTTCCTAGAATGTGTTTAAATAACAGATATTTAAAAAAATTAAAGGGAGGGTGTGGACGAGAATCTGGATCCCTAGCAGTGGGAATCTATTACTCTGTACATTACACCACACTGACAATGGGTATTTCAACAGTTTACCATTGAATCTATTAGAACATCTTATTAAAAAAGATATCATCTTATTGGTCAGTGCACTGTGGCTTTGAAATGGCACTGTGCAACCTTCACACAAAACAGCTGACATGTGCCAGAACGCAGAATGAACGACGGCGTTTGCTGCATCGAGTCAGAGGTATACCAGTACGGTGTTCTGCAATCCTATTGGTTCTCGCTATTCCGCACCGAGCTCTCCCTAACGCTAAGTGTTAACGGGTACAGCTACGTCCGCTGTGGCCAGGGGATGAGCACAGTCTAATATACCAGTCGCTATACTGACTGCTGCATAAACTTTCACCGTCTGACGTCTGGGGCGACACCAGCGCTCCAAGCGGTAAGCAAGGCAGCTGCCTTTTAACATCATGCCTATAACACTTCATTTTCAACACTTTTCTGCGTAATTTTCGGTTGTTGTTGTGGTGGTCTTCAGTCCGGAGACTGGTTTGATGCAGCTCTCCACAATACCCTATACTGAGCAAGCCTCTTCATCTCCACATAAGAACGGCAACCTACATCTGTCTGAATCTGCTTACTGTATCCATCTCTTGGTCTTCCTCTGCGATTTTTACCCCACACACTTCCCTCCAACGCTAAATTCACAATTGCTTAATGTCCAAGAATATGTCCTACCAATCGATCCCTTCTTTTAGTCAAGGTATGCCAGAAATTTCTTTTCTCCCCAATTCTGTTCAGTACCTGCTCATTAGTTACGCGATCCACCCTACTAATCTTCAGCATTCTTCTGTAGCACCACATTTCAAAAGCCTCAATCCTCTTCCTGTCCGCACTCTTTATCGTCCATGTTTCACTCCCATACAAGGCAACACTCCATACAAATGCCTTCAGAAAAGACTTCCTTAGGCTTAAATCAATATTCGATGTTAACAAATTTCTCTTTTTCAAGAACGCCTTTCTACCCATTGCCATTCTGCATTTTATATCCTCTGTACTGCGACCATCATTTGTTATTGTACTGCCCAAGTAACAAAACTCATCTACCTCCTTTATTGTTTCGTTACCTAATCTAATTCCTTCAGCATCACCTGATTTTCTTACACTGCACTCCATTACCCTAGTTTTACTCTTGTTAATATTCATGTTCATTTTCGGTATGATTGTTTTATTTTATACTCGATGGCGTTACATATCAGTCCAAAAGAATTACGCTAAAATTAAAACACTCGCTCAGAAATACGTGCCGACCCTAATATTTTTGCAGCTTTTCTCATCGAAACTAAGGTAATGTACGTCAAGACACAGACAGAGTAATAAGCGTGGTCATGTAGCTCCATAAGTAAACGGGTGTGACAACTCCCGTTTCGTTGTGTCTTTACTTTGCAGTACACACTACGGTCCCAGGTTCGAATCCTCCCTCGGGCATGGATGTTTCTGTTGTCTTAGTATAAGTAGTTCATAAGTAGTTTGTAAGTTTAGGAACTGATGATCCCGCAGTTAAGTCGCTTAAGCTTAGCAAACATTTGAATTCATTTGCAGTACAAATGTTAGGAAAACTACGACCTTCGTCTTTATTATCGTTCTGTGTTGCACTATTTACCGGTATGGAAAGTTTACCAGCCTTTCCTTGTTACGTTGAGGTGCAATGCAAACACTCGTTAATTCGTGGATTAACTAGATTTATTTCCGAAAACTCGGACGAGTACGACTTCTGAGGGACAGATTTTATTTGGTGTCAATATCGTCTACACCTTTTGGATAATTGCCTGTTGCAGGTGGTTTTCACTTTATTTTTTCATAAATTAAAAAGTTTTTAAAATTTTGTAGTAGCTTGTGAAGTTTGGTCCTCAGGTCTCTGTGGCAATTTCCTTCTCAGGGACAATTGTGGCGGTTTGTTCGTTATTTCTAATAATTTTGGTACAGCATTCCATACCAGTTTCTTTCTTTCTGCGTTCATGAACTGGTTTTGTTCGAAGTGCAATGAACAAACTTTCACTTTATAGTACAGGTGAATTGTGCCTTTCTTAAGGAGATCTTTTCTTCTGCATTTTCTACTTCTAAAAAGATGAAAGAATAATAATTACACACGCTTCCTTCTAATGTATATCCGTAACCTCTACCTTATGAATAAGGTAACCTGTATTCACCCATCTTTCACTCCCATACAAGAAAGTTGCTAACTTCGTCTTGGTACTGACTTCCTTCTTGCAAGAAGAGAGTAGATCTTAGCTGAGCACTTACTGCATTAGCTATGCTGCACCTCGATTTCAGTTCTTTCGCTATGTTGCCATCCTGTGAGAAAATACATCCCAGGTACCTGAAACTGTTCACCTGTTCTAACTCTGTAGTAGAAAAAGAAACATATGTAAAAAAATTGTTTTGGGGCGAAATGCTAAAAATAAACTGGAACAGGTGCTCTATACGAATAAACTGCCTCTTTAAAATATCAAAATTTGACAACAGGTCTATCTGGGCATTTAGGGTTACAGCAGGGGATTCCTTTATCGCGCCATACACTTCCACCTCTTCTAAAATATTGGACGTGTTGCCCTTGTTCATGACATGTAGAATCTGCATGTTATTTTGAATGTCTGATACATGGGGTCCCGTTTCACGCAGAAGCACCTTCACCTCTGACTTAGAGCTGTTATTAACGTGCTATTTAATCCGCGCTTTAAAGTTCCTTCCAGTCCGGCCTAGGTATTAAGCTTCATATGCTGTATACCCCTTGTAAGATATATCGTAGACCAGCATATGGCACATGCCGGGTGATCAAAAAGTCAATATAAATTTGAAAACTCAATAAATCATGGAATAATGTAGATAGAGAGGTAAAAATTGAGACACATGCTTGGAATGAAATGGGGTTTAATTAGGACCAAAAAAATGTATTGCTAGACGCGAGAAAGATCTGTTGCGCGCGTCGTTTGGTGATGATCGTGTGCTCAGCCGCCACTTTCGTCATGCTTGGCCTCCCAGGTCCCCAGACCTCAGTCCGTGCGATTATTGGCTTTGGGGTTATCTGAAGTCGCAAGTGTATCGTGATCGACGACGTCTCTAGAGATGCTGAAAGACAACATTCGAAGCCAATGCCTCACCATAACTCCGGACATGCTTTACAGTGCTGTTCACAACATTATTCCTCGACTACAGCTATTGCTGAGGAATGATGGTGAACATATATATATATATATATATATATATATATATATATATATATATATATACAGGGTGATCAAAAAATCAAAATGATAGAATTTTATATATATATATATATATATATATATATATATATATATATATATATACAGGGTGATCAAAAAATCAAAATGATAGAATTTTATATATATATATATATATATATATATATATATATATATATATATATATATAGATCTGTTTATGAAACGATAATCTGATCATCCCCAGTATTACCAATAGAAACAAACTATTTCCCCTTCAAAATAATGTCCGGGGTTAGAGAAATAAGGTTATGCAAAATTGGTAAAAATGACATGTATTGACATAAAAATGTATAACCTAACCAAATACAATAGTATGTGACCAGGTGTCACACTGTGAACACAAAAGTTTAATAAACTGCCTGTTCAAATGCATATTCAAATTAAATGGAAACTCGTACAAAATGAAAATTAATTCAAATGTCTCGCTATATCGTTTAGGAGTCTATCATTAAGTCAAATATATAAATACGCATTCTCATTATTTCAACCCACTCTGTGAGAAGTTGAAGTTGAAATTAGACAAGTTCTTGCGTGGATGATGAAGAATTTGACCTCCTGAATTCGGCGTCTTGTTCGTCATGGACGCAAGAAATTGTGTAGTTTAAATTTCAAGTACGCAAGCATCAGATGAACATGGTATTATGACACTGGCGTACAAACAAGATGTGATATGTACAGCCCTATATTAATTTTAATTTTAAATGGACAAGCATAAGATGTCAAAGATATTACGTCCAATGTGTACCAAACAACATGTGATATGATAGTGCTCTATCAGCCTTTAATTAAATATGTCTTGCATTTTATAATAAGTATTTTATTACTTTGACAAAATAACGTTTGATCATTTGATAATGGCAACATAGCTTGCCAAAACTAGTAATGAATTAATGAGTCATTTATACATCAGATATTGGCTTTGTCTTCTTATTGAAGTCAATACATTAAAAAAAAAATTATGGTCACTATCCATACCGACAATTTCGGCTAATAACATACGGTACTAGCTTAATTCCCGCTGCTTCGCACACGTAGACTGGATGGTTTGCATTCGTTGTTTCAACTTATAAATTTTGATACATTTGGCTTCAATAATGTTTACCTAATTAATTACTTTGGTACAACTTTCTACTCCGTATTGCACCATTGATGACTTAATACATTCAGAAACACACTTTTTTTTTTTCAAAATTGTTACCATGGTTCCAAATCCAAATATTTGGATTTCTAGCATCAAAATAGTCTCAGTAGCATCCTTAAAAGATTTTTCCCTTATTTAATCAGCTGAATAGTTGAATTTCCAAAATTATGGAAACACTTGTTTTTATAATTCCAATAAAAAAATCTAAATCCGAAGTTTTGTATTTCTTGTTTCAAAATTGCGTTAGTAGCAACGCGTTTTCAAAAAACCGTTCATCCGCTACTTCACCCCCTTAGGGATAGGAATATCGGAAAATCACTAATGCCTAACATATAACATAAATAAGTGTAATTACAAATTTCAAGTTTCTATCGTCTGTAGATTCACTTTTCAGCGCCGTTTTCAGTCTTTTAGAAACGGATCGAGAAGGCGAAATTTCTTTCTTACGCTTTGGCATCTTTCTTGGTAGTTTCACTTTTCAAACTGCAATATGCACTTATTTTTCCTTATTCGTAGGCTTGTTGCAGAAAAACAGCTAACGACTGTGCATCAGGTTTCGCTGTTTATAACCTCTTTGGTATTATAGTGTCAAAAGTCACCGTTGGTCTTCAGTCCGAATTTTACATAAGCTGACGACTTTCAACCACTAATCTTCCACCCTGTTACAGCTATCGACAGGGAACTGCTATGGTGTACAACGGGAGACTTTGTACTACAACCACACAGAGAGATCGTTCGTCTCCGTTGTGTAGTTCTTGCTAACAGCAAAATATTGACACCCACATAAGTCGGTAACTTTCAACTGTCATATCTTCCACCCCCTTATCGTTATCAAGCCTCTACCACCATAGTGCGCAATGGGAGACTGATACCTACCTCCACATACAAACACTATTCCTTTGCGATGTAGAATTTTGGCTGCAGAGTGAAATATAGGCACAAACACCTCAATTGTAATATACCGGGTGACAAAAAAGTCAGTATAATTCTGAAAACTTAATAAATCACCGAATAATGTATATACAGAGGTAAAAATTGACACACATCCTTGGAATGCCATGGGGTTTTATTAGAACAAAAAAAAAAACATAAGTTCAAAAAATGTCCGAGAGATGGCGATTCATCTCATCAGAAAAGCAATAATTAGCATAACAAATTAAGACAAAGCAAAGACGATGTTCTTTACAGTAAATGCTCAATATGTTCACAATCCGTCCTCAGCAATAGCTGTAGTCGGGGAATAATGTTGTGAACAGCACTGTAAAGCATGTCCGGAGTTATGGTGAGGCTCTATCAGTTCCGATCGGAAGATTCACTTGAATGCCAGTCTTGTTTAAACAACTGTATTACAGCACCGGTGCATACACTGTTACCGAAACATTCAACACCAGATTAATCGAGGGTAAAACCTATGACCTAGAACGATTTTAGTAGTGAGAGCTTGTCATCTACTGCCACTCTCTTTAATGTTCTTACTCAATCATTTTTTTTTTCCAATAAAACCCCATGTAATTCCAAGCATGTCTGTCTATTTTTACCTCTCTGTCTACATTATTTCGTGATTTATTAAGTTTACTAGTTTATACTGACTTTTTGATCATCCAGTATATTAAGACTAGCTGTAAACCCGGCGTTGCCCGGGTATTTATTTATCCTCCACTCTCCTAATCTACATCCTCTTCCCTCCTCTATCTGCATCTATCTCTGTCTGTCCCATCTCTCTGTTCGTTTCCACCTTTCCATTTCTCGGCAGCATTTTTTGCAAGGCACCCTCTTACGAATATGTATGTATCCTGTGTCCTTCCTCATGTCATGTGTGCCAACATTCCTCAAGATTGGAGCAAACCTATTCATTTTGTCAAAGTTAGTATGTTAAGTACCCTCCACCGTGCACCAAACGAAACTTTACACAGTGACACTCCTTTTGTTTTTATGGTGAAGTGTGTAAAATGTCATAAATATCGGAACAAAACTATAGATCTGTATGCAGTAGAAACAGAGGGTCACATTGAGAAACGCACTTTGTTGTTCTCATTTTTTTTTTTTAAGTTTAATTTCGTACAAACTGTGATCTGAGAATAACGAAAGAAACAACAGAAAAAGGATGTGTGAAATCGGGCGAGCCGTTCTCAAGTTATGGCGCGACCAACACATTTAGGGATCCGTTTTTATCTCGAGATACACTCCCCCAAGTCCCGTATGAAACTTTAGGTAGACGGTGAACTTCCTCTTGTTTTTAAGGTCAAGCGTGCGAAGTTTGGTGAAGATCGGAATGAAGCTGTAGATTTCGTCAGTCTGTAGGAAAAGTATCCTCCACCATCCACCTTAATTCTGTCTATCGCAAAATACTTTCTTAGCTGACGTTTTCCTCCAATTAATTACATACTGGAAAATTTCAGCTTCGTAGGTGTAGTAGTTTTAGTGAGTTTGTGTTTAGTCAGTGAATGAGTGAGTGAGTGACCTTTAGCATATATATATATATATATATATATATATATATATATATATATATAGAGAGAGAGAGAGAGAGAGAGAGAGAGAGAGAGAGAGAGAGAGAGATCTCCTGAATTATGGGTCGTACAATGTCGTTATTTACCAGATTCGTAGAGAGGAATATTAGGAAACTGCCTGCGAAATGTGTTGTCAATTGATTTGGTAGTAAAGACGTAGTAAATTATAACCCCATGCTTTTTAGGGAGAAGTTTCATGTATTTCAATGTCTTTGACGTCATAGCACCTGAACGATATGTCGTAATACGATATTATTTCGAAGGTACATCCAGTGGTGCACATGTAAAACGTTTGCAAAATACGTCGCGAGAATGACGTAATAAATCAAAACGTCATGTGTGATGAGGCGGTTTTTCAATAATGTAATGGTTTGAAATTATGTTTGAAGTTGGTTGCAAGTTGCTAAGTGCTGTAGCGTTACCATAGCGGTAGAAAAAAAGTATACATTAGGAGCGGTACAAGAATTAATGTCTCCTTACAATATTTATTTTTTATAATTGATGTAACGAGGGTACATTTTGAATTGCTGTATATTCATGTGTATATATATGTTAATGAATTCGCGACAAAAAAGGCAAATGTTAATGTATCTTCTTAAAAGATATTCCATCTGTAAAGTCAACAGTGTAAAAAATAAAAAAATACTTTCAGATGTTAATGAATACAACAAACGAAGGTACCGTCAGCCTGTATTTTGCCCTTGCCAAGAATAGTATGTTTTTCGAAGTCAAGAGCAAACGCATAGAATGTAAAGTTTTCTTTATTCTAAATACACGTGAAGTTTTAAAAGGAATTGTGCCAATTATATATATATATATATATATATATAAGAACAATAGTGACAGATAAAAACGATTCTTCATCAATTAACTTATGTAAATATTCCAGGAATTTTAATTAGTTTATTTACCATTCATTAAATTTACTACTACTAAAGAAAATAACATTTTTTAATTAATTATTTATTTTTTATCTATATCTATAAATGTGAATGTCTGTTCGGCGTACGTTTATCACGTCTGAACCACAAGACATAAAGAGCTAAAAATTTGTACTGTTACTAATGTCTACCCGGGGAAGGCTTTAGGCACGGTTTTATGGCAATCGGATAGCTATTTATCTATATATATTAATGTGTATGTCTGTTCGGTGTACACTTATCAAGTCCGAACGACAAGACGCAGAGACTTAAATATTTGTACAGTTACTAATATATACCTGAGGAAGGTTTTAGGCACGGTTTTATAGCGATCTGATAAGATATTTAGTAATTTGAAGAATATAACGCGAAATACGGAACAATAATTACTCTTTGAAAATGGTTTTATTGGTTGCATTGTTGCTTGAGGGTTGATAATGATAAAAGGGTGGAGTATATTGGGATGGAAAGTTATCGGTGTATATAAAATTCTACGTGTGTTAATATTTCGCTCTGCAACGAAAACTACAGAACAGAAACGAATGGTCTGTGTGTAATTGTTGTCCGAAGTCTCCTGTTGTAACCACAGCAGTTCCATGCCGATAGCTATAAAACTGCGAGATTTTATAAATACGCTATATGAGATAGAGAGCAGTTAGCGACTTCCAAAACACTTTCAACATAATTTCAAACTTTTATTAAACTTTTTTCGCTGACAACCATAGCAATATGATGAAAGGAAAAAGTTTCTCGCTTACTACTTTTCCGCTGTGTATGGAGTAAAACTATGGTATTCGGTATGACGTTAAAATTTATAATTTCTACACTACAAATTGTAGCCGCAGGAAAATGTTACAGACAGTATACACAGATATAGTTGAATGTACCTTCTAAATTGTATCACAATACGTCATGTTGTTCATGAGATAGAGTACATAAAAGGAAACGTTCATGGATAACAGCCCATTCCCGCACCAAGTTTTAGTCTATTACTTCTTTACTACTAAATGGATTCCAAGAGATTTTACAGACATACAGCCCTTATACAAATGAATTATACCTGAAAAATGGCAGGAATGAATTAATAAATACCCGGGCAACGCCGGGTTTTCAGCTAGTATTCAATAAACGTAATTGTTCAGTGCTCTCCTCCTCAAATAGTGGACTGATAAAGTCACGCTCTCACGTGCCGCAAGACGGGGAAGTTTTCGTTGTTTCTGCCGTCATATCTCCTGAACTATCGGCCCTATCGCAAAATCGTTTCTTAGCTGACGTCTTCTATCGATGAACTACATTTCTGCCAAATGTCATCTTCATAGGTGCAGTAGTTTTCGAGATTTCGTGTTTAGTCAGTGAGTGAGTGAGCGTGTGAATGAGTGTCTTTTCGCCTTTACGAGGTACGTCCAGAAAGTAAGTTCCGTTTGGTTATATAAAACAAACGTGTACAGATACAGAAAAAAATATTCATTGTACAAAAATCTACAACTGTTAAACTACTTCTCTGCCGAAATTTAGTAGGCACTTGTCACAGCGTGGCACAATTTTCTGTATGCCTTCTTCATAGAAGGTTGCCGCCTGTGTATTCAGCCATGTGGTAACATGTTCTTTCAGCTCGTCATCGTTCAAGTGTTTACAGGACAAATTTTAGGTGTAAGAAGAGGATTTCCATCAAAAAGTGGTGTTTGTTTCCACGATAGTGCCCGATCTCATGTGGCGAATGTGACCAAACAACTGTTAAGGGAATTTCACCGGGACGAGTTTGAACATCATTCGTACAGCCCGGGTCTCGCTCCTAGCCACTTTCACCTCTTCTTACACCTAAAAATCTGTCCTTGGTGGTCAACATTTCAGCGATGATGACGAGCTGAAAGAACATGCTACCACATGGCTGAATACACAGGAACAGAACAGAACTTTTGGTGTTCAGAGATGGTCTAGCAGTCGATTACGCAGTTGGCTTCGGAACAAACTATCGCCATCTAAAATTTCATTGGCTGTCTCAAGCTTTGCTACGATTGGTCGGCTTCATTCCCACGATCCAACAGCTGTTGCCAACATAGCTTTACCACGCATGTGTAGCGGATTGTAAAATTTTACCGGTATGTAGCAATGTTTTTAATCGTGTTTCGATTAGATTCCTTATAAGACAATAAATGTAAGCAACACAAAGACTTTCGAAACGTTGTGTTTACATTCCACTTTTCCTATTTCAATTATTTATTTTGTTTCATATGGTATTTCTGTCATTATAGTATGAGCATGCAACAACTATTTTGGATTCAATACGGAAACTATCAAGAAGATATAAAAACGTTATAAAACATTTCCATTCTGTTCACTGCGAGAAAAACATGCTAAGCTGTAAAGATGTGTGGTTTAGATTTCCTCTTCCCAGTTATTTTTAACATAAAACAGAAAAGTTGTTTTATGCCTAAATTCATAATCATAGCTGTTCTACATCTACATCTGCATGGGATACTCTGCACATCACATTTAAGTGCCTGGCAGAGGGTTCTTCGAACCACCGTTATACTATTCATCTCCCATTCCACTATCGAATAGCGCGCGGGAAGAAAGAACAACTGAATCTCTCCGTTCGAGCTCTGATTTCTCGTATTTTATTCTGATGATCATTTCTACCTATGTAAGTGGAAGTCAACAACATATTTTCGCATTCGGAGGAGAATGTTGGCGATTGGAGTTTCGTAAGTAGCCCACGCCGCAGCGATAAGAGCCGTTGTAGTGATTCACATTGTAGTAGTACATTTAGTAAATTTAGCAATTCATGTGACAGTGATTTCGAATATATAGTGGCAGAGATATTCCTTAATATATTTCTGTAGTGCTGTGAACTGTGGAGCTTAAGACTCTTTGTCAGAGATTTTTATGTTTTTTCTCTTGTAGTAGTTTACGAAGGTATCTTGTGGCATGTTCTAAAACTGAATGTACGTTTGGTTAATCAAAAACTATTATTACTATTTACGAGGCAACAATAAAAGAATATTAACCTGAAATTAATGAGAGTCTGCGAAGTCATTTTTTATATAAAGTATACAAACAACTTCAAACGACCACTTCAAGAATTTGATGAAGGTGAGGTATAATCCAGTGTTCTGGATACTCTTGTCTACTAATCAGATTGAAGCAAGTTACAGAAGACCTCGTCAGCAGTGTGTCTGTGTGGCGCTGAACGAAGAGATCCACGAACCTGCATTAAACACGGCGACGAATATCTTTCAAAAATTGTTTACAAGTCATCCTATAAATTTTCTTTCTGCTTTCAGCCTATAACAGAAGTGCAGACTGCCGGCAAAAAACAAACTGGTTCTATTAATGTGTCTGTGAACATTACGACAACGCATTACACAAAATTACAATTAGAACAGTACTATTATAACATCCTAGATCCTGTATCATTTTCGTAACGCTGTCTCTCGTGTATCGTGATAATACGAAACGAGCTGCCCTTCTATGGACTCTTTCGATGTCCCCTGTCAAACCCATCTGGTAAGGATCCCACACTGGGTAACAATATTGGCCGGCCGCGGTGGCCGAGGAGACTGAGGCGCTCCAGTCACGGTCTACACGGCCACTACGGTCGGGGGTTCGAATCCCCCCTCGGGCATGGTTATTTGTGCTGTCCTAGTTTGTAAGTAGTTCATAAGTAGTTTGTAAGTTTAGGGACTGATGACCCCGTAGTCAAATCCCATAGACTTTACAAACATTTGAACATTTAACAATATTCGAAAGGACGAACTAGCGTACACGTTTGTTTTATATAACCAAACGGAACTTACTTTCTGGACGTACCTCGTATATAGATAGAGATTAGTCCCTTTCGCAGTTCTAACAAGAGTACGTGTCAATTACGATGTTCAGCTACTGAAAAACACCCCAGAAACGGTATCCTGGTTAGGCAAGTACTTAGAGCTCAGTCGCATTTCGTTTCCCTAACCCTCGTCCGAAGAATATTTCGATGCCGTCGTGTCTGGTAAATGGTCAGAGAACGGTAGCAGTGTGGAGCAGTGGAAGCGTATGAGGCGGTGCTGGCCTTACCTCGGTCTTCAGCGGCGACCGCGGTGTCTGTAGTGCTGCCGCCTCAGCACAGCTGAAGACTACTGGAGGCTGGCGACCAGCTGGAGAGCAGCGACTGGAGCTGCTGGAACTGGAGTCTGGAGGCTGTGCTGTGGCGCCCAGCAGTCTGACACGCCGCCGGGGGGGGGGGGGGGGGTCTGACGCACGTACATGGGCGTGCGAGGGCGGGGCAGTGCGTGAGCCAGCCAGACACAGCGCCGACTGCCGACACACGCACTACACGCCACTACTCGCCACTACGCAGCACCGTTTCCTCCAATAAGAGGGGACAATGCCACCTACAGTCACATGAAAAAAAATCGCACTGATGTGTCCTACCGCCCACTTTATATTTGTAGTTTTGAAATTTTTTGCAAACATTTCGGACAACATCCATACTCCGCAAATCACCGTAAGGTGCGTGGCGGAGGGTACACTGTTACCACTACTAGGCATTTCCTTTCCTATTCCACTCCCAAACAGAACGAGGATAAAAAGAATGCCTATATGTGGTTGCGTAGACTTTCCCGGCGTAGTAACTGATATTTGTCTCGGGTATGCAGCCGGATACCGTCGTCATCCAGACACGATATTTCAGCAGACCAACTGGCTGCCATCTTCAGGTGAGAGCGCAAAACACTAACTCGCCGGAAACTGATAAAGAACAAGAAACAGCGGCCCCTTTACACACCGCTGACGACCCATCGCGCGTCCGCGAAACCAAAGTAGAAGCCACCTAGGCGCAATAGAACCAGTAGCGCGCCGGTGGAGAAAAACGGCAGAAACGATGGGTCGAAAACAAGGCTAGTTAAAAGAAACAGCAGGTCGAAATGGGGACCGTTGTTGCTTGATGTCAGATCAAATCGGGTTCCAAGTTTTACTTAGTGGAAAACCCTTGTCCCTATTAATAATATTATCGGCCATACGAATTTCAATGGATTCTTTGACAACACATTCCCAGTAGCGGGAAGCAGGAGCAATCAGTTTAGTTTCATCGTATAACAAACATCTTGTGTCCCTCACTCAAACAATGTTCAGCAACAGCCGACGTTTCAGGTTGGAGCAAAGGAGTATGACGGTGGTGTTCCACACACCGATCCTGAACTGTGCGGATCGTTTGGTCAATGTAAGTTTTACCACAATAACATGGAATACTATAAACACCGGGTTTCCTCAGTCCTAAATCATCTTTGACTGACCCGAGGAGGGCCCTAGTCTTAGGTGGGGGCATAAAAACACTTTTAATGTCAAATATTCTTAAAATTCTTGAAAAAATTTCGAGGAAATATTCCCGACGAAAGGCAAAAAGGCAATAGACTTGTAATTGTCTTCTAATGGTTCAGATTTTGGACCAAATTGAAATGCACGACAAATTTGATGAGCAGTGTACCCATTCTGTTGAAAGCCGTAATTTCTCTTATCTTGTCTTTGTGATCTTTACGCGAAATGTAAGTAGGCGGCAGCTAGATCGTACTACACTCAACTTCAAATTCCGGCCCTCTAAATTCCCTCAGCAGAAATTCACGAAAAGAACGCCGTCTTTCCTCTAGCGATCCCCAATTGAGTTGCCGGAGCATTTCCGTGACACTCGCGCATTGGTCGAACCTACCGGTAACAAACCTAGCTGCTCGCCTCTGAACTGATTCTATGTCTTCCTTTAAACTGATCTGCTGCGGGTCCCAAACACTTGAGACGTGGTCGTACAAGCGTTTTATACGCGGTCTCCTTTACAGGTTCCATTTCATATCGCTCTGCAATGTTACGCCTAGATATTTGAACGACGCGACAGCATCAAGAAGCCCACTACTAATGCTGTATTCGAACATTATGGGATTGTTTTTCTTACTCATGCGCATCACCTTACATTTTTCTACATTGAGAGCTAGCTGCCATTCTTCGCACCAACTAGAAATTTTGTCTAAGTCATCCTGTTTGCTATTACAGTCAGTTAGAGACGACACCCTCCCATACACCACAGCATCATCAGCAAACAGCCGCAAATTACAACTTACTCTGTCCATCAGATCATTTATATAGACAGAAAATAATAGCGGTCCTATCACACTCCCCTGGGGCACGCCTGACGATACACTCGTCTCTGATGAACACTCGCCGTCGAGAACAACGTACTGCGTTCTATTACTTAGGAAGTCTTCCAGTCAGTCACAAATCTGTGAACCTATTCCATAAGCTCGTATCTTCGTTAGCAGTCTGCAGTGTGGCACCGCGTCAAACACCGTTTTGAAGTCGAGAAAAACACAATCCGCCTGTTGCGCTTCATCCATAATTATAATTATATATTACGACATATCTATGCACCCAAGAAAAAAGAAGAAACAAAATTTTGCTAGCGGTGGGTTCCGAACCACTGACCATGTGCTTTGCAATCCAAGGCGCTGCCTACTCCACCATTTATTTATTTATTTATTTTGGGAAAAAGGACTACAAAAGGAAAGGAAACTAAAGTGCCACTGCCGCTTTGACCATAAAAAGGAAAAAAGAACCTCAACCTCTTCACGCGTTGTCGCCTAACTAAAACTACCCCTAGAAACTTAACTACATAAGGGAACAGAAAGAAAGAAAAGGAAGGGGAATGCGTAGAAGACAAAACAAATAAATTCTCTTTATTTACATTACTATGATTGTATTTCATTATTTTTATGTAATAGATCTTGATGTTCGTTGTATAGTTCAGATGTTCTCGGTTCCCTGCGGCTAGTAAGTTCAGTCACGGCTTCTCGTAGAATGTGCATTCCGTTGAACAGTTCAAGGAGGGCAGCAGTTCAAACATTTAAAATTCTTCTCCATTGACTGAACACATTCCAGCTGCTGGGAGGGTCGTTGAAGGCACTGCCAAGGAAGTTTGAAAAGTATTGTCTGTACTTAGGATGTCGTACAACTCTGTAATGGCGATCCGTGAGATAAGTCCAAAAATCAAGTTTCGATTTTGCAGAATGTCCAAAAAGACATGTGTATGGCATGTCCGCGAATCCAAGTCACTGCATTGGTCTTAGCCTTTGGAAAATACACTCGGTCCGGAAATAAGAACGAATGAGGAGTAACACTCTCTGGAATAGTTCTCGTGAGGAAAGCTATAATACGGCGAATCAGTTGCCAAACGTCAGCAGCAGGACCGCAAACAGAACGATGTTCGTCCGTGTCACCACCCCAGACCTGGGACAGAGACGTGATTCGACGAGATGTATGCGATGAAGTCGAAATCTGCAAACATGCAGACGATTGACAGTAAGGTACCAGCCCGACTGTACATCAGAATCAAGAAAAGAAGCAGGTATAGAACGCCAGATGGAGCGCCAGTCAGCATGGGGAAATTTTTGTTCCATCGGGTTTGATGGTAGACGTCTATGTAGAACATCATAGACAGCTTTAGTTTTGCGTAAGTACGGGATGCAGAAGTACTGTTTCGAAATTGGTCCTTTATTTTCGTACTATTGATGCAGTTGTTAACTGATGCTAATGTGGCATTTTTAGACACTAGATTATCATTTATCGTACGAAGAACGAAGTGTTATTCTTAATTCTTCAGTGCGTCGCTGCTTTGAAATAACTACGTATATGGTGCAATAAGAAAAATCATCAAATACCCAACGCAAGATGGCGTATGTCAGAGAGAGTTCTGTGCGAGGAATGTCACGTGACATCTGCGAACAGCTGGTTTTCGTTAATTCAATGGATGGTGTCAAATCACCGTTATTTTTGCAAAAATCTCTCAAACGATATGAGATATTAAAAAAAAAAAAAAAAAAAAAAAAAAAAAAAAAAAAAAAAAAAGGAAAAAAAAAACATAAAACAGCAAAGTTGTAGAAAATTTACTCCTCTGCAAATTCGGTTATTCAATTTTCGTGTCACATAGCGGTTTATTTTCAATTAAAATTGTATTACAAACGGCATTTTTTTGTGTTACTAACGTAGTTTTTGGTCGAAACATTTGAAAAAGCCAGGTTCTGGTCTCTGGCGGCAACAATTATGTCTGTAACATTTGGTGTCGAGACGAATGGAAAAACTTGTGGAATCCGACCTCGGGGAAGATCAGTTTGGATTTAGGAGAAATGTAGGAACACGGGAGGCAATACTCACATTACGACCTATCTTAGAAGATAGGTTCAGGAAACGGAAACCTACGTTTTTAACGTTTGTCGATTTGGAGAAAGCTTTTGACAATGTTGACTGGAATATACTCTTCCAAATTCTGAGGGTATCAGGGGTAAAATATAGGGAGCGAAGAGTTATATTCAACCTATACAAAAACCAGACAGCGGTTATTAGAGTCTAAGGGCAACAAAGGGACGCAGAGGTTGGGGAGTAAGACAGGGTTGTAGCCTTTCCCCAATGTTGTTCAATCTGTGCCTTGAACAAGCTGTGAAGGAATGCAAGGAGAAATTAGGAAAGAGGATTAAAGTTCAGGGAACACAAATAAACACTTTGCTGTTTGCCGATGACACTGTAATTCTGTCAGAGACAGCAAAAGACATAAAAGATCAATTGAAAGGAATGGATAGTGTCTTGAAAGGAAGCAACAGTAAAACAAACGCAATAGAATGTACTATCAGAAAATCTGGAAATGCTCAAGGAATTAGATTAGGTAATGATACAATAAAAGTAGTAGATGAGTTTTGTTATGTTGGTAGCAAGATAACTTAGATGGGCAAAGAAAAAAAAACATATAAAATGCAGAATGGCTATGGGAAAAAAAGCGTTTCTGAAGGAGCGACATTTGTTGACATCCATTATTTAAATTCTAGGAAGTCCTTTCTGAAAGCATTTGTATGTATGGTAGTGAAACGTGGACGAGTTCAGACAAAAAGGTGATAGAAGCTTTTGAAATGTGGTGCTACAGACGAATGATGAAAATTAGATGGGTAGATCACGTAACTAATGAGGAGGTGCTCAACAGAATTGGGGAGAGATGGAGTTTCTCGAATATCCTAAGAGAGGAGATAGGTTGGTGAGACACATTCTGAGTGAACAAGGAATCGTCAACTTAGCATTAAAAGGAAGTGTGGGGGGTAAAAATCGTAGAGGGAGACCGAGGGACGAATACAGTAAGCAGATTCAAAAGGATGTAGGCTGCCGAACGTATTCTCAGAAGAAGAGACTTGCACAGGGCAGGGTAGCGTGGAGAGCTGCATCAAACCAGTCTGCGGACTGAAGATCACAACAACAACAACATTTTTGCTAAGATATAATGTGGTTCGTCGCTTCAAAATGCTAACAAAATTTTCTAATTAGTGTTAACGGTTTACGCCTGTTTGGTCGTCTACAATATTTTTGCGGGTTGTATGTTGTGTGTACAAAAGTTGCAAGTTGTTCTAAATTATTCATGTTCATTGGTTTCGGAATTTTATATGATATCTGAAGTTTAGTTTCGATATTTTCAGTTTTCTGTGGGATATTAAATGATGGAAGAAAACAGATTCGTTCCTGTCAGAATGTGTTACATTCGCTATAGGTGTTGAAGTTAAATCCCGTTTGTACTGTCAAAAGCGAATTAAAAAAAATCGATAAAAAGCTAAAAAATACGTAATTGTTAGAAAAATTAGACGGAAAGAGAATAACAACTAATCACAATGCAATACGTTTACACTGTATAACATTTTAATGTTTATGAGTGTAACAGTTTGTTCGATATAGACACAACTCGTGTATTCGATTCGTTTCGTTGCCATCATTACAACACAACTACGTCACCGCCGTAAGTAAAATTTAACCCCGAATTATTTACAATGCGAAAAAACGCTGAGCGGCATTCATTTTGGCTATCTGAATGTGTCGGTATCTATGTTTTGTGTATTAATAATATAACTTTTAATATCATATTTACGCCAATGGTCACAAAATTTCTCAATGTTTTGACGAGCGGTTTCGGTCAGTGTTGACCATTCTCAAGTCTACAGCAGATCAGAAACAGAAGGACACATTTAGTAACAGACTACCTTAGAAAACATAAATAATGCATTACAGTCAATATATAAAGACGTGTTTAAAATTATTATGCAGCGTACTTGTTGTAACATTCCTTAATGTAATATAGCCATAAAGGTATGAAAATAGCATAAGTGTATTTTCATGTCAGTTTAAAATATACATCTAAATTGGCCGCAGGGTTGGTGGCAACATTTTTGCTACGCTACTGTGAAGAACAAACTGTAGTTCAGTAGATGTTTACTAGTAATTAGGTCGTACAAAATTTAATTATAGTAAAGATAAAAATATTTACCACAAAGGATTTTTTATGTTAGTGTATAAAATGTACAACTGAAAACTGTGTAAGTATAAAAATATGTAGATGTCTGAAATTTGGACAGGAAACGCTGCATCATAAACGGATACCACATGCTTACATGAAGCACCCTTTCAAAGCACCGACACAGGCAACAAAACATCGTACAAACAGAGAGGGTTAGTCAGATATGACAGTGCCCTCAGTTACATCATAAAATTAAAGATCTTGACCACGACAAGGCCAGAAGCGATGCATCTGATGTAACTGACGGGAATTCTCACATTTGACTAACCCTCCTCTGTTTGTACGATGTTCTGTTGCCTGTGTTGGCGCTTTTAAAAAAGGTGCCCCATGTAAGCATGTGGTATCCGTTTATGGTGCAGCGTGTCCTGTTCTATTTTGAGACATTTACACATTTTTAAACTTGCAGTTTGCAGCTTCACTTCCGAGGATGCCTTCCACAGTCGAAGGCAAAACGACATGGGAAAGTTTTATGCATGGAGCACGGAACTTACATCTACATCGGATACTCTGGAAATTACATTTAACTGCTTGGCAGAGTGTTCATCGAACCACCTTTACCTGGCAGATTGAAATTGTGTGCCGGAACCGGGACTCGAACCTGGGACCTTTGCCTTACGCGGGCAAGCGCACTTCCGACTGTGCTATCCCGACATGACTTACGATGCCGCCTCACAACTCTACTTCCGCCAGTACCTCGCCTTCTACTTTCCAAACTTCACAGAAGCTCTCCTGGTAAGTCATGTCTCCACCATATCCATTCTTCCAGGAGTGCTAGTCTTGCAAGGTTCGCAGGAGAGCTTTGGTGAAGTTTGGAAAGTAGGAGGCGCGGTACTGGCGGAAGTAAAGTTGTGAGGCGGCATCGTAAGTCATGTCGGGATAGCACAGTCGGAAGTGCGCTTGCCCGCGAAAGGCAAAGGTCCCAGGTTCGAGTCCCGGTTCCGGCACACAATTTTAATCTGCCAGGAAGTTTCATATCAGCGCACACTCCGCTGCAGAGTGAAAGTTTCATTCTGGAAACATCCCTTAGGCTGTGGCTAAGCCATGTCTCCACCATATCGTTTCTTCCAGGAGTGCTAGTCTTGCATGGTTCGCAGGAGAGCTTCTGTGAAGTTTGGAAAGTAGGAGGCGAGGTACTGGCGGAAGTAAAGTTGTGAGACGGCATCGTGAGTCGTGTCGGGATAGCACAGTCGGTAGTGCGCTTGCCCGCGAAAGGCAAAGGTCCCAGGTTCGAGTCCCGGTTCCGGCACACAATTTTAATCTGCCAGGAAGTTTCATATCAGCGCACACTCCGCTGCAGAGTGAAAATTTCATTGTGGCACCTTTACACTATTTATGTGCCATTCCGGTTGGAAGAAAGATCATCTGAATCTCTCTGTTCAAACACTGATTTCTCGTATTTTATTCGGATGATCATTTCTATTTAGGTGGTAGTCAACAATATATATTGGCATTCAGAGGAGAATGTTGGCGATTGGACTTTTGGAAGGAGCCCACGCCGCAGCGATAAGTGCCGTTGTTGTAATGATTCCCATCCCAGATCCTGTATCATTTCCGTAACGCTGTCTCTCCTGTATCGTGACAATAGGAAACGAGCTGCCCTTCTTTGGACTCTTTCCATGTCCTCCGTCAAACCCACCTGATATAGGAATCTTACACTAGGCATAAATACTACAAAAATGGACGGACAATCGTACTATATACAGTCTCCTTAGTAATTCGGTAGCATCGTTTAAGGGTTTGAAAATAAAAAGCTATGTCTGGTTCACCTTTCCCACGGCATTATCTACATGTTCTTTCCAGTTTAAGTCAGAAGTAATAGTAATTCCTACGTATTTAGCGGAGCTACGTGCTTCAGTTTTCATTGATTTAACTTGTAAACAGCCGTGGTGGAGTAGCCGAGCGGTCTAAAGCGTCTCGCTGCGGAGCGCGCGGTTGCTCGCAGTCGGAGGTTATAGTCCTCCCTGGGGCATGGGTGTGTTTGTTGTCCTTATGTTAGTTCAAATGTTTGTTAAGCTTATGGGACTTAACTACGGGGTCATCAGTCCCTAAACTTACAAACTACTTATCAACTACCTTATACTAAAGACGGCACAAATATCCATGCCCGAGGGGGGATTCGAACCCCCGACCGCAGTGGCCGTGCAGACCGTGACTGGAGCGCCTCAGTCTCCTCGGCCACCGCGGCCGACCCCTTATGTTAGTTTACCTTAGTTTAGTTTGTAATCTACGGAGTGATGACCACGCAGTTTGGTCCGATAGATTTACAAACATTTGATTTATCTTGTAAACAAAGTGTAACGGATTTCTTTTTATACTCATGTCGACGACTTCACACTTCTCATTATTTAGAGTCAATTGCCAAATTTTTGCACCATAGTGATATGTTATTTAGATCGTTAGGCAGTTGGTTCTGATCTTCCTGACGGCCTAATCTGCAAACAACCTAAGAGAGCTTCTCAGATTTCTCCCCAAATAATTTATGTGAATAAGGAACAGCAGAGGACCAAAAACACTACCCTGCGGAACGCCCGATATCATCTAGGTTTTAGTCGATGGCTTACCATCGACTACTACAAACTGTAATGTCTCTGACAGGAAACCCCCTGTCCAGTCACTAATCTGAGGCACCTCAGCGCGGAAGTTCCGTGTTCTGACAACTCCTGCCGTGAAAGCCTCCACTGTATGACCAGCGAGTGCTGGATTCGCTGGCAGTTCGTTGCAGGGCTGTATCGGGACTGATCGGTGCGTCCCTTCCGCTTGTCGTTTCGTCACTCGCGGTAACCGCACCAAACGCAACGCACACATGCCGGCCTGCGCTAGCGGAACGCTAGCGCCAGCTATACACCAGTAAACAAACGCCCGATGCTCCGTGCCTTGGCACTGCCGCGGCCGTAAACAGTTTTGACGATCGCACAGGTCGGCGCACATCAAGGACCTCTTGCTCCTGCGCGACCGTTTCTCAATTGACTTCTCGCAACCAGCGCCTAACTCATGGTCCCGGGCCAAATATGAAATTGGGCTCCATTTGAACGAGGTGCGATTAATAAAATTTTGTGGCCGAAAGTAGGGCTTTTTCTATAAAAACAAAAAAAAAAAATAAAAAAAAAATAAAAAATAAAAAAAAAAAAAAAATAAATAAATAAATAAATAAATAAAGTTTCCAGTGCTCTTTCCTGTGAAACCGTAGGATCAAAAATTACAACTTTAAATTTTTTCGTACTTAGAAAATCACAAAAGTGATTATTGACAGTATTTCATCAGGCAGCTTACTGTGCACAACTGTTAGATACTACAAGTTATTTCTCTACATCTACATCTACATGGGATACTCTGCAAATCATATTTAAGTGCCTGGCAGAGGGTTCATCTGTGGTGTCGCACAAGTACAAAGTGCGCGCCACTTACTTTCGCCGCGCGCCGCCATGCACGCACGGCGCGGCGATCTTACGACGACAGCCACGAGCGCCCTCTGCGACAACTCCGCTCGTGGCCACCACTGAAGGATCGTTCACTTCGCACTTCGGACTGAGATAGCAACGAGTTACGACCTTCGTAATCCGATAGGCACGAGTGAAGACTTTGCTATTGTACAGGCACTAAGCAGGCCTCTAACAACTATGTATCAACATTCTGCAGTACTATGTAAAAGTTAAGTATTGTTACATTCTGTGCAATATATCTCTTTCTAATTTACTCGAGTGTTTATAGTTTCTGGCTGCTCCCCTCCGTACCTGCACCAGCGTGTCGGTCTCATTCCACTCGGCCCCCGACACCTACGACGAGGCTGGGACACAAAAGCGGCGACGAAGTTGGGACACAAAAGTGGCGACGAGGAGTGATAGACGAACCGTGGACCAGCCCGCTTACAGCAGCCAGACAGCAGCGGTCGGAGCACGCAGAAATTGCTCCCGCCCACCCACCCTTAATATAAGAATTTTGGGGGAAGATATTTTGTTACGTGTTTTGTGGACTTTTTTGTTGCAGAGCGTCCTCTTTCATATTGCAGTTGTGTTTTGTTATAAGTTACTTGTATACGCGGCGCCTAATCGGTCAGCATGGCCACTACCCCGAACCCAAACTTAATGGAAATTATTCAGTTACAGACGGCGCAAATCACCCAACTTCTCCAGGCCGTGTCGCAGTTGACGACACAGGCTGCTCACCAACAACAACAGTCGTCACATCAGCAGCCCACACCTGCCGCCGCACCGCTTCCGACGTTCCGCCAGTACAACGAACGTGAGGAAGAATGGAGCGACTATTTCGCACAGTTTCAAGAACTCGTCGCAGCTCATCAAATTACAGGTCAGAGAGTGAAGAACCTTTTCTTATCGATTGTGGGCCCCCAGACTTTCGTACTATTGCAAAAACTTTTCCCTCTCGCATCTCCTCGTGATGTA
Source organism: Locusta migratoria (assembly GCA_026315105.1). Lineage (NCBI taxonomy): Eukaryota > Metazoa > Arthropoda > Insecta > Orthoptera > Acrididae > Locusta > Locusta migratoria. The sequence goes on along the minus strand of CM048754.1, from coordinate 43,044,364 downwards.
GACTTTGAACAAATTGTAGATGCACTGAATGCTCATTATGAGAGAAAAGTTCTTGTAGCCGCTGCACGATACCGATTTTTCAGACTTAAAAAATTACCGCAGCAGTCACACCAAGAGTGGATTACGGAATTGAAGGGCTTAACCCGCCAATGTAAATTTACTTGCTCTTGTGGACTTTCGTATAGTGACGTGATGTTGAGGGATGCGATTACGCAGAATATTCAGGACCCCAGAATTAGAGCAGCAATTCTGAAACAGTCTGACCCCTCCTTAGACAGTGTACTGCAGCTTATAGAAGCGCATGATACTTTTGACTTAGCTGATGTAGAAATGCAAAGCCATAGTGTAAATTCAGTGCGCCGCAACGGACGCTTTCCTAGCCGTAGTTCTCAGTATAGCACTAGTGATTCTTATTTTTCTACCGGCCGTGCTGAACAGACAGTGAACAGTTGCCAGTGTAAAAGTGCGACGCAAAGGTCGCCCCGTCGTGTTAGAAACAGTAATTTGAATAACGGGCGCCAACGCTCATTTCAGAAAAATGTACGTAAATCTTGCCCCCAGTGTGTGTCTCGCCACAAGCGTGCTCATTGCCCTAGTCGCAACGCAACCTGTTATCAATGTGGCAAATCAGGACATGTACAGTCTGTGTGTATGCAAATTAAAAACTCAAAGAACGGTACCGTTAGAAACAGTGCTTCGCAGAGTGCGAGAACAGTTCATTCTGTAAATATTATACGGGCTGTGGAATTGAACAGTGCTTTCCTTGGATCTCAATTGCAAGAAAGTAGTTGTGAGCCTATGGCAAAACTATATAGTGCACCACGTAGCAAGCGCCGACGAGCGCGTAAAACAGTGCAACGGAAAAGGGTTCGGGACACGCAAAATGACTATGAACAGTGCATTCCTGTAGTGAAAATAGTGCCTTCTGCAACTTCTAATTGTAATAGTGCCCAGTACTGTGTAGCTAGTGACAGTAGAATTGGTGTAGCTACTCAAAGTAATTTTAGTGCAGTAGCCTCGCATTGCGCGGACGCCGATCCGGCGGTAGTGTCATCTAGTGACAGTGTGGTTAATCCGCTGTGTGCCGAGTATGCGCCGCTTCCTACCGCACGCAACCCGCGCAAGCGCAGAAAACAATATGTATTAGACGTTGCCCACATTCGCGCACCGGTCGTGCGCCAGAAGCACAAGCTGTTTGTTACTCTCTCTATAGAAAATAAGACTGTGCAATTTCAGCTTGACACTGGTTCCGCTGTTACCTTAATTAATAAAGATACTTATGAACTTCTGGGTTCGCCAAAATTATCGCTGTGTCAACAAGTGTTAACAGCGTACACAGGTCAAAATATTCCCGTGCTAGGAACGTGTAGCCTGCCTGCCTCTTTTCAAGGTGTAACGAAAACAGTTTCTTTTGTAGTTCTTCAGGCCAAATCGACACAGAACATTTTTGGACTAGATGTTTTTGACTTGTTTGGTTTATCAATTCAAAGAGATGTGCTTCAAATTTCGTCAATAGTGCCTCAGGATAAAATCAATGCATTGTGTGAAAAATATAGTGACTTGTTTTCGCCGGAACTAGGTTGTGCAAAAGACTTCGTGGCACATGTAACTTTAAAAGAATCTGCAGTTCCAAAATTTCGTAAAGCTAGACCAGTGCCTATCGCCTTGCGTGATACAGTTGCCGAAGAACTTAAACGTTGGCAAGATAGTGGGGTGATTTCTCCTGTTTCTGCGAGTCAGTGGGCCTCGCCTATAGTAATTATACCCAAGCCGTCAGGAAAACTTCGTCTCTGTGCGGACTTCAAATCAACAGTGAACAGTCAAACAATTGTAGACACTTACCCTCTGCCCAGACCTGAGGAACTGATGGACAAATTAGGACAGTCTCGCTTCTTTTCCAAGATTGATTTAGCAGAGGCATACTTACAGATTCCACTTGATGACGAGTCAAAAAAGTTTTTCGTCATTAATACTCACATGGGCCTTTTTCAATTTCAACGCCTACCCTTTGGCAGTTCTTCCGCTCCCGCTATTTTTCAGCGTTTTTTGGAACAGCTGACAGTTTCTGTACCGTGTTGCTCGAACTATTTAGATGATATTGTGGTATCCGGACGTACAGTTGAAGAACATTTAGCAAACCTGGAGTGCCTTTTCAAAGTTTTGACTGCAGCAGGTCTACGTTGCAATAAAGCAAAGTGTTCGTTTTTTCAAACTGAAATAGAGTACCTAGGCCATGTGATTAATGCCCAAGGAATTCATCCCTTACAGTCACATTTTCGAGCAATCAAAGACTTGCCTCCTCCTAAGAATGTGCATGAATTGCAAGCAGTAATGGGAAAGCTTACCTATTATTTCAGATTTATTCCCAATGCCTCTCAGATTGCAGCTCCACTGCATCACTTACGTAGGAAGAATGTTCCTTTTGTTTGGTCCAAAGATTGCCAGGTTGCCTTTGACAAATTAAAGTCTGCACTACTCAGTGATGCATGTCTGATTCCCTTTGACCCCCAGAAGCCTGTAGTGTTAGCAGTTGACGCCTCATCGTACGGTCTGGGCGCTGTAATCTCACATCGTATTGGATGTCACGATCGTCCTATTGCCTTTGCATCCAAGCTACTGACGCCGACGCAACAGAATTACAGTCAGATAGAAAAGGAGGCCTTAGCAATCATTTACGGCGTCGCAAAGTTTCATCATTATCTCTATGGCAGAAAATTCTATTTGTTGACAGACCACAAGCCTCTCACGTCGTTGTTCTCACCCACAAAGCCGATTCCGCCACGTACGGCAGAAAAGCTTCAGAGATGGTCCTTGATATTGTCAAATTATCAGTATGAGATTTTGTACCGACCTACCACTAAACATGCCAACGCGGACACACTTTCCCGACTTCCGGTTGGCCAGGATGTATCATTTGATTCTTCAGAAATGGCATGTTGTCAGATAGACTCCAGAGATGCTTCCGCTGTCGCAGACTTTCCTTTGAACTCTCGTCGGGTTGCACAGGAAACAGCTGCGGATGCAGACCTAAGTGTGGTAGCACGTTTTGTTCGCTCAGGGTGGCCTGCCAGAGCCAAAGACATTGATCGGCCTCTGGTTCGACGTTATTTTGCACAACGTCATGCATTATCTTTAAGTCAGGGTGTACTGTTGTTGCATACCGACAACGACCAAGCAAGAGTGATTGTTCCTCGTTCCCTGCAACGAGAAGTGTTACGCCTCCTGCATCAAGGACATTGGGGCATTGTTAGGACAAAGCAACTGGCCAGACGTCATTGTACCTGGGTTGGTATGGACGCTCAGATAGAGAGCATGACATCACAGTGTACAGTTTGTGCGGAGCATCAGGCGGCTCCTCCACAGCGTTTCTCAGACTGGCCACGCCCCAAGGGACCATGGCAACGTTTACATATTGACTTTGCCGGACCTTTCTGGAATACGCGCTGGTTAATCGTTGTAGACGCTTTCAGCAAGTTTCCTTTTGTGATTGCCATGAACTCAACGACAGCTTCTAGTACAATCAGTGCCTTAACATCAGTGTTTTGCATCGAAGGCTTGCCTGAAACTATCGTCAGTGACAATGGACCTCAGTTTGTTAGTGCGGAATTTCAACAATTTTGTCGTGTGAATGGTATTCAGCATATTACCACTGCACCTTTTCACCCTCAGTCCAATGGTGAAGCAGAACGTTTCGTTCGAACATTCAAGTCTCACATGGAGAAGATGGAAGGTCAGCACTCCAGGCAGCAAGCTCTTCAAATTTTCCTGTCTACGTATCGATGCATGCCACGTGACGGCCCGTCTCCTGCCGAACTGCTACACGGCCGCCGTCACCGCACTCTCCTTCACCTGCTGCAGCCTCCCACGCACCGAGTCGGTTCGTATGGCGCTACGCGTTTTCAGGTTTCTACGCCGGTGCTGTACAGGGTGTTTGCTGGAAACAAGAAGACATGGCTGCCGGGCACCATTCAGCGCGTGCTCGGTAGCAGTATGTATGTTGTACGTTCTTCCACAGGGTCGGAGCTGCGGCGCCACGCAAACCAATTGCGCCTGCATAGGCCGCGCGATCCTGTCTCCGGTTTCTTGATTCCAGACCCAGTTCACCGCCAGGGAGCACAACCACATCGTTCGTCCCCGGACTACGAGATCGTCCCGATGGAGATCGACGCGACGCCGCCGCTGTCGCCGCCGCAGATGACAGCGTCACCGAGAGGGACTCCGGGACCGTGCGGGCCCCCCCAGCTTGGGCCACGCACCTCAGAAGAAGATGACCTGCTCCCTCTGGGCGGGGGCGGGCGCCCTTCCCCAGGTTTCGGCGGGTTCCCTGGAGGATCTCAAGGCGGATGCCGGGGCGCGGACGGCGTCTCGATCCCGGCCTCAGCTACGACGCCCGTCCCACCAGTAACGCCCCCGCCCAGGCCCTCCTCCCAGTGCCGTCGCCGTGGCCCTCAGCCCTACGCCACGACGGCGCGGCGGTTTGGGGGGGAGGGGTGTGGTGTCGCACAAGTACAAAGTGCGCGCCACTTACTTTCGCCGCGCGCCGCCATGCACGCACGGCGCGGCGATCTTACGACGACAGCCACGAGCGCCCTCTGCGACAACTCCGCTCGTGGCCACCACTGAAGGATCGTTCACTTCGCACTTCGGACTGAGATAGCAACGAGTTACGACCTTCGTAATCCGATAGGCACGAGTGAAGACTTTGCTATTGTACAGGCACTAAGCAGGCCTCTAACAACTATGTATCAACATTCTGCAGTACTATGTAAAAGTTAAGTATTGTTACATTCTGTGCAATATATCTCTTTCTAATTTACTCGAGTGTTTATAGTTTCTGGCTGCTCCCCTCCGTACCTGCACCAGCGTGTCGGTCTCATTCCACTCGGCCCCCGACACCTACGACGAGGCTGGGACACAAAAGCGGCGACGAAGTTGGGACACAAAATCATCGAACCACCTTTATACTATTTATTTCCTATTCCATTCTCGAAAAGCGCGCGGGAAGAAAGAACACCTGAATCTATCCGTTCGGGCTCATTTCTCGTGTTTTATTCTGATGATCATTCCAACCTATGTAAGTGGGTGTCAACAATATATTTTCGCATTCAGAGGAGAATGTTGGCGATTGGAGTTTCGTAAGTAGCCCACGCCGCTGCGATAACCGCCGTTGTTGTAATGATTCCCAACCCAGATCCTGTATCATTTCCGTAACGCTGTCTCCCCTGGCCGGCCGGCCGGGTACTTGCGGCTAGTTTTATTCATAAAGTCATTGCAATTGTAACTTAGATCATGGCAGGGAGCCGGCCGCGGTGGCCGAGGGGATTGAGGCGTTTCAGTCACGGTCTGCACGGCCACTACGGTCGGGGGTTCGAATCCCCCCTCGGGCATGGATATTTGTGCCGTCCTAGTTCGTAAGTAGTTCATAAGTAGTTCGTATGTTTAGGGACTGATGACCCCGTAGTTAAGTCCCATAAGCTTAACAAACATTTGAACATTATTTTGTCTCCCCTGTACCGTAAAAATACGAAACAAGCTGTCCTTCTTTCGACTCCTTCGATGTCCTCCGTCAAACCCACATGGATCCCACACTGGGCAGCAATACTATAAATAAAAAAAAGAAAAAAAAAGAAAAAAAAGAAAAGGAAACAGACAAGCAAAGTGTATGCAGTTTCTTTTGTAGTTCTGTTTTAAGGGTTCTGCCAATAAAACGCAGTCTCTGGTTCGACTTTCCCACGACATTATCTACGTGTTCTTTCCAGTTTAAGTCTGAAGTAATAGTAATTCCTAGGTATTTTGTGGAGTTTACGGCCTTCACTTGATTTATCTTAAAGTTTATCGGATTTCTTTACGTACCCATGTGGACGACTTTACACTTCGTATTATTTAGAGTCAATTGCCAAATTTTACAACATAGTGACAGCTTATTTAGGTCGTTATCCAGTTCGTTTTCATCTTCACATGATTTTACTAGACGGTAAATGACGGCGTCATCTGTAAACAACCTAAGAGAGCTACTTAGATTTTCCCCTAAATCGTTTATGTAAATAAGGAAAAGCAGAGGACCAATAACACTACCCTGTGGAACGCACGATATCACCTCTGCTTTAGTCGATACCGTACCATCGATTACTACGAACTGTGTCACCTCTGACAGGAAATAGTCTATCCAATCGCAAATTTGGGGCGATATGCCATAACCACGCAATTTGATTAAAAGGCGTTTGTGATGTAAGGTGTCAAAACCCTTTTGTAAAGATACAGCTGCTAAGCAAATAAAATTGCAAAAACATCTTATAGGTATACACTATTTAAGTTTTTATAATATCGTTAAAGCGTTCAATACCTACTTTTCTATTTGTTTAAATACGATGTACAACGATAATCGTTGTGTGAGAGACAGAGTCGAAATAAAATTACAACATCCACATGAATTACATTAGTACAGCAAAGTATCTCAGACATCCCAGATGTGACATGAAGTCCCTGATGAGGTATGCGCCCATTTTCGAGTTTTAGTCTTAAAAACAAAGTTCAAATGTTTGTAAATGAATGAGTTGGTTATTAGTCCCTAGGCTTACAAACTACTAAAACTAAGTTAATCTAAACTAAGGACAACACACACATCCATACCCCAGGAAGGACTCGAACCTCCACGGTGAACGGCCGCGTGCACCGCAGCATGACGCCTCAGTGCGCACGGCTATTCCGTGCAATTAGGCCTTTACATTCCTATGCTGTCCCTAACAGCACTGTCTAAAAATTAAAAATAGTTTCTCAGACAATTACCACCATGAAAGTAAAACGTAAGTAACTGGGGTATTACACCGTTACAGTAACTTGAAAACTTGCTTAACGTGATACAATTTTAATTTAGAATGTAAAGTAATAAAGAATGTACAAATATGGGAAAAACAGATACAGCCTACAGGAAAATAAAAGAGACATTTGGAGATAAGAAAAACAGCTCTACGAATATCAAGGACACAGATGGAAAACCAGTTCTCAGCAAAGAAGGGAAAGCTGAAAGGTGGGAAGAGTATATTAGAGAGGCTCTACGAAGGAAATGAACATAGAGGCAATATTGTAGGAGTGGAGAAGAAGTAGATGACGATGAAATAAGAGATATTATACTGACAGATGAATTTGACAGAGCACTGAAAGACATAAATCGAAACAAGGCCCCTGGAGTAGATGACATTCCCTCAGACCTACTGAAGTTTCTGGAAGAACCAGCCATGACAAAACTGTTTCGCCTGGTGTGTAAGATGTATGAAACAGGCTTTAAGAAAAATATTATAATGCCCATTTCAAGGAAAGCAGGCGCAGACAGGTGTGAAAACTACAGAACCATCAGTTTAATAAGTCATGGTTGCAAGGTATTAACACGAATTATTTACATAAGGATGGAAAAGCTGGTAGAAGCCGACCACGGGGAAGATCAGTTTTGGTTCAGGAGAAATGTAGGAACACGGGAGGCAATACTTACTTTACGGCTTATCCTAGAAGATAGATTGAGAAAAGGCAAACCTACATATCTAGCTTTTGTAGATTTGGAGAAGGCTTTTGATGATTTTGATTGGAATAAACTCTTTCACGTTCTGAAGCAAGCAGGAGTAAAATATAGGGAGCGTAAGGTTATTTACAACTTGTACAAAAACCAGACAGCGGTTGTCAGAGTTGAAGAGCATGATAGGGATGCAGAGGTTGGGAAGGGAGTAAGACAGGGTTGTAGCCTTTCCCCAATGTTATTCAATTTGTACATTGAGCAAGCTATAAAGGAAAGCAAGGAGAAATTTGGAGAAGGAATTAAAAGTTCAGGGTGAAGGCATTCGTGTGGATCGTTGCCTTGTATGGGAGTGAAACATGGACGATAAACAGTACGGGCAGAAAGAGAATAGAGGCTTTTGAAATGTGGTGCTACAGAAGAATGGTGAACATTAGGTGGGTAGTGTGGATCGTTGCCTTGTATGGGAGTGAAACATGGACGATAAACAGTACGGGCAGAAAGAGAATAGAGGCTTTTGAAATGTGGTGCTACAGAAGAATGGTGAACATTAGGTGGGTAGATCGCATAACTAGTGAAAAGGTAGTTAACAGAATTGGTGAGAAAAGGAATTTTTGGCATACCTTAAAAGAAGGGATCGCTTGGTAGGACACATTCTTAGACATCGAGGAATCGTAAATTTAGCACTTGAGGGAAGTGTATGGGGTAAAAACCGCAGAGAAAGACCAAGAGATGGTTGCAGTAAGCAGATTCAGATGTAGGTTGCCGTTCTTTTGAGGAAATGTAAATGTCTGTAAATCTACCGGACCAAACTGCGTGGTCAACTAGTCCGTAGCTTACAAACTACTTAAACCTAGGTAAACTAACCTAAGGACACACACACACACCCATGCCCCAGGGAGGACTTGAACCTCCACGGCGAGAAACCGCGCGCTCCGCAGCGAGGCGCTTTAGACCGCTCGGCTACTCCACCGCGGCTCTTATGAGGAGATGAAGAGGCTTGCTCAAGATAAGGTATAGTGGAGAGCTGCATCAAACCAGTCTCCGGACTGAAGACCACAACATGTTGCACATTTTGAAATTAAAGTATAACATACAAAACCGTGTTCCAAAACATTACTGTGTTTATATTTTTTATTTTACACATTTGACATACGTAGTGTGCATTAAAAGCTGATTTTCAGTTTCTTAATTTTTATTCAAAGTTCTGAACATTAATCTAAATGAAACTTCCTGGCAGATTAAAATTGTGTGCCGGAAGCGGGACTCGAACCTGGGACTTTTGCCTTTCGCGGACAAGCGCTCTACCGACTCAGCTATCCCGACACGACTCACGATGCCGCCCCACAATTTTAATTTGCCAGGAAGTTTCATATCAGCGAACACTCCACTGCAGAGTGAAAGTTTCATTCCGGAAACATCCCTTAGGCTGTGGCTAAGCCATGTCTCCACCATATCCTTTCTTCCAGGAGTGTTAGTCTTGCGTGTTTGCAGGAGAGCTTCTGTGAAGTTTGGAAAGTAGGAGGCGAGGTACTGGCGGAAGTAAAGTTGTGAGGCGGCATCGTGAGTCGTGTCGGGATAGCTCAGTCGGTAATGCGCTTGCCCGCAAAAGGCAAAGGTCCCAGGTTCGAGTCCCGATTCCGGCACACAATTTTAATCTGCCAGGAAGTTTCATATTAGCGCACACTCCGCTGCATCGTGAAAAGTTTCATTCTGGATTAATCTAAATGTTCGAATGGCAGTGTAAGTGGGTAACGTTAAGAGGTAATGTTCGACTGAACACATCAGCAAGGCACTGGGGGAGAGTTACCATGAATTCTCCATTACCGAATGCATAGAAAAGCGTCCCAGCTACGCTACAGTTGCCAACTGAAAGACGTGACCACTGTGAAATTTTCTCGAAGCATGACATGCGTTTCTTTTTCATTGATATTTAGGAAAGAAGTTAGCGAGATACGCATTTTTATTTTCCTTATTTCACACATGCGGATACCTGATTCCCTACATGCTTTATGAGTATAACATTTATTTTTTGCTACAGCTGAAAAGAGACACACGACCACGTCAACGACCCCATCTCAGTTTCTCACCAATTGAACAACAGAGCATTTAGAAATGCACATGTTTAAAAAAAAAATTCTTAAAACAAGAGCCTCAAAGAAATGTTCGGATACTTTTAAATCTAAGGGACTTAACTACTGCTGTTAACAGTCCCTAGTCTTGCAAACTACTGAAAGTAACTTACGCAGGACAACACGCACACACCCAGGCCGCGTGCCTCGCAGCAAGGCGCCTTAGAGCGCTCGGCCACTCCAACGCGGCCAAGGGACGATCTCAGCTTTTTTATTTTATTTTATTTTTTTATTTTACAACCAGGCGCTCTGTGAACATGACACAATGGAGAACGTGTTTTAAGTATTTTAACCGTTTTACGTCTGACGTACCATTGGTCAAAGTTAATTGTCTTATGACTGACGTACCACTTTAATGTCATACGCCTTCACAAAACGATAACATAGGACACAAGTGACCAGATGATGATACCTTAAGTGCATCGAAACGGGTCGTCAGGAAAAATAATCAATATTTGCGATCTTGGCATTTTAATACTTCTTGTGTCTTTTTATTGTGCAGTATCATCAGTGTGAGTATTATTGTGTTATTCATGAAATTCGTCATGTCATTTTTCAGTAACATTGTTACTACTATACTTCATTCTATCACTGATTTCTTGTTCTTTGTAAATAAATATATAAAAATACGTGTTCATTAGAAAGTAAGAATTAAAAATGGCGTGTAGCATTGGAAGGAATTAATAAATTTCATCCCAAATGCTATAAACAATTAAAAATGTTAGTTGCTTTTTCATATATTTTAAGGCGTTCCTTGTTTTTATTATCTTTCTGCCATAACTAATTACAGATTCCACCTAGGGATAGCAAATAGTACTATTATATAAAACTAGCTGAGAAACCCAGCGTTGCTTGGGTTAAAATATATGGCATGAGTGACAACTTGAGTATTATTTTAAATATGAGATGAATGCAGACTTTAATTGAGATATTGTGAAGCAGTTATCGTGCTTAAGGTATTCTGGCCGCGTTGTGTATTAATGGGTGAGTGTGGTGGGCGAAAATCCACGAAATATGGAGTAATAAATAATCTTAGGTGAAGCTAAATAATACACGAACTCCGTATATGTGAAAATACATGGGGCAAATGCAAGTTTAGTAATATTGTTTTAACATAATAGTATTTAAATGAAGCTGGAAGAGATTGGATGTTACTATATTTCTCAAGGCATTTATTTTTCATATTTGACGTTGGTTATCAGATTCACGGTTTCTTAGTGAAGACACTGAGTCTCGTTGCTTCGGAATCCTTTGCTCTTTCTTGTTCACTTCTGTCGTCTCTAATTCGTTGCATCCTTTCGCGCAATTTTGTAAGTGTCCCTTCTCTTTCCTCTTCCGTTTCGTTTCGTCGTGCTAGGTTTCTTCGTTTCGAATTCACGTAAGTTTGTGTGAACACAGTCTTACGCTTTGGAATTTTGATGAAGTTATGCGATGTGCAATATTAAATCACCCACACCAACTAATAGAAGTATGACTCTGACTGTAGTGTAGCGCTCTATTATTCATTTGTTAGCCTATCTGCATTTTCATCTTTGTCTCTGTTGATCGTCGGTAAAGTGTGATTGAGGAAAACGAGCCAAGAGGTTAAAAACTTATATATTTGATATTATGCGTCGTTACTCTCAATTTTGTTACACATTGCAACAGCAGCGCCGAAAGCGGCTGGCAAATTACATTTCTGAAAACGATATTGGATAAGTGCGAATATTGATTTGTAACAGTTTTCACAAATATCTTCTTGAATAGGAATTTGGAATGAATTTTAAGACTGTGTGATTCATGAGACTCTATACAAAAAAGTTTCGCGTGAAAGTGCTGGTCATAATGAGATGTGACAACAACGGATGTATCTGATTCGGTCGAATTTTACTTTCTATCCTGGCGGCCTCGTGTTTTTATGTTGGCAACATCAATAACACGATATACAATCGTTGCAAAGATGGCCGAACCACATAGAGTGTAGATAAATACTGCTGTTCCTGTTGTATGCTTGATTTCACGACAAAATATTTGCGTGTCGTGCGATTGGCTTATGACGATGTCACATGATTCTCGTTATTCAACATCTGTTGCCAACATTATCACAGGAGGCCGCCGGGATATGAGTAGCACTACGTCGCATAGTTTTTCTTGACCCAGCTGTCAAACGATAACACCTTTCACAGCAGAGAGTGTCGCGGCTATATGTATCAGAGATCACTGATTAGCACAGACCAGTGAGCTTACTGGCATAGGCATATCAATATATATGGCCTAAGAGACATTCATTAATGTATGTCTGTGTTTCCACCAACCTTCCACGACAGTGGTCAATGTTCCACGAGTATCTTTATCTTTGAGTCTATCTGGATTTTTATCTTTGTTTTCTGTCTCTGTTCATTGTCGGTAATGTGTGGTTGACGGAAACATGTGATCTATTTAAAAAAATTGCGTATTTGATATTCCTCGTCGTTATTAAAGTCTGAAAGGACCGCATTGTCTGACGATTGAAAGAATAAACAGATTTTGACTCGTACCGTAAAGTTCGTAAGTCACAGAGTATATAGCTTTTCCTAAGAGTATTTATTGCATATTTTGCGAATTTTTGCTCGTCACACCCACCCACTGCCACGCACCGCGACCAAACTCCCTTACTAACATCATTAGACCAAGGGCTATCTACCACCACAACCACGAGTGGGTGGCAGTATGTGGTCATGGAGAAAAGTCCGTCAGCACGTATACACACAAGCCTTTTTTCTTTTAATTTCTTCTTTAGAATTGTGCGATTCGAGCTAGACCAGTGTACATAGTACATAATTGCAGATCTCACAAAGTTCTAAAACAATAAGTAAATAAAATAAACAAGATAATGTGTATAACTTTCACGAGTGAACCATATTAACATTTTTCTATTCTAAAGCGCTGGCGCGAAATGGCTTCAGACTACAGTTTTTTTTTCTCCTAAATTATCCTGAATTCTATAATTCTATACTATGTACTTTGGCGCAGGTCTCATAGTTTACACTAAAGAGGTCACGAAAGTGGAGAAGTGATAAACCATTCTACGTTATTATTTTTAATATTTTAATATTTTTAAGTATTTCACATTTTCGTATTGACATTTAATATAGCCTACGCTGATCCCAGAATTGTAAGGAAAAAATTAAAACAAACCGCATCACGATATGTTCTGCAGTTCTCGAGTTAAAGAAGTTTAAAGATTACCCGTGCAAAGCTGGGGCGGGTGAACTAGTCAGTAATAAAATAAAGTATTAAGTCATAATTATTTAAAACAAAAAATTGTATCCCAAATTAAAAAATGTTTATCGAAATTGGTCACAAAGTACAAGGTGAGTGGACAACAGAATTTAAGAGTTTCCACCTCTCTATTGTAACCAAATTTGCGAGAAATCTAGGGGAGCTATAAAAAATTGTTTAAATAAAAAGAGAAGTTCATTTCATTCAGCTTTCTCGCTTACGAAAATTTCCTGACCTCAAACCAAAAAAGTGGCAGGTGACTAAGATTTTCATGTTGTAATTTTTATTTCACATAAAAGTAATAGTTTCAATTATTATGTTTATACAAACACAATACGTCTTGTACTTGCTAACAACACTGTTGCATTCCTTAGGTATTCATCTGTCTACGTGAAAAACTTGTTAATTTTTTTCCTGTCCTACGGGGTTCGAATGCGAATATAGTTGAGGCGAGCGCCACTTGAAGAACTACGCATTTATCTGCCCAACTGCGTTTCTACACCCAACCAAGATGGCTGCCGGGCTTCACTCGCTGTACGCTGATGTCGGCGGTGTAGCCTCTCTGTGTTACTCTGTGCTCGCTGTGCGTATAGGGCGGTTTTCTATGAACGTTACTATTTATGTGTTCATATGACATGAACTTCGTGTCAGACTGTGATACAATTTAGAAGGTACATACAGCCGTATGTGTGTCCTGTCTGTAAAATTTCCTGCGGCTACAATTTGTAGTGTAGAAATGATCCCATCAAAGAGATAAAATGTACAAAAATGCAATCCTCGCGACGAATTCCTTCCACCATAAATAGTCGTGACATCTCATGGGAAACGACGTCGGTTATTTTAGTTAGTGTTCATAGAGCCAACTTTTCAAAACTTCGTCATAATTTTTTATCTAATTACTTACCTACCAACATCTGTAGTGACTATATTAAAATTATACATATTTATTTCTATCATAAATATCATGATTGGCATTTGCACCAAAATATGGCATCAGAATAAATATAATAATCTGGCAATTGCACATTGTCATAATGACATAACAGTAATTTATATTCCATTATGCAACCAAACGTAACGACATAATAATGAAGTACACTCATATGTGCATAATTTTTTTTAAAATATTAGTTTATGTTGCCATGGAAAACCAAGTAGGTTATTTTAGTTAGTGTGAAGTCGTCCACATGAGTACGAAAAGAAATCCGTTAAACTTTGATTACAAGATAAATCAATCGAACGTGAAGCCCGTAACCTCCACAAAATACCCAGGAATTACTATTGCTTCAGACTTAAACTGGAAAGAACACGTAGATAATGTCGTGGGAAAGGCGAACCAGAGACTGCGTTTTATTGCCAGAACTCTTAAAAGATGCAACAGAACTACTAAAGAGACTGCATACACTACGCTTGTCCGTCCATTTTTGGAGTATTGCTGCCCAGTGTGGGACCCTTATCAGGTGGGTTTGACGGAGGACATCGAAAGAGTCAAAAGAAGGGCAGCTCGTTTCGTTTTGTCACGATACAGGGGAGACAGCGTTACGGAAATGATACAGGTCATTGGAAGGAAATCATTAGAACAACAGTACTTATCGCTGCGGCGTGGGCTACTTGCGAAACTCCAATCGCCAACATTCTCCTCCGAATGCGAAAATATATTGTTGACTCCCAATTACATAGGTAGAAATTATCATCAGAATACAATACGGGATATCAGAGCTCGAACGGAGAGATTCAGGTGTTCTTTCTTCCAGCGCGCTATTCGAGAATGGAATGGGAGATAAATAGTATAATGGTGGTTCGATGAACCCTCTGCGAGGCACTTAAATGTGATTAGCAGAGTATCCCTTGTAGATGTAGATGTAACGCTTGGCTTCATCCAACATTCAGTAGCAAATTCTGTACGCTTTTTCTTATTGACATATAGCTTCTTCCTCGGAACACACGCATTGTAGCCAGCACTATTCAAACCCCGTTCAACGGTTATTGTGTTGACTACATTGCCAGAATATTGTTCAAGACATCCTCTATTCTCAGATGCAGTGATTTTTATTTTCTGCTTCACCGTTTCCTTTATTTGTCTCCTGTCTCTGGTAGTGAGTTTAGAAGGGAACGTCAGTCTATGTTTACAGCACTATTGGTTTGTTTGAAGCGGCGAATGATGCAGAATACTGTAGTTTTGCTTGCCGGCCGTGGTGGCCGAGGGGACTGTGGCGCGCCAGTCACGGTCTGCACGGCCGCTGCTGTCGGGGGTTCGAATCCCCCCCTCGGGCATGGATGTTTTTTTGTTTGTTAAGCTTATGGGACTTAACTACGGCGTCATCAGTCCCTAAACTTACAAACTACTTACGAACTAGGACGGCACAAATATCCATGCCCGAGGGGGGATTCGAACCCCCGACCGTAGTGGCCGTGCTGACCGTGACTGGAGCGCCTCAGTCACCTCGGCCACCGCGGCCGGCGGGCATGGATGTTTGTGTCGTCCTTGGGATTAGCTAGTTCATACGTAGTTTGTAAGATTAGGGACTGATGACCCCCTAGTTAAGTCCCATAAGCTTTACAAACATTTGAACATTTTTAGTTTTGCTCGAGTTCAGTGCACTGGCAATTTCGGCCAGAGATTTGCCTCGTTTGTACATATTGCTGACAATATTTCTCTCTTCCACCGCTGTCTCCTTTCCTTTACGTCCCATTTTGTATGTCGGTGATCACGAGAACTCAGCCACTACACGGTCTGACGCGAGCCACAGCAGAGGTACAACTGCTGTGTGCTTGCGGCATTTAAGGGTGGGGGAGACCGGGGCACTTTTCCCATAGGGCAAAGTTTTACAATTCGCTTTAGTTTGGAAACAAACCGCTAGATGGTACCAGCGGAGATACTGTAGGAAGCAGCAACAAAGCACGCTTCATTTACGAAAGTTTCAGTGTCCTACCAGCAGTCACATTGTCGGCAGGGTTGTTTTTATCATTTTTGCAAAGGTGAGTAAACTTTCACGTTTTTATTGAAACTTAAAATAAACATACTGGCGTTAAACTTACTATTTTGACATTCCACGCACTGAAAGTGGGTTTTTTTCTTCACGTAAATGTACATTTGTTATGTAAATAGCGTACACGGTTCTAGATCTACATCTACATGTCATACTCTGCAAATCACATTCAAGTGCCTGGCAGAGGGTTCATCTAACCACCGTTATACCATTTTATCTCCCATTCCATTCTCGAATAGCGCGCGGGAAGAAAGAACATCTGAATAACTCAGTTCGAGCTCTGATTTGTCGTATTTTATTCTGATGATCATTTCTACCTATGTAAGTGGTAGTCAACAATTTATTTTCGCATTCAGAGGAGAATGTTGGCGATTGGAGTTTCGTAAGTAGCCCACGCCGCAGCGATAAGCGCCGTTGTTGTAATGATTCCCATACCAGATCCTGTATCATTTCCGTAACGCTGTCTCCCCTTTATCGTGACAATACGAAACGAGCTGCACTTCTTTGGACTCTTTCGATGTCCTCCGTCAAACCCACCTGATAAGGATCCCACACTGGGCAGCAATACTCCAAAAAAATGGACGGACAAGCGTAGTGTACGCAGTTCCTTTAGTAGTTCTGTTGCATCTTTTAAGCGTTCTGCCAATAAAACGCAGTCTCTGGTTCGCCTTTTCCACGACATTATCTACGTGTTCTTTCCAATTTAAGTCTGAAGTAATAGTAATTCTTAGGTATTTTGTGGAGTTTACGGCCTTCACGTTTGACTGATTTATCTTGCAAACAAAGTTTAACGGATTTCTTTTCGTACTCATGTGGACGACTTCACACTTCTCATTATTTAGAGTCAATTGCCAATATTTACACCAGTTCGTGTCAGTAAAGAGCTAGTTGTGTTTCGCATGAACGATATTTTCTAAATCCGTGTTGACCTTGGGTCAATAGATCATTCTGTTCGAGATAATTCATAATATTTGAATACAGGATATGTTCCAAAACCTTGACGAAATTTGACGTCAGAGAAATTGGCCTGTAGTTTAGTGGGTTACTCCTACTGCGTTTCTTGAATATCGGTGTGACCTGTGCAACGTTCCAATCTTTTGGTACAGATCCTTCTTTGACAGAGCGGTTGTATATGCCTGTTAAGTAAGGAGCTATTACTCACGGATGTAGCGTTGTAGATACAAATATTACGACGGAACACGTCTTCCCAGAGCATACGGGGCACATATTCCTACAGGTGTCTCGTTGGAGAACGTGCCCCTGCCTAGAACATCTGGTATTATTCCTTTAAATACGTATTTATTATGTAATAAATTCTGCCAAATAGCCCTCTTTCAAATAGTTAATTGTAAAAAATTTGTTCAGGCTTAAAATAGTCCGAAATTAAACAGAAGACCTATAGAGTCTCGTACACTTTTGAAGTAATAAATGCTGCTCAATTAGCAATTATTAGATGCGGGTGCAGTGTCAGAAAAAAATGCATGTCCTTCTATATTCCATGTAGGACTCAGAACAATCACTGGTTGAAACTTCCTACTTTACAGACAGACCGGCTCCTACTTTATCAAATTCTGAATGCCCTATCAATCCTGGACTGGATTCAATCTTGCCAGAAAAAACGATTGATCACAGCCCCTATTCAAACCTATCGAATTCATCAACTCGTACTACACCAATACAGACTATCACTCCGAAGAAGCTGTTCTCTAGAGTTCTACAAAGAACTTTCCACTTGCTTATCACATCCACACAAACTTGGCCAACAGCAGAAGAAATTAGACTTTTTGAGGAGGCAGCACCTAGGAAGCAAACTCGACATGGAAGGCAAAACAAAGGAAGTCATTTATATTCATTGATACTCCATTTAAAAATCAGCTGAAAACCGAAAACGAATTATCTAAAAAAAAAAAAAAGTGAAACTGCAAAAGGAAGCAAATAACAGACACGAGAAAAACAAAAGCGAATCCCAGCAGGAAACTGTTTGTGTCATCCTCTTCGAATGTAAAAGGCAGTAAAAAAAATTCTCACGAAGGTATTGAAGGTCTAAATTCCACTGTTGAAGAAGATTATTTATGCATTTATTTCTTTGAGTCTTACGTAAAGCAAATGAAAAGTGGCTACAGTGCACGAAATGCAAGAAATGGGCGCATGAAGACTGTACGAAAAAGAAAGTGGCATTTTCTGTTTGCTTACATTGTGATTCAGATAATTAGTATCTGATTGTTAAAAATGTCTATATTTGTAAAATATTTAAGTCACATATTTTGTGAAACCTTTAAGTAGCACTGTTTTCATTTAATGTGGTTACTTTTGCTATCCTTCTTAGTCGTTGTTAACTGATGCTAATATGGCATTTCTAGACACTAGATTATCATATACGAAGGACGACGTGTTTTTGTTAATTCTTCAGTGCGCCATTGCTTTGAAATGACAACGTGTAAGTTACAATAAGAAAATCATCAAATACGCAACGCAAGATGGCGCATGCCAGAGAGAGTTCTGGGCGAGGAATGTCACGTGACATCTGCGAACGGCTGGTTTTCTTTAATTCAATGAAAGGTGTCAAAACTCCGTTATTTTTGGAAATATCTCTCAAACGATACGAGATTTGAAAAAACATATGGGAACAAAGTTGTAGAGAATTTTCTCCTCTACAAATTCGTTTATTCAATTTTCGCGTCAGATGAACGGTATATTTGCAATTAAAATTACATTACAAACGTTTTTTTTTTTTGTATTAATAACGTATTTCTTGTCCGAAATATTTGAAAAAAGCGAGGTTCTGGTAGCCAACAATTATATCTGTAAAATTTGGTGCCGATCGGTTGAACGGTTCGACCTAAAAAGGGGGAACATGTTACAACCAGACAGACATCGTCAAATCGCCGTTATTTTTGCAAATATCTCTGCAACGATGCAAGATATGAAAAACACATAATAGAGCGAAGTTGTAGAGAATTTTCCCCTCTACCAATTAGGTTATTCAATTTTCGTGTCAGATGAATGGTTCGTTTTCAATTACAATTATATTACAAACGGCTTTTTTTTTATAACTACCGTATTTTTGTCCGAAAAATTTGAAAAAGGGAGGTTCTGGTATCAGGCGGCCTACAATTATGTGTGCAAAATTTGGTGCTGATCGGTTGAACGGTTCGTCTTAAAAACAGGGAACACGTTACGGACAGACAGACAGACGTACATACACCCCAAAATCGCCGTTATTTTTGCAAATATCTCTGAAACGATACTAGATATGGAAAAAACATAAGAGAGCAAAGTTGAAGAGAAGTTTCTCCTCTACAAATTCGGTTATTCAATTTTCGTGTCAGATGAATGGTTAAGCGGTTATTTCATTTAAATTTCGAGCTGTCAAAAGACGATCGCAAAGGCCCAGTTTTAGTGTTACTACCGTAACCTAAAGTGGGCCAATACATATTCAGTAAAATCAAGATAATTCTCTCTGTTTTACATTTAAAGTACAGTTGGAAAATTTGCCCCTGTACATTTTAAGTAAGCTGGAAAACTTGCCCGCATACGGGGCAAATTTTCCAACGCAACGTGGTCAGACTATATCAATTTCTGTCCAGAAGGATATTTAATATTTTCATAGATATTTGTAGAAGACTGTAGATACAGGTGTAGGAAAAACAATGATCCGCTGTTTACCTCAAAACTGATAAAAATTAAAAGTACAAAAATAAAATTGTAAAATGGTGGAAAACGTGCCCCGGTCTCCCCTACATTACATGGAGCGTATTCAGTCGCTATTCGACTGTACGCCGAGCGACAACAGACGCCAGCGACTAGCGACGAAATACGCTCCGTGTAACGTACCCTTCAGGGTACATTCAACACCGTTTTTCCTCACGTGACCGGGTACGTTCGAAAATTTATGTCATCTACTAGCTGTAAAACCGGCGTTGCCCGGGTGTTTATTTATCCTACACTCTGGTAGTCCACATCCCCTTCCCCCCTCTCTCTGCATCCACCTCTTTCTCTCCCATCTCTCTGTTCGTTTCCACCTTTCCCTCTCTCGGCAAAGTTTTCTGCAAGGTACCCTCTGTCATGTACCATACAAACATTTATGTACCCAGTGATCTTCCCTTGGTTTAAAGGTCATGTGTGCAAAAATTCATAAAGATCGGAGCAAAACTATGCATTTTGTAAAATTCCGTAAGTTAAGTACTCTCCACCAAGCACCGAACGAAATTTCATACAGACAGTGACATTCCTCTTGTTTTCAAAACAGAGTGTGGAAAATGTCATCAATATCCGAACAAAACTGTAGATTTGAATGCAATAGAAACTCAGGGTCACAATGAAAAACGCACTTTGTTGTTCTCAAATATTCCAGTTTTATTTCATACAATCGTTGTTCAGAGAATAACGAAAAAAATAAATAAATAAAAGAAAAAAGGATCTGTGAAATCGGTCGAGCCGTTCTCAACTTATGCTGCGACCAAGGTATTTAAAGATCAATTTTTATGTTGCAAAGTACCCTCCCACATGCACCGTATGAAACTTAAGGTAGACGGTGACCTTCCTCTTGTTTTGAAGGTCAAGCGTGCGAAATTTCGTGAAGATCGGAATGAAACAGTAGAGTTCCTGAATCTGTAGGACAAGTATCCTCCGCCATGCACCTGTCACAAAATACTTTTTTAGCTGACATTTTCTACCTATAAACTACATTCCTGCCAAATTTCAGCTTCATAGGTGAACTAGTTTTAGTTTAGTCAGTGAGTGAGTGTCATTTCGCTTTTATATAAATAGAGATTAAGAAAACATATTGCTTAATTTTGGATGCGTGTGGTATCTGCCCCCGGAACTTTGAAGGGTTGTAGCTCCCAAACTAACAGTGACAGGAATGTAGTTTAAATTGATTTGGACGCAGCTGGTTTCAACGAATCCAATGCACGATAGAAAAAAACTATTGTTCCATTTAAAAAATTATATCTTTGCGCTGTAGCTCTTTGGAAAATGATACAATAAACTATGTTACAGAAAGTGTAACATTTCTTGTGTTGACCTACCGCATTAAAATTTCCCGTCATCTATTATTTTATAAGTTACAGAGGCAAACACACTTAGTGAAACACCCTGTATATATAAAGATTATGATGAAGAGTAGGATAATTAAAGTAAAGATTGTTTGGTAAATGCATGCGAATGGTAGCCCGAATATAGTTTTAGAGACTCAAGAGGTTGATGTTTGCATGTTTAAAATTTCGATGTTGCCAGATAAATACTACGTTGTTTACAGAACATGTAATGTTTCGTATTTTATTGCTCGACTGCTTATGTCGGTCTCTGTATAAAGTAGATTTGGTACGCTGGTGCTGCTACGGTAGAGACGTACGGAGTCGGCGGTGTGTCAGCTGTTGAGAGGCACATGTCGGCAGAGCTTCGCCGGAAGTGTATGCGGCACAGATGCCGGCAGTAGGCAGTCAAATGTTTCGGGGGGGGGGGGGGGGTAGAGGCGTGCGTCTTGTGCCATGGCGGGCACAGGTGTTATATCTAGCAGACTGTCTGTCTGGCCTCCTAGTACTGAAAAGCCTGCGTACTACAGCGTCTACATTACACTATCAAATTATTTGACAAAGAAAAATTGGACGTAGTGTAATGAGAACGTCGTCCAATATTTCATCAAATCTAAGGCCGGTATTACACTATCAAATTATTGGACAAAGAATTTGACGAAAAAATTGGATGCAATATTAGTAATATTTTTTTGACAAAGAAATTGGATGAAACGCAATAGGGGGTATTACACTACCATCCAATATTTTGTCAAATTTGCCTCAAAATGGCGGTGTAATGCTCAGCTGTTGAGCTGTTGTTTATATTACAGTTGCGTTGTGTCTGCATTTAGAAGAGAAGGAGGGAAAAAAGAAAAGGAAACGCACTTGGATGAAACCGTGGGTGTCAGAGCGAGATAAATAAAATTTGTTACGGGACCGGGAGGATTTTTCTTTTTTATTCCGTCGGCAGAACAGCCAGGCCCTTCACTGCTAATTATTTTGTCGCTCTTCATACTTCGCAGTTTGCAATAGAGTAACAAAAAGGCTGACTCAAACAGTGTATACGAATAAGATTGTTAAGTTGATAAAGCAAGTTTCATTAAATAACGTTTTAAATGGAAAATGTGAGCACTGACAAAGAGGATAATCTAAATTGTTTATGACGTTATTAACAATGTAAGGGGGGAAACATTGCTGATAAAGTAAATAGGCTCTATTTATTTCCTTACAAAAATTGGCTGACGTATTTATATGTTCATAGATTCGCTTGCAAACAGATGTCGATGTTTTGAAAGTTGTTTCATTTCCCAGAACTTAGCACACCTCGTTACCAAAATCATACATTCTAAAATCTGCTTCGGCCGTAAATAAGATTTAGGGGTATTACTTCTTCAATTCCGATAGTATATAATGACTTTTTTACATCACGGATTGTAACTCAACCTCACTTTTCCCGCAGAGTATTGGGCTACTCGAATTGACGTGACGGACAGTGTGAATTGGCCTTGTCACCTGTTATACAACGCCCCATCTGATTTTTAAAATTTTGTTGTTGCTAGAAAACACTACACAAACATTCCACTACTAGCCATGTTTACGAATACGAACGTTATGTCAAGTAATGTCAGATATTTAACCTCCAAATAAAACAGCTGTAGTGGCAAGGAAGCTGTATACTACTTGCGCTCCAAGCGGTCACATTTCTCACTGCAGGAAACAGAAGACGAGCGATTTCTTTGATCAAATCTAGGCCGAGGCCGACATTGGATGAAATGTTGGACGATGTTCGCATTACACTACGTCCAATTTATCTTTGTCCAATTCTTTGACAAATAATTTGATAGTGTAATACCGGCCTAACACTATCAAATTATTTGACAAAGAAAAATTGGACGTAGTGTAATGAGAACGTCGTCCAATATTTCATCAAATCTAAGGCCTCGGCTTAGATTTGATCAAAGAAATCGCTCGTCTTCTGTTTCCTGCAGTGAGAAATGTGACCGCACGGAGCGCTAGTAGTAGAGTTGGGCAACACGATTCTTTGTTTAGCAATCAATTCTTGCGATTCAGTCCCACACTGTGAATCGATTCCTGCGATTCGTTCACGATTCTTTCGCGATTCCTTATAGTCTGCATTGGCACGATTCTTACTTCTACATTCTGCTCATACATGTCTGTGTTACAGATGTTGGAATCTTAACCTTATGAATCTGTTCCTGCGACTCGTTCACGATTCTTTCTGCTCTGCGATGGCACGAATCTTACATAATGCCAAAAAGGTAACAATATGGGTACCAGATTTTTCAATACTAGTATTGCCTCTGGTTGAAAATCGATCAATTGTGTTTACAATGGTCACTGGGGTAGAATTTTACGTTATCATGTCGGCGGCCTCGCGTGATTATGTTGGCAACATCAACAACACGATAGAAAATTTGTTCGAACCACATAGAATGACCCGATTAGTGTATCGTACAAACCAGGAAGTAAATAAATAATACTGTTCCTGCTTTATGGTTGACAGGTTCTTGTATGTACCCTCGTCCGCTCAGTAAAAATAATTGCCCTCGTAAAGCGAAGATTCCATGAGAAAACATCAACGTTGTCAAGCGATTGCCTTACATGAAGACTCACAGGATTCTCACTATTCAGCATCTGTTGCCAACATTATCATGCGACGCCGCTGGGATATTGATCAAATTTAACCGGCACTGGGAGGTATGAAATGGTATCTTTTACGTGATAAGGAAAATGCCTGACGCAATAACAACAAATAAAAATGGAAGTATATACTTCTCATGCCATTTTCGAATTATATAACTTTCATTGGCCTAATATTTGAAATGGAACTACAATTTCGGTGTTCGTATATTTATACAACGCCAAGAAATAATGTTATTTCGATACTGCGATATTCAGAATTCCAGAGCTGACAATATGTCGACGTCGTAGTTCCAACTGTGCACCGCTACATGCCTCTCCCGGCGCATCATCATTTATACCGGCATTCTCGACTTCGTAGTTCCACCCGAGCACCGCTAGATGCCTCTCCCGGCGCAACATCCTTTATATCGGCATTCCTATGAAAACATCCATTCCTTTAACCACTCTTAATCACTGCGAAAATGAAGCATTTGAACGGCACAAGAAAGTGAGTTGGTAGCACTCCATGTTTCGATATTCACTTATTTTAATACTGCAGATGCGCTGCATTACAGCGTCTTTGGTCGGGGCGAATAGCCAATCAGTGAGCTGATTGTTGGAGAATGTAGAACTTGATCCAAGCTGTAGATGGGAAAATTTCTACTTCAATTTACCACTTTTTCAAATGTTCAAATGTTTGTATAGTCTATGGGACTTAACTACGGGGTCATCAGTCCCTAAAATTACAAACTACTTATGAACTACTGACGAACTAGGACGGCACAAATATCCACTCCCGAGTGGGGATACGCACCCACGACCGTAGTGGCTGTGCAGACCGTGACTGGAGCGCCTTAGTCCCCTCGGTCACCGCGGCCGGCTTACCACTTTTAATGGCAAAATGCACACATAACATTTATATCCGTGAAATCTACGACAAACAATCTTTCGAATTATGTAACTTTCATTGGCCTTCTTGTACGAATAAAGTTGTAATCTGTAGCACAATTTTCGTGTTAGCGTATTTATATAAAGATTTATGGTGCGTAAAGTTCAGACTTAAAATAATAATGAGGGAAAGTCATCCGATACAGCTATAAAAATTCTCGAGAAAATAGTCTTTGAAGTTTTGCGAGCGGTTATAAATACATATTACACTACCAACTATTTCTGCTGTCATCACAGCTTATTTCGTAGCTCTGTAGGTTTAGAGAACTTAGGTCACTTATTTCGAATCCTGCTGTAACCTTATAATTTTTTTTCGTTCTGTTTGAATACTTCGGCCATTTAAATATACATGTCATAAAATCTATGGAAATTAACACATATCTAATCATTATAAAATACTTATTATGTAAAATCGATTACTTTAAGGAAACAAGTCTGTATAAATAAACATTAAAAATAAAAATCCGTCTGTAAATATTAAATTTCTTTCGAGATACAAGAAATTCGTGTTTATTAAAATGTTTCTCTTCGTAAAATCGGTTTCTTTCAGGAAAGCTGATAACGTAAAAACCGAAATGGTAAAAAATATTTTTGAGATAGCTTTAAAAACGTTTAATTTTTTTTATAAAAATAATATTTTTGTAAAACTTAGTTTTTACAAAAACTACAACTATCTAGATGAAATCAAAAAGCTTAAACCTCTCTACACACGAAATATAATCCAAATCGTTACAGCTATTTCCGGGATACGCGAAATATAAATGTGTAAGGATTGCTCGTTTTAATACATAATGTGTAAACTGTATAAAAGACGTATAGTCGTATGTATTGACAGCTGTGTATTTCGCTGCGTTTTGTTTCTGTCACATTTAATTCGTGAATAGGCTAATAATTAACAGCTCACGACCTTCGTTCTGTGCTTCCTTTGTTCACACGCTTTCTGGCTTTCGTTATCATTCGGCACGATTCGCCACTTGCTTTCGAATCATGAATCGTTGGATCTTGGAATCGTCCCGAGACGAGCGATACTTTTGAACGACGATTCGACTCTTACGATTCTTTATTTGTATTCGTTCAAATGAACTGCTCATTCACGAATCGCCACTACTTTAATCTCCAGTAGCATGTGTCGCCGCTGTGACACACACTTATTCCGCTGTTGGCCCCATACACGAGCGAAGAATCGCTACAATCCGTCGCTCACCTCCACCTCGCCTCACACGAGATTTGTCAAGCAATTTCTTTGAGATTTACGAACGCATATTCCTGTAATGGAAAAGGCCCTTTCATCGTTAACAGCAGTTACCGTTCATCTGTTTTCCTGGGATGTTTTAGTTACGTTACACTTACAGTGCCGCCAAGTGGGTTATACGACCTTCTAGTGTAGTAATACGTTTTATGTTTCATTTATTAGTCGTGAAATCCTTTTTATTCGTTAGTCTTACAGATTAGCATCAAGTAAATACAGTACATCTGTGGTGTCGCACAAGTACAAAGTGCGCGCCACCTGCTTTCGCGCGCACGGCGCGGCGTTCTTGCGAAGACAGCCACGAGCGCCCTCTGCTACAACTCCGCTCGTGGCCACCACTGAACGACATCGTGCACTTGGGACTGAGATAGGAACCAGTTAGGACCTTCGTAATCAGATAGGCACCAATGAAGACTTGGCTATCGGATAGGCACTAGGCAGGCCTCAACTATGTATCAGCATTCTGTGTACTGAACTAAGTAAAAGTTAAGTATTGTATAAATTCTGTGCAGTATATATCTCGTTCTAATTTACTCTAGTGTTTCTAGTTTCTGGCTGCTCCCCTCCGTACCTGCACCAGCGTGCTATCTTTATTCCTGTGTCGGTCTCATTCCACTCAGCCACCGACACCTACGACGGAAACGAGACACAAAAGCGGCGACGAGGCTGGGACACAAAAGTGGCGACGAGGAGCGATAGACGAACCTTTGACCAGCCCGCTTGCAGCAGCCAGACAGCAGCAGTCGGAGCATGCAGAAATTGCTCCCGCCCACCCACCCTTATTATAAGACTTTTGGGGGACGATATTTTGTTACGTGTTTTGTGGACTTTTTTGTTGCAGCGCGTCCTCTTTCATATTGCATTTGTGGTTTGTTATAATTTACTTGTATACGCAGCGCCTAATCGGTCAGCATGGCCACTACCCCAAACCCAAACTTAATGGAAATTATTCATTACAGACGGCGCAAATAACACAACTCCTGCAGGCTGTGGCCCAGTTCACAGCGCAAGCAGCTAACCAACAACAACAGCCGCCGCTTCAGCAGCCCACACCTGCCGCCGCAACGCTTCCTACGTTTCGCCAGTACAACGAACGTGAGGAAGAATGCAGCGACTATTTCGCACAGTTTCAAGAACTCGTCGTGGCTCATCAAATTACAGGTCAGACTGTTAAGCATCTGCTATTATCTGTGGTGGGCACCAACACCTTCGTGTTACTGAAAAAACTTTTCCCCGACGTATCTCCTCGTGATGTAGACTTCGAACAAATAGTGGAGGCACTAAATGCTCATTATGAGAGAAAAGTTCTTGTAGCCGCTGCACGGTGCCGATTTTTCAGACTGAAAAAATTACCTGAGCAGTCACACCAGGAATGGATCACTGAATTGAAGGGCTTAACCCGCAAATGTAAATTTACTTGCTCTTGTGGACTTTCGTATAGTGACGTGATGTTGAGGGATGCGATTACGCAGAACATTCAGGACCCCAGAATTAGAGCAGCAATTCTGAAACAGTCTGACCCCTCATTAGACAGTGTACTGCAGCTTATAGAAGCGCATGATACTTTTGACTTAGCAGATGTAGAAATGCAAAGCCACAGTGTAAATTCAGTGCACCGCAACGGACGTTTTCCTAGCCGTAGTTCTCAGTGTAGCACTAGTGATTCTTACAATAGTACAGGCCGTGCTGAACAGACGGTGAACAGTAGCCAGTGTAAAAGTGCGACACAAAGGTCGCCCCGTCGTGTTAGAAACAGTGATTTGAATAACGGCCGCCAACGCTCATTTCAGAAAAATGTACGTAAATCTTGCCCCCAGTGTGTGTCTCGCCACAAGCGTGCTCATTGCCCTAGTCGCAATGCAACCTGTTATCAATGTGGCAAATCAGGACATGTACAGTCTGTGTGTATGCAAATTAAAAACTCAAAGAACGGTACCGTTAGAAACAGTGCTTCGCAGAGTGCGAGAACAGTTCATTCTGTAAATGTTATACGGGCTGTGGAATTGAACAGTGCTTTCCTTGGATCTCAATTGCAAGAAAGTAGTTCTGCGCCTATGGCAAAACTATATAGTGCACCGCGTAGCAAGCGCCGACGAGCGCGTAATTCTGTGCAACGGAAAAGGGTTCGGGACAAGCAAAATGACTATGAACAGTGCATTCCTGTAGTGAAAATAGTGCCTTCTGCAACTGCTCCTTGTAATAGTGCCCAGTACTGTGTAGCTAGTGACAGAAGACATCAAGTAGCTACTCAAAAGTGTAGTGCAGTAGTTAGTACATCTGGAGTAGCTTCGCATGCTTGCGCGGACGCCGATCCGGCGGTAGTGCCATCTAGTGACAGTGTTGTTAATCCGCTGCGTGCCGAGTCTGCGCCGCTTCCTTCACTACGCGGCCCGCGCAAGTGCAGCAAACAAACCGTAGCAGACGTTGCCCACATTCGCGCACCTGTCGAGCGCCGCAAGCAAAAACGTTTTGTGAATCTTTCCATTGACAATAAGACTGTGCAATTTCAGTTTGATACTGGTTCCGCTGTTACTTTAATGAATAAAGACACTTATCAACTGCTGGGTTCGCCAAAATTGTCGCCGTGTCAACAAGTGTTAACAGCGTACACAGGTCAAAATATTCCCGTGCTAGGAACGTGTAGCCTGCCCGCCTCTTTTCAAGGTGTAACGAAAACAGTTGCTTTTGTAGTTCTTCAGGCCAAATCGACACAGAACATTTTTGGACTAGATGCGTTTGACTTGTTTGGTTTATCTATTCAAAGGGATGTGCTTCAGATTTCGTCAGTAGTGCCTCAAGACAAAATAAATGCATTGTGTGAAAAATATAGTGACTTTTTTTCGCCGGAACTCGGTTGTGCAAAAGACTTCGTGGCACATGTAACTTTAAAAGAATCTGCTGTTCCAAAATTTCGTAAAGCTAGACCAGTGCCTATCGCAATGCGTGATACAGTTGCCGAAGAAATTAAACGTTGGCAAGATAGTGGGGTGATTTCTCCTGTTTCTGCGAGTCAGTGGGCCTCGCCTTTAGTGGACACTTATCCCCTGCCCAGACCTGAGGAACTGATGGACAAATTAGGACAGTCTCGCTTCTTTTCTAAGATTGATTTAGCAGAGGCATACTTACAAATTCCGCTTGATGACGAGTCAAAATAGGTTTTCGTCATTAATACTCACAAGGGGCTTTTTCAATTTCAACGCCTACCCTTTGGCAGTTCTTCCCCCCCGCTATTTTTCAGCGCTTTTTGGAACAGCTGACAGTTTCTGTACCGTGTTGCTCGAACTATTTAGATGATATTGTGGTATCCGGACGTACAGTTGAGGAACATTTAGCAAACCTGGAGTGCCTTTTCAAAGTGTTGACTGCAGCAGGTCTACGTTGTAATAAAGCAAAGTGTTCGTTTTTCCAAACTGAAATAGAGTACCTAGGCCATGTGATTAATGCCCAAGGAATCCATCCCTTACAGTCACATCTTAGAGCTATCAAAGACTTGCCTCCTCCTAAGAATGTGCATGAATTGCAAGCAGTAATGGGAAAGCTTAACTATTATTTCAGATTTATTCCCAATGCCTCTCAGATTGCAGCTCCACTGCATCACTTACGAAGGAAAAATGTTCCTTTTGTGTGGTCTAAAGATTGCCAAGTAGCCTTTGACAAATTAAAGTCTGCATTACTCAGTGATGCATGTTTGATTCCCTTTGACCCACAGAAGCCTGTAGTGTTAGCAGTTGATGCCTCGTCGTACGGTCTGGGTGCAGTTTTGTCACATCGTATTGGATGTCACGATCGTCCTATTGTCTTTGCATCCAAGCTACTGACGCCGACGCAACAGAATTACAGTCAGATAGAAAAGGAGTCCTTAGCAATCATTTACGGCGTCACAAAGTTTCATCATTATCTCTATGGCAGAAAATTCTATTTGTTGACAGACCACAAGCCTCTCACGTCGTTGTTCTCACCCACAAAGCCAATTCCGCCACGAACGGCACAAAAGCTTCAGAGATGGTCCTTGATATTGTCAAATTATCAGTATGAGATATTGTACCGACCTACCACTAAACATGCCAACGCGGACACACTTTCCCGACTTCCGGTTGGCCAGGATGTATCATTTGATTCTTCAGAAATGGCATGTTGTCAGATAGACTCCAGAGATGCTTCCGCTGTCGCAGACTTTCCTTTGAACTCTCGTCGGGTTGCACAGGAAACAGCTGCGGATGCAGACCTAAGTGTGGTAGCACGTTTTGTTCGCTCAGGGTGGCCTGCCAGAGCCAAAGACATTGGTCGGCCTCTGGTTCGACGTTATTTTGCACAACGTCATGCATTATCTTTAAGTCAGGGTGTACTGTTGTTGCATACCGACAACGACCAAGCAAGAGCGATTGTTCCTCGTTCCCTGCAACGAGAAGTGTTACGCCTCCTGCATCAAGGACATTGGGGCATTGTTAGGACAAAGCAACTGGCCAGACGTCATTGTACCTGGGTTGGTATGGACGCTCAGATAGAGAGCATGACATCACAGTGTACAGTTTGTGCAGAGCATCAGGCGGCTCCTCCACAACGTTTCTCAGACTGGCCACCCCCAAGGGACCATGGCAACGTTTACATATTGACTTTGCCGGACCTTTCTGGAATACGCGCTGGTTAATTGTTGTAGACGCTTTCAGCAAGTTTCCTTTTGTGATTGCCATGAACTCAATGACAGCTTCTAGTACAATCAGTGCCTTAACATCAGTGTTTTGCATCGAAGGAGGGCCTGAAACTATCGTCAGTGACAATGGACCTCAGTTTGTTAGTGCGGAATTTCAACAGTTTTGTCGTGTGAATGGCATTCAGCATATTACCACTGCACCTTTTCACCCTCAGTCCAATGGTGAAGCAGAACGTTTCGTTCGAACATTCAAGTCTCACATGGAGAAGATGAAAGGTCAGCACTCCAGGCAGCAAGCTCTTCAAATTTTCCTGTCTACGTATCGGTGCATGCCACGTGACGGCCCGTCTCCTGCCGAGCTGCTACACGGCCGCCGTCACCTCACTCTCCTTCACCTGCTGCAGCCTCCCACGCACCGAGTCGGTTCGTAAGGCGCTACGCGTTTTCAGGTTTCTACACCGGTGCTGTACAGGGTGTTTGCTGGTATGAAGAAGACATGGTTGCCAGGCACCATTCAGCGCGTGCTCGGTCGCAATATGTATGTTGTACGTTCTTCAACAGGGTCGGAGCTGCGGCGCCACGCAAACCAATTGCGCCTGCACAGGCCGCGCGATCCTGTCTCCGGTTTCTTGATTCCAGACCCAGTTCACCGCCAGGGAGCACAGCCACATCGTTCGTCCCCGGACTACGAGATCCCTATGGACGTCGACGCACCTCCGACGCGATGCAGATGACAGCGTCACCGAGAGGGACTCCGGGACCGTGCGGGCCCCCCCAGCTTGGGCCACGCACCTCAGAAGAAGATGACCTGCTCCCTCTGGGCGGGGTTGTGCGCCCTTCCCCAGGTTTCGGCGGGTTTCCTGGAGGATCTCAAGGCGGATGCCGGGGCGCGGACGGCGTCTCGATCCCAGCCTCAGCTACGACGCCCGTCCCACCAGTAACGCCCCCGCCCAGGCCCTCCTCCCAGTGCCGTCGCCGTGGCCCTCAGCCCTACGCCACGACGGCGCGGTGGTTTGGGGGGGAGGGGTGTGGTGTCGCACAAGTACAAAGTGCGCGCCACCTGCTTTCGCCGCGCGCCGCCATGCACGCACGGCGCGGCGTTCTTACGACGTCAGCCACGAGCGCCCTCTGCTGCAACTCCGCTCGTGGCCACCACTGAACGTCATCGTGCACTTGGGACTGAGATAGCAACCAGTTAGGACCTTCGTAATCAGATAGGCACCAATGAAGACTTGGCTATCGGATAGGCACTAGGCAGGCCTCAACTATGTATCAGCATTCTGTGTACTGAACTAAGTAAAAGTTAAGTATTGTATAAATTCTGTGCAGTATATATCTCGTTCTAATTTACTCTAGTGTTTCTAGTTTCTGGCTGCTCCCCTCCGTACCTGCACCAGCGTGCTATCTTTATTCCTGTGTCGGTCTCATTCCACTCGGCCACCGACACCTACGACGGAAACTAGACACAAAAGCGGCGACGAGGCTGGGACACAAAAACATTAATCGTTTTTCAGTCTCGATATGTCTACATTAATGTTGTAAATAGCCGCATTGCTAATAACCGTGAATATAAATTGTGAAAAGGGAAAGTTAGTTTGTATGAAACGGCTAAGGACTTCACTACAGTTTTATTGATCAGTCCTCAACAATGAAATTAAAATATCCACTTAATGTTATGGTACCTTTTAATCATTCTGTTTCCAAGTTAAGTTTAATTGAAAGTGCAATTCCAGAGCGCCTGCCCGCGAAAGGCAAAGGTCCCAGGTTCGAGTCCCGGTTCCGGCGCACAATCTTAATCTGCCAGGAAACGTGCAACTGTTTAACGAATAAATCAAAATCATCAGATGGAGCTGAGTGTTACTTGGCTGTTAGAATGAATGTCCTTCTGATTCCAGTGCTATGAATACAAGTTTCAATACTCTGGTCACAGCAGAAATTCTAGGGTGAATTTTGTATTACGTCTTGATATTTGTAAAAATTCTGGCCTCCTCCCATCTACATGGGATACTCTGCAAATCACATTTAAGTGCTTGGCAGAGGGTTCATCGAACCACCGTTATACTATTTATCTCCCATTCCATTCTCGAATAGCGCGCTGGAAGCAAGAACACCTGAATCTCTCCGTTCGAACAAAATATTTTCGCATTCGGAGGAGAATGTTGGCGATTGGAGTTTCTTAAGTAGCCCACGCCGCAGCGATAAGCATCGTTGTTGTAATGATTCCCATCCCAGATCCTGTATCATTTCCGTAACGCTGTCTCCCCTGTATCGTGACAATACGAAACGAGCTGCCCTTCTTTGGACTCTTTCGATGTCCTCCGTCAAATCCGCCTGATAAAGATCCCACACTGGGCAGCAATAATCCAAAAAAGGACGGACAAGTGTAGTGTATGCAGTTTCTTCTGCAGTTCTGTTGCATCTTTTAAGGACATGATAAAACATACTTTGTAGCACGACATGTCAAAAACCAGGACCATGAACTAACAAAACACTAGAAAATACTGTTTGAAAACATTTATCACTTACCGGATACGAACGCGTGACTTTCACATTATGATTTCAGTAACCACCCACTACACCACGAGAGAATTTCAGAGGCAGTAGTTCTATTACTGAATTTGATGAGTGACTTTCTTGTTTTTTTTGGGGGGGGGGGGGGAGGGGTGGGGGGTGGGGGAGCAGAAAATATTTACTTCACACAGGCAGGAATAATTTGTCGGTTTCCAGCTTTCCATAAGTCGCCTTTAATCTTCCTGCTTTTCGGTTAACTTTGACCGCACACTGTTCGTCCCCATATTTCCTCCTTCCTTGCGAACACAAACATCATATAACAATCTTCACTTCGGGTTTACAGCCAACAGAGGAACAAAGAGGCATTCCTCTTCACTATCATTAATGATTATGTAATGTACATTGTTAATTACACTCAGTAAATCACGTCAAACCAACATATAATCTTAAAAATTGCCGCGAAGTTCTAAGATTATCGTCAACGACAGTCAAACAACACATTAGTTTACGTAAATAGAACCGACAGAACATGTCCAAAAGTGGAGCATTGCCTACCGTAATACAACCTGTATCTAACTGTACAGTGAAATCGCTGTCAGAAGCGATAAAGAACCTCTATAGTTCAGAAATGCACACTGCAACTATTCAGACATATTCAAAGCCTGCCAAATCTGGTAAAAAGATGGCCTCCGCCAATCAGCAGCTGTTTCACGCATGGCCGCCCTCTACCTATATAGCCTCTCTTAGCAAGGCCCATGTCAGGTCTTACGGAAGCCGAATGAAGATAAACACCCAAAACTGTCTGTACAGCATAACGGCTCATTTTGGTCACTGATGTCGAGAACAGTATTGATCTTACTGTTTTATTTTTAACAATGATAAAATACACTACTAGCCATTAAAACTGCTACACCAAGAAGGAATGCAGATGATAAACAGGTAATCATTGGCAAATATATTATACTAGAATTGACATGTTATTACATTTTCACGCTCTTTGGGTGCGTAGATCCTGACACATCAGTACCCAGAACAACCGCCTTTCGCGGCAGTCTGAAAAGGTGGATAGTAGTTAAGGGATAATACATCCATAATTAATCTTTCACGAAATTCCTGTCAAATATATGTGTTTGATATTTTAGCTAAATTAATAGCTATTTATGCAACATTTGATGATTTTGTTGATATTTTCATGTCGTATAACTTCTATAGATATTTGACAGAAGTCAAAAATGTTTCATGGTTTCATGTTATGGATTACACCTATCTTATATGTTTTCTTACATATCGATAGTGTTGTGTATTGGACACTTCTTGTATATGTTTGTGTGTAGTCTTTTGTTATTCTGTCGTCTCTTAACGTTCTAAAATTTCAATAAAATTTTCGTTAAAGTTTTGATGCTTTAGTTCTGTCTGTTAGTTCAAATTTTTTCTTTGTAATTACGTGTATGTGTATATGTATTTCAATTTCTTCCAAAAGGGTCATTATTGGGCCTTTGGGTTTATGTGTATCATCTATACAGCTTGATCGAAATTCGTTGTTGTTTTTCTGTTTCTATGTGGTACAAAAAAGTGGAAGGGTTTGTGTCACTATTTCGGATGTGTTGACGATATCCGATCACAAAGTTCTGCCCAATTTGGCCTATATAAAAATTTTCGCAGTCATTACAGTTCATTTTATATATTGCTGGGTAAGTAGTAAGCTGGCGATTTCGTCTTACCCGTGTGGATTTGTGTTTTTAGATTGTGTATGTTAATGACATGCTGATCTCATAGTGGTATTTTTATTAATGAATTTAGTTTGTGTGGTATATTTCCTATGTATGTCTGAGGTATATACTGACGATACAATAACAAAAGACAACACACAAACATATACAAGGAGTATCCAATACACTACACTATCGATATGTAAGAAAACATGTAAGATAGATGTAATCTATGACATATAACCATAAAACACAGTGATCTCTATATTACCTGGATGTTGAACTTCAGCTGTCTGAGCGTGCCAGCCATAGATGTTCATATTTCGTTTCTTGCCAAATTCATATATGGCTGCTATCAAGTATTATAAGAGAACGATCAGAAAACACGTTACGTTTGTGCTTCCATGTTAGCCTATTTTCTAAAGTGTTCACACAAATTTGAGATCAAAAGGTAAGCAAGAACTTCTGTCTCACGCAATAACTAATCGAAATTCGTTTGTCAAATTTAAACATGGCGGACAATACGGAAACGTGCGGGAAACATCTGAATGTGCGGGAATGCTGTAGTTCTATGCTCAGACACCAGAGTTATACATCCTGTTTGTATAGAGATCAATGATAAAACATCATTGACTTCTGTCAAATATGTGTAGAAATTATATAACGTGAAAATAACAACAAAAACATGAAATGTTTCATAAATACCTCTTAATCTAGCGAAAATATCAAACACATTTGGCAGCAATTTCGAGAAAGATGAATTATGAATATAAGCATTAAGCCTTAACTACTATCGACCGTCTCAGACCGCTACGAATTTTTGCGTCGAAATATTTCAGACGCCCCTGCAAAGAGAAATCGACTTTTCCATGTACCTCCCAATTGGGTGACAAGCTACACGTGCCAGCATTATCGCATTGTTGCTCCTATTTGTTTCGTATTTATTGGCCCCCAGAGCTCTCACAGGCCTACCATAGTGTCAGCGTCTCATGATTTTACTAAACGTTACTGTTTCTTTATGACGGATAAAGCTGATCCTTCTATGCAACGTGTTTTACGCGAGACAGATGTGGATGTGAAGAACGCTTTGCTGAATACTCAGATAAAGAACGTGATAACAGCGGTAATGGTCCTGATTTTTAGATATTTAGTGATCATGATACTAATTCAGAGCGTGAATTGTATGCAAGGTCAAACAGACTGAAATATGATTCTCCAGTCATAGAGGACATCATTACTTTTTACTTGATATTGCAGAAGTTAAATTTGATAAAGCTTATCCCTTCACTAACTTACGGAATGTAGTAGTCGTTCTACATAAAAAATAAAATAAAAAAATTGATCGTAAACTGAAAGCTCAGTTCACGTGCTATTTATCGTAAGTGAAGTGGAATTTTTCCATCTAATTATGTTTCGAATCTGTAATATCATCTTTCTAACGATGTGTGCGTGAGTAGAGAGCTAACTATTCATGTTATTTTCGTAACACTCAAAATAAAGGTATACAACTAAAGTTGCAGTGTTCTATTTTTCGAAATTTTATGAATACTGCGTTGTTAAAAAAATCAAGTTTCAATATAGTCTACTTCCAAGTAGTGTAATCAACAACAGGAAGTCGTGAATATACAGGAAAAGTCAAAAGTCCTTGGACACCTTCATAACTTGGAAGATTAAAGACAAAATTGAAAAGTGATGATGGGGACAGAGGTTTGATGTGAGAGCACCAACATTTGGAGTGAATGTCATTCATGACCGCCATCTTGAAATCAGCCATTTTGGAATCAAGTATTTTTTTAATGGGTAGGAGGTGTATAACAGATCGAATAACACTCGCTTGAGCTCAGGAATTTAGTGGTGTAATTTGTTTTCGTCTATCTTGTACAGTTTAGAAGTTATTAATGTATATGTGTTGTAGCAGACAGTATGAAGGTAATTTCCCAAATTTGAACATTAATAACTTCTAAACTGTACAAGATAGACGAAAACAAATTACACCTCTAAATTCCTGAACTCAAGGGAGTGTTATTCGATCTGTTATACACCTCCTACCCATTAAAAAAATACTTGATTCCAAAATGGCGGATTTCAAGATAGCTGTCATGAATGACATTCATTCCAAAAGTTGCGGCGCCACATCAAACCTCTATTCCCATCATCACTTTTCAATTTTCACTTTACTCTTCCAGCTTATGATGGTGTCGAAGTACTTTTGACTCGCCCTGTATACATTCCACAAACCGCTGGTTTGATACACAAGGCGATCTGAGAGACCCCTCCATAGTAATTGTGTCCATAGTACTTAACGGGTGATCAGAATGTGATAAAATTAATAAGTATATTGTACGAATTCGCTAATGGCATTTTATGTTTTATTACAGTTGTTATTGTTGTGGTCTTAAGTCCGGAGTCTGGTTTGATGCAGCTCTCCACAATAACCTATCTTGAGCAAGCCTCTTCAACTCCACATAAGAACGGCAACCTACATCTGTTTGTATCTGCTTACTGTATCCATCTCTTTGTCTCTGACTTGTACCCCACACACTTCCCTCCAACGCTAAATTCACAATTCCTTGATGTCTAAGAATGTGTCCTACCAATCGATCCCTTCTTTTAGTCAAGGTATGCCAGAAATTTCTTTTCTCCCCAATTCTGTTCAGTAGCTCCTCATTAGTTACGCGATCCACCCACCTAATCTTCAGAATTCTTCGGTAGCACCACATTTCAAAAGCCTCAATCCTCTTCCTGTCCGCACTGTTTATCGTCCATGTTTCACTCCCTTACAAGGCAACACTTCATACAAATGCCTTCAGAAAGGACTTCCTTAGGCTTAAATCAACATTCAAGGTTAACAAATTTCTCTTTTTCAAGAACGCTTTTCTACCCATTGCCATTCTGCATTTTATATCCTCTGTACTGCGACCATCATTTGTTATTTTACTGCCCAAGTAACAAAACTGATCTACCTCCTTTATTGCTTCGTTACCCAATCTCATTCCTTCAGCATCACTTGATTTTCTTACACTGCACTCCGTTACCCTAGTTTTGCTCTTGTTAATGTTCATCTTATATGCACCTTTCAGCACACTGTCCATTCCGTTCAACTGCTCTTCCAGGTCCTTTGCTGTATTTGACAGAATTACTATGTCGTCGCCAAAACGCAATTTTTTTAATTCTTCACCCTCAACTTTAACTGCTTCACCAAATTTCTCCTTGCTTTCCTTTATAGCTTGCTCAATGTACAAATTGAAGCCGGCCGCGTTGGCCGAGGGGACTGAGGCGCTTCAGTCACGGTCCGCACGGCCACTACGATCGGGGGTTCGAATCCTCCCTCGGGCATGGATATTTGTGCCGTCCTAGTTCGTAAGTAGTTCAAAAGTAGTTTGTAAGTTTAGGGACTGATGACCCCGTAGTTAAGTCCCATAAGCTTTACAAACATACAAATTGGATAACATTGGAGAAAGGCTACAACCCTGTCTTACTCTCTTCCCAACCTCTGCATTCCTTTCATGCCCATCAACTCTGACAACCGCTGTCTGGTTTTTGTACAAGTTGTAAATAACCTTAAGCTCTCTATAGTTTACGCCTGCTTACTTCAGAACTTGAAAGAGTTTATTCCAATCAACATTTATTACAGATAGTTGGAAAATCGCATCGGCTTCGAAATAAGCTTATAGCTAAGTTGTATATATCTCAATAAAGATCGGAGGCAGCAGCATTCTGGTATACTATAATGAAAATGTCCTTACAACAGCAGGGCCGGCCCGTCCATATAGGCAAACTAGGGAGTTGCCTAGGGCTCTCGAATTTGAAGGGCAGCAAATTTGTCGTGAGCGACGAACCCTAGTGCGCTCGAGGTGCGATTTGCTTTGCTGTTGCACTACGGTTCCAGCAGTAACGATTTCGCGGTTACTGCACATAGGCAGAGCAACGGGCAAGAGACAGGACGCAAGTCAATGTTACGTGCATGCTCACGGCTCTTCGGAATTACACTAGTAAGCGTTTAATGAATAGACGAGTAGCAGTTTGCAACTAATCATCCCGTGATCGAAGCTGGCGATACTGCAATAAAGTCAATTGACGGGAGATTTCATCAGTTTAACATCCTAAATCGTGTATTTTGTGGGAAAGAGAAGGTTCAGAGAAGGGCAGCTCGTTTTGCTTTATCACGTTACGGGGGGAGGGGGGGGGAAGCGTCACGGAAATGTTGCACGAATTTCTGGTGGAAATCGTTAAAAGAAAGACGTTATTCATTGCGGCGTGATCTGTTTGCGAAGTTTCAATCACCGACTTTTACTTCTGAATGTGAAAATATTTTGCCAGCACCCACCTACTTAGGGAGACATAACCATACCAATAAAATAAGAGAAATCAGATCGAAAACGGAACGATTTAGGTGTTCTTTCTTCCCGCGCGCTATTAGAGAATGGAACGGTAGAGAAAAGTTATGAAAGTGCTTAATGAACCCTCTGCCAGGCACTTAAATGTGATTTGCAGAGTAGATGTAGATGTAGACGTAGATCTATGCAATGAATTACAAGCTAGCAGACTACCCAATCAGGATCACAAGACCTTCTGAGTTATATTTCTAAAAATGCACTTACAGACATTGTACCTAATTTAGTAACTGCACTGAGAGTGTTGCTTACTCTTGCTGTGTCTGTAGCCAGTGGTGAGCGAAGATTCTCGAAATTAAAACTCGCAAAAACATATCTGAGATCTACAATAACTCAAGAAAGACTAGTGGGGTAGACAACTTTGTCAACAGAACGAGAAACAGCAGACAATCGATTTAAAGGAGATTGTCTCAGATTTTGCAAAAGCCAAGGCAAGAAAATTGAAATTTATGTGTCTCTTTGTATAATGAAGCTTATAATTCTATCAATTATCGTAAACTATTTTAAACACAAAATGTAAACATGATGAAAAGGTTACATTATTGTATAAAAGTGTATGATGTGTCCCATTTTAATGGGAAAATATATTTATGTACCGTATAAGTTGTGATTATATATTTGACTAAAAAAGATGCTATGTGTATTTTACCACGTAACTGATACACCAGGACGCACACAAGGTTTGAATATGTTCTGGTTATAACGGATGAAATTTAAATATTACTACTGGCTTATCACTACATTCCTCGTTTATGGGCCTGTCTTAAAAACGTTAGAAAAAAAGACAGTGAAGTGCATAAAATATGAAATGCAGAACACACACTTCCCCAATTCTACACATCAGTTACAAATAGTTAGCAACAAAACTGAAACTTCACATTTAAACTCGGAATAGACTATGCTTGACAATTGAAAATCAGAAGAAATGATCGAGATCAATATAAAAATTTATGCAGGCACAACTTTTGGAACGATTTTAGTATGACATTTTCAGCCGAATGACTACTTGATTTATGAAAGTAATACATGATATCAGGAACTAGGGCAAATTATTAGTTTTTAATTATTCAGAGTATTTAGCAGCCCATCTCAGTTATTTATCCATCCAAACTACAGAATCAGTTTGGACATAGAACACTGGAACATTCCAAACACAACGCCGTTCCTCATCGGCACACTCCCGTGATGCTCTCCTATCTTCCTTTAGCTGGGCGCACTGAGCATCTTTTCCCCTTTGATTTAGTAGCACAGCCTTGAATGTGAGCTTGGAATGTAACTGATGCCTGGAGGGGGTGTTTTTTTATGTTTGTTAAGCTTATGGGACTTAACTACGGGGTCATCAGTCCCTAAACTTACTAACTACATATGAACTACTTACAAACTAGGACGGCACAAATATCCATGCCCGAGGGGGGATTCGAACCCCCGACCGTAGTGGCCGTGTAGACCGTGACTGGAGCGCCTTAGTCTCCTCGGCCACCGCGGCCGGCCTTGGAGGGGGTCATGTCTAGAATAACACAAATGGAATTTCTGATATCTTTTTCTAAAAAAAAAAAAATACAATCACGTACAAGTTGTATCCCTAGTTCAATGAGACATTATCTGCATGTCACAGCATCAATATCTCCTTTCCCATGGTACAAAGCAAACGTATTTACACCTGCTGTAACTAGTCGAGTGTAGATGACTCTCGTAAGCCATTGGTTCGTTCAGAGTATCTATAGTATCTTCCTCGTTTACTTTTTTGAAGCATTGTACCATAAATCTTAGATACTGAAAACAATGCTGCCAAAAAACTTTCAGTAAAGGTACACCTGCGTCCTTGGGACCCGTTCAGCTTTATATAAACAAAACTTAATAGAGACACACCTGCAACAATGTGGTGGGCTGGTAGCCGACTGAACGCTAGGAGAGTACAGGGAGAGGCAAGTTGGTTCAAATGTTCAAATGTTTGTATCGCTTATGGGACTTAACTACGGGGTCATCAGTCACTAAACTTACAAACTACTTATGAACTAGCTAAACCTAAAGACGGCACAAATATCCATGCCTGAGGGGGGATTCGAACCCCCGACCGTAGTGGCCGTGCAGACCGTGACTGGAGCGCCTCAGTCACAGAACAGGGAGCATACAGAAGGGAAAGCTGGGGACGGCACCTTTGATCTGTATGTTACCAGGCGCTGCGCTCGACGCCATATTGAAAAGCAGTAAACGCTGAACTATAACCACTTAGTACTTTGGACTTTTTACGAACTGCAGCTAATCTCACCGACCTTTACGAAAGGAAACGGCTTTTCATTATGCTCTCATCTATTTTGCGCCCTCTTCTTGCACCTAATTGTAATCCAACGAAAAAAAAATCCTAAATTTTAATACAATTACGGAAATGAACGGTGGAAACGATGAATGTTTTATTTGGTGCTTATCTATAGAAAAATCCCAAATAACGCGGAGTTATGTTTGGGAAATTAGTTATAAACAAGAAAGTGACTTTACAACTGCCAGGTTTTATTTGACAGGAATAAATTCGCACAAAATATTGAGTCAGACTTAGCAGTACAACGTGATTATGCAGAACTAATGACGTCTGGGCACATATAAAAGTTGTATTTGCTTTAGGAGTATCATTAATTTACTGATCGGAGAAGGGCATATAGAGGAATCTGTCAACCACAGAGCAGGAACAGCATAAAATAATTATTCCCCTTAATCTATTTGTTTGAGTATCCGAACAGCATTCGTTGCCAACATTAGCATACTACGCCTTCAATGCCGTAAGTAAAAATTTACCTGCCTACTTACGCACTATTCTTTGTCATTCATTTTATATTATTCCCTGCAGCGTTAAACTTATAAAATATAAATGTACTTCAACATTTCGATGCTTTTGAACTGCTGCAGCAACAGCAACAGCGAGAGTTATCGTCAAGAGAAGAAGCGAGGCTACTTTTAATAATTATCACACATTGCTCTCATTCGAAACTGATAACATTTAACTTTCACTATACATATAGCGAATTACTGCTCAGCATCTTTTGGCGAGGTCTAGAATCTCATAGCCCTATTTGTATTGGAATTATTGTGGCAATTAGGTGCTGAACACCATCGGCCGCCTTTTCTTTTATTGCTGCTCATAATGCAAACAGAACAGCTCCAACTACTGACACACAGTTCTTTCTTTCCACTGCACCAAATACTTGTTTACTTTTATGCGATTCAGGCTGTTAAAATACAGAATTAACAAACAAAGACGGCGCATTGCCACGCCACAGAGTAGGGAGTGACCACGCGTTTACTGCTTTTCAAGATGGCCGATTCCGCGCATGCGCACTAAATTTTGGACGACAGACTGCAGCGGGAGTTTCCTTTCTGTATACTCCTTATTCTGTGCCTCAGTCTCCTCGGCCACCGCGGCCGGCGGCAAGTTAGTGCTACGACACGCATCACAGCTCTGGAAAAAAAAAAAAAAAAAAAAAAAAAAAGAAACACACATTTCCATCGGGTCCCTGGGAACCAGGGGTACCAGTTACGGGTTACAATGATGTCTTGTTGTGATTTTATTAAATAGGGCACCATTAAAATAATTTGCCTAGGGTGGCGAATTTGTTCGGGCCGACCCTGCCTTTGGCCGGTATTACACTGTAAAAGATCTTTGACAAAGATCTTTGTCAAAGATTTTATCCAAGATCTTTGACGAAACTATTTCAAAGGAGCACATTACACTAGCGTAAAATATATCGTCATAGTTGCTCGGAATAAGACTCCAAAATAGTAAAGCGTCTGTATTACAGTACGTTGCTCGGGAGTGCATTCATTGGAAAGATCGAAAAATGGAAACAATTTTAGGTAAAATCGTGAATAGCAAGAGGAAAATACGAAAACTGCTAGCACAAATGTACTTCACGAGCTACACTGCTGGGAAATAATAACCTAAATTGTTAAAGAACGTGTGACCAAATATTTTAATTCACCCACATATTTATAAATACTTCATCATAATCGATGTTTCAGGAAGCCCTAAAGCTGTGTCAATGGGTAAATAATGAAACACCGAAATAATTTAACGTGTGTCATGCTAAACATAACTTCGTTAGACACTATCATAATTAAGAAGAGAGAATATTTTGGTAGTTCTTTCATGTTATGCTTAATTGAGGATTATGCGCTGCGAAAGACATTTTTATAGTTTGCTGCAGTCTGACATTTGTTTTGCCTGATTTTCCGAAACATAAAATATCCGTATAAATACCTGGACTTGTGGTTAAATGTCGAGAAGCATCGTGGAAAGCAAGAAAAAAATATGGAGCTAACTAGTGCAGTACCTCATTACGCAAATCATGAATCCCTTTCCACTGAAGATCCTCCCATTTATATCAACATACAAAATCTATTTCAGCAGGCAGTAAAATACACGAGTCGTACAGTGTAGGCCTAAGATTTCACGTATTATTCCAGACATAAGTGAACCAAGATGTAAATCACTTTAGGAGGAATTACGAGGTTAGGTTAGAGTACAAATAAAAACATTTATTTCACTTATGCATCTCCATATATCCTTTGATCCATATAATTTCTTCCCTATCATCAACTTCAGTGAGCCACTTTGAATACAACTGACAGCAGTAGCTTTTGCTTTATACGATTCTAACACTACATTTTTGGAAATGTGCTTTGTATTAATAAATATTCCGCACACTTCTCACTTTGAAACTATCACTGTGACAGCAGCGACACAATAAATACACTTTTACGTTAATTTGTAGGTTAAAAAGCGTCAAAGCAAGGAAAGACGCATGTATACAATGGCGAACGTTTATAAAAGCTAGGCTCTCTCGCTAACTTTTATCAAATATCTTTTATAAAAGAAATCTTTTATAAAATATGACCCATTACACTGTCAAAGATTTGACCAAAGAGCTTTGATAAAAGATCTTTGACAAAGATCTTTTACAGTGTAATACATAGACCATAGATAATATAGCCACTCCCATGAACCACAGACATTGCCGAGGTGGGGTGGCTTGCGTGCCTCAACGATACAGATAGCCGTACCGTAGGTGCAACCACAGCGGAGGGGTATCTGTGGAGAGGCCAGACAAACGTGTGGTTCCTGAAGAGGGGCAGCAGCCTTTTCAGTAGTTACAGGGGCAACAGTCTGGATGATTGACTGAGCTGGCCTTGTAACATCAGCTAATGCGGCTTTGGCACACAGCTACTGCGAACGGCTGAAA
The DNA here is from genome assembly GCA_026315105.1 of Locusta migratoria. NCBI lineage: Eukaryota > Metazoa > Arthropoda > Insecta > Orthoptera > Acrididae > Locusta > Locusta migratoria. The sequence continues at coordinate 43,000,144 of CM048754.1, read as the reverse complement.
GCAAGGGGAAACTACAGCCGTTATTTTTCCCGAGGACATGCAGCTCTACTGTATGAACATATGATGATGGCATCCTCTCGGGTAAAATATTCCGGAGGTAAAATAGTCCCCCATTCGGATTTCCGGGCGGGGACTACTCAAGAGGATGTGATCATCAGGAAAGACAATACTGGCATTCTACGGGTCGGAGCGTGGAATGTTAGATCCCTTAATCGAGTAGGAAAATTAGAAAATTTAAAAAGGGAAATGGATAGGTTGAAGTTAGATATAGTGGGGATTAGTGAAGCTCGGTGGCAGGATGAACAGGATTTCTGGTCAGGTGACTACAGGATTATAAATACAAAATCAGTTGGGAGTATCACAGGAGTAGGATTGGTAATGAATAAGAAAATAGGAATGCGGGTAAACTACTATGACCAGCACAGCGATCGCGTTATCATTGTCAAGATAGATACGAAGCCAACACCGACAACAGTAGTACAGGTTTATATGCCAACTAGCTCTGCCGATGATGAGGAAATCGAAGAAATATATGAGGAGCTAAAGGAAATTATTCAGACAAGAGAGGAAAACTTAATTGTTATGGGAGACTGGAGTTCGGTAGTAGGACAAGGAAGGGAAGGGAAGATAGTGGGGGAATATGGTCTGGGCAAAAGGAATGAAAGAGGAAGCCGCCTGGTAGAATTTTGCACGGAACATAATTTAGTTATAACAAACACCTGGTTTAAGAATCACAAAAGAAGGTTGTATACGTGGAAGAGACCAGGAGACACCGGGAGATACCAGATAGATTTTATAATGGTAAAACATAGATTTCGGAACCAGGTTTTGAAGTGTAGGACATACCCAGGGGCAGACATAGACTCTGGCCATAACTTGTTGGTTATGAACTGTAGGCTGAAACTGAAGAAACTACAGAAAGGTAGGAAAATAAAGAGATGGGACCTGGATAAATTGAAGGAACCTAAAGTTCTTAAGAATTTCAGAGGGAGCTTCAGGCAACAATTGACAGAAACAGGGGAAAATAAAACAGTTGAGGAGGAATGGGTAAAATTGAGAGATGAAATAGTGAAGGCAGCAGAGGACAAAATAGGTAGGAAGGCAAGACCTACAAAAAATCCTTGGATATCACAGGAGATACTAGATTTAATCGATGAAAGGAGAAAATATAAAAATGCAGTAAATGAAACAGGCAAAATGGAGTACAAACGACTAAGAAATGAGATTGACAGGAAGTGCAAAATGGCTAAGCAGGAATGGCTAGAAGGCAAATGCAAGGATGTAGAAGAATGTATAAATAGGGGAAAAATAGATACAGCCTACCGGAAAATAAAAGAAACATTTGGCGATAGGAAGGGCAGCTCTATGCATGTCAGGGACACTGATGGAAAGCCGGTTCTCAGCAAAGAAGGGAAAGCTGAAAGGTGGAAAGAGTATATAGAGGGGCTCTACAAAGGAAATGAACTTCGAGACACAATTGTAGGAAGGGAAGAGGAAGTAGATGATAATGAAATAGGAGATATTATACTGAGAGATGAATTTGACAGAGCACTGAAAGATCTAAGTCGAAACAAGGCCCCTGGAGTAGATGATATCCCGTCAGAGCTACTGAAGTCTCTGGGAGAACCAGCCATGACAAAATTGTTTCACTTGGTGTGTAAGATGTATGAGACAGGTGAAGTACCCTCAGACTTTAAGAAAAATGTTATAATCCCCATTCCAAAGAAAGCAGGTGCAGACAGGTGTGAAAACTACAGAACCATCAGTTTAATAAGTCATGGTTGCAAAATATTAACACGAATTATATACAGAAGGATGGAAAAGCTGGTAGAAGCCGACCTCGGGGAAGATCAGTTTGGGTTCAGGAGAAATGTAGGAACACGGGAGGCAATACTCACTTTACAGCTTATCCTAGAAGATAGATTAAGACAAGGCAAATCAACATTTCTAGCTTTTGTAGATTTGGAGAAGGCTTTTGACAATGTTGATTGGAACAAACTATTTCAAATTCTGAAGCAAGCAGGAGTAAAATATAGGGAGCGTAAGGTTATTTACAACTTGTACAAAAACCAGACAGCGGTTGTCAGAGTTGAAGGGCATGAAAGGGATGCAGTGGTTGGAAAGGGAGTAAGACAGGGTTGTAGCCTTTCCCCAATGTTGTTCAATTTGTACATTGAGCAAGCTATAAAGGAAAGCAAGGAGAAATTTGGAGAAGGAATTAAAGTTCAGAGTGAAGAATTGAAAACATTGCGTTTTGCCGACGACATAGTAATTCTGTCAGATACAGCAAATGACCTGGAAGAGCAATTGAACGGAATGGACAGTGTGCTGAAAGGTGCATATAAGATGAACATTAACAAGAGTAAAACTAGGGTAATGGAGTGCAGTGTAAGAAAATCAGGTGATGCTGAAGGAATTAGATTAGGTAACGAAACAATAAAGGAGGTAGATGAGTTTTGTTACTTGGGCAGTAAAATAACAAATGATGGTCGCAGTACAGAGGATATAAAATGCAGAATGGCAATGGGTAGAAAGGCGTTTTTGAAAAAGAGAAATTTGTTAACATCGAATATTGATTTAAGCCTAAGGAAGTCCTTTCTGAAGGCATTTGTATGGAGTGTTGCCTTGTATGGGAGTGAAACATGGACGATAAGCTGTGTGGACAGAAAGAGGATAGAGGCTTTTGAAATGTGGTGCTACAGAAGAATGCTGAAGATTAGGTGGGTGGATCGCGTAACTAATGAGGAGGTACTGAACCGAATTGGGGAGAAAAGAAATTTCTGGCATACCTTGACTAAAAGAAGGGATAGATTGGTAGGACACATTCTTAGACATCAAGGAATTGTGAATTTAGCATTGGAGGGAAGTGTGTGGGGTAAAAATCGCAGAGGGAGGCCAAGAGACGCGTATAATAAGCAGATTCAAGTGGATGTGGCTTGTCGTTCTTATGAGGAGATGAAAAGGCTTGCTCAGGATAGAGTAGGGTGGAGAGCTGCATCAAACCAGTCTCTGGACTGAAGACCACAACAACAACAAGATAATATAGACTGCGTGTGACGTCATTACACTGAAACCAACATCTAAGTCACGTGACTCGGGGCAGAATACAGGTTTCATCATTAAGAGTAATGCGAAATATAGCTGAGAGTTGCAGTTCTTATTCTTTGTAGCGGAAATTAAGCGTATATTTGAACAATGAAACATATTAGCGCATTATTATTACTTCTTTAGATGTAAAATTGGGGTTAGTTCTCCGCAAGAGTTAATGAGATAGCTACAGTTTTTACATGCTCCTATATGAAACGTATCGGCAGTCTTTTTACAAGCAACAGAACTACATTGTTGTCGTTGTACTGTGAGTCTTTTAGGCTGCATTTTACACAGGAGTAGATAAAATATTAATTTGAAAGGAGCATCGACTTTCTTACGATTCTTCAACAATATATGTAAAATAATTCGTTGTGATTTTATAAGAAATGGAATCTGTTTGCATCCATATTTTAACAGAATACAACCGTCTATATTTTAAGACTTTTGGCGCAGACCGTGATGACAAAACGTAAAACAAAGTATTGGCTGTTTACATTAAATAATAGAGTAGTGAGGAAACATCATCGATACACTAGCCAAGAAGTGACTTCATGTGGAAAACACAGTCTGACAGTCTGTATGAATGTTTAGTTTTGTATAACGTTATTGTAAGCAGATTTTCAGCAGAAATGACTTACTTGTTGACGTATAAACTTGCTCAAGAGCAGCTTAAAATACTTTCCCGTCGATAATCACATTCGTAAGTTAAAAAAGTTAGATTCATAGCGTAACACAAACACTGAGGATATGTAATTCTGTTGCTTCTAAAAATAACTGACAATTCGGTACTTTTCACCTGGGCACATGTAAGCACGAATATCACTGCATTAATATTAACAATATGATGAAATTACGTTACCATTACTACTATATGTGTAATAGGAATACGAGAAGTCGTTTTATTGTTAAAATCAACGCTTGATATCACCAATAAACGAAGAAAACTGTCGCTCATAATGAGGAAAACTCGGTCACGTGACTCGGGGCAATTTGAGATGTTGGTTTCAAACCACAACACAGCAGAGATAGGGTCATGCGCAGTCTATGTTATCTTTGGTCTATGGTGTAATACCTAGGGTTGCCAGATTGAACTGGAGGCAGGCCCGGAGACCAGACGTGCCCCCCTCCCCCTTGGCCAATGACTCACCACCCCCCCCAACTGCGACCACCTCCCCCCCCCCCACAACAAGCATTGTCGGCTTCTACAGAAAATTGTTTCGGCAAGAAATTAAGAAGCGACTGAGTCTTCTTTTGTGTGGTAATATTCGCTTTGTGTCTTTCTGATTGTAAATGTTTATTCACAGCTTTCACTCCGTCGTACTTAAGAGTAAATGAGATATTGCATATTCTGCACTTACACATACACTCATCAGTATCGACTTTTTGTAGACACTCTATAAAATTTTCTTCCTGCAACCATTCTTCGCGGAACGAACTTAGATATCGGCTCTTCATTTCACTGTTATTACTCACTAATCTGAGTTAATGTAAGCTTGTCTGTTCACACACGATCCAAGTATTCCAAACATTGCCGGTAAACTGATAGACAATGAACGACCGAACAGACGTCGCCAGTTGACACGTTGCCGCAACAGTGTTTGCTTAATAATGCGCTAGCCGATTACTACAATGAAAAGTTTTCAGAGGAAGAATAGAAAAGTAGCGTTTTGTTGCAATAAGAAATTGACATTTATATAAAGTTATTCATAATTACTAGAGAGGAGCCAGCCGGGAATGGCCGAGCGCACTGAGGCGTCTTGCCACGGTGCGCGAGGCTGCTCCCGCCAGAGGTTCGAATCCCCCCTAGGGCATGGATGTTGTGTTCGTCCTTACTTTAAGTTAAGCTACATGAGCATAGTACTTAAAAAGCGTCGTAAAAAAAAAAAAAAGTTAAGATGAAGGTTACATTCAAGCCCGGAGATGAGTGTGATTGTCCCGTAGACCCGGAGAATTCATTCCAAACCCGGGCACTCCGGGCGGCGCCCGGAGATCTGGCAACCCTAGTAATACCCTCCTTACACGACATATATTGCGCTGCAGGCCTAGGAGAACATAAATTATTTGACACAGTTGAGTGACTGTCAGGCTGTAGATGCAAAGAGAACCCGCCGTGTGACAAACAGAAGCCGGCAAGGCCTCGCCCCCAGCCCGCAGTGTAACAGGCCGTCTGTCGGGGGTGGTTTCCCTTGGCTTCGCCGCCGCCATCGCTCCGTCACCACCACGTGTTTGCCCACGTGGCCGCGGGACACCCCGTCTTCAAAGGCAGCCGCGCCCGACACGAGGTGGACAAACACAACGTCGGCTGCCGGAAAAGTTAATCGCCAAAAATGACTCCCTTTATTACGCCGTTTCCGCGTCTGTCGTCATCGCTCCCGTAATTTAACAAACAGTTTACAGGCGCCGCGGTGGAGTAGCCGAGCGGTCTAAGGCGCTTCGATGCGGAGCGCGCGGTTCCTCGCCGTGGGAGGTTCGAGACCTCCCTGGGGCATGGGTGTGTATCTGTTGTCCTTACGTTAGTTTACCCTAGTTTAAGGAGTTTCTAAGCTACGGACTGATGACCACGCAGTTTGGTCCGATAGATTTACAAACATTTTTGTCTCATAAATCTGTTGCGAATGTAATTAGTACTAAACAAGTAATAGATTAAAACTTGGTGCGTGATTGGGCGGTTCTCCATGAACGTTACTGTTTATGTGCTTGTATCTCATGAACTACGTCTCGTACTCTGATACAATTTGTGTGTATACTGTGTGTAAAAAATCCTGCAGGTACAATATGTACCTCAGAGCATATTTTAAGGGATTTTAACTGGGCGACATTGGAAGGATGATTCGAGGGTTCCGGGAGCCCTCCCCCGGAAAAAAAAACTGAAAATATTGATGCCTAAAACCGTATTTTGAAGTCTTTTTATTAAAATCAAATTTGCTTAATTTTTCCGTAACATATTTTTATTCATATATGTTTTAATGATAAATAAAAATGTATGAGGAACAATATTAAATTTGGATTGCTTACCACCTCGTGTAACTTCGGTTTTTATTTTGCGTCACATGACCGTTTTAGTCTGTTTTAACGAAAGAACACGGCAACGAGCGCAACATCACATCACTTCAGTGCTGCTTCTCTGCCGGCCGCGGTGGCCGAGGGGACTAAGGCGCTTCAGTCACGATCTGCACGGCCACTACGGTCGGGGGTTCGAATCCCCCCTCGGGCATGGATATTTGTGCCGTCCTAGTTCGTAAGTAGTTCATAAGTAGTTTGTAAGTTTAGGGACTGATGACCCCGTAGTTAAGTCCCATAGACAATACAAACATTTGAACTTTTTTTTTTTTTTTTTTTTTTTTTTTTTTTTTAGTAGTACTGCTTCTGGAAGAGCAGGGAACACAAAAAGAGAAAGATTTTACTCAAAAGTAAAAGAAAAAACTGTCGAATTGTTGGCGTATCTTGCTGACTTTTTCAGTGAAATTAAGTCCGAGTATTTCATTGCAAGAAAATAGGACTAATATTTTGAGAGCGCAGGATAAAATTTCAAGTTTCGTCCGTAAACTGGAACTTTATCGACGCAGGGTTCAAGTCGGAGATCTATCGATTTTTAAGCTACTGTGTGATCAATGAGTAGGCAGGAAAATAAAAGAATCATGTTTTAAACTTCCGTTATTTAGCATCCGTCTGCAGTTATAAACTGAATTAAGCAATATTCGTCAGCTATGGATAATCAGCACGTCAACACTTGGATATTGAGACCATTTTCTGTTGAAGAGGAAATTTTCAAAGATGTTTCAGCCAAATTAGAATCCTTCTGATTGCTCGAAGATGTTGTTGTTATGGTCTTCAGTCCGGAGACTGGTTTGATGCAGCTCTCCACCCTACTCTATCCTTTTCATCTCCTCATAAGAACGGCAACCCACATCCACTTGAATCTGCGAAGATAGCACATTCAAAATGTAATTTCAAAATTATGACTATGGTACATTTTGGCGAAAATCAGAAGCCGAATATCCTGTTATAGCTGACAGAGCTCTAAGAACGTTAAGACAGCTCGGCACCACTTATAAGAGTGGTTTCTCAAAGCAACTGACAATAAAAAGACCAGAAACTGTCTCAATGTTTAACATGACCTGAGATGCGCCTTAAGCAAAACAAAACCAAACATTAGAAAACATGCAACTGGTAAACAGTACCCACCTTTTCACTGAATATAATTGTTTCATTACTGGATCGAAAGTGTAAAAGATATGTGTCTTATGCAGTGTATTATGGTTAACAAAGAGTGGTAGTGTTTTCATGTATTGCTTTCTTTGATAATATTGTAATGGGTGATTTTTTTTGGGGGGAGGGGGTAAAATGAGTTTCCCTAGTAGGTCTTAGGAACCTACGCTCTAAAAGATTTACAAGAGGTTATTTTTTAATTCCCGGGTACATTTGATATGTGATTAAATAAAAATAAATTGCCGGCACTACCCATAGCCACTGGGCGACAAAAACTCACACAATTGTCGCCCAGTTAACATGTCATTTTATGCCCTGATGTACCTGCTTGTATCTCATGAACTACGTGTCGTACTGTGATACAATTTGTGTGTATATTGTGTGTAAAATTTCCTGCAGGTACAGCATGTAGTGTAGAAATTATAAATTTCAACGCTATACTGAATGCCGTGGTTTTACTCCGTGAACAGCGGAAAAGTAGTAAGCGAGAAACGTTTTTCCTTTCATCCTTTTTGCTATGGTTGTCAACGAGAAAAAGTTTCCTAAGGGTTTGGAATTATGTTTGTTGCAGGTTGCTAAGTGCTCTCCTGATAAATTCACAGTATCACGTGCCACAAGACGGGGAAGTTTCCATAGTTTATGACGTCATATCTCCAGAACTATCGATCATATCGCAAAATCGTTTCTTAGCTGACGTCTACTACCTATAAACCTCATTCCCGCCAAATTTCAGCTTCGTAGATGAAGTAGTTTTCGAGATTTTGTATTTATTCAGTGAGTGAGTGTGTGAATGAATGTATGAATAAGTGTCCTTTCGCTTCTATATAGGCTAGATAGAAATTGCGAACTTACTCAGAGAGCGTTCTTTTGTTCTCTGAAGCACGTGCTCTTTCTTATTCATACGGCCCAATGTCTGGCGGACTGGCCCCAAGTGTAGCATTCCCCACCATAATAATCAAGACTCTACTATCAGTTTCATAGTCATTGACCCTTGACTTTGAACTCATTTTCTGGTCACATCTCCCGACGTACATCGATGTTTTATACGTCACCGGAATCGTTGAAATGTCTGCTTTTATTTGGTGTATGAATATTACATTTTATTTGAAAAGTAAACGACATAAGCGGTAATATTTAAAAGAAAGCGTGCTTTTTCTGGCTTTTTTTTTCGGCGAATGTCGTCTTTAAGGATGCACAGAAATGAGACTGTAATTAGGAGAAAGTTTTCCGTTGCACAATTGAAAGATCCAACCTTGTTCTAGTTACAGACGGAGTTTCGTTATTTTCTGGTTATTCGTTTTGTCCTAATAATGGTAGGCGTAGCCTGCTGCAGTTCGCCTAGTGATGATACGTATTAACAAGACGAAAAGTGTAAATGCAAGCTCTCTCCTTGCCTTTCACAACTGTTATATTTTTATGCTCATAAATCTACAGCAACCGCCAATATCACGTCATTAATTTATTCGCTTTTTCGTTCCTATGCGCTACATGCTCGCGTGTGCTGTGTTGCCGTTCTTCACAGTTGAATAGGTTCTTCTGGAGCATTGCTACAGTGTAGGCGCGCTGGTGTGGCAACTACGCGCCGCCACAGCGTCGCATATACTGCAGCCACTAACGCAGGGAGTGGCATAACTAGGACTTGGCTTTGGGGGGGGGGGGGGGGGGCGATAGATCTGCTTGCCGAGCAAAATTTTAGTCATTTTCCAGACGGACTACCATCTACCACTCCCGTTGAAGAAACTAATTCACTCCCATCCAATGAAAGCTTATGGTTTTCAATCTTTACCTTTACCAGATTGCTGTTATACGACTTCTCTCTCTCTCTCTCTCTCTCTCTCTCTCTCTCTCTCTCTTTTTTTTTTTTTTTTTTTCCCCACCCCCCGTAGTTACGCCACTGAACGCAGGTGCTCTAAGGCTAGTCTACACGACGACACCAGGTTGCGACACTCGTTCCATGAAATGAGTTGCGCGCCGCTGGTTTCGTGTACGTCTGTAGACACGGCGCCAATACTATACACTTCAGTTTCTTTGTTTTTTGAGTGTCCGTAGTCGCCGTAGAATGAAAGTTTTGGTAGCTGTAAGAGTTGTGGCAGAGCTATTGCTTCTCTGCATCTAGTCGCTGCATAAGACTAAACACAAAGAGAATAAGAAACGTGTTTCGGTTCGTGACTGGATTAAAAAGACGTCAGCTCGGTTGCTTAGCGACGTTCCTGAAAGAAATTGTGATCGAAGACCCTATAAGTTATTTTACTCAACTCAGAATATCACGAGAGCAGTTTACGTTCCTTTTAAACAGACTTAGTAATGCAATAAACATACAAGATGCTGTTATGCGTGAAGCATTGTTACCAGAAAAAAACTGAAATTACAAATTGCATTACTTTTCTTGTCAAATAGATATTCGTCTCTACGGTACCTCGTCAACCCATAAATATTTAAGTCACGAATTATTGCTTGAAGAACAGTAACACCCCGCTGCTTATTCCTGAAATATTCATCGTTAAAATGGCACAAACACCTATGCATCGCATATATGTTCAAAAACCGAATTATTTCTTCCTTTCCCCCCTTTATGCCGTATTTTGTTCTGTATTGGTCATAACCTAACCTAAAAACACGCGCAATCAGTTTCGCCAAAGCTGGAAGGTGCCGCAACTGTTTAGTTTCGCCAACGAGTTGCGCGAACGCCTGCCGCGCATGCGCACTGGCCATTAGCGCAGTTTCGTGAAACCTAGTGGCGTCGTGTAAACTAGGGATGGCGGTTATTGCTGAAACAACCGGTTTTCGGTTATACCGGTCATTTACATCTCCAGTTTAACCGCACTGTAAAAACCGGTTTTCGGTTTTTTATTGCTATTATTTTCAGTGAAGTTCGACCGAAACATATTTTGCAGCCGAAACAGAAACCGTAATCGAATTTTCGGTTCTTCTAGTTTCGTCCGAAACCGAAGCATATGAAATTTAGTCAAAATATAGGTAAATTTACGTTATACGACAAATCACTAGTCTTATTTTGGAAGATCCCCTCCCAATACTACGCCTTCTTGAGTGTGTGTAAGCCTAACCAGGAGTCCGTAGAAGACGATATATGGAGCATACAGATTTACTGGCCTAGTATTTCCATCCGGCAGTTGAGAATACTGAGCCAACCACTCCGTAAATTGGACTTGTGAGCCAGCGCATAAGAATATCTCGTTATACACACACACACACACACACACACACACACACACACACACACATATATATATATATATATATATATATATATATATATATATATATATATATATATACTGTCAGTAAATGAACTTCAATCAGCGCTGCAGAAGTATTCCGAAAAGTAAAGTCACAGGTCCGACTAACAGTATGATTCTTGTCAGTGTAAATTTACGCAAATTTAACTAGGAAAGATGTGTACCACATGATCAAAGAATGGTCAAATGGGTGTGAGTTCTTATGAGACCTAACTGCTTAGGTCATCGGTCCCTAGACTTAAAAACTACTTAATCTAACTTACGTTAAGGACAATATACACACACCCATGACCGAGGGAGGACTCGAACCTCCGACTGGAGCAGCCGCGCAGCCCGTGACATGGAGCCTCAGACCGCACGGCTACCTCGCGAGGCACCATATGATCAATGTTATCCAAACCCATATTGGTGATTAAAAAAGCCCCTCGCTTTCAAGGAATCACATTAATAAAACTTGTTAGCATAACAATATGATAATACATTAAAATTATTATACCAAGCTTACAGTACGTCACTTAAATAATAGGTATATGAATCGAATTTACCTTCTCTTCCAAGAAACATTTTGGATGCTTTCTCCTTAAATGACACAGCATGTTTGTAGTACCTCCACCCGTTTTCAGCTTTTTAAAACAAATGGAGCATTGTACCTCACTGCTACTGTACTTCGTGAAGTACTTCCACACTCGGGATGGTGCCATTTAAGACACAACCGATGTCTGGCGACGACAGCAAGGAACTGCCGCATGACCAGACGGAGGCATGGAACAAAAACGAACAAACTTGATCAACGTCCGCAACGAACAGAACTACACATAGAGAAAAAAAAAAGAAAAAAAAAATAAAAAAAAATAAAAGAGGCAAGTCTCGTACACTGCCGGTGCACGCGCGTCGTCTAATAGGCCACGCCACACGGCAACAGGCGCATCGATGCCTCAACAGCAGCACCAGTCCTTACGTTCTTATGCTACTCGTTTTTTGAGCGTTTCTGACTGCCGGTTTTGTTTCAAATTATCAGTGATCGCTTTTCTTAGTTATTGAGATGACCTAATATTTCACAGCAGTGGAAATTTTAGGAATAGCCCTAAATATTAGAATCTACTAGTTTTAATTTTTTTTATTATTATTTACAAAAAACACACCATGAATCACTACTACAGGAAGTAGTCGTACCGGTTTTTTTACCCGGTTCTTGGCAATAACTAAAAAATACCGCTTACAACCGACACCAAATAAATACCGAAAAAACCGGTTTTTCGAAACTAAAATACCGGTATCGGTTTTTCCCATCCCTAGTGTAAACTAGCCTTTATAGTAGGGTTACCAAACCACCCGGTTTTTAAGCTCTATTTCAGCCCCCCCCCTCCCCGGTTGCAAACATCCGAAACAGTAAAAATCCCCCGATTTTTGGTCCTCCGCGTCGAACTATTGTTCTGTGGTGTCGAGTGTGATCTGATGGAGTAAAACTGGAGGGACAAAAACAAGCTGACAACTAGATGAGTGTCGTCTGTCGCGGCACACGGCATAATTACAAGTTTCTACATAGTGTCTCCAGTTACCTACACAAATAAAAATATTGCGTATTGAAGGCGAAAAAAAGACTTTCGTAGAAGAGTATTCTGTCCTCTAAGATACTGTGTTAAGCTACAAGAGAGAGCTAAAAATAAATTCGGTCCCCTAAAAGTAAGAGATGTCATCTCTAAATGTGACAATGAGCAGTTTGTTCACATGTTCAGGAAAGACATGAACGCTTTTTATACTGTGTGTACTGATTACAATAGTAAGTGGATGAGACAGTATGAGGAATTAACTGTACTCAATTGGTTAACTCTAAACAAGGGAGTTGATTGGGAAAATGTGGAAAATATTGTTGCCTACTTGAGAAACAGAAAAGTTATTGTGCATGACATTGAATTGTTTGATGAGGTAACTGGCCTAAAAACGTTTCTGTAAGAACAGTTCAAATCCGAAACTGGGCCAACATTTTTGAAAAAACACAGTATCTGAGGGATGGTGTGAGTTCATGAATCATCGTGCAAGAGATGAATATACAGAACTTTTAAAAAAAATGTTCAGTACTTTTTCGCAATTCCTGCCCACATTTCCAGTGTGGAAAGGGTATTTTCATTATTAAATATACAATGGACTGATGAAAGAAATCGAATTTCTGTACAATGTGTAAGGGATTTGTTGTTCATTAGTTACAACTACAAAGATATCACTTGCTCTCACAAAGATATCACTTGCTCTCAGTTCTATGACAAAATCAAAACTAACAAAGAATTACTTAAGAAAATCCGAGTAAGTCAGAAATATGATTTTGTTAAAAAATAAGGCGTTGTGGTTGAAATAAAGATTGTCTGTAATATCTCCCCCAGGTTTTTACTTTGAAAATTTTGTAAAAAAAAAAAAAAAATAAATAAATAAATAAAATAAAATAAGCTATTGTTGTAGAAATAAAGATTGTCTGTAATACCCCCGGTTCTTTATTGATAAATTGGTAACCCTATATTATAGCAACGAAACGAGTAATCAGAAAATAACGAAACTACGTCTGTAAATAAAACTAGGTTGTATCTTTATACTATGCAAAGGAAAACTTTCTCCTAATTACGATCTTGTTTCTGTGCATCCTTAAAGTCGACATTCGTCGAAAAAAGCCAGAAAAAGCAGGCTTTCTCTTAAATATTACCGCGTTTGTCGTCCCTTTTTCAAATAAAATGTAATATTCATACACCAAATAAAAGTAGGCATTTCAACCTCCAGTTAAGGAGACTACTGTATAGCTACCAGAATTACCACAGTCCTGCTTTCCTTCTTGTAGGAAGATAGTCTTCAGTATTTAGGTACACACCAAACATGCCAAACACGTGGTACGAAATGTCAGAGCCTCATCGTGACTACCACAATACAAAATACGCAGAAAGTAATCATTTGTTTGCTTCCATAAGTGGCCTTTACGATTTCGTTCTTGAGAGCGCTTGCTTTGTGTTGCGATCTTCGCTTCCATTTTTTGCAATCGACAAACAACTTTACATATCTTCTTTTTCGCATTCCTGAACACATAGCAGCTTCGATCAGTGCTGCAGAAAGTATTTCGAAAAATAAAGTCACAGTTCCGACTAACGGTATGATTGTTGTCGGTATAAATTTACACAAAATGAACAGGAAAAGGTATGAACCACATTATCACACATGTTAATTATTATAAAAAAGGTCCTCGCTTTCAAGGAAACTTATTAATAAAACTTTATACAATAACAATGTGATGGCGCTTTCCATTATGTACAATACTGCTTAAGTTAAAGTAGTCTTGCTTGTGCTCGAAATTCGACCGCTTGTGTTATGTTATGAAAATGATTTTTTTTTTAAATGTAACTGGAATTGAATACCTCCCTGGAATAAGAGTAAGTTTTTAGGTGAGAAGAAAATTATTTGTGGGGTCTATTTCGTGATATACACTACGTATTGGAACTCGTTGCATATGCAAGTGTACAAATGTGTTCAGCTATTAAAATAATATTTTATTGTTGTAACTTAAGGTTCTACAAATAACATAATAATTGGAAGCGATACAATGGAAAAATAATGTATGATCAGCAATATAGTTTGGAGTATTTCTTACATGTAACATTAGAGACATATTGTACCTGCACCTAATATTCAAATTAAAGAAAGTAATATTAGAATATTATAATAACTATAAATGTGAATGTCTGCTCGGTGTACGTTTATCACGTCTGAATCACAAGACATAAACAGCTAAAAATTTGTCCAGTTACTAATGTCTACCCGGGGAAGGCTTTAGGTACGGTTTTATGGCGATCGGATGGCTATTTACCTATATATGTTAAAGTGAATGACTGTTCGTCCGAACGACAAGACGCACAGACTTAAGTATTTGTAGAGTTACTAATTTATACATGAGGAGGGTTTTAGGCACGGTTTTATAGCGATAGATAGTTAGTAATTTGATGAATATAACGCGAAATGCAGAACAATAATTACTCTTTGAAAATTATGTTTACTCTTTGAAAATGGTTTGATTGGTTGCATTGTTGCTTGAAGGTTGATAATGATAAAAGGGTGGAGTATATTGGGATGGAAAGTTATCGGTGTACATAAATTCTACGTGTTTGTGTGTGTGTTAATATTTCGCAAAAGCAGCGAAAACTACAGAACGCAAACGAATGGTCTGTGTGTAATTGTTGTCCGAAGTCTCCCGTTGTACACCTTCGCAGTTCCATGCCGATAGCTATAAGGGTGTGGAAGATATGGTGGTTGAAAGTGGTCAAGTTATAAAAAAAATTCGGACTGAAGACCAGCGATGACGTTTGCGACTCTACAGCAAGGAGGTTATATACAGCGAAACGAGATGCCACAGACCATATCTTTGGTGTATGCGTGCTACAATGTCTTCAGCTCTTTCTATGTAAGGATAAGCATACGAATAAGAAAATATAGGAATAAACAAATAAAACAGTAAAAAAGAAATTTATTTTAATACATCTCTTTAAAAACTCGATTTGACGATTCGCGAATTACATTAAGTGATCGATCTGCGATATTATTACAATTATTAAACGTCGCAGGAATCCATTTACAGCCCTCATGTTTTTCACATGGTGAATTATACGTCGCTTGCTCAAGGGTGGGCAACCCAAAAAAATCACTACATTTTCGCTGCAAACAATACTACAAAAAACGTAGTTTACCAGAATTCCCTAAAATGAAATTAAAATGAATTTTTACATTACTCTCGCCATATATGTTGAGATATTGCAACACAGGGTATAGGGAGTAAAGTATGTATTATTTATTGTAAATCATTAAGCACATCACATAATTTTTTTTATTTGAATGTTGATTAAAAATGTTTGTTTCTGAAGTAGGTATTGTATTATATCTCATCCTTCAAAACCAGTCTCATAGCACACTACTGAAAGATAGCTTATCTATCATAATCAACCAACACGCGTGCAGTGTAGCGGGTTTAAGCTAGTATTAGAATAATAAAGGAAATAACAATGTGAACGAAGATGTCAACAAAATACTATGACAACAAAATATTTCGTCCTGCGATGTGACCAGAATATGAGCTCAAAGTCAGGGGTCAATCATTATGAAATGGACTTAATAGGCCGGCCGCGGTGGCCGAGAGGACTGAGGCGCTTCAGTCACGGTCTGCACGGCCACTACGGTCGGGGGTTCGAATCCCCCCCCCCCGGGGGATGGATATTTGTGCCGTCCTTAGTCTTAGCTAGTTCATAAGTAGTTTGTAAGCTTAGGGACTGATGACCCCGTAGTTAAGTCCCATAAGAGCTACAAACATTTGGCCGGCCGCGGTTGCCGAGGGGACTGAGGCGCTTCAGTCACGGTCTGCACGGCCACTACGGTCGGGGGTTCGAATCCCCCCCCCCCCGGGGGATGGATATTTGTGCCGTCCTTAGTCTTAGCTAGTTCATAAGTAGTTTGTAAGCTTAGGGACTGATGACCCCGTAGTTAAGTCCCATAAGAGCTACAAACATTTGGCCGGCCGCGGTGGCCGAGGGGACTGAGGCGCTTCAGTCACAGTCTGCACGGCCACTACGGTCGGGGGTTCGAATCCCCCCCCCCCCCGGGGGATGGATATTTGTGCCGTCCTTAGTCTTAGCTAGTTCATAAGTAGTTTGTAAGCTTAGGGACTGATGACCCCGTAGTTAAGTCCCATAAGAGCTACAAACATTTGGCCGGCCGCGGTGGCCGAGGGGACTGAGGCGCTTCAGTCACAGTCTGCACGGCCACTACGGTCGGGGGTTCGAATCCCCCCCTGGGGCATGGATATTTGTGCCGTCCTTAGTCTTAGCTAGTTCATAAGTAGTTTGTAAGCTTAGGGACTGATGACCTCGTAGTTAAGTCCCATAAGAGCTACAAACATTTGGCCGGCCGCGGTGGCCGAGGGGACTGAGGCGCTTCAGTCATGGTCTACACGGCCACTACGGTCGGGGGTTCGAATCCCCCCTCGGGCATGGATATTTGTGCCGTCCTAGTTCATAAGTAGTTTGTAATTTTAGGGACTGATAAACCCATAGTTAAGTCCCATAAGCTGTACAAACATTTGAACAAATATTTGAACATTTGATTTTGGACTTAATAGGCACCTGCTTCCTCTATCTGATATCATCCTGATGGTCCCCCACACTTGTGCATCGTGTGTAGAACTGTCAGAGGAATGCAGGAACTGTCGCCAGGACTAGTGTTTGCTTTGGCGGATAACGAGCGACAGTTCGCCCTTGCCACCCGAAAGGCTGGAGGTTATCTGCGGTCGGACGACACACGAACAGACGCAGAGCTATCCGCCTTCCCGATAGCAGAGCGACAGTCTTCGCTCGACCGAGGCAGTGGACGCAGCCGGGCCTAGCTTGCCCCTGTGCAAGACTTCCGCGCCACGCTGTCCCGCATCGGAGTCTAAAGCCCTTTCTGTAGGATGAACGAAAGTGAGCAAGATAGATAACAAGGTCTCTAGAAGACAGGTCTCGTCACGCTACCGGATAATGTTTGTCACTAGAAAGTGATAGCTGCATATCTACATCTACATACATACTCCGCAATTCACCGTAAGGTGCGTGGCGGAGGGTACACTATACCACTACTAGGTATTTTCTTTCCTATTCCACTCCCAGACTCAACGAGGAAAAAAAGAATGCCTATATGCCTCCCTACGAGCCCTAATTTCTCTTATCTCGTCTTCGTGATCTTTACGCGAAATGTAAGTAGGCGGCAGCAAGATCGTGCTACACTCAGCTTCAAATTCCGGCCCTCTAAATTTACTTAACATTCACGAAAAGAACGTCGTCTTTCTTCCAGCGATCCCCAATTGAGTTGCCGGAGCATTTCCGTGACACTCGCGCATAGGTCGAATCTACCGGTAACAAACCTAGCTGCTCGCCTCTGAACAGCCTCTATGTCTTCCTTTAAACTGATCTGCTGCGGGTCCCAAACACTTGAGCAATACTCAAGACGTGGTCGCACAAGCGTTTTATACGCGGTCTCCTTTACAGGTGAAGTACATCTTCCCAAAATTCTCCCAATAAACCGAAATCGGCTGTCTGCCTTACTCACAACTGTCCTTACATGCTCGTTCCATTTCATATCGCTCTGCAGTGTTACGCCTAGATATTTGAACGACACGACAGCTTCAAGAAACTCACTACTAATGCTGTATTCGAACATTATGGGATTGCTTTTTCTACTCATGCGCATCACCTTACTTTTTTTTTTTTTTTTTTTTTTTTTTTTTTTTTTTTTTTTTTTTTTTTTTTACATTTAGGCCTACCTGCCATTCTTCTCACCAACTAGAAATTTTGTCCAAGTCATCTTGTATGCTACTACAGCCAATTAAAGACGACACCCTCCCATACACCACAGCATCATCAGCAAACAGCCGCAAATTACAAGTTACTCTGTCCATCAGATCATTTATATAGATAGAAAATAATAGCGGTCCTATCACACTCTCTGGGGCACGCCTGACGATACACTCGTCTCTGATGAACACTCGCCGTCGAGAACAACGTACTGCGTTCTATTAGTTAGGAAGTCTTCCAGCCAGTCACAAATCTGTGAACCTATTCCATAATCTCGTATCTTCGTTAGCAGTCTGCAGTGTGGCACCGCGTATAAGAGTGAATGTAAAATTGCGGCAGGGTATGCAGGTTACAGAGAAAGTGGCTATATCTACTCTCATTGCAATGTATATGTGACGTGACCAACGATATGACCACCATTGTGAGGGAAAAGTAGCCTTTTCATTAACAAAATTCTACTTTCCTCCAATCGTATCTGTGTAATGTAAGGCTGTATGTATTTTCTTCTGATATAATTTTTTTCTTTCCTTTTCTTGTCTTGAACTATACGAGAACATAATCTTACATGGAATGTCGGCTTGCATTCTCATGAAATTTGCATTTCCAATGATTCGACATTACGTGAATGGAAGAAATTTCAAAGGACTAATGACCACGTAGTTAACTCCCATAAGCTTAACAAACATTTGAACATTTTTTTGTTGGAAGTCCAATAAAGTCATTGCGACAACTGAGAAATTACTAAACTGAAATTTATTTATGTAAAGTCAATCTATTATTTAGTATTGTTATTACTTTGATTAAGACAGTTGATGTAGTCAAACCATTTTCATTATTTGGTGGAGTGTCCATTGAAAAAAAAAAAAAAAAAAAAAAAAAAAAAAAAAAAAAAAAAAAAAAAAAAAAAAAAAGATAAAATCTAGCAGTTATCTTCGAAAGTTCCAATACATTTATTTTGGCTGGTCATCGTTAATAAACTTAATATTCACACCATTCACAGGTTATTAAATCATTTTTCGGCAAGACATTTCTTTCCGAATAGCGCTTTAGTGCAAAGTATACTTCATTCGTAATGCAAACGTACTTATACTTCTTGTATTTCCAAATTCGAAATGTTTGATGAGAGTTTTTCTTTTCCTATGCCCCACCCAGGAAACATAATTCAGTAATTTAAAAAACGTTCATCCAACCGGTTCTTCTCAGTCAGGTTGAGTGAAAACTGTAACAATCATGTTATGAACTATCCTGGTAAGACTGAGCAATATAGACCTTTTCAGACATCAGCATTTTATTACTAAACGCAAGAATATAATTTCTGACTCAAACGGTACACAAACTGGTTGAAGAATAACATTAATTTGCGATACTGGCTGTTTTCTCTCCTAGCGGTACTGCGCTGCGTCGTCCGCTCTACAAATAAAGGAACCATTAGGAACATGGTGTCCAGGCCTGTCTTCTATAGACCTTGATAGATTATACGGAAGCGCTCCTAGCGTAGCGCCATGAACTACAAACTCATGCGAGATCTTGTGGCAGCGTGTTTAGACGTTAAACGTAATCGGACGAAGCCCCCACAATTCCGTAAGCGGCCGACTGCGAACAGCGGACAAATTGGAGAGCGCCTCGGCGGCCATTGTGGTGACAAACTTCCGCCACAACTTTAAATTTGCGGAACACTCCTTTGATTAGGGGGTGTATTGATTCCAGTTAAGTCGCGAAAACTATGTGTAACTACAAAACAGCTCCAGACTCCTTGAGTATACGGCAACTATGGGTTGTGTGTAAATTTATTACACATACGGTGTAGAAATTGGCCAACAGCGTTTCCTCTTCCTATCGAAACCGAAGTATAATATTTACTTTTTAGCGTTCTAAGTGCAGCGTATCAATGGAATTTATCGTCAGAAACGATGTTTTGGCACTTTCTCAGTATATTCTACGATAGGGGAACTTTTGTACAAACATTAACTTCGGAACAGTTTCACACTTTATGTCTGCTTTAGAGCTGCATTCTCCAATATTTCGATATTTCATACCATCAAAAAATGAAACAGGTCTGCCGGCCGCGGTGGTCGAGGGGACTGAGGCGCTTCAGTCACGGTCTGCACGGCCACTACGGTCGGCGGTTCGAATCCCCCCTCGGGCATGGATATTTGTGCCGTCCTTAGTCTTAGCTATTTCATAAGTAGTTTGTAAGCTTAAGGACTGACGACCCCGTACTTAAGTTCTACAAACATTTGAACATTTGAACTGCTCAAAAGTCAACAACTATTGTCACAGGGTTTAACTTCACCAAGTGCATCCAGTGTGGCTATGTGTCATTCATATATGGAACTATACACAGTTGTGCAAACCCCTTTCAGTTCCTATAGCTATTGCCTGCGACGAAAACACCCAAATGGAGACGAATAAAATAACTGTGCATATGACATCAGCACAGGTATCGCTACGTAACTTATTTGCCTTTTGTACCCATATTGTAACATAAAGGCACTCTTTTGTTTTCAGATGGAAAACCTATAGGAAGATATGACTCAATCCTGAACTCGTCATTTACTGATTTCATGATACATGTACTTCATGTTACTATGTAACTTTAGCATCATTGCATGTGCCTAATATGATCGAAATATAATCTGATAATGTTTTTTAAACATACTTTCTCTTTAATCCATTGAAAACAACACTTTTCAGTGCAACACAGCGAAAATACAGCGCCGGCGAGAGATAGGCAGATGGGAGGGCGCAGAAAGCATTGCTCGTAATTTTCATTTTTGTTCTTCCCCCATTACGAGAAAATGGAATGTTATACAGGTGCCTTGTAGAAAATTTAATGTACTTTCACGTGGTGTAGGGATTTTGTTGATAACAAATGTATTTCTGGAATTGTAGGATGTGCGAGAGTGCGAATTTGTTTGTTTGTATAGCTTATGGGACTTAACTACGGGGTCATCAGTCCCTAATCTTACAAACTAGTTACGAACTAGCTAACACTAACGAAGGCAAAAAATATCCATTCCCGAGGGGGGATTTGAACACCCGATCGTAGTGGCCGTGCAGACCGTGACTGGAGCGCCTTTTTTTTTTTTTTTTTTTTTTTTTTTTTTTTTTTTTTTTTGTCTATGGGTAGTTCTCTTCGCTGCGGACGCTGATCGTTTTTGTTCGTTCTTGTTCGGTGTGTTGTTGGCTCAGCTTTTTTATTACAGAGGACGTTGAGCCCCCTGACCGGGCGCGCTGAGCCACGGCGCCCGGCAAACGCCTCAGTCCCCTCGGCCACCACGACCGGCTTTTCGCAGAAGGGCTAAAATTTTGCTCTTTTTCATTGAGTTATAGCGCCTATACTGCTCGTCAGAAAATCAAACATGCTTAGTGCATTTTGTAAGAAATTTTGTCTACTTTAATTTTGCTCCGAATGAACATCTTCGAGAAAGGCCTATTTTGGAGATATAAGCAAGAAACTGAAAAAAAAAGTGCGAAAATTTTGAGGTTTTTTGATTTTTTCGTTGTGAAGCCAACCTCCTACAAGGCAGCAAAGTTGAAATTCGAATTCAGCGCCCCCAAAGACATACAGAACCGTCGAGAAAAAAACTTTCGGAATTGTGTTACGGGAAAACCACCATTTTACTGGGATATACTAGCTCGCGCATGCGCAGTGAACCCACTAGTAGCGAATTTAGAACTGGCCCTATTTCGTTATCGCTATAATTATCGCGCTTCGATACTAGCGCGATCATACTAGTGCAGCCCTTCAAACAATAGACGGCAGCCATTAACGCAACTTGTTATCTATCTATTACAAGTTCGTCCATCGCTTAAAAAGGGCGTAACATACGCAGTCGCGACCACAGACATACATTCCTAGACTGGCCAACTAGACCCTGTGACTGAAGTTTGATGCCGCCATCTTGCCTCACATCACGTCAAAAAGTTTGAGTACGCTACTACTACGATCTTCTGACACGATATGACGTTGTAAGCTTTACTAGTGAGTTTGGATATGATTTGCATTTGAGCTAACACTTCCGCAATTCTGAATCGTGTTATGAGAACACGTTACGTACGGTTAAACAGCAACAGTAACGTGTGGCAAAGACTTTCTACCGTTTTGTTGTGTTGCCAACATAATCATGAGAGGTCGGCGGGAGGATATGTAAAATTTTCCCGTTACGTGCGGTTAAAGCAGAAGTAGTTATCTGAAAAACACTAACAAGAATAAAACTATGTGTTATCCACGACAAATAACACATTTATAACGGTCATACTATTAAAAGAAAAAAGGAAGTTGATCGAAACTGGAAACAGATTAATAAAAACAGGAAACGCGACTCATTACAGACTAGAGATTTCGTAAGAACTCTCAAAAGAATAAGGGTAGGGGAGACCGGGGCACGTTTTCCACCTTTTTACATTTTAATTTTTGTACTTCTTATTTTTATCGATTTTGCGGTAAACAGCGGATCATTATATTTCCTACACCTTTATTTACAGTCTTGTACAGATATTTTTGAAAATAGTAAATATCATTCGTGGTAGCAAGCGGTTTTGTCTGACCATGTTGCGTTGGAAAATTTGCCCCGTATGCGGGGCAAATTTTCCAGCTTACTTAAAATGTACAGGGGGAAATATTCCAATTGTACTTCCAATGTTAAAACAGAGATAATTATCTTGATTTCACTGAATACGTATTTTTATCATGAATTTACAATACATTACAAAAGATGATAGGAAAAATAGCCACATTAAATAAAAACAAATGCTATTTAATGGGTTTACAAAATATGTGACTTCAATATTTTACAAATATAGACATTTTTAACAATACTTACACTGATTGTCTGAATCACAATGTAAGCAAACAAAAAATGAAACATTCCCTTTCGTACAGTCTCCATGCGCCCATTTCTTGCCTTTCATGGACTGTACCCACTTTTCATTTGCTTTAGACTTGGCGTAAGACTCAAAGCAATAAGGAATATGTGCCCCATATGCACTCGGAAAACGTGCCCTGTCGTCATATTCGGAACTATAACACTACGTCCATGATTAAAAGGGTAAGCTATTTACAAGACAAATGCACAGTTACGTGAAGAAAGAAACCCACTTTTAGTGTGTGCAATGTTAAAATAATAAGTTCAACGCTAGAATGTTTATTTTAAGTTTCAAGAAAAACGTGAAAGTTTACTCACATTTGCAAAAATGACGAAAACAGCCGTGCCGACGTAGTGACTGCTGCTACTTCCTACAGTATCGCCGGTGGTAACATCTAGCGGTTTGTTTCGAAAATAAACGGATTTGGAAAACTGGCCCCTATGGAAAATCTGCCCCGGTCTCCCCTACACTTTTATAATGACCCTACTACTGAAAGAAAATCCGAAGCTGAATGAAATTGGTAACATTAATAATAACAGAAAATCAATGCAATTCATCACTGTATGTGTTGAAGCTTACTCAAGCTTAAAAAATTTCAGCGACATACAAAACACGAATTTCCTACATGTGAAAAATCTAAGGACGGCATAGTTACGCCAGTTCATCCGTATTTTTACTGCTGCTTTCTGTAATAACGCACACGATTGCTCACACGTTTGTAGTATAGAAATATGGCGACGAGACGTCAGTGACACCAATGATACTGAAGAGTCGTTATGCATAGCAGTCTCAACTGGCACCGTGAAACCTGATTGGTTGTTGGTAGGAGCCATCAGCAAATGAGATGATGCGTGTTTCTTAACCGGAGTTTCGAGCACTACGTGTCCTCACCTACTAAAGAAGACTTCTTGTTTAACCTATAACTAACCTAACTTTCACTTTTAAAAAAAGTGATCTGTAGCGTAGCCTTAAGAAGGATAGGTTAGGTTAAACAAGACTTTTTTTTCTTTTTAGTACGTAGGGCGCTTAGCGCCGGAATCTCCGGTTAAGAAACACGCCGCATCTCACTGGCTGATGGCTCCTACCAACAACCAATCAGCTTTCACGGTGCCAGTTGAAAATGCTATGCATAACGTCTCGTATGATACTGTAGGTATACGGCATTGCCAGGCTAGTAATATATGTCTGTGAAACTTCCTGGCAGATTAAAATTGTGTGCCGGAACCGGGACTCGAACCTGGGACCTTTGCTTTTCGCAGGCAAGCGCTCTACCACTGAGCTACCCCGACACGACTCACGATGCCGCCTCACAACTTTACTTCCGCCAGTACCTCATCTCCTACTTTCCAAACTTCACAGAAGTTCTCCTGCGAAACTTGCAGGACTAGCACTCCCGGAAGAAAGGATATGGTGGAGACATGGCTTAGCCACAGCCTAGGGGATGTTTCCAGAATGAAACTTTTCACTCTGCAGCGGAGTGTGCGCTGATATGAAACTTCCTGGCAGATTAAAAGCCATGTCTCCACCATATCCTTTCTTCCAGGAGTGCTAGTCCTGCAAGTTTCGCAGGAGAACTTCTGTGACGTTTGGAAAGTAGGAGGCGAGGTACTGGCGGACGTAAAGTTGTGAGGCGGCATCGTGAGTCGTGTCTGGGTAGCTCAGTGGTAGAGCGCTTGCCCGCGAAAGGCAAAGGTCCCAGGTTCGAGTCCCGGTTCCGGCACACAATTTTAATCTGCCAGGAAGTTTCATATCAGCGCACACTCCGCTGCAGAGTGAAAAGTTTCATTCTGGAAACATCCCCTAAGCTGTGGCTAAGCCATGTCTCCACCATATCCTTTCTTCCAGGAGTGCTAGTCCTGCAAGTTTCGCAGGAGAACTTCTGTGACGTTTGGAAAGTAGGAGGCGAGGTACTGGCGGACGTAAAGTTGTGAGGCGGCATCGTGAGTCGTGTCTGGGTAGCTCAGTGGTAGAGCGCTTGCCCGCGAAAGGCAAAGGTCCCAGGTTCGAGTCCCGGTTCCGGCACACAATTTTAATCTGCCAGGAAGTTTCATATCAGCGCACACTCCGCTGCAGAGTGAAAAGTTTCATTCTGGAAACATCCCCTAAGCTGTGGCTAAGCCATGTCTCCACCATATCCTTTCTTCCAGGAGTGCTAGTCCTGCAAGTTTCGCAGGAGAACTTCCTTGAAGTTTGGAAAGTAGGAGGCGAGGTACTGGCGGAAGTAAAGTTGTGAGGCGGCGTCGTGAGTCGTGTCGGGGTAGCTCAGTGGTAGAGCGCTTGCCCGCGAAAGGCAAAGGTCCCAGGTTCGAGTCCCGGTTCCGGCACACAATTGTGATCTGCCAGGAAGTTTCATATCAGCGCACACTCCGCTGCAGAGTGAAAAGTTTCATTCTGGA
Organism: Locusta migratoria; assembly: GCA_026315105.1. Taxonomy (NCBI): domain Eukaryota; kingdom Metazoa; phylum Arthropoda; class Insecta; order Orthoptera; family Acrididae; genus Locusta; species Locusta migratoria. The sequence continues at coordinate 42,974,977 of CM048754.1, read as the reverse complement.
AATATATGTCTGTGGTCGCGACACTCACTGCTGTGGAAGTTGTTTGTTAGCCACTGACAGCCGGCCGCGGTGACCGAGGGGACTGAGGCGCTCCAGTCACGGTCTGCACGGCCACTACGGTCGGGGGTTCGAATCCCCCCTAGGGCATGGATATTTGTACCGTCCTAGTTCGTAAGTAGTTTGTAAGTTTAGGGACTGATGACCCCGTAGTTAACTCCCATAAGCTATACAAACATTTGAACTTTTTTTTTTTTTTAGCCACTGACAGCTGCAGCGACACTGGTGCTCCTGGCGGTGGCCGAGCACCGAAGCAGTCATCTTTGTTTATAATTATTTTTGTACTTAATTAACGAAATAAAAACTGAACTAAACTCCGTCCGACAGGCCTAGAGAGGCCCACTGGGTACCGACCGACCGCCGTGTCTAGGGCGACCAACTTTTGATCACCGGTTTAAAGGAGATGACCAAAATCTGACCGCCATTATAAGGGAGAATAAGGGAGATTTAGACGTGGTGAAATTCAGGTACACAGTAACACGCATTTCCTTGGACTGGATGACAATGGGGATGTAAACAGAAAGAAATCAGATATATTTTGCTTATTTTTACTCCTACATCACATTTTGGGGTAGCTCTTCAAGCTGAGAACGAGTTTTTAAGAGTGCAATGAGATTAATAAGAGTCATTTGTGGAATAAATTCAAGAACAATATGCCAAATCCTATTCAGAGACTTGTTTATACTAACTGCTGTTTCATAGTATATTCATTCCTTAAAGAAGTATCTATTCCCAGCTGAGATCTCAGTAAATACACGAACACAAGGTATAAAAATAATTTAAAGAAGACTTAAATCACTTACCTTAGCGAAAAAGAGGTTCGTGAGTCAGAAAGTAAAATTTCCAGCAAATTCCCAATAACCATGAAGAGCTTAAGTAACAGACGAATCACAGTTTAAAAAATTGTTTCGGATTCTTTATTGGTTAACTCTGTCTGTGGTGTCGCACAAGTCCAAAGTGCTTGCCACCTACTTTCGCCGTGCGCCGCCATGCACGCACGGCGCGGCGTTCTTACGACGTCAGCCACGAGCGCCCTCTGCTGCAACTCCGCTCGTGGCCACCACTGAACGACATCGTTCACTTGGGACTGAGATAGGAACGAGTTAGGACTTCGGAATCAGATAGGTACCAGTGAAGACTTGGCTATCGGATAGGCACTAGGCAGGCCTCTAACTCAACTATGTGTCAGCATTCTGCAGTACTGAGCTATGTAAAAGTTAAGTATTGTATAAATTCTGTGCAATATGTATCTCATTCTAATTTACTTTAGTGTTTCTAGTTCCTGGCTGCTCCCCTCCGTACCTGCACCAGCGTGCTATCTTTATTCCTGTGTCGGTCTCATTCCACCCGACACCTACGACGGAAACGAGACACAAAAGCGGCGACGAGGCTGGGACACAAAACTGTCTACTCAATGAGTCACTTAATAGGCCTAGAAACTGTAGAGTTTAGGTTTAAATGCCCAATGGATTTCATTAGCCTAGTTTTATGTATGACCAATATATTGAAAGTGCACTGAAATATGTGTTACACTGATGTGTTCTTAGAATCTTTGTTGTATTTTCTAATATTTTTCTCACCTACAAGGATCTACTCACTTTTTGGTCTATGGAATCAAAAAAGGAATTCAAACAAAACAATTTATTTTTCCCATTGCACAAAAATAATCACAATAAAATGTACCAAATTTACATATACTTATTTACAGAAGCAGCACAACTCCGGTTTTTTGTCTTTCTGAGCAAATTAAAAAAAAAAAAAAAAAAAAAAAAAAAAAACCTCTTTGCAATTATGATCAAAATTAATTTCAATCATAAGCTCTGCCTAAATAATTTCTAAGCTGGACCTGTTTCTTTGATCTGTCCAATTATTGTTCATTAGAGAAAAATCTATGTGTGAGCATTTGACCCTGCAATACTTAATACGAAGCCTATGATTTTACTAAGGTTAGCAGAAATCGAAACATATAGCGGTAACTTTCATCAGTATCGATTGCTGACAGGAACGTTAATCGAGAGTAGTATTCGTTGTTGTAAAAAGTTTTCGAAGTATCTCGATAAAAGAATTTCAGCTATCGACAGCAACTTTTGGATTATAAAAGCGATCACTGTCTTACAAACTGAATAACACTGGAGAAAGGCTACAACCCTATCTCCCGTCTCCCTTATTGTCCAACCAATGCATCCCTTTCATGCCCCTCAACTCTTATAACTGCTGTCTGGTTTTTGTAAAAGATGTAAATAACCTTACGCTTCCTATATTTTACTCCTGCTTGCTTCAGAACTTGAAAGCGTTTATTAGTACAAATAAAAAAAAGTTCTGTTCTTAACTTTACACAGATAGTTCCTCGATTTTAGCGTCCATACGTGGGAGAGACTGTCACAGGAGTGATGCATCCAGTTGGGGTGCAAATCACTAAAATACAGGCGTTACCAGATGCGTCGACATCTTTTTGCGAAATTTCTCTTCCGAATGCGAACATATTTTGTTAGCACACACGTACCCAGGAAGACGCGATCATAAAAATAAAAGTAAGAGAAATCTGATCGAAAGCGCTATAAGAGAATGGAACTGTAGAGAAACAACATAAAAGCGTTCGATCACCCTCTGCCATGCACGTCAATGTCACTACCAGAGTATCCATTTGCCACTTTTGTGTCCCAGCCTCGTCACCACTTCTGTGTCTCGTTTCCGTCGTAGGTGTCGGTGGCCGAGTAGAAAGACCGACTCAGGAATAAAGGATGCACGCTTGTGCAGGTAGGAGGTGACCAGCCAGTGGGACAGCAGAAACTAGAAACGCTAGAGTAAATTAGAACGAGATATATATTTCTTAGAGACTTAGTAATACTTAACTTTTACATAGCTCAGTACTGCAGAATGCTGATAAATAGTTGAGCTAGAGGCCTGCCTAGTGCCTATCCGATAGCCAAGTCTTCACTGGTGCCTATCTGATTCCGAAGTGTTAACTGGTTCCTATCTCAGTCCCAAGTGCACGATGTCGTTCAGTGGTGGCCACGAGCGGAGTTGCAGCAGAGGGCGCTCGTGGCTGACGTCGTAAGAACGCCGCGCCGTGCGTGCATGGCGGCGCGCGGCGAAAGTAGGTGGCGCGCACTTTGGACTTGTGCCACACCACAGATTTAGATGAACGAGTTTTCTTAATTGAAAGCCAGGAAAACGTCGTTTTAATTTTGAAAGATTTCAACACTGTGTAACAAATCAACAACAATTGTCACTCTATGTAACAATAATGCCCTTTCAATAAATGTATTTTTGTGAATAATGAAATGCCAAGATCGCGATATTTGCTCTTTATTTTTAACAGACAACCGGTTTCTATGTACTTAGACATCATCTTTCTGGTCTCTAAGGGCGAACATAACATGTATGGTTACAAAAGAACCAAAAAAGGAACATGCCACATAACTGTATGCGTAGGTAATCATATGCCAACAGTTTTCTTCACATACCTGCACTACATTATAACATAAATGCACATTGTAGCCAGTTGGATAGTACTGGTGGGTTGTCACACATTAAAACATGCCGTTTGGTTGTCAGATATAAAACTCGTGTAATGATATATACATAGAGAACCACCATATTGTACAGTTGTGAGTGGCAACAAGTTACTAACAGGCGGAGTTGTGATCACTATAATGTTACCTTGACATGCCGCTACAGTGCGCTATTGTATTTGAAATCGTTGCAACTGTTACCAATTGTCGATAATAAAATTTAAAATTGCAGGTGCATCTACTGGGGTTTCGTGAATTTACATCTTTTACATAACATTTTAATTTACCTATACCCAAGAAAAAGTTTCCTTATTTAAAATTACGACAAGCTGAAGACTAAAAGCAGCACCCAGCACACTTATAAAATACAGCACGTATAAGATATACCACTGTAAAACAACAGTATAAAATTTAAAATTGCAGATGTATCTGCCAGGGTTCGTCAATTTACATCTGTTACATCAAATTCCAATTTAAATATAGCCAGAAATAAAGTCTCATTATTTAAAAATTAGCCGAGGAATGGAAACAGCACACAGCACAATTATAACATACAGCACACAGAGTGGGCTATATATGTGTTACAGCAAATCATTCATAAAGCCAGAAATAAAGTCTCATTATTTAGCATGACAACAAGCTGAGGAATAAAAGCGGCACACAGCACAATTACAGAATACAGTACATATAGTATTTACAAATGTGAAAGAACAGTTTTTTGTAACCATACATATAATGTTCGCCCTTAGAGATCAGAAGATTATGTCTATGTACATCGAAACCGGTCGTCTGTTATAAATAAAGACGAAATACCGCGATCTTGGCATCTCATTATTCACAGAAATACATTTATAAGATCGCTCCCTGCCATGTTCAAATGTTAGTTAAGCTTAAGGGACTTAACTACGGGGTCATGAGTCCCTAAACTTACAAACTACTTATGAACTACCTATAACTAAGGACGGCACAAATATCCATGCCCGAGGGGGGATTCGAACCCCCGACCGTAGTGGCCGTGCAGACCGTGACTGAAGCGCCTCAGCCCCCTCGGCCACCGCGGCCGGCTCCCTGCCATGACCTAAGTTACAATTGCAATGACTTTATGAATAAAACTAGCCGCAAGTACCCGGCTTTGCCCGGGTTTAAAATAATGTTTTCTGTAGAAGCGTACTAAACCGTTTATTTGCATGTGATAAAAGGGTACATTTATGGTAAAGCAATGTGATTAACAACATTATTGTCAGTTCCATTTGGAGTATGTACAGAAAGGTTTTCCTCTTTGCCACTCTGGAGCAGGCCACATACAGCTGTCCATGAGAGAAGCATGCTGTCTACAAGTCTATACCAGCAATACCAAGAGACTGGTCCTGTGACTTGTTGATTGTCGTGGCAAAGCACAGTTTCAAAGGGAACTGTATTCTCTTGAATTGTATGGAGTTGTCTGAAGGAATGATAGGTATTCTTCTTGCAATAAAGACATCCTCACCCCTAGCAGACCCTGTGAGTACTGTGGCTAGAATTACATGTTGCATCAGCCTCGTCGCTGCTTTTGTGTCTCGTTTCCGTCGTAGGTGTCGGTGGCCGAGTGGAATGAGACCGACACAGGAATAAAGATAGCACGCTGGTGCAGGTACGGAGGGGAGCAGCCAGTGGGACAGCAGAAACTAGAAACACTACAGTAAATTAGAACGAGATATATATTGCACAGAATTTATACAATACTTAACTTTTACATAGTACTGCAGAATGTTGATACATAGTTGAGCTAGAGGCCTGCCTAGTGCCTAACTGATAGCCAAGTCTTCACTGGTGCCTATCGGATTCCGAAGTCTTTACTGGTTCCTAACTCAGTCCCAAGTGAACGATGTCGTGGCTGTCGTCGTAAGAACGCCGCGCCGTGCGTGCATGGCGGCGCGCGGCGAAAGTAGGTGGCGCGCACTTTGGACTTGTGCGACACCACATAATATTGTACCATTGCACAACCTGGGCGCATCAATACTTCTGATCACACGGCCGGCCGCAGTGGCCGAGCGGTCTGCGGCGCGCCAGTCACACTCTGCACGGCCGCTACGGTCGGGGGTTCGAATCCCCCCTCGGGCATGGATGTTTGTGTAGTCTTTAGTATAAGGTAGTTCATAAGTAGTTTGTAAGTTTAGGGACTGATGACCCCGCAGTTAAGTCCCTTAAGCTTAACAAACAGTTGAACATTTACTGATCACATGTATGACCATCACTTTTACTTACATCCTCATCATCTCATCATCACCACAAAAACTCTCAAAATCACTCTCAATAACCAACTTGCATGGGGATGCAACGAAACCTATTTAAGAACCTTCCCCATATAATTTTGTGTACGTGTACCAAATATCACATTATTGCTTGTCTGGATCTTGAGTTATAAGAGAACAGAAAGACAGACAACAAATGCGTCTTATAGAGATACGTTACCATATGCTTGTTGTTTTCATTCTCCCTGATGCTAAGGGATGAATGTAGTTGACTCATATGTGCAGTCAGTATGACATATGGATGTTTGGGTCAGTCCTGGAGTCGTGTTGGGGTAGCCTAGTGGTGAATGGGACCGCTCGCGGAAAGCGGGAAACCCTGATTCGAGTCCCGGCCCGGCACAAATTTTCATGTGTCAGCATTTGGTAGAACATCCTTATACAGCGACGCTAAAAGAAATTCGCTATTGCGAGAAAAGATATTGATAATGAAACTATACAGCTGAGATGCATCTCAGCTCGAAATGACGGTAACTGGCAGAAGGGATTCACGTGATTCTGCGCGCTTTGCGGTTCGGAAAAGGAACGAACGAACGTAGAGGCGAGGGATCTGGGAACTAGTTCGAGTAGTTCGCCTTTGGGAGCGGTATTCCGAACTAGTTCGTTCGCGAACTACACAAGACTAATACAGAACCTGCTAAAAAAATCGCAGTGAAGTGTTTTACGGCCCACTTTTGATTAGTAGTTTTATATGTTTTTGCAAACATTTTGGACCAAAATAATAATAAAATAATTAATGAGAGTGTCTGAAACCCTTTTAGGAAAAAAAGTTAGGTAGTGGCGGGTTTCGAACCACCGACCATTCGCGTTACAGTCCAGCACCTTGCCCACTTTTTTTTTTTTTTTTTTTTTTTTTTTTTTTTTTTTTTTTTTTTTTTTTTTTTAAAGACCGTCTTGCGTGAGTTCGTTGAAAAATAATAATAATAATAAAAATGAAGCTGATTTGACGAATTCTCGTCTCGCTGTTCCACAGCTTTATATCGAAAATATTGCAAACCGAAAGAAAGTCACTTCTTCAGTGGTAAACAAACTATTTCCTCCTATTTACTATTCGATAAAACAACTGTTTTCTTCTTTTTCCATGGCACTGCCCACCGTCGATTTCAAAATTTGTCTTCACGTATTGTGTTCGCAGTTTTGCGTGTCCGTTTGAAGTTCATTTTCTTTGTACTTCTTGTATGTACTTAGTATAAAATGGTTTCTTCTCTAACTCTGAAACGCGTCAGTCGGCTAGTGCATAGGATTTATTTGAATAAAATATACAAATGAAAGAGGGGGTTAACGATATATCTTCTTTCAAAAACAAAAATTTATTCTGAGGTACTGCTCGTTTCATTATTACTTTGTTCTTCATTTGTTCATGTTCTCTTCATTTAGTTTATTGTATTTATTGATTTATTTATTTAGTAATTAATTTTAGTTTTATTTTACACACTCCATCGCTAATCATGTGGTTTCAGGTGCATTTACATAATAGTTCTCTTTAGGAAATTGGCGTATTGACGATAATAATCATGTACTTGTAGTAGGTTTTGGTGCTGGGTCGTAATATACGTCCAAAAGTCCTCTTCACTCTTTTCATTGTTTGTCAGAATATAAAATACCGTATGTCCCCTTAACCAGTTGACGGCATTGTTCTTTGTGTTGGGATAAAGTTTTTCATCGGGTAACAAAAAACTCGTGGGTGTGATTGTATGCGGAGATGTTCTCTGGATGATTGCCAGTTTTCGTCTAACCGACTGCCAAATGTTGTTGACTTTATTACATACAAACTGGTGTTCGTCCGTGTCGTTGAGATTGCAGGTAATACACAGAGAGGAGTCTGTCATGTGAATGGAATGAAGACGTTCATTTGTTGGTACTTTTCCGTTAACTGCGTAGTACCACGTTGCCCGCACGTTAGTTGGTAAGTGCAAATGATGAACGTTTTTCCAAATATTTGACCAATTGAATGCATCGTACTTTTTTCTATTATATTCTTGCTATGAAACTTCATAAAGTTTTTATATACATCTTTAACACTAAATACATCTTTCTCTTCAATCCTCAGTCTTAGATAACTGTGTTCTATTAGAAAATGCTTGAATTGGTACAGTTGATTGGGGATGTGATGAACATCAATTGGTGCATCGCAGTTGGCTGGTACTATTTCATTAAGTAAGAATGCTGCTATGCTATTCGGTGACTTTTTCCACTGTTTATAGGTCTTGCAGGTGTACAACGCTTGTGCTTTATTATAGACGTCTGTAAGGTTTAGGCCACCTTCGGTAAATGGTAAGGTCAAAGTTTCAAACTTAACTTTGAACATGTGACCACGGCTGACGAAATGACCAAAAGCAGCCAGAATCCTATTTGCCACGTCTTTTGGCATGGGCAGGACTTGCGCCACGTAATTTATTTTTGATGTTAGATAGATGTTGACGAGTTGCACTCTCTGTATTTCATCGATCGTCCTGAGTTTGTGTTGGTGGATGCTGGCACGTATGTTATTCAGTAATTTCCGATAGTTCAAAGTAATTGTCTGCCGGATGTTTGGTGCATATTCTATTCCAAGACATTTGATTGTGGAGGTCTCCTTTATTGGTCCTTGGATGGGAATTCCTAAACCACGCCCAACATTCATTATTGCACATTTATTCCTGTTCAGTTTTGCGCCGGAAGCAAGTGCGTACTTATCTAATATTTCCAGTGCCTTGCATATCTCTTCGTTATCTCGGACCAGAAAGAAGACATCGTCAGCATATGCCTTGCACACTATCCTTTCTCTATTTATCGTTATGCCTTGGAGATGTTGACTTAAATCGAAAAGCAAAGGCTCAATGGCTATTGCGAAGAGGGACATGGATAATGGGCATCCTTGTCGCACTGAACTGTTTATTGTAATGGGTTTGCTGGCTTGACCATTGATCATAACTGTGGAGGTAGCACTGCTTAAAAAGTTCTTTATAACTCCGATAAAACGTTGCGGAAAGTTCATGCAACCCATAGCATGAAACAGATAATTATGGCTGACTCTGTCGAAAGCCTTCTCAAAATCCAATGATACTAGCGCGCCTTTTATTTGACAAGCTCCAGCAATCGATTGATATCCCTATAATCGCACAGTGTGTGGTGGATAGATCTGTCTCGTCCTACGCTCGACTGATACGAACCGGTGACGGTATTCATTACAGATTTTAATCTTTCGTTCACAATGCGGGAAAATATTTTATAGTCACAATTAAGTAATGTGAGCGGTCTTAGATTTGTTATACATTTTCCTGCATGATTTTTCGGGACTAGAACTATTATTCCTTCTCGAAAGTCACTTGGGATATCACTGCTGGCATTCATTAGTTCGTTGCAAATGCTCGTCAGTTTGGGTATCATTCGACTTCGGAATGTATGGTATAGCTCAGCTGGAAGTCCGTCACGCCCAGGAGATTTGTTTTTCGGACTTCGTAGTATGGCATCTTCAACTTCATCTTGCGTTACTTCAGCTAGCAGGTTATTTGCCTGATCCTGGTCCAGCTTCCGTGTCAGTCCTATTGTCATAACATTTTGCGCCATTGTGTCAGTTGTGGTATTGCTTAATAACTCGGTGAAGTATTTATGGATTTCGTTTTTAATCTCATTTTGCTGCGTGAGTAGTCTGCCATCCATGGATCGTATTTCAGTTAATATTTTCTTTCGGCGACCCTTCCTTTTAGTAATCAAGTGGTAAATTGACGTTTGTTCTCTTTTGACATCGTTTTGAAGCCTTGATCGTATTTTACAACCTTCAAGTTGTTTTCGTTTCAAAGCGAAGAGTTTCGCCTGAGTTCTTTTTATATCCAAATGGTTGTTAATTACTGATGGATCATTTGTGTACAAGTCTCGAAGGACTTTGAAATAAAATTCAGTTGTCTGTTTTTGCCAATCATTTTTGTCACGTGAGTAGTGCATCATCGCCCGTCGTATCGACGGTTTAGCACATGTGAGCCACCACGTAAGTGTCGAGGGGTATGACGTGAATTTTTTCTCGCACTCAGTCCACACAGTATTGAATATGTCGTGACACTCGGGGTCCTGCAAGTGTGCTACATTTAACTTCCACAGGCCTCGTCCCCGGTATGTTTCCTGTCGTTTGAGGTTAATGGTGCAAATATATGTTATGTGATCTGAGAATATGGTAGGCCATAACTCTGTCTGCAGCACGTGCGTTTTTAAATGATCAGACACATATATCCTGTCGATGCGACTGGCAGAATGACTTGTGATGTAAGTAAAGCCTGGCAGCGCACCGTTTTTGAGTTCCCAGGTATCAGTCATCGTCAGTTGTTTGATTATAAGGTCAAGTTCGGCACAATAGTTAAAATTGGGCGTTTGATCTTTAGCCGACAATACACAGTTGTAGTCCCCTCCAAAAATCATATTGTCATATCGTCCACAGAAAAGAGGAACAACATCATCTTTAAAAAATTCAGCTCTACGCCGCCTATTACTGGAACCAAAGGGTGCATAGATGTTAATAAGTCGAGTACCGTTGATAGTAACAGCTACACCTCTGGCGTTTGTCAGTTTTACAACATCGTGCACAATAATGCCTTCTTTGCTTAATATTGCTGTACCGAGTTCTGAGTCGTTCCCTGAATTGACAATTGCATTGTATCCTGTGATATCATCAAGTTGAATGTCTGTAACTTCTTGCAACGTAGCAATATCAATATCGGCTGCGTAAAGCATATCCTGCAAGGTCTTAAGTTTTAAATGGCTGCGGATCTTATTGATGTTTATCGTCCCTATTTTATACGATTGCAATGCAATTGTAAAAGGTAGATGGACAAAATCGGTGAATATGGCAACTGATACTATGAATCGGAAGTGGAGGTGGCGTCCTCTTAGTTTTCTCGTCTCTCGGCCTGGAGAACGAGTCTCTTTTTGTATGTGACACTTCCTGCATTTCTTCATCCTCGGGGAATTGTGCGGTTTCCTCTGCCCAGTTCCCTCGATCGGTGCATTGAAGCAATTCTTCCTCAGAACCATGTTGAGATGGAACTTTATTTCGCGAATCCTTCGGTGTACAATTAGTATTTTCACCGCCCCGTTCGGTGTGGGTTTCTATATTTGGCGAAACGACCATACTCACAATATTTGTCATCTGTTGACTCCGTTGCGACTTCCCAGATGTCGCATCGCTTAATTTTTGACTAATTTGTTTTGCTTTTTCGCGCACTTGCTGTACTTTCTGTTGGGCGTCAGGAGGTGCTATACGCCGTTTCTTATGCCTCTTCGGAGAGGGTCCCGATTTTAAACTGTCTTCACACTCTGAAGTGCTACTTAAATCTTGGGTATTACTTTCCTGATTACTAACTTCTTCCATCTCACGCCGTGCGTCCTGTTCAAAGGTTTCCGTGACTTTTTTATCGTGTTCGTCGCCAGTGACTGTTTCCGTTGCGTTGGAGGGAACGACAGCCGTCGTTTCATTATTACTGGTGTCCATTTCCAAGCTTACGGTAGCATCGTCTTTCTCATTGTTTCCGTCTATTGCGGCGCTAGACGTGGTAGCCGTGTTTACTCGGAGGGCCGTAGCGTACGTCACAGGCAGTGACGTCATCTTTAGTGGCGCGACCGGTTCCCTGGCCGGCACCTGCGTCAATCTCCGCTGCATACATTCAGATCTAACATGCCCTGTCTGCCCACAGCCTGAGCACGTACGTGGTTGGTCGTCGTACATGACAATGGCTCTATATCCGCAAACGTAGATGTAAGATGGGATATGTTTTTGGAGCTCCATTTTTATTTGTCTGACACCGTTTAGTACCGGGAACGTTTGGAAAGTTGTCCATTTTTCCGCAATATTGCTGATAACCCTCCCGTACGGTTTGAGAGCTGTATTAATCTCATCCTCAGTTATTTCGAAAGGCAGTTCAAACATACGAACGGTTCTAGTTCCAAATCCAGCATAATCAACTTGAACGTTACCAACATTGCCGTCACAATGATTAAATTTCAGTTTGCCTCTACATTGTTCAATAACCTTTTCACAACATTTAGCATTGATCATTTTGACGTATACAGTGCTACTCACAATCGATAAATGGATCCCGACTATCTCACTAAAACTTAGCTTTACTACATCTCGTAAAAATACTTCTACTTCAAATGCTCTTGGCCGAGCAAAGTGTTCATCGAACGAGAACTTCAAAGTATATTTTCTTTTAGTTTGACTCATCTTGGTGATCTACACATTTTGAAACTTAAGGCTACTATTTACGCTACAAGAGCGTCTAACTCACCACATACTGTAAGCGCGCGTCCGGCCGCAGCGAGGAAGTAAACAGACGTCCACACAGCACGCGAGCCGAAAGCAGGCCCACTATGCTACTGCGATAAATCATAACAGCCGCTTTTTAATCTCATACTATTGATGGCCGTTGTTAATTGACGTTAATATGGCATTTGTAGACGTTTGATTATCATTTATCGTACGAAGAACGATGTGTGTTTGTTAATTCCTCTGTATGCCGTTGCTTTGAAATGACAAAGTGTAATTTACAATAAGAGAATCATCAAATACGCGAGGAATTTCACGTGACATCTCGGAACGGCTGGTTTTCGTTCACTCAATGGAAGGGTGTCAAATCTCCGTTATTTTTGCAAATATGTCTCTAACTATACGAGATATGGAAAAAAACCCATAAGGGAGTTAAGTTGTAGAGAATTTTCTCCTCTAACAATTAGGTTATTCAATTTTCGTGTCAGATGAACGGTTCGTTTGCAATTAAAATTATATTACAAGCGGCTTTTGTTTTTTGTTTTAGTACCGTATATTTTGTCCGAAAAATTTGGAAAAGGGAGGTTCTGGTCTCTGGCGGCCCACAATCATGTCTGTGAAATTTGGTGCTGATCGGTTGAACGGTTCGTGTTAAAAACAGGGAACACGTTACGGACAGACAGACAGACGGACAGACAGACATACATGCCAAAATCACCGTTATTTTTGTAAATATCTTTGAAACGCTACGAGATATGAAAAAAACGTAAGAGAGCAAAGTTGTATAGAATTTTCTCCTCTACAAATTCGGTTATTCAGTTTTCGTGTCAGATGCATGGTTAAGCCGTTATTTTCATTTAAATTTCGAGTTGTCAAAAGACGATCGCATAGGCCCACTTTTAGTGTTACTACCGTAACCTAAAGTAGGCCGAAAAGTGGCGCTTGGTCAAATGTGTCGCGTGAGGCTACGCAGACAGACGGCAAAGTGCATGACTGCGCACCTCGTGACGTGTGCTGACCGTGGGGATCTGACGGACTTAGTGGCGGACGTCACCGCCAGACGCCAGACGGATTACTGCGGCAGTGGCTGTTATCTGGGGACGCCGCACAGAGCTGCTCCTCTGCAGAAGGCAGCAGCGGCGCCGCGGGCACCCGAGAGGACATGCGGCCAGGTCAGTACGCACGCACCAGCTCAACCACGGTCTACATCTACATGGCAGAGGGTTCATCGAACCACAATTATACTGTTTATCTCCCATTCCATTCTCAAATAGCACGCGGGTTAGAAAGAACACCTGAATCTCTCCGTGCGAGCTCTGATTTCTCGTATTTTATTCTGATGATCATTTCGGTAATTTCCAAGAATGCTTGCAATCGAAGTAGCTCTGCCTGAAACGATATATATCGAACGTTCAACTCTAAATCGACTACGTGGCTATTCACGCGCAACTTATGAAGTACGTAAGTTTTTTGATTGTCATAGGGACGTATTTTATTGGTTTCTATGGTCTTGAGTGACGGTGAAGTTTTTTCTTATTTATTGTTATTTAAAAGAATTCGTAGTCAGAGCTACGCAAAGGAAAAGTAAATCTGTCTCACCCATTTAGTGACTCGTTCTCGAGGTACTTTTCTAAAGATGTTCTGCAGCGATATATAATTCGATTAAAGTCGTATCTATAATTGTCATTTATTTATAAAAATAAAATTTTTGATTTTTATGTCCTCGCTCATCTCAGAAATATATACCGTATTGATACCTGACGCGTATGCCACATTACATTAAAATGTATATCATGAGAAACATCCAACAAACTTCTACTATAATTCCTATGAATGTGTCACTATTCTGCTGTAAAATAATTCACGTCAACGCAGCTTTACATTACCACTCGTTAAAATAATTTGTATGAAAACATTCACATTTCGTCAACTCTCGCGTCATTGCCCTCGTAATCGATTTAGTGTTGCACATTCGATATATATCGTTTCAGGCCGAGCTACTTCGATTGCAAGCTTTCTTGGAAATTACCATCATTTCTACCTATGTAAGTGGGAGTCAACAATATATTTTCGCATTCGGAAGAGAATGTTGGCGATTGGAGTTTCGCAAGTAGCCCACGCCGGAGCGATAAGCGCCGTTGTTGTAATGATTCCCATCCCAGATCCTGTATCATTTCCGTAACGCTGTCTCCCCTGTATCGTGACAATACGAAACGAGCTGCTTTTCATTGGAACTCTTTCGATGTCCTCCGTCGTACCCACCTGATAAGGATCCCACACTGGGCTGCAATACTCCAAAAATGAACAGACAAGCGTAGTGTATGCAGTTTCTTTTGTAGTTCTGTTGCATGTTTTAAGGGTTCCGCCAATAAAACGCAGTCCCTGGTTCGCCTTTCCCACGACATTATCTACGTGTTCTTTCCAATTTAAGTCTGAAGTAATAGTAATTCCTATGTATTTAGTAGAGTTTCCGGCCTTCACTTTTGATTGATTTATCTTGTAAACAAATTTTAACATCAGATTCTTCTTTAATTTTATTTTAATTCACTATAGTCATGTTGTAAGAATTTATGTTCAAAAATGTTCAAATGTTTGTAAATCTCTCGGACCAAACTGCGTGGTCATCAGTCCGTAGCTTACAAACTACTTAAACCTAGGTAAACTAACCTAAGGACAAACACACACACCCATGCCCCAGGGAGGACTCGAACCTCCACGGCGAGCAACCGCGCGCTCCGCAGCGAGACGCTTTAGACCGCTCGGCTACTCAACCGCGGCAGAACTTATGTTTGCACTGTTTCTCTATGTATGGTACTTATGTACCTTTTTTCAGCACTATTAATTTACAGATTTCCCTTCCATCAAAGAAGTTAATTTACTTTTCTGTATGTAACATGTCTTCTGTTTTACTGACAACACAAGTTCTTTCACTAAACTTCAGTAAATGTCTTATGATGGCCTAATAAGCCGAAAATGGATTAAAAAAATAAACAAAAACGTAGAACAAACACAAAATTGTGCATTTTAATCTTCATAAAGTTTAACGGATTTATTTCGTACTCACTTGGATAGTGATATCTTATTCAGATCGCTCTTTAGTTGGTTTTGAACTTCAGATGATTTTACTAGACGGTAAATTACGGCGTCATCTGCAAACAACCTAAGAGAGCTACTTAAATTTTCCCGTAAATCGTTTATGTAAATAAGGAACAGCAGAGGAACAATACCCTGTGGAACGCCCTATATCACTTCTGTTTATGTTGATGCCTTACCATCGATTACTACGAACTGTGTCCTCTCTGACAGGAATTCCCCTATCCAATCGCAAATTTGGGGCGATGTACCATAACCACGCAATTTGATTAAGAGCCGTTTGTGAGGTACGGTGTCAAAAGTTTTCTGGAAATCAAGAAATACGGAATCTATTTGCGAACCCTTGTCGATAGAACCCACTACTCCGTGTGAGTAAAGAGCTAGTTGTTTCGCATGAACGATATTTTCTAAATCCGTGTTGACCTTGGGTGATTAGATTATTCTGTTCGAGATAATTCATAATATTTGAATGCAGGATATGTTGCAAAATCCTGCTGCAAATTGACGTCAATGAAATAGGCCTGTAGTTTAGTGGGTTACTCCTACTGCCTTTCTTGAATATAGGTGTGACGTGTGCAACTTTCCAATCTTTTGGTACAATTACTTCTTTGAGAGAGCGGTTGTATATGCTTGTTAAGCGAGGAGCTATCGCTTCTGTATAATCGGTTTCGATGTGATTTCTCTTTTATTTTGTTGATTATGTCTTACTATGTAGGTGGCTGCAAACAAAATATGTTCGCATTCGGAATAGAAAGTTGGTGAAACATATTTCGCAAATAGATCTCATCGCAACGAGTAACGCCTTTGTTTTAATGATTTTCTCCCGAACTCGTGTATCATTTCCGTGACACTCTCTCCCCTATATCGCGATAATACAAAACGAGCTGCCCTTCTCTGAACTTTCTCTAAATCGTCCGTCAGTCCCACCTCGAGTGGATCCCACAATGCGCAGCAATACTCCAAAATAGGACAAACAAGTGTGGTGTAGGCAGTTTCTTTAGTAGAACTGTTGCATCTTCTAAGTGTTCTGACAACGAAACTTAGTCTTGGGTTCGCTTTCCCTACAATTTTTTCTGTGTTCTTTCCAACTTAATTTTGTTTGTGATTGTTTCTTCACGGTATTAAGTTGAATTTACGACCTGTTTTCGACTGATTTGTCGTGTATATGAAGTTTAACGGACTTCTTTTAGTGGTCATATGGATGACTTCACACTTTTCATTATCAAGGGCCAATTGCCATTTTTTTCACCCTGGAGATATCTAAATCATTTTGCAGTTCCTTTTGATGTTCTGTTGATTCCACTTACCGATAAGGGACAGCATATTCCGTGACTAACCTATATCTTTATATATAAACCAGAGTGTCCGTTTGTTTGTGGGTACGTATTGCAAACAAATCTACAGTTTTGTTCCAATCTTTATGATAGTTTGCACACGTAAGCTTCAATCCATGAGGACGGTCGCCGTAGGTGTAAGAACCACGTACAACACATAGTTCACGAAATATGACGTCATAAATAATGAGATGCGAGAAAAACATGCATTATGCGACAGTTTTGCTCATTTTCTCCCAAACCAATGGACCTATTTCAACCAAATTTGGTACACATATTCCTCAATGTAACAATTCTTGAATGGTAAGAACCACATAGATACATGATTCAGGAGCTATAACTTCATAAACAATAGCAGTGGCAAGAAACTGCCACATAATGCGACGATACTTTATGAATACAGTATACGAGAACGAGATTACTTAGCGACTTGCAACAAATTAACATAATTTCATACCTCATTGAACTATTTCTCGCTGACAAGCATAGAAAAATTGTCAGGAAAATAGTTTCCCGGTTACTACTTTTTCGCTTTCACGGACTACAAATTTTAGAGACAATATACATACATGTAGTTGAATGTACCTTCTAAATTGTATCACAGTACCACACGTAGTTCATGAGATATGAGCACATAAACAGTAATGTTCATGGAAAACCGCCCCATCACGCACCATTTTTAATCTATTACTTCCTTACTACTAACTGTACACCCATGAGAGTTGACAGACATACAGCAGTTATACAAATGAATATCTAACTGAAAAATTATTCAATTGTGCAACATATCTATACTAATAATAAATCTGTAAATGTAGGCCTGTCGCTGTTCCCTTCAATCTTCAAAACTACTGGACGAATCTTCATGCGGTTTTCACAGGAAACACGGGAAAAGTTTGGGTCAACATATAGGCATAATTTTATCAAAATCAGATTACGGAAATAAAGAGATATCGTAAATTTAAGTGTTTTCAGTAACCGCCATGTCTGTCTGTTCAACTATTAAAAACCTCTTATCTCGACAACTACTTCGCCAATTTGCATGGGGTTTTCACAAGTAACTTGAGCGTAACTCGGGGTAACATATAAACTTCGTTTCATGAAAGCAGATCACGGAAAAAAAGAATAACGTAATTTGAAATTATTTATCTACAATCTTCATGTTTGTCTGTCTCTTTGAACACGTTTATCTCCCAATTTTTATGGGATTCTCACGCGTAACTTGAGCATATCGTGCGGTTATATAAAGGCTTCAATAATTAAAATCGGACCAGAGAAAATGAAGATATCGTAATTAAATACTTATTTAAAAGCCTTCGTGTATGTCTATTTGTTTAAGGTAATCTCCAAAAGTACTACACGAACTTTCATGGGTTTCCACAGGTAAATTGGGAATAGTTTGGAGAGTAACATAGGCTACATTTCATCAAAATCGGATCACAGGAAGGAAATATATCGTAATTTGAAGTTTTATGAGTACACCACGCTTATAAGTATGTTGTATATCAGCAAATCTCCAAGAATACTATACGAACTTTCGTGGTGTTTCATAGGTTAACTGAGTACCTTGGGGCAACATGTAAGCTTCATTTCATTAAAATGGATAAGGGGAAGAAGAGATATCGTAATTTGTAGTTTCTGGTGTACGCTGTGCTTGAATTGCAGCGTAGTACAGCAAAGATCCGATAGAGGCGCTGTTCGTAACATAGTATACCAAATAACTAATAGATGGAAATGTTGCGTTTTTTATCCACGTAACTTAGGTGTAATACACTCACACAAGGGCTACGATTTTCCTTACGATAGCGGTGTTGTCTGTTGATGTTGGTAACGGCCGTTGAATCCTTTTTGAAAAATTAGTAACGTACAATGAGGGTAAAAATTATTTGTGTTGGTGATGAAATAAGTAAATAATGTTGTTCCGATAAGTAAATTAATGATCCCTCTAAAGCAAATATTTAGTTGCCAACGTTAACCCTTTTTGAAAACTCAGTCACGTACAATGAGGGGAATAATTCTTTGTGTTGATGATGAAATAAATAAATAATGTTGTTCCGATCAGTAAATAAATGATCTCCCTAAAGCGAATATTTAGTTACCAACGTTAACAAACTAAACCGCTGCCACTGCAAGTAAAGTTTAACCCAGGTACGACACAAAAAAATCTTCTTTTTACTAGCTGTATCCCGCATGCCTTGTAATGCCATGGAAAGAAAAGAGTGCTTCTTTCCGCGGGTATCATTTTCATTGAAAACATAACGACTTTCCTTCGCGTCTATCGATGTTTCCATTTAATCAGAATTCTTTGCGAGGAAACACGAATGTATGTAGTTTCATTTCTGATTTCGGTGCGTAATTATTACATCTTGAGTCCATTCTGTTTATTAATGCCTAGAAAACTGGATAGTACAGAACAGAACAGAGGTCCTGTTAGTTAAGTAGGGCACCAAAGAACTAATAGTTGGTGCTGCTGAATTTTTCAATTTTTTAATCTTTTATTTCTGTTCAATGATTATGCCATACAACAGCAACGAACCACTAAAGGTGCTGTTGGTTTCATAGTGCTGCAAAGAAACAATACATCATCGTGTAGTGCGTATTCCCTTAATGACAGAAGTATTTTGAATTAACAGCCGCAATCTTATCTCTGCAAATACAAACTAACATTGAACAGCGAGTTGCTGATTACACTTCGTATATTCACAGCTTAACGACGTATCTTTGCTCCTTTTGACAGGGAACATTTGAGTTAAAAACAGAACGACATTCCTTCGCATCTATCGATACTGTGATTCACATAACAATTCTTTGCAAGAAAAATCGAATTTATGTAGTCCCCCTTTCGATTTCGGGGTATCCTCATTACATTTTGAGTGCGTTTTCTTTAGGAATGCCTCGAAGACGCCATAGTACAGGAAAGGACAACGTGAGACGACGTTAATTACATAGTACACCAAAGAACTAAGTATGGCGTTGCTGCATTTTTCTTCTTCATTCTCATAACTATAGTGTAGTACACTACAAGAAGGGATACAATTTTACTTATGGCGGCGGCGTTGTGTGCTGATGTTGACAAGAGCCGTAGAATGCTTTTTAAAAAGACAGTCACGTAGAATGACGGGAATTATTCTTTACGTTCCCTATGAAATAAATAATTTATGCTGTCCTGGCAGTAAATTAATCATCCTCCTAAATCGAATAGTTAGTTGCCAACGATAGCAAACTAAATCGCTGGCACTGCAAGTAAAATTTAACCCGGGTAGGGTCCAAATTTTTTTTTTATTCCTAACTGTATCCCATATGCTTTGAAATGTCATGGAGAGAAAAGAAGTGCGTATTTCGAAGAGTATAACCACTAAATTGTGCATGGAAGAAATATCTATGGAATGAGCATTGCGTTCTGTTCATCTTCTCAACATTAAGTTGGAATTACCACGTGAATTACCACGAATGCACTCTTTCCACAAATATATTTGCTTCTACGATTGGTTTGTACTGCATTGGCTGCAAAGAAGTCAATTTCGCAGAGCAACCACGTAACATGAAATAATATCTTAATAAATGTGTCACAGAAGCATCAAGGAAGTTGAGGAAGCGTCGCTAAAAGAGCCATTTACACATAGTCATCTGTCTTAACCGAACAAAACAGGACCAAGATAAAGTCAGCGATTAATATATTTTTCCCAATATTACGTGACATTTCCACCTGAATGTTCAGGACACAAATGCTCACTCCAGAGGTATTTCTGCTCTGCGCCTGCCACTAGAGATAATATACTCACGCGAGCGACAAACTCATCAGAAACCTCTCTGCTTTCAGAATTGTTCCGTACAATATTGAGATTAAAATTTGAAATTACTTTTGGTGCGGACTACATTAAGATAGATACAGACGTCTTCTTTTGCAGAGAAAATTGTACTTAGTGTTCTGAATATATAGTTCTATTACAGGAGGTCGATATCAATTTCGAGCTTTACGAAGTAATCACTGCAGGACGTGGGAACATGTATTTTGTGAAAGAGTGGTCGATGCTGCTAACACGTCGAGACAATTCACTGGAAATTCTATACAGACGATCAGCTGACGCCATTCCTTCAACGATTACCCAGACTTACTTTATCGCACATTGACTCTCCATGACATCTTATTTAAACAGACATGAACTGCTCTGTTGATTTAATTACCAGACTTTCAGCATTCGTCGAGTTTGCGATAATAGGGAGCACTACATACAAAATAACTACATTGTCCTCAGTGCAACACTGCAACATACTAATACTTCAGCATACACTTGCAGTTTAGTACTACACCATAGATCCAATACATGGCGCTGTTTTTATTGTTACTATTTTTCATCTCAACGATAGACGTGTTTTCGGTAGTTCACCGACACACAGACAATTTCACACCACAGTCTTAAATTTTCGAACACAAACTAATATTAAATTTACATCGTTCCGTAGTACGGACTTAAATTAATTTCACTTTTTGCATGAAAATCTTAATTAACATTCAGCGTTTTCGACAATGACTTCTACTTAAATTTGACATCTTGGCTACGAGAACTGAGTTTATTGACAGAGCGATCCAACAAGGATTCTGTTTTTGCTGACCTAGGTCCGGAACCCTAGAAACTATGATATACACAGGTTATTCTTTAAGAACCGTTGCGAAGCACGGGCATTTAAGCTAGTAATTCAATAAATATGAGATCGTACGAATTTTGTATGTCATTTCTATTTTGATTACTGTCTTTCTTTGTTTCGATACTGCACTTATAATTTTGTACATTATGCAAGACAGCCTTATTTATTATAGACTAGCTTTAAACCCGCGGCTCCGCTCGCGTGTTGGTTGATTGTGATAGATAATGCGCGAACGTCAAATCGATTTTTTTAAAGAGATGTATTAAAAGAATTTTTTTTACTGCTTTATTTATTTATTCTTATATTTCCTTATTCGTATGCTTATCCTTATCTAGAAACAGCTGTAGACATTGTAGCACGCATAGACCAAACATATGGTCTGTGGCATCCTTGCTATAGAGTCGCAAACGTCATCGCTGGCCTTCAGTTCGAATATTTTTTATAATTTGACGACTTTCAACCACCATATCTTCCACCCCCTTACAGCTATCGGCATGGAACCACTATGGTGTGCAAATCATTCTTTTGCGTTCTGTAGTTTTCGCTGCAGACCGAAATATTAACACACACACACACACACACACACACACACACACACACACACACACACACACACACACGCGCGCGCGCGCGCGCGCGCGCGCGCGCGTAGAATTTTATATACACCGATAACTTGCCTTCCCAATATACTCCACCCTTTTATTATTATCAACCCTCAAGCAACAATGCAACCAATAAAACCAGTAAATATAATTTTCAAAGAGTAATTATTGTTCCGCATTTCGCGTTATATTCTTCAAATTATTAATATCTATCAGATCGCTATAAAACCTTCCTCTGTTATAAATTAGTAACTGTACAAATACGAGTATTTAAGTCTCCGCGTCTTGTCGTTCGGACGTGATAAGCGTACACCAACAGACATTCACATTTATAGATAATAGCTAGATTCTGCGATAAACATAACATGTTTTTAGAGAAAAGGGGATGGACAGAGAGGGAAGGGACACCAGAAGTACTAACTCAAGGCAGGAATAAATAAATAAATAAATAAATACCTGGTAAACGGCGGGTTTTCATCTAATATGTGTATACTTGTAGATTACTGTGCTAAAAATGACACTATATAGACATGAAAAATATAAATTTCTGCTATGCTCTGATTTTACTATGATAGGCCCTTTATTTGGCGTTTGACAATTCGGTATGGATTCTTATGGTTTGCGAACTTACACACTTCACTCGTCTTTCTTACACTTGTGTATACTTCTATATGTCATTACTTTTGTATAAAAAACGAATATCTTCAAGAAGAATTTTGTTACGAGGTTCTGTATTTTGTCTGGATCTGGACATTATATGAAATGTCTGGAGAATCCAGATGAATCCCGACTGTCTAGCAAGCCTGAGAACAATTAGAATAGTTCATACACGTTGCTCGTAAGACAGACGTTTTTTCCTTCAAGGTAGAAGACAGGAGAAGTTTTATTCTACTATTTTAAAAACTGGTAGGGTGTCAAAAAATAAAATAAAATAAAAAAATAAATAAAAATACAAAATAAAAAATGAAAAACTACCACGCGTTTTCTCAATAGCTGGAATGGAAAATAAAGGGAAGAAAAGTAAAGTGATAGGGTGATGGAGACTAGTCTGTTAGCACTTACTACATAATCGGGTAGGAAATAGTTGCGTGATAAGGATGACATTGGTCCAAGTGTCTGCCCTTTCTAATGAATAAGCGTGGTGCAGTTCGTTAATATTTTTCTATCTGCCCTCCATTACATTCTTAATTTCAGCATTGTAAAGCAAAGAGTTATAAAAACGGAAAAAAGTGTCACCCCATTTGCTTTCAGTCGCGATAAGCCCTCTCCTTATAGCTGGAGATATTACTGGTAGCCGTACAGTTTCTGCTAAGCGCTGCGTCAGAACGGCAAGTTCAGAAGAAACATGAAAATGAACCAAATTGAGCCTAATTGACGCATGACGCCAGATCCTCTCATCGGGATACGCATTTCTGTAACGTTTTCTTCCTCGTTGTATGGGAAGATTAAAGTCATATCAGTGTGTAACGTGCAAAAACGTGCAACCGGAAAGAGGGATTTAGGATGATTTTAACATAACAGTAGTAGCAGGGCCACCCATAGATTTCATAGTCCCCTAGTCAAACTTTTGTGAGTCCCCCTGTAACGTTTCTGCTATGTTGCACGCTCCTTACCAACATCACAAACACTAAATATCGGACACCTAAGTAAAACTTCGCTATCGGACATGTAAAATATCAGATTTTCGCGTTCAGTTTGAAATACTATTAACACTATTAGTAAAACGCTTTTACGAAATAGTACGTTGATTTAAACATAACTTTAGCTGTCCTTTTTTACGTAATTTTCAATTTTTATACTCTCGTAAATAATATCTACAAACAAAATGTCTGTAAATCTATCGGACCAAACTGCGTGGTCATCAGTCCATAGCTTACAAACTACTTAAACCTAGGCAAACCAACCTAAGGACAAACACACACACACACACCCATGCCCCAGGGAGGACTCGAACCTCCACGGCGAGCAACTGCGCGCTCCGCAGCGAGACACGTTAGACCGCTCGGCTACTCCACCGCGGCAATATCTACAAACACTAAAAATGCATTACACTTAGTTACGGAATATGCTGAACCTATAAAGATTTTTATTTGTATAAAAACAACACTACTACATGTTATAACTATTGCACAACTTTATTACAAATATACCATTTGTTTAAATAAATTAGAACATACCACGCTTATATATATATATATATATATATATATATATATATATATATATATATATATATATATATATATATATATCACTGGACCCTAAATCAAATACTGATCATTTTTCACATACTAAAATTAATAATTCGTTTGGCACTAAGAAACTATCTTTGAAGTAGACAAAACTACGACGAATTTATACAAATCCGCATTTATAAAAAATTAGACCACAAAATGAAATACATTAAAATTACGTGCCTCAATAATAGTACACCTTCATAATATTGCCAAAACAGATAAGTGTGCACTTCAAAAACACAAATAACGTAAATATATTGAATTATTTTAAAAATGAATCAAAACAAAAATTTTATTTTGCGGACCACATTAAATACAAATTTCATGAAACAAGTTCACAAACTTAACTGAATAGCAGTAATATAAATGTAATATTTCAAGTTGAACATTTTGACGTATTTCAAGTATTCCTGCATTAGCTATTTAATAACCTCAGAACATAGTATTCATATTATGTAGTTCCGGTGTAGAGAAGTCATGTTTTGTCACTCTGTTCGTTGTCACAAACCTGTAAGCAGCTCTGTTGTCTTGCTGCTGCATATTTCTTATTTTGGACATTGTGCACCTATGTTTCTGGTTTAGTATTCATTTAAATATAAATAAAACCGTTTCCATATCAACTGACATGTTTATAATTTACGAAAATATCCTGAAACATCAATCTGTTAGTGAATGCCGAAGACAACACACAACACAGTGGACTTTAGCCAGTATATAAGTTCTTTTTTTATTTCATCTGCACCTACAGTGGAATGACTGTGTAATAGAGGCTGTGAACCAATAAAATTTTCCGTGATTTAGGAAAAAAATTAGGGATCAGTTTGAGTCATTCCCAAAACGGGGGACGGTCGCTAGACTCCCTCCCCCCCAAAGCTTTCTCAGTGCATAGCACTTAATTATAAAAACTATTGCTTTTTCAGTACGTTGTATAATACGTGATATATATGGTGTTTCACTAAGTGTTCTTGTCTCTGTAACTTATAAAATTTTAATGCGGTAGAAATGTTACACTTTCTGTGGAGCTATGAACATAGTTTATTGTCTCATTCTCCAAAGAGTTACACCACAAACATATAATTTCTTAAATGGAACAATAGTTTTTTCTATCGTGTATTGGATTCGTTTAAACCAGCTGCGTACAAATAAATTTAAACTACATTCCTATCACTGTTAGTTTGGGAGCTACAACCCTTCAAAGTTCCAGGGGCGGAGGCTGCGATAGCGTAGCTGACTGGCCGAGTGGCTATCCCCTGGGGCACGGCCCACTGTCTCATGACCACCAGCCAGTTAGCTACGCTGTCATAGCCTCCGTCCCCGGAACTTTGAAGGGTTGTAGCTCCCAAACTAACAGTGATAGGAATGCATGCAGTTTAAATTGATTTGGACCCAGCTGGTTTATAAGTTGCAGAGGCAAACACACCTAGTGAAACACCCGATATATATATATATATATATATATGCTGTCTGTGAGAGTACTGTCAATTTGTTTATTAATTGAACATACTGTATTTGAAGAGATACAAACCTTAATACAGACAATGATTTGTAAAAGCTACTAAATGAAAACCTAGACAGACAAAACTGTTTCACCTGATGTGTATGATGTATGAGACAGGGGACATACCCTCAGACTTTAAGAAAAATGTAATAATCCCCATTCCAAAGAAATCAGGCGTAGACACGTGTGAAAATTGCAGAACTATCAGTTTGATAAGTCATGGTTGCAAAAATTTAACACGAATTATCTACAGGAGAATGGAAAAGCTGGTAGAAGCTGACCTCGGAGAAGATCAGTTTGGATTCAGGAGGAACGGGAGGCAATACCCCCTTTTCGTTTTATCTTAGAAGATAAAGGTAAAGCAAACCTACATTTTTAGCTTTTGCAGATTTGGAGAAAACTTTTGACAATGTTGATTGGAATACACTCTTTCACATCCTGAAGTCAGCAGGGATAAAATACAGGGAAAGGAGAGTTATTTATAACTTGTACAAAAGCCAAACCGCAGTTATTAGACGCGAAGGGCATGAAAGGGAAGCATTAGTTGGGAAGGGAGTAAGATAGGGTTATAGCCTTTCTCTGGAGGTGGCTATGGCGACACCTACAACGTGCTGACGAGAGGAAAGTTTCCAACCGATCTCTCATACACAAACAGCAGTTGGCGAAACGTTGTTGTGATGCCTCGTGTAAGGAGGATAAATGCGTACCATCACGTTTCCGACTTTGATAAAGCTCGGATTGTAGCCAATCGCGATTGCGGTTTATCGTATCGCGACATTGCTGCTCGCGTTAGTCGCGATCCAATGACTGTTAGCAGAATATGGAATCGGTGGGTTCAGGAGGGCAATGCGGAACTCCGTGCTGCATCCCAACGGCCCCGCATCGCTAGCAGTCGAGATGACAGGCATCTTATCCGCATGGCTGTAACGGATCGTGTAGCAACATCTCGATCCCTGAGTCAACAGATAGGGACGTTTGCAAGACAACAACTATCTGCACGAACAATTCGACGATGTTTGCAGCAGCATGGACTATCAGCTCGGAGACCGTGGCTGCGGTTACCCTTGACGCTGCGTCACAGACAGGAGCGCCTGCGATGGTGTAAGCAACGACGAACCTGGGTGCACGAATGGGAAAATGTCATTTTTTCACATGCTACGGGTTCTGTTTACAGCATCATGATGATCGCATCCGTGTTTGGCGACATCGCGGTGAACACACATTGGAAGCATGTATTCGTCATATGGCGTATCATCCGGCGTGATGGTATGGGGTACCATTGGTTACACGTCTCGGGCATCTCCTGTTCCCATCGACGGCACTTTGAACAGTGGCCGTTACATTTCAGATGTTACGAACCGTGGCTTCACCCTCCATTCGATCCCTGCGAAACCCTACATTTCAGCAGGATAATGCACGACCGCATGTTGCAGTTGCTGTACGGGCGTTTCTGGATACGGAAAATGTTCGACTGCTGCTCTGGCCAGCACATTCTCCAGATCTCTCATCAACTGAAAACGTCTGGTCAATGGTGGCCGAGCAACTGGCTCGTCACAGTACGCCAGTCACTACTCTTGATGAACTGTGGTATCGTGTTGAAGCTGCATGGGCATCTGTACCTGTACACGCCATCCAAGATGTGTTTGACTCAAAGCCCAGGCGTATGAAGGCCGTTATTACGGCCAGAGGTGGTTGTTCTGGGTACTGATCTCTCATAATCTATACACCCAAATTGCGTGAAAATGTAATCACATGTCAGTTTCAGTTTAATATATTTGTCCAATGAATACCTGTTTACGATCTGCATTTCCTCTTTGTGTAGCAATTTTAATGGCCAGTAATATATTAGAGGGGCTACGCTTCAGACTGAAGGCTGAAAGGCATAATCAGTCTCTAATGATGACGATGATGATGATGATGGAACAGAGTATGATTGAGGAGGTGGAGAAGTTGGATAGAGAAAGGGGAAGGTGGAGATCGACACAGAGATATCTAGGAGGAGAACAGAGTGGGTAGGAGGAAATGAAGGGAGAGAGAGAGGGCGCCGAGGAGGATATGGACAGAGAGAGAAGGGAAGAGAAGGTGTACAGAGAGCATTGGCCGCAATTGTTGATCAGGTGAGGGTGCGGTACGGTATGGAACGCCAAGCAACCGGTGATGCTGTATCTACTATACTCTGGATATCGTAGATGAATATTGGGAGCTATGTTCTCATGACCGTTGCCTTCGGAAGCCATGTTCGTTCCTACAGAGGTGGCTTCCAGTCTCCAGATATGAGACAGTACTCTATCACAAAACATGTTTCAAAGTCTGCTTTTGGCTGTAAAATCAGAGCGAGCACCGGCAGAGAACAACATCGGTACGTGTAAGGCGTTACATGATAGCAGGGGCTAACCTTAAGACGGAGATAAAACCCAGCCACCATTGTTCCCGCCAGGGCAGATAATTGGCCTCGGAAGTGCTGTGCAAGGTGACGAGCGGGTCGTACGACTCAAGGTATCACCATTACTGGCAACAGTCGGAAGGTTGTGAGGAGAGATAGAAGGCCAGAAGCGTCCTCCAGTTGTGTCATATTGCGCAATCGAACGACGTTAACTATGCACTCCCAGTTCTGGAATTATCGCCTTCTTCTTATTTTTACATTGAGTATGAGGGTAAATATTTTAGGATAGAGCACCTGAAATGAATTTAACCATTCATTCACAATAAAAATACAATGAAAAATTAATTTGTGATTAAAAAAAAAAAGAAAAAGAAAAGAAACGAGATCGTCTTGATTTACGGAAGGCTTTTGACACTGTACCTGACAAGAGCCTTAGAATCAGATTGTGTGCTTATGGAATATCGCCACAGTTGCGCGATTGCATTCATGATTTCCTGTCAGAAAGGACACAGTTCGTTGTAATTGACGGAAAGACATCTAGTAGAACAGAAGTGATAGATATCTGGCGTTCCCCAGGGAAGTGTTATAGGGACCCTACTCTTCCGTATCTTTATCTCTATATATAAAAATAAATGTTTGTCTGTATGTCCTCTATGTGTTCCTAAACCATTCATTGCCGGCCGCGGTGGCCGAGGAGACTGAGGCGCTGTAGTCACGATCTGCACGGCCACTACGGTCGGGGATTCGAATCCCCCCTCGGGCATGGATATTTGTGCCGTCCTTAGTTGTAGCTAGTTCATAAGTAGTTTGTAAGTTTAGGGACTGATGACCCCGTAGTTAAGTCCCATAAGCTCTACAAACATTTGCCCATTTGAAACCATTCATTCGATTGCAATGAAACTTTCGTGAACTGTTCCCCGTACGCCCACGAAGGTTCCTGACCCAAAAACAAAAAGCACGACACATAGCTCAGGAGATATGACGTCATAAATGAGAGGCCACCGCTTGAGAATACCCAGATTTATGCGGCAATTATTGGAAACTCTGAGTAGTTAGAGACTGTTAACAAAGTTTGCATGTAATTTCGGACGTTTATGAAGCGTTTTGTAACTGATCCCTTCCCCCCACCCGCACAAAATGATGAAACGAAAAGAAGTATACTGCTCTCAACAGTGTCTCTGTAGATGGTGTAAAACTGTGGCATCAGACATGGGCTTGTATAAAATAAAGTTAGCGTTACAGATTTGCATGTAACTATTTATATTTGTCTGCAAGTCTCCCTTACTTCTCTTGAATCCAAAATTAAGCAATCTGTTTTCTTAATCTTTGTGTATATAAAAGTGAAAGGACACTCACTCACTCACTGACTAAACACGAAATGTCGAAAACTACATCACCTATGACGCTGAAATTTGGCAGGAATGTAGTTTATAGGTAGAAAATGTCAGCTAAGAAAATATTTTGTGACTGGTGCATGGCGGAGCATACTTCTCCTACAGACTCACGAAATCTACAATTTCATTCCGATCTTCACGAAATTGCGCACTCTTGAACTACAAAACAAGAGGTAGGTCACCGTCTACCTTAAGTTTCATACGGTACATGGGGGAGGGTGCTTTGCAACATAAAAATGGATCCCTAAATATCTTGGTCGCTCCATAACTTGAGAACGGCTTGACCGATTTCACAGATCTTTTTTCTGTTGTTTTCGTTATTCTCAGAACAAGGGTTCTATGAAATAAAACTGGAATATCTGAGAACAACAAAGTGCGTTTTTTAAATATGACACTGCGACTCTATTGCATAGAAATCTATAGTTTGGTTCCAATATTGTTTAAATTTTGCACACTCTACCTTAAAAACAAGAGGAATGTCACTGTCTGCATAAGACTTTTTTGGTGCATGGTGGACTTACGAAATTTTACAAAATGCATAGTTTTGCTGTAATCTTTATGATTTTTAGCACACATGACCTGTAAACCAATAGGAAGATCACTGGGTACGTAAATGTTTGTATGGTACATGACAGAGGGTACTTTACAGAAAACTTTGCCCAGAGAGGGAAAGGTGGAAACGAACAGAGAAGGGAGAGAAAGAGGTGGAGACTACGAGAGAGTAGGATAAATAAACACTCGGGCAACGCCGGGTTTACAGCTAGCGAAGAATAAAAATGCAATGAAAAATTCATTTGTGATTAGGAAAAAAAACCGAGATTGGCTAGATTTCTGCAAGGTTTTTGACACTGTACCTGATAAGAGTCTTCTAATCAAATTGCGTGCTTATGGAATATCGCCACAGTTGTGCGATTGGATTCACGATTTCCTATCAGAAAGGACACAGTACGTTGTAACTGACGGAAAGTCATCGAGTAGAACAGAAGTGATATCTGGCGTTCTACAGGGAAGCGTTATAGGTCCCCTACTCTTCCTTGTGTTTATAAACGATTTAGGAGACAATCTCAATAGCTCCCTTAGGCTGTTCGCGGATGGTGCTGTCGTTTATCGGTTAGTGAAGTCAACAGAGAATCCAAAGAACTGCAAAGATATAGACAAAATTTCTACATCGCGTAAAAATTGGAATTAACACTAAATAAAGAAATGACCACTAAAAGAAATACCCTGAACTTCTATTACGCGATAAATCAGACCTTAAGGTCGTAAATTTTACTAAATATCTAGGAGTTACAATTACGAACAACTTAGACTGCAGAGAACACATAGAAAATATTGTGGGGGAGGCGAACCAAAGATTACATTTCATTGGTAGAACGCTTCGAAGATGCACCAGCTCCACCAAAGAGACTGCCTACATCACACTTGTGCGTCCTCTCCTGGAGTACTGTTGCCCCTTGTGGGACCCTCACCAGGTGGGACTGACGGAAGATATTGAGAAGGTTCAGAGAAGGGCAGCTCGTTTTGTTTTATCACGTCACGGGGGGGAAAGCGTCATGGAAATGTTGCACGGATTGGGGTGGAAATCATTAAAAGAAAGACGTTATTCATTGTGCCGTGAACTGTTTGCGAAGTTTGTCACCGACTTTTACTTCTGAATGTGAAAATATTTTGCTAGCACCCACCTACATAGTGAGGCATGACCATCCCAATAAATTAAGAGAGAAATCAGATCAAAAACGGAACGATTTAGGTGTTCTTTCTTCCAGCGCGCTATTACAGAATGGAGCGGTAGACAAAAGTTATGAAAGTGGTTAATGAACCCTTTGCCAGGCACTTAAATGTGATTTGCATAGTATCTATGTAGATGTAGATGTAAAGTTGCCCGGAAAAGAGGAAAATCGGGAAAAACTGAAACAGCTTTTTCCAGTTAGCTATCAATACCGTTCTTCCAATTGCGACAGGATGTTGTACATTTCATGTTGAAAGTAAGAGGAAGATTCGCAGCAAATAAAAAATTGGAAAAGTCACCCGGAATGTAGTAAAATTTAGGAAAAACCGAAAGCGATTTTTTTCTATGAATAAAAATCAATTGCCACCTGGTTGTAAGACCATCACTTTGAGTACGACTTGACAGGACAAGGTTTGTATGAACTAAATTTTTTAGAAAATATAACGGAAAATTGGTAAATTTGACAAAAACTGAAACTGTGTCTTTCAATGTGTTTTTGATTGAATTCAGAGGATAATTCTTCTTTTGTTTTGTTCATTATGGCCTTGGGAAAGTTTTCAGTGAAAAAAAAAATAAAAAAAATAGGGACACTTACAAAAGAAAATCGAAAAATTCGAACCAAGTTTCTTTTTCATTGTGTTTCTAAATGTACTCAACACTATAAGTTGAGAACCGTTCATCCCATTGCGATAAAATTTTGATTATTTGATGTTCAACGAAAGATGAACGTTCTTTATGAACTAAAAATTTGCGATAGGTACCAGGAAAATTTGAAAATTTGCGAGAAAGTGAAAGAGATAACGTTCGCATATTTGACGTTCAAAGCAAAAGTAACGTTCTTATGAAATAAAAATTTGGAAAAATTACCCTAAAATTGGAACATTCAGAAAAAAGAGAAATTTTTCTATTAAATGTCAGTACCATTCATGTGATTACGATAAAGTTTTTCCGTATTTTATCACCGTTTAAACCTTCCCTGAACTTCGACGAATGTGACATGAACATTATCCTGGACATGTGTGCGTGGTTTGCCCACTCTTTCTGCCCACTATCGAGCCGATACTTGGACTATCCGATGATGCCTTTATAAGCTACTGGATTTAAACTAATGTGGTTTATTTTAAGAGGTAAGTGATACGAAGTTCACCAGGTCATCTAGTATAATAATAAAAGTTACTGAAAGATGATAAAGAAGTTACAGCAAATGTCACGAATATACACTAAACAAAAAGTAGCAATATATTTATACATATTGCACACTGATAAAAATGTACGGTATAATTAAATACAATAAATAAATAAAGTTGATTATTAAATGATAAGATTGTAACAATAAGTCAGCGAAATGCAAGCGGGGTCCCTTTAGAATTAAACAAAAAAATTGTAATATTGGGAAGAAAAAGAAAATGGCAATATAAAACGTTTCACATTATAGACTACGTAAAATAACCACAATTAAAACTGTTGGAAAAGGTCAAAGAAAAATTTGATTGAAGAAATCATTAAAATAAATATTGCGGACAAAAAATAATGTTGTTGTTGTGGTCCTTAGTACGGAGTGTGGTTCGATGCAGCTCCCCACCCTACTCTATCCTGGGCAAGCCTCTTCATCTTCTCTTACGAAAGGCAACCCGCATCCATCTGAATATGCTAACTATATTCGTCTCTTGCTCTCCCTCTATGATTCCACCCCCCTCCAACCCCCCCCCCCCCACACACACACACACTTCCCTCCAAGCGCTGAATTCACGATTCCTTGATGTCTAAGAATGTGTCCTTCCTTTCGTCAAGGTATGCCAGAAATTCCTTTTCTCCCCAATTCTGTTCAGTACCTCCTCATTAGTTATGGAATCTACTTAAATAATCTTCAGCATTCTTCTGTAGCACCACATTACAAAAGCCTCTATCCTCTTCTTGTCTAAACCATTTATCGTCCAAGTTTCAGTCCTGTACATGGCAACACTCCACACAAATGCCTTCAGAAAGGGCTTCCTTAGACTTAAATTAATATTAGATGTTACCAAATTTCTGTTTCCCATTGCCATTCTGCATTTTATATTCTTCGCACTGCCACTGTCACTTATTTTACTGCCCAAGTAACAAAACTCATCTACCACCTTCATTGTCCTATTACCTAATCTAATTTCTTCAGCATCACCTGATTTTCTTAGACTGCATTCCATTACCCTAGTTTTGCTCTTGTTGATGTTCATCTTATACGCTCCTTTGAACACACTGTCCATTCCCTTCAACTGCTCTTCCATGTTCTTTGTTGTCTGTGACAGAATTACAATGTCATCGGCAAAACGCAATGTTTTTATTCTTTATCCTGAACTTTCTTTTCTGCTGCAGAAGTCTCTTTGCTTTCCTTCACAGCTTGCTCAATGTACACATTGAATGGCGCAAAGGTTACAACCCTGTTTATTTCCTTCTCCACCACTGCGTCCATTTATTGCCCTTCAAGTTTAATAACAGCTGTTTGGTTGATGTACAAGTCGTTAATAACCTACCATTCCCTATATTTTACGACTCCTGACTTCAGAATTTGAAAGAGTTTTTACCAAGCAACATTGTCATAAACTTTCTCCAAATCTACAAAAGCTACAAATGTAGGTTTCCTATTTCTTGATCTATCTTCTAAGATAACTCGTAAGGTGAGTATTGAATTCTGTGTTCCTACATTTCTCCTGAATGCGAACTGATCTTCCCCGAGGTCAGCATCCTTTCCCATCTTTCTGTAAATAATTCGCATTAAAATTTTGCAACCATGATTTATTTAATTGATGGTTCTCCAATTTTACACCTATCTGCGCCTGATTTCTTTGGAATAGGGATTATCACATGTTTCTTGAAGTATGAGGATATTTCGTCTCTCTCGTACTTCTTATTTACCAGGTGAAATAGTTTTGTCATGGCTGATTCTCCCAGAGACTTCAGTAGCTCCGAGGGAATGCCATCTACCTCGAAAAAAAAATGATAAAAATATTTCTTGATGTAAAATTAAATATATGAAGGTGTTATACATTGCATTACAATTTTTTGTGTATTTAACGATACCGCGTTTATATTTTTATATGTTTTTGTCCAAATTGCTTCCGAAAAGTCATGAAACTACAAGACAACCTAAAATGGGTTGTAAGACACTCCGTTGCGATTTTTTAATATGTAAAAATTTCGTTTTTCACTCGGTGTTTCGCTTCTGTTTGGTTGGCAGATGAGGAGTTTGGAGCGTCTGGCGCCGAGGTGTACAAGAAGCGCTCCGAAGACGACGTCGACCTGTCCAAAGATGGCGAGGTGGTGTCTAACGGAGCACAAGATGGCGGCGCCAGCACAGTGGCAGCCACGCCGTTCGAGGAGGCCGTCGCCATGACAGGTGGGAGCTGACGACACACTGATGTTACCCGCGGCCAGCGAGAAAGACAGGCCTGAGCGCACACATCATGCCACGTAAGCAAGATAGTGCCAAGTCACCGCAATCGCTAGCCGCTTGGCTGACCGCTGGGGCACTGCCCACTGCGTCATAGCGGGCAGCCACTGAGTTAGCGATCACGCCAGCTCCGAACTACCTTGCTGACGTGGCATTATGTGCACGCTCAGGCCTGGATTTGCCATTGACCGCAGATGTTATCCGAGGCCTACGAGAAAGACAAGCCCCAGCGCAGTCATCCTGCCACATAAGGAAGGTAGTCCCGAGCCATCGCGGTCGCTAGCCGATTGGCCGGCCGCTGAGGCACTGCCCACTGCATCGTAGCGGGCAGCCACTGAGCTAGCGGTCGCGCCGGCTCGGAACTACCTTGCTTATGTCACATGATGTGCACGCTCAGGCATGTATTTTCCATTGGCCGCGGATGTTACCCGAGGCCTACGAGAAAGACAAGCCCCAGCACAGTCGTCATGCCACATAAGCAAGGTAGTCCTCTCCAATTTAACCCCC
Source organism: Locusta migratoria (assembly GCA_026315105.1). Taxonomy (NCBI): domain Eukaryota; kingdom Metazoa; phylum Arthropoda; class Insecta; order Orthoptera; family Acrididae; genus Locusta; species Locusta migratoria. The sequence continues at coordinate 42,940,031 of CM048754.1, read as the reverse complement.
TTGATAGTTGAATTTCCAAAAATACCGAAACACGTATTTTTTAAATTCTAACGAACAATACAAATACCAATTTTTGTAGCTATAACTTCAAAATTGTCTGGACAACAATGTGTTATCGAAAAGAATTTTTGATCCCATCTTTTAGCCCCTTAGTTGTTGAATTTCCAAAAATACAAAACACGTGTCTTTTTAATCCTGATCAAGAGTCCATAACCCAAGTTTCGTAGTTATAGCTTGAAATTTGAGTAAACAGCAACATATTTTTGAAAATCAATTGTTTTGCGTCCCCTATTTTACCTCCTTATTCGTTGAATTTCAAAAAATGCCGAAACACGTGTCTTTTAAATTCTAACCCTGAATTAAAATCCGAAATTTTGTAGTTGTAGCTTCAAAATTGCCTAAATAGCTACGTATTTTCAAAAAACGTTTCATCCCCTATTTGACCCCCTTTCGGACGTAACATCGAAAAATCGCTTCTTAAATGACGCCTACAGAGTCAGATCAACACTCTCCACAAATTTCAAGTTTCTATCTTCAGTGGTTTGGGCTGGGCGATGATGAGTCAGTCAGTCAGTCACTCAGTCAATTGGGACACTTCCTTTTATATATATAGAGATGGCTATTAACGAAATGACGAGCATTTCGTCACAATGGCGATATATAAAGATTTAAGTAGCGGAAAAGTTAAATATTTCCACCAATTAGTTTTTGCGAAATCGTTTGTGAAAGATGGCCGGGCATGCGCCTCTATGCTGTTAGTGCAGCGCGATTCCAACCGTGTTGGGGAAAACATGGCGGACGATTCAGCCTGGGTATTTAGCAGCTCTAATACACATAGCAGTTTTGGAATGATAGAAAATGTTTCCAATCGAACGCGTCGACGCAGTTTTCTCTGGCAAAGGTTAACCCAACGTTTGTCCCTTCTTGCCTGACAAACGCAGAATCGCTCTGTGTATTGCTATGGGTCACCTCAGAATCCCGCAAACACGTTTCAGTCCTACGGAGACGGTCACAGTTATCTTCTGCTACTGCTTCCGCATACTGAGTACTCGTCCGATCTCTCGATGCATTTGAACTTTCCCGTTCTAATGCTACACATTGCGTGTCATCACTGTCTACGATACTGTTCGCAAATCGCGATAACGTGTCGAATCTGAATATTATTTTGTTCAGAACACGCACGCGTTTCGGAACGAGTGACTCGCAATGTACCTGCACTAATCTGCAGTAATTTCTGTTGGAATTATCTCGAATAGAATGATCTATTGACCGAAGGTCAATACAGATTTAGAAAATATCGTTCATGCGAAACACATCTAGCTCTTTATTCATACGAAGTGATGAGTACTATCGACAAGGGTTCGCAAATCGATTCCGTATTTCTTGATTTCCAGAAGTCTTTTTACACCGTACCTCACAAACGGCTTCTAATCAAATTGCGTGGTTATGGTATATCGCCCAAAATTTGCTATTGGATAGGGGATTTCCTGTCAGAGAGGACACAATTCGTAGTAATCGATGGTAAGACAACGATATCGGGCGTTCCACAGGGTAGTGTTATTGGTCCTCTGCTGTTCCTTATATACATAAACGATTTAGGGAAAAATATAAGTAGCTCTCTTAGGTTGTTTGCAGATGACGCCGTCATTTACCGTCTAGTAAATTCATCTGAAGATCAAATCCAATTGCAGAACTATCTGAATAAGATATCAGTATGGCGTAAAAATTGGCAATTGACTCTAAATAATAAGTGTGAAGTCGTCCACATGAGTACGAACAGAAATCCGTTAAACTTTGTTTACAAGATAAATCAATCAAATGTTAAGGCCGTAAACTCCACAAAATACCTAGGAATTACTGTTACTTCAGACTCAAACTGGAAAGAACACGTAGATAATGTCGTGGGAAAGGCGAACCAGAGACTGCGTTTTATAGGCAGAACCCTTAAAAGATGCAACTGAACTACTAAAGAGACTGCATACACTACGCTTGTCCGTCCTTTTATGGAGTATTGCTGCTCAGTGTGGGATCCTTATCAGGTGGGTTTGACGGAGGAAATCGAAAGACTCGAAAGAAGGGCAGCTCGTTTCGTATTGTCACGATACAGGGGAGACAGCGTTACGGAAATGATACAGGATCTGGGATGGGAATCATTACAACAACGGCGCTTATCGCTGCGGTGTGGGCTACTTACGAAACTCCAATCGCCAACATTCTTCTCCTCCGAATGCGAAAATATACTGTTGACTCCCACTTACATAGGTAGAATAAAATATGAGAAATCAGAGCTCGAACGGAGAGATTCGGGTGTTCTTTCTTCCCGCGCGCTATTCGAGAATAGAATGGGAGATAAATAGTATAGCGGTGGTTCGATGAACCCTCTACAAGGCACTTAAATGTGATTTGCAGAGTATCCCATGCAGATGTAGATGTACGTCTCGAGCCAACTCATTATGCCCTAGCGTAATCCGCGTTTGTTCCTCTTTAATGTCACAGATTTCGGCTTGCTTTTATTTGAGCTCTTCAATTTCTTTACTACTTTTATTCAACCTATCGTCCGTTTCACGGATGACAAGTTTACGTTGCTCTCTCTCAACGATTCTACTACATTTTTAATTCCTGATACTTGTTTACGAATCTTCTTAGTCTCGCGGTTCGCAACTAGCGCAAGTTTTGTTGCTCCGATCGCCTCTAACGTAGCAAACCTCGCGTCTTTCTTAGCGACTTCCGCCGTGGCATTCACAACGGTTACGGACCACCTTACATTTTCTACGTCTACTTTCACTCCAGAGACCTCAGCTTTAACCATTTGTAAACCCTGAGCTAGTGTTCGTTTGACCCCCTCTATTTGTTTACTAGTTCATTCAGCTTGTATTCTATTTTCTCGCGCAATCTCTTCTATTGTTGTTCGACAGATATTTAGGGTGAGAATTCGCCCCATATAGCAGGCGCACAACTCGTAATATTCGGACAGTGGGGCTTTGTTCAAAAATGTTCAAATGTTTGTATAGCTTATGGGACTTAACTACGGGGTCATCAGTCCCTAAACTTACAAACTACTTATGAACTAGCTAATCCTAAGGACGGCACAAATATCCATGCCCGAGGGGGAGGGGGTTTTCGAACCCCCGACCGTAGTGGCCGTGCAAACCGTGACTGGAGCGCCTCAGTACCCTCGGCCACCAAGGCCGGCAGTGGGGCTTTGGACTCGGTTTCCCGCATTGGGATGAGCACTGAAAATGTCCCGTAAAACGGCAAAAGCTTCGCGCATTCCAGTAATTTTTGAAATTGTTGGTCTAAGAACACACGCGCGAAACTATTTGTATACTACTCGCTATGTCATACTACTTAAAAGTCAACTTCACATTGCATTATCTACGAATAAATGAGTTTTTTTACATTAAATACAAAAGAAGAAGAAAACAATACACATTGTCTATATAAAAATGACAAATTCGCTAGCAGTGGACGTTGTTTTTGTTTTAAGCTGGTACTGCATTTGGCGATAGAATGACTTATTAACAATCTGTTTTTTACATATTTTCTGTGTCTTCCTAATAGACTTGCGCATAATAGTTCGTGATTTGGAGCGCTCACTTTAGTTCGCGGCTCTGCCGCCAACAAGTTCGTTCTTTTAGTTCGTCCGCTCCCAGTGACCGCTGAGCGGCGTGGTCTGCGCATGCAGGTGGAGGGAGAAGTTCCCCCACCTAGCTGCTTCAAGACAATTTGTGGATAATTTATCGCGTTTAAGTTTGGAGTTATCTCTATATCTTGGCATTATGGAATTTATTAGTCAGATATTGCAGAGTGCAGAATACTTCCTAACAGAAATTTGGTAGCACTGAACTATGTAATCTAGCAGGCAGACGCTCACCTCGAAATGGCTCTCATCAGCAGAAGGCAAACACGTGATTTTTAATTCTGCTGCGCATTTTATTTCGCGACCCATAGCTCTCTTTTAGTTCGTCCGCTCTTTTTAGTTCGTCCGCTCTTTTTTTAGTTCGTCCGCTCTTTTTTTAGTTGGTCCGCTCTTTTTTTAGTTCGTCCGTTCTTTTTGGCTTTTGCTACCGCACTAAAAGAGCTCTTTCTTTTTCTATGACAGCTTTTTTTATATAATATCAATGTTGCCAAAGCGTGTGCTATTACCTGTATTTTTGGGCCATTTGACATCAAATACTAAGGCAAATATACCAGTTATTTACACGAATGGGTGATACAATGGTATTCAACTACTTTGCATACAGAGTACTCGTAGTACTTTATTTTTAAAATAGATCTGTTGTGGCAGTGAACTATGAAACTACAGCTGAGCTGCATCTCAGCTCGAAATGAAGGCAACTGGCAGAAGGGAATCACGCGATTCTGCGCGCTCTCGCGTCCTCTCGCTGTTCCCCGTCAGTCTTCGGGAAAGGAGCGGACGAACTAAAAGGCGAGGGATCTGCGAAATAGTTCGCGTAGTTCGCCTGTGGGAGCGCTCTTCCGAACTAGTTCGTTCGCGAACTACACAAGACTACTTATTAAGTACATTTTAATAAGTGTAATGGAATATTTTTCGGTGCTCATTTTGGCGAACATGATGTAATATTATCACAGTCGGTATAATTTTTTTTAATCTGACAAGCAAATACAATATCAGCTTTCATCTTAATTCCTCCAGGAATAAAAAGGCGGTGAAATACTGAAAGTGCAACAACGACAGTGAGAGAGCATTGCATGTAGTAAGGCACAATTAAACTCTACACTTCATCGAAAGAACTACTATAATACAGTAGTTCAAATGGTTTTAAAAAGTTGTTTTTATCAAATTTTAATTCGAGGTTAGTGTAAAACATAATATTTGGGCGGAGTAAGCTACTTATCAAAATGTGTGGAGCTCGATACTCTAAGAGTTGAAACAGATAAAAGAAGAACAGACAACGAAGGAGACAGGGGAAAACGTAACGGAGGTAGAATATGTAAAAATTGTCACTCTAAAATTCGAAATAGGAACATGAAAAAATACTTATGAACTGTAAATAAAGATTGAAAATTAAGAATAAAGTGTCAATCAGATGTGTTACTTTAAAAGTATTGCAAATCGAAGTCCTGGTAGAGGTAGGCAGCCATTATTATGACAACACAAAGGATTCTGCGGTAATGAAGGAGTAGTAGATGTTGTAAAATCCTTTATTTTTCTCCTCAATCTGACGCGTTTCGGGCCCAACCCATCATCGGAGCGCCTGGTGACAAAGTACAGGATACAGTATATGTAGTAGGTAAAAATAGTTACAAAGACCAAAAACTACCTTATCTGACATTTACAGTTAGAAAGTACATACCTCTCCTGAATGGAGAACGGAAAATGATTATGAGTAATTACATGCATCTTTTTCCGTTCTCCATTCAGGAGAGGTATGTACTTTGTAACTGTAAATGCCAGATATTGTTTATTTTCTTTTTTTTTTGTCTTTGTAACTATGTAATAAAGGAGGTAGATGAGTTTTGTTACTTGAGCAGTAAAATAACAAATGATGGTCGCAGTACACAGGATATAAAATGCAGAATGGCAATGGGTAGAAAAGCGTTCTTGCAAAAGAGAAATTTGTTAACATCGAATATTGATTTAAGCCTAAGGAAGTCCTTCCTGAAGGCATTTTTGTGGAGTGTTGCCTTGTATGGGAGTGAAACATGGACGATAAACAGTGCGGACAGGAAGAGAATAGAGGCTTTTGAAATGTGGTGTTACAGAAGAATGCTGAAGATCAGGTGGGTGGATCGCGTAACTAATGAGGAGGTACTGAACAGAATTGGGGAGAAAAGAAATTTCTGGCATATCTTGACTAAAAGAAGGGATCTATTGGTAGGGCACATTCTTAGACATCAAGGAATTGTGAATTTAGCGTTGGAGGGAAGTGTGTGGGGTAAAAACCGCAGAGGAAGACCGAGAAATGGATACAGTAAGCAGATTCAGACAGATGTAGGTTGCCGTTCTTATGTGGAGATGAAGAGGCTTGCTCAGGATGGATGGATGCTTAGGGTTTAACGTCCCGTCGACAGCTTGGTCATTAGAGACGGAGCTAACGCTCGGAGTTTTTGGGTTAGGATGAGGAAGGAAATCGGCCGTGCCCTTTGAAAGGAACCATCCCGGCATATGCCTGGAGTGATTTAGCTTGCTCAAGGTAGGGTATTGTGGAGAGCTGCATCAAACCAGTCTCCGGACTGAAGACCACAACAACTATTTTTACCTATATATACTGTATCCTGTACTTTGTCACCACATGCTCCGATGATGGGTTGGGCGGGTGCTAGCTGAGCCCGAAACGTGTCAGCGTAAAGAAAAAATAAAGGATTTTACAACATCTACAACTCCTTCATTATCGCAGCCAATCAGCTTTTATTAGAATCGTTTGTCATTTTAAAAGTATATGAGGAGGCCTACTCTGCGCGCCTACTTTCAGAATAACTGGCTCGATGACTCACTTGATCTCAGACCTCCTTCACGTCCTCGAAATGTCCCGCATTCAGTTTGGCAAAAGTTGGCCGCCGTAGGCTAGCCGGCCAGCCTCGCTGCTTGAGGACTGTATGTCTGCCTGCCTTGCAGGTGTGGGCCGCTTCCACCACATACTGGTGGTGGTGTGCGGCTTCTGCCTCATCTCCATGATCTTCGAGTCGCTGGCCGCCGCCTACGTCACTCCCGCAGCCCAGTGCGACTTCGACATGACGTCATTCGAGAAGGGCTTCCTCAGCGGCACCATCTACGTGGGTGAGTCCCTACTGTAACTAAGGGCTGTGAACTTTATAAAGTGTACACATTGCATTTTTTCCTTGCCCAGAACACCATCCATTACACCCTAGTGTGAGTCCATGTGATAAATACACTCCTGGCCTTTAAAATTGCTACACCACGAAGAAGACGTGTTACAGACGCGAAATTTAACCGACAGGAAGAAGATGCTGTGATATGCAAATGATTAGCTTTTCAGAGCATTCACACAAGGTTGGCGCTGGTTGCGACACCAACAACGTGCTGACATGAGCAAAGTTTCCAACCTAATTCTCATACACAAATAGCAGTTGACCGGCGTTTCCTGGTGAAACGTTGTGGTGATGCCTCGTGTAAGGAGGAGAAATGCGTACCATCACGTTTCCGACTTTGATAAAGGTCGGATTGTAGCCTATCGCGATTGCGGTTTATCGTATCGCGACATTGCTGCTTGCGTTGGTCGCGGTCCAAGCAGAATATGGAACCGGTGAGTTCAGGAGGGCAATACGGAACGCCGTGCTGGATCCAAATGGCCTCATATCACTAGCAGTCGAGATGACAGCCATCTTATCCGCATGGCTGTAACGGATCGTGCAGCCACGTCTCGATGCCTGATACAACAGATGGGGACGTTTGCAAAACAGCCATCTGCTCGTACAGTTCGACGACGTTTGCAGCAGCATGGACTAACAGCTGGGAGACCATGGCTGCGGTTACCCTTGACGTTGCATCACAGACAGGAGCGCCTGCGATGGTGTACGCAATGATGAACCTATGTTCACGAATGGCAAAACATCTTTTTTTCAGATGAATCCAGGTTCTGTTTACAGCATCATGATGGTAGCATCCGTGTTTTGCGACATCGCAGTGAACGCACATTGGAAGCGTGCAGATAGATAGTATAGGATAGAATGTTTTAGGCACACAACAGCAAGGTTTTTAGCCCCCTGTCAAAAGAATTAGACAACAGTAAATAAAGTAGGTCTTGGCAACAACACGAACATATATTGCAAATCAGTGATGTAAGATGGCAGACTGAAGTACCCAACCTGGAAGCGTGCATTCGTCTTCGCCATACTTGCGTACACCAGGCGTGATGGTACGGGGTTCCATTGGTTACACGTCTCGGTCAGTTCTTGTTCGCATCGACGGCACTTTGAACAGTGGCCGTTACATTTCAGATGTGTTACGACCCGTGGCTCTACCCTTCATTCGATCCCCGCGAAAGCCTACATTTCAGCAGGATAATGCACGACCGCATGTTGAAGGTCCTGTACGGGCCTTTCTGGATACGGAAAATGTTCGACTGCTGCCCTGGCCAGCACATTCTCCAGATCTCTCACCAACTGGAAACGTCTGGTCAATGGTGGCCGAGCAACTGGCTTGTCGCAATATTCCAGTCACTACTCTTGATGAACTGTGGTATCGTGTTGAAGCTGCATGGGCATCTGTACCTGTACACGCCATCCAAGCTCTGTTTGACTCAGTGCCCAGGCGTATCAAGGCCGTTATTACAGCCAGAGGTGGTTGTTCTGGGTACTGATTTCTCAGGATCTATGCACCCAAATTGCGTGAAAATGTAATCACATGTCAGTTCTAGTATAATATATTCGTCCAATGAATACCCATTTAACATCTGCATTTCTTCTTGGTGTAGCAACTTTAATGGCCAGTAGTGTACAAAAATTTAGATATTTTTGGCTCATTAACCAGCCACACAGGTTTGCCTTGTCATTAGCTGGCTGTAAATCCAAGGGGGGTTGGCATGTCAGTGAGTGGTCGTCTGTCGTGACGTTCCCACAATTACACAGAGGATCCACGTCAAGGTAACACCATCTGGAAAGGTTCAACTAGAAATTTGAGACCCCAGTCCTAAGCCTGTTCAGAGCCTTCCAGGTTGTAAAGGATTTTTTACCTCCAGCTGCAAGTTGTTCTTTCAGGGCTAAGATAGGGTTAGGTGTTGCCTCCTTTCATAGCTGATGCCTCCTCTCTTCGGCAGTGACGTCTGTTGGCTTTGACGACCAAAGGAATCTCCTTCTTGAGCGAAGTCGCCCAGTCTTGTTGGTTCCTGTATAGCGGGTGGCAACTGTCTGTCAGTTGTTTCTTCCTCTCCACCTTGGCAGCTACTTGCCACCGTATGCTAGGGGGAGCTATCCCTATGAGAGGGTAGATCTTCTCTGTCGGCGTGGGTCTCAAGCACCCCGATATGATGTGGGCTGAGTCATTTACGGCCACGTCGACATGTTTCACGTGGCCGGAATTCTTCCACACAGGCGCGGCATATTCAGCTGCCGACAGACTAAGTGCCATGGCTGTTGTTCGAAGCACTTGTGGGTCAGCACCCCAGTTTGTGTTCATCAGTTTGCGAATGATGCTGTTCCTAATGCTGACCTTCTTCTTAGTGTCTAAACAGTGTTGTTTGAATGACAGAGTTCTATCCAACTTCACCCCTAGGTATTTCAGAGTGTAGCAGTGCCCCAGCTCTTGGCCTTTCCAGCTTACATGGAGTTTTGTCTTAGCTTCCTTATTCCTCAGATGAAAACTGCAGACTTGCGTCTTAGCTGAGTTTGGTTTCAAATGGTTCTGGTGATAGTAACTGTCAAGTAATTCCAAAGCTATTGTTAACTTCTCCTCCACTTCTTCGAAGCTACTTCCTTGCACGGGCACAGCCGTGTCGTCAGCATATGAACTGCCTGACATCGGGGTGCATCGGCTGGTCATTAGTGTATATATTTGACAACACTGGAGCTAATACACTGCCCTGAGCAAGACCTTTTTTTATGAATTCTGCATCTGCTGCTTTTTCCTTGCAATGTGACATTAAAACGCCTGTTCTGTAGTATGCACTGCTCAAATGATGAAAGTCCAAAGTCATTAGTCGCCTGATAAACCTTATGTACCAGTCTACTGTGATCAATGGTATCATAGGCTGCGCTAAGATCTACGAAAGGCACGCCAATCACCTGCTTCCTTTCGTACCAATCTTCAATATGCTGGGTTAAATTCAGAATTTGCCCAATACTTGAACGTACTCGCCTAAATTCAGCTTGTTCAGGACTTAGGACTTTATGGTTGGATATTCTATTAAGCACCATTTTCTCGAGGGCCTTGAACATATGGTACAACAAGGATACTGGACGAAAGTTTTTGACCTCTGTTGGCTCCTTTCCTAGTTTAAATAGTGCACAAGAGAAGTAAAAATAAGGGATAAATGCAAACTATAAGGGAGCTAAAGCTTACTACTACTACTACAGAATCATAAATACTAGGTTCCGGTATAATTACTCTCTGTAAAAGTGAATGTATGTAATAGCAACCCGCCCGGCTTCACATGGGTGGAATTTATGTCCTAAAGGGTGCAGCAGTGTTCGTAGTAGGATATTAAAAACACACTCATTTATTAGAGATTGCAATCTAGCACTGTTTTCAATCCAGCGGAATTTTAGCTGGATTGCCTTGCAACGTCAGCTCTTCCAGATGGATGTTGGTAATATACCTCGAACTACTTTCTATATGGGGGTCAATTCTATGAGCATACAGCAGGAGTGGCGATGAACAGCCCCATATCTCCAGTGGTGGCCAACCTTTTCATGCAAAGGTTCGAAGAGAAGGCGTTTTAACTCATCCAGTTACCAACCCCAGGGCATCCTTAGGTATGTGGATGATAAGTTTTTCATCTGACCCCAGGGCAGAGAGAAGCTGCATGACTTTCTAGAACACCAGAAACTCACGCCACCCCAACATAAAATTCACAATGGAGCTAGAGGAAGACGGACAGCTCCCATTCTTGGTCGTTATGGTCGAAAGCCTACCCACACTGACTTATACCTTCAAGCCAACAGCTGACACCATCCAACACAGAAGAATGGAATACTCAAAACGCTAGTACACAGGGCTCGAGCTGTCAGATCCGGAAATTCTGGCCACAGAAATAAAACGGCTACAGCTAGTGTTTAGCAGAAAGGGATATTCCTCCACAGACATCCAGAAGGCATTCTGATCTACCAACAAACCACAGGACAAAGAAGAGGAGCCAGATGAGGCCTAGAGGATGGCATACCTGCCATATGCTGGACCATTCTCTGCTAAGATCAGTAGAATTCTATCTACATTTGAGATATTCTGCCCGCCCTCCAAAACTGGTATGATGCTGGGTAATGGGAAATATGACCTGGGGTTACATAAGCCAGGCATTTACAGAATTCTGTGCCAGCACAGGAAATCGTACATCATCCAGACAACCAGAACAGTCGACGTCAGGTGTAAAGAACACCAATGGCACACCAGACTCGGACAGGCAACAAGATCAGCCCTAGCAGAACACTGTCTGGAGCTCAGTAAGTCGATGGATTATAACACCACAGTTGTGACACAGACGCCCAGATTCTGTGGCAGTGTTATAAAGGAGGCCATCGAGATAAAGGTCACAGAGAACCTTATCAATCGAGACAGTGGGTAGCAGCTCAACTTTGCATGGAGTTCAGCGCTGGAGTTTATCAAGGACCAATGAAAGGCACCAAAAGACACGTCAGGAGCAACGCCAGGCGGACGCGGACCTCGAATGGGGTGGGTGATGTGGGACAGGCACCAGACAGATGCCATGACCACAGCTGACGGCCGAACCAGATGCGGACCACCATCAGAGCATCAACGGCAGGACAACAGCTCAGGAACAGTGCCAGGTGGGTGCGGACCTCGAATGGAGTGCGCGTGTGACAGGCATTATTCGCAAGTCTACAGTGAAGTCACGGTCACGAACAACGAAAACGTTTGTCAACATTTGCCGGGAACATGTTGCGAACAAAAATGTGTTCCGAACTTGAGTGTAAACGCGCCCTTGCGGAGGCTTGCCGCCTGTATAATGAATTGCGTTTGCGTGTACGTTTACGCAGGCATGATCGTGAGCTCGCACCTGTGGGGCTTCGTGGCGGACACGCGCGGCCGCCGGCTGGTGCTGCTGGTGACGCTGGCGCTCAACTTCCTGTGCTCGGTGGCGGCCGCGCTCATGCCCACGCTGCCGCTGCTCATCTTCTTCCGCTTCCTCAACGGCGTCTGGTGAGTACAGCACGCTCTGCCGGCACACCTCCTGTCTTTTCTCTCCATCGGCGAAATCTTGAAAAAAAAAAAAGGATGATCCTTTCATTATCGTTCACATCATTTTATGTTCCATTGGGCCTCGTTTGCACAGAGGTTGAGTGCCAGACTACAAATCCAAGAGTCCCGGGTTCAATCCCCGCCAGGTCCTAGGATTTCTATCTGTCACTTTCCACTTCTTTCACCTCTGACAGTATTGCTGATGTGAAAAATACGGAGTAGCGCCGTGGTTCGGAACCCACGTTAAACTGTAGGTCCCCCTATAACTGGCTGGGTAAGTCAGTTCAAAAGTTGGAGGAAGGCAACGGCATACCACCTCCAAACAGGACCGTGCCTAGTGAAGCACTGTGGTGTTCAAACCAATCTTCTGATTGTTGACTGCTTTACCTTTTTAGGGCCTGCAGCGTTAAAAGGGTCAGCAAGTGACATATTTTTATAAATAAACCAATTCGCTGCTAGTCAGTATTTTTCATTTTCACGACAGATCTGTTTCGGCTTATATTGCCATTGTCAAGTGACCTGTGCTTCAAATGGGTAACCTTGAGAGTAAAACAATTGTGTGTCGTATTATAAAACTAGCTCCTAGTACCCGGCTTTGCCCAGGTTTCAAATAAGGTTTTCTGTAGAAGCGTACAAAATTGTTTATTTGCATGTAATAAAAGGGTGTATTTATGGTAAAGCAATGTGATGAACAACATTTTTGGCAGTTCCATTTCGAGTATGTACAGAAAGATTTTCGTCTTTGCCCACTCTGGAGCAGGCCACATACAAATGTCCATGAGAGAAGCACGGTGTCTGCAAGTCTACACCAGCAATCCCAAGAGGACGGCCCTGTGACTTGTTGATTGTCATGGCGAAGTTTCAGAGCGAACTGTATTATCTTGAATTGTATGGTGTTGTCTGAGGAAATAGGTATTCTTGGAATGATGACATCCTCACCCTTAGCACTCCCTGTGAGTACTGTGGCTTGAATTACATGTTGCATCAGCTTTTTCACAATTAATCTTGTCATGGTACAACCTGGGTGCATCAATATTTCTGATCACATGTATGACCATCACTTTTACTTACATACTCATCATCTCAACATTCAAAATCACTCTCAATAACCAACTTGCATGATTTTTTTTTTTTTTTAGGGTTGGGGTAGGGGGTTCACTATCACACGGCTTAGAACAGGCACAAGGCCAGAGTGCGACTGGGATGGAACGAAACCTGTTTAAGAACCTTACCCGTGTAATTTTGTGTACGTGTACAAAATTTCACGTTATTTGGTTGTCTGGATCTTCAGTTATAAGAGAACAGACAGACTGACAACAAATGCGTCTTACAAAAATAGATATTACAGTAATGATCTTAACAAGTACTTACGTATGTGCCTAGATGTTCAGACATATATAAGACATCTACAGCATATTTATAATGACTGTCAAAAAGATTTTGATAATATTGCGTATTTTGAAAACGTATTTTGACAGTTACAGTTAAGATGTCATATGTTTATTAAGGATGTACAGCAGATTTTTATGTTGTTATGCTTTGATATATCTTTGGCGTACTTGATATGTGTCTTAATAAATTATACATGCTATAATATGGTCATATTTTGAAGTACACTCAAAATAGTTCAGAATGAAAACTGTAAAATTTATTGTATAAATATTTGTGATGGTACTGTTTACGTCTCGCTGCAGATATAACCAGTGATATTTCCACAAACAAAATAAAGCAAAGAATATTTAAAACTTAACAAAAACATCTTTGGATCAAAAGCTTAATAAATTACACCAAAGTAATTAAAACAAACAGCGTGAACTAAGCAGTATCCAAATAAAATATATATGAATGTAAGTAATTACGACTTGTACATACAATATAACATTGTCATATTCATGTATCTTCCTGTAAAACAAACTTTGTTCTCTGTAATAAAGGCTTAAGAATATAGGCAAAGCCTGAAACTAGTCTGCATTTAAAATAAAAGCAGCTTTGGTTGCAATATATAAATTGTTTTTCCTACAACATTCAAGAGCTGCAAAACGCGACGTATCAAAAACTTTTGTTTTAAATATACTTCCATTTAGCTACGAGTTCCCAAGGTATCCAGAACAAGCATCCCCTCGAGTCCCGAAATCCGCATCTCTCGTAGACGCCTGTTACCTGTTTTTCTGTAGTCACTCCTTCCCGCTCTGGACTAGCACAGTAACCTGCAACCACCTTTCCTTTCTCCTGTGTTAGGATACGACAAAACTCTAATCTTTCTTCCTCCCAATTCTCGTATACAAAGCACTACACTTATTAGAGATGTGTGCTTTCTATTTTTTTTTTTTTTAAGATTTCATTCGATCTGTAAGAAGTGTCAGTAAAGCATGTCCTCGTAGGCTACAGGTCGTCGTGAATAAATTTCGGCAGTTGTTGTTGTTTCATTCACATGTACATTTGTGCTTGTGTGCTTCGTCGTCAGGATCTGCGGGCCTTCGGCGGTGACGTACGCCTACCTGGGAGAGTTCCACTCGGACAAGACTCGAACCCAGGCCATCGTGTACGTGTGCATCTTCCTCTCCATGGCGCTGCTCGTCGAACCAGGTGAGTCTCTTCTGAGCGGGTGCCGTAATTAACGGGCAGTCGGGTAAGGCGACGACATTAAGGTGTGTACTGAAATATTTCTGACCATTTCGTTGAAATCAAATACAGGGTGTCTCAGGAAAGCCGCCTGCCAGTCGTCCTCGTACCGCTGTGTTGGGTTCTGTTCGGCTCCCGGCCGCCGCCACCGCATCCGCCGGCCACGGCAGCGCCCCATTCTATATAGGACTCGGTTGTGACGCGGCACATACACTGAGTTAAAAGTCTAGAAAACATTGCCAGCTGAGTAACCTGAGCTTACCTTCATTTACAGTACATGTTCAAAATGATGACCCTCTATGGAAATAGCGACCTGATATCTCTTAGAACATATTTGCGAACACTCGAATTTCGGCTGCCAAAATCTGGGAAATGACAGTGTAACTGTATATAGGATTGACGTTCCACGTCTAAGATGTTCATTGATTCAACAGGTATGGTTAGATCCATTGACGCTCCTGGGATCTCTCCAAGCCGCGGTGGAGTAGCCGAGCGGTCTAAAGCACCACGCTGCGGAGCTCGCGGTTGCTCGCCGTGGAGGTTCCAGTCCTCCCTGGGGCATGGGTGTGTGTATTTGTCCGTAGGTTAGTTTACCTAGGTTTAAGTAGTTTGTAAGCTACGGACTGATGACCAAGCAGTTTGGTCCGATAGATTTACAGACATTTGAACATTTGATTTGATCTCTCCAAGAATAGTTATTCCAGAATTTTCTTGTGATTTGATACATCTGCTATGGTCAGAAACACTACTGCTCTTGGGACATCATCCCCCTGCTGTTTCTGGGGCCTGATACTGGTCGATCATTGGTGTGGTGACTGTATCTGTTGCTTCAAACACCTCTTTCTCATCCAAGTACTGATGTTCCAGAATTAGGTCTGGCATTAATTCGTCATCCATGGTTTGAAACATTGCTGCTCTTGAGTCACACCCTGTTGCAGGGTTTTGTGTTTCTGGATTAGCTTCATCAATGTATCTGTAGCTACTAATATCTCTTCCAAGAATTGACATTCCAGGACAGAGTTAATAATTAATTTAATGGCTGAGACCTCTCCAATTAATGACATTCCAGGATTGGCTTGGCCTTTTTTTCATCATCCATGGTTTGACCCACCACTGCTTTGAGTCACACCCTGTTCCAGGGCTTGGTGTTTCAGGATTAGCTTCATCAGTGTATCTGTAGC
Organism: Locusta migratoria; assembly: GCA_026315105.1. Taxonomy (NCBI): domain Eukaryota; kingdom Metazoa; phylum Arthropoda; class Insecta; order Orthoptera; family Acrididae; genus Locusta; species Locusta migratoria. Next base: position 42,924,392 of record CM048754.1, on the reverse strand, counting down.
TACTAACATCTCATACATGAATTGACGTTCCAGGACTGAATTGGTCATTGTTCAACAGCTATGGTTAGACTAATTAGTGCTCCTGGGATCTCTCCAAGAAAAGACATCCCATGATTGGTTTGGGCATTGATACATCAGATATGGTCAGATACACTACTGCTCCTGGAACCTCAACGAGGTTCAAGAATGGGTTGGTCAGTGTATCTGCAGCTTCTAACCTCTCTTCATGAACAAGTATTGACGTTTCAGGATTGGCTTGGACAGTGATTCATCATCCATGTTTAGACCCCTTGCTGTTACTGGGGGCTCATACTGGTCGAGGATTGGCATGGTCACTGGCGACTTCAAATACCTCTGTCTCATCCAAGAACTGAGGTTGAAGAATTGGCTTGGGCATTGATTCGTCATCCATGGTTTGAGCCACTGTTGTTCTTGAGTCATATCCTGTTCCAGGGATTGGTATTTCAGGATTCTTCATCAGTGTACCTGTAGCTAGAATTGACATCCCAGGACTGAGTTGATTATTGATTCAATAGCTATAGTTAGACCCACTGGGGCCCCTGGGACCTCTCCAGGAAATGACATTTCAGGTTCGGCTTGGGTGGTGATACATCAGCTACACTACCCTCCATAAGTTTGGAAACACCTAGTAATTATAGACAATGGAAAGGAAATACAGTACAAAATTCATTTTGTTGTTTTCCAATTGTCTATTAAGCTCAAATAATACACGGTAAAATTGCTACAATTGAATTTTTGATGCTTCAAAAAAGCCACTCTTTGCTTTTATCACTGCCTTGCACACGATCGGCGTGTGCTGCGTCAATTTTGCCATGGTTTCAGTTGGAATTAACCTCCATTCTTGCTGCAGGACCTCTTACTTATTGTGTTCCACTCATTATCTCCCGTTTTCGGATCCTCTTGTCCAATTCATCCAATAGCAGCTCCATTGGGTTAGAATCAGCGGACTGGCCGGCCATTCCATGTTTTTTAATATTTTATGAACCTCTAGAGACTTAATATGGTTCTGACACAAGCGAGACGTACGTTTCGGGTCGTTGTCTTGGTGCAAGACGAAGCATTTCACAATCAGACGCAAACCAGATGTCTTAGCATGTCTCTGGAGAATGGCATGATAAACCTTTTGGTTCATTTTTCCATCCATTTTTATTAAATTTTCCACTTTATTCCCTCCGCAGGATCCCCATGCCGTCACTGAACCCTCTCCATGCCTTACTGTTGGAATTACGCACTGAGGATTCAAGCGTTCATGGGGCAAAAAAGCGTACAAATTGACAGCGTTTACTGCCAAATATTTCGAACTTGGATTCATAAGTGAATAGAAGTCTTGCCCAATCCCCAGCTGTCCAATGGTGGTGTGTCTTAGCCCACTGAAACCTTTTCTTCTTTCTAACAGGGCGCAACAGTAGTTTGCTTGTTGCTACATAACCTCAGATGTTGTTGTCTGCCAGGCGTCATCTCATTGTTGATTCACTCACCGATGCATCCCTCGTTGCATTTAGTTCAACAGTAAATTCATGGACAGTTTTTAATCTGTTACGGTTACTGGTCACTACCAAATACTTTTCCTGGCATTCTGATATCTTCCTGGGTGACAATCTTCATAGGCGCCTGTTTCTCAATGGCGGTGTGTGGTTTTTGACATCTCCGCTGATGGAAATCTTAAGTTTCTTTGATGTTTCTCGGACACTATTGCCTTCTTGGTGCAAAGTGATTATCATTACCTGTGATCCATATGGAATCTGGCACTTTGGAGCCATTTTCAGTTACTTTCGCGCCGTGTTATACCTTCATGCAAATGCAACTACAATTGAACTGTGAATTACATACCAGTACCTCTACATAGCCATGCGGCCTACTTGCGCCACCAAGCGTGTTAGTAGAGCTGCTTGGACAGGAAATGTCGGTTTATATAAAATGGAGCAATACTAGTATGTTCCAATAATGTACAACAATGAAGTGTACAATACTGTGTCATTCTTAACCGTTATTTGAGCTTGTTATTCCACATTGTAACCAACAACTCACATAGATCACTTCCATCTTGCTCCATGACTGAGGCGGGCGGCACAGTGGTAACGCACTGGACTCGCATTCGGAAGGACGGTGGTTCGAATGCACCTCCAGCCATCCAGATTTAGGTTTTCCGAGATTTACCTAAACCACTCCAGGCAAATGCCGGGATGGTTCCTTTCAAAGGGCACGGCCGATTTCCTTCCCCATCCTTACCCAAAACTCCGATCGTGAGCTCCGTCTCTAATGACCAAGCTGTCGACGGGACGTTAAACACTAAGCTTCCTTCCTTTTCCTTCTTCTATCTTGCTCCATTGTAATACGCAGCATAGTGTTTCAAAACTTATGGAGGTCCAGGACCGGGTTGGTCAGTGTATCTGCAGCTTCTAACAACTCTTCCTGATCCAAGAATTAAGTCACCATGATTCGTTTGGGCTATGGTTAGATCCGCTACTTAACATGGGCCATCACAGTGGTATATGATAGACTTGTTCACTGTGAAAGACGACCGTCTGTCGTCTTCCATATATTTTTTGTATAACTCTTTAAAGCTATGATTCATTTAATGTCGCTAGATTATCATTCTGTTAAAAATAAACCCCACTCTTTTCAAGGCTTTAGGAATAACATTTTGTTTTCATGTGTTAAAATATTAGTTAATATTGCTAGGTTTTTCTTATTTTATTATGTTAATAATTTATTATTATATTAATTAATGTGGCATAAGTATGGCTTCTCCATTACGCCACTGTCTCTGTGAGAATGTAAAATTGTTTTACTTTTAAGTGGGTGCGAGAATCTATGGCTGTCTGAATGTGGCGAGTGCTCGCTTTGCATTGTTCTTGCTGGCTCAGAGTCGATAGCTGCTAATGGCTCAGAGTCGATAGCTGCTAATATTACCAAAGAGATTTCCACACCCTTTGGTTGTGAGCTAGTTAGCGAGCCTTCCCTCATCGCAAGTCACGCTGTCTGTCCCCACCACTGCTGTTTGTTGGATTTTCTGGCTTCTGGTCGCTTCCCGCATCTGGTGGCTCCTTGGTCTCATCATTCTGGGCTTGTCATCTGGTGGGGTAAGGTTGGTTCTGCTCTTGTTTCTGGAGATGGTAGCGTTTCATTGACTAGCACATCTAAATTAGATTCATAAACTTAGAATTATTTTTCTTTTGGAATATTTCATGTAACGTAGCCATGTGTCACTGTTAGCGTGTTTGCTCGCAGTCCAATTCAGATGTAATTTAACGTGGCTATACACGTGCACCATCTCAAAACAGGCCAGCTTCAAAGTGTTTTTGTAAATTGTGTTTTGTGCTACCTCCGACTTGCTAAATTTCGCCTATGATAGCAGCGTCTTCTTCCGTCTCGTCTCAGCACGCTGACTTTGAGTTTCGCTGTGGCATTGCGTGTGTGTGAGCGAATGAGTGTTGTTTGTGACTCCTTCCCCCAGTAGGGTTAAATGATGTATAATTTAGGCTGGGCACCGTCTGCATTAATCCATGTAAGAGATGCATTTTTATTGTATTAACAAAATAGGTTCCCCATTTTGTTTGTTTTGAATCTGAATAAACAAGTTTATGTTCATCATAATCTGTAAGTTGCCTATAAATTGTAGTTTTAGAGCACCTTCCCTCTTTTATTTAACCCTTTCCTGCCCGACAGGACTTAAAAGCCGCGTTGGAGTAGCCGAGCGGTCTAAAGCACCTCGCTGCGGAGCGCGCGGTTGCTCACCATGGAGGTTCGAGTCCTCCCTGGGGCATGGGTGTTTGTGTTTGTCCGTAGGTTAGTTTACCTAGGTTTAAGTAGTTTGTAAGCTACGGACTGATGACCACGCAGTTTGGTCCGATAGATTTACTAACATTTGAACATTTTGGGACTTAAAAGTCCCTGCTCATTTCCAGCGTCATAAAACAAAGTCGAAAATGATATCTGACGTGTGTTCCTCACGGCACGTTAGTATCCCTCTGATGTCTCATATGAAACGCTCGCTGGCCGAGATTTCTCAATATCTCTGCTCACAAGAGCAATAAAAAACGGATTGTTTTATGTATTTGTGTACGATTCGTCAGGCACGTTTTGTTGTCACAAAAAGACGCTTTTGTGTTTTCTCACGTTGGTAATTTGGTTTTGTATTGTTTTAGCTAATGAAAACTGATATTATTAAAGGAATAGAGCTCTTTTTATGTATATAGCGTGACTGGAAGTTTTTAGTACTGACAGTGTGTCCAAGGCATTTTGTGTAATTTATTTATGTTGTCTTTTTTTTTTTTTTTTTTTGCTACACGTCACTAACAAATTGTTGTAGTCTTGTTTTCTTTTGTTTATGAATTTCGAAATATTAATAGAGTTCAGGGATAACTACAACTGGCTTTTGTTGCCCCGTTTAGAATATGTAAAATGGCATTTCGATATTAAAATTTTGCCATCGGTTTGTTGCTGGTTAATCTTTACGTTAACAGTTATAAGCAATGCATAATGTCTCTCAATTGCATTACATCCTCTTGGACTTTGAAGCCAATTTTTAAATTTTTTTATTTAATATTTTTTTGGGTAAAATAAGGAAAACAAAATTGTGTGAATACACTAATGTGCTTATAATGACCAAATATGAAGTCATGTGCTCGAATATTTGATAGTTTGGGCAGAAAAGGGTTAATATTTATTCTTCACAAGTGCTGAGAACAAGCTCAGATGCAATTTTAATTAAGATCTAAATTCCGTTGCGCCATAAATGTTTTCTTAGCCATCTTTATAAGATAACTTTAATTCTGGTGGCTTGCTTATTAATGTCTGTGTGTAAAAATGTGTGAGCTGCTATGTATATTGACGACTGTAGTATTAACTTCCTGTTATTGAAGTAATTTGAAACGAGTCAGTTCTCAGTTTGGGCCAGGGAACTAGGCTTTATACTAGGGAGTAACCAGTAGTTCACACGAACCTCAGTTACTAATTTTAGTGATAAAACAAAGCTCTTTTTTCGTACAGTGGTAACGTAGAAGTAGATATCATCGGAGTAGTGCAGCAACTAAAATCACTTAACAAAAACAAGTCTTCTGGTCCGGATTGTAAATCCATTAGATCTCTGTCTGATTATGCTGAAGCCATAGCTCCTTACATAAGTCATATACAACCGCTCTCTCAAAGAAGGATCTGTACCAAAAGATAGGAAAGTTGCTCAGGTCACACCTATATTCAAAAAAGGCAGTAGGAGTAACCCACTAAACTACAGGCCTATTTCACTGACGTCAATTTGCAGCAGGATTTTGGAACACATCCTGTATTCAAATATTATGAATTATCTCGAACAGAACGATCTATTGACCCAAGGTCAACACGGATTTAGAAAATATCGTTCATGGGAAACACAACTAGCTCTTTATTCACACGAAATGATGGGTGCTATCGACAAGGGTTCGCAAATCGATTCCGTATTTCTTGATTTCCAGAAAGCTTTTGACACAGTACCTCACAAACGGCTTTTAATCAAATTGCGTGGTTATGGTATATCGCCCCAAATTTGCGATTGGATAGGGGATTACTTGTCAGAGAGGACACAGTTCGTAGTAATCGATGGTAAGACATCGACTAAAACAGAGGTGATTTCGGGCGTCCACAGGGTAGTGTTATTGGTCCTCTGCTACTCCTTATTTACAGAAACGATTTAGGGGAAAATCTAAGTAGCTCTCTTAGGTTGTTTGCAGATGACACAGTCATTTACAGTCCATTACAATCATCTGAAGATCTAAACCAACTGCAGTACGAAAAGAAATCCGTTAAACTTTGTTTACAAGATAAATCAATCGAATGTGAAGGCTGTAAACTACACAAAATACGTAGGAATTACTATTACTTCAGACTTAAATTGGAAAGACCACGTAGATAATATCATAGGAAAGGCGAACCAGAGACTGCGTTTTATTGGCAGAACCCTTAAAACATGCAACAGAACAAAAGAAACTGCATACACTGCGCTTGTCCGTCCATTTTGAAGTATTGCAGCCCAGTGTGGGATCCTTATCAGGTGGGTTTGACGGGGGACATCAAGAGTCCAAAGAAGGGCAGCTCGTTTCGTATTGTCACGATACAGGGGAGACAGCGTTACGAAAATGATACAGGATCTGGGATGGGAATCATTACAACAACGGAGGTTATCGCTGCGGCGTGGGCTAGTTGCGAAACTCCAATCGCCAACATTCTCCTCCGAATGCGAAAATATATTGTTGACATAGGTAGAAATGATCATCAGAATAAAATACGAGAAATCAGAGCTCGAACAGGGAGATTCAGGTGTTCTTTTTTCCCGCGCGCTATTCGAGAATGGAATGGGAGATAAAAAGTATAATTCGGGTTCGATGAACCATTTGCCAGGTACTTAAATGTGATTTCCAGAGTATCCCATGTAGATGTAGATGTAGTTGTTATAATGTAGAAATGAATAAAGGTGGTATCGTAAACATTACTACAGGGAATGGTGGTATCATAAACTTTACTACATGGAAAGAAGGGTATCCTGGGCTTCAGTAAAGAGAGGTACATTACAACCTGCAGCTGGTACCAGCTCTTGCTGATCCATGGACCACTGTCGCAGGGCTGGCGTGGGCGGTGATCCCGCAGCCGTGGGCGGCGCCGCTGCCGTGGATCGTGCTGCGCTCGTGGCGGGTGTTCCTGGTGGTGGGCGCGCTGCCCAGCGCCGCCACCTTCCTGGGGCTCTGGCTGCTGCTGCCCGAGAGCCCCAAGTTCCTGCTGGCCGTCGGCCGCCACGACGAGGCGCTAAACGTGCTGCGACACATGTTCGCCACCAACCGCGGCCTCCCGCCTGAGAAATATCCCGTGAGTACAAGCACCCCAGCTAGAGATGGGTTTTAATTTATCCAGAACTTCTCGGAATGCTTTTCCGCATTTCCCAAAACATTTCTTTTTTCCTTACTGGAACCACAATGATATTTTAGTTCTCAATCTGTGTGTGCGCCACCAAGCACGGACTCCCGCCGGAGAAATATTCTGAGTACAAACCGATACAAGCTCACCTGCTTGAGATGCGTTTTAATTTAGCCAGAACTTCTCGGAATGCTTTCTCGCATTTCCCAAAACATTACCTGTCTTCTCACCGGAACTATTCGTTAATGGATAGTATTTATTATTTTGTATAAATAGGTTATTCTGTATTTTATTTATTTATTTTATTTGTTATTATTATTATTCTTGGCTAACTCAGTATGGGTTAAATTTTACTTAAGATCTTCGATTTGTATGTGTATTTTTACAACACAGTTCCACATAACTAATCGTAAAATATCTTTCCATTGCAGTTAGTTGTTACTTGAAATGTTACTTGAAACTAAACACCTGCAACAAACTTAGAGTATTTTTGTATAATATCCTTAAAAATTTTATTACACTGTCCACGGTTTAATATCTACACACCACAATGAAAAATAAATGAAGGTTCCCTGACATGACAAGTGATTCACTATAATTGCCTTCTAAAATGCAAACAGGGATGAAGCCAGGGAGACGCACACCTACAGCCAACTGAGTGAATTTGAAAGGGGACAAATTGTGGTCTTCCAAGGGAGGGGGGGGCTGGTACTTTTGGGGAATTGCCACACAAACTGGACATGCTGCATGTGCAATGATGCTGTGTAATAATGCTTGTTGTGATGGTCATGTGAAAATGTTCTTATCACACCTGTAGACGAAGTTCTGAATATCCATGTAGCACATATGTCCGTCAAGATCGTCGTAGTAGAGCAGCTATCACATCACAGACAAGGGGGTTTGTGCGTCCAGAAGTGTCAATGCAAACTGTTGCCACAAAACAATGGCACTTAGCGTTGTGACCTCATCACCTTTTTGTTGTTTACTCATCTCAGTCTGGTTGTCAATAAGGGTATTGGTGCAGGATCCTTTGACATCTAAAACATCGATATAGTTAGTATTACAAGATACTTATTGACTGAAAATTATAATACTCAACTTACGAACATAAGTCTGTTTCTTCTCTCTTCTTGCTTCTCGTGGCGTCTAGCTGCATTGTGACCTAGTTACTGCTTAGTCCGTAGCCGCGTTCTGCCTTAGTACTGTCCTAGTTCTGACTACGTAGCTGCCCAGTAACTGACAAAGTTCTCACTAGTAACTGCCGGCATCCAGACGTATGTCGTCCAGACGTATACAGCCGCTTTTAGAGGGCACACACCTTGGGTGACTCCTTCTCCTCCTCCAGGATGCGCGGCGCCTGCTTGCGATTGGCTGCCGGTCGTCCGCTGCCTTCTCCACGATCGTTCTCTTACGTCTGGCGTGTGGCGATGACTTTATACAACAACACTTTGGGCACGCACACATCTGGCCTGCCTTCCAGTCACATCACAGCATCTTCGTGCACGGTTCGGCCGATGCCACCAGAGAATCACGTGCAAAATTGAAAGGGCGAGGCATGGTTTGTAGCGACCAAATCTGATTCTGCCTGCACGCAAGTGTCGGGCATATGTTCATACAACATAGACTTGCTGGACGTCGACTCATATAGAACATTCGTTCTAGACACCATGGTGCCATTGCAGACCTCATGGTCAGGGCTGTGATAAGTTTGTCGTCCACCTTTGGTGTTTGTGGAGGGAAAAGAAAGGTGATGTATTGTACGAACAATCAAGCTCGTCCACACACTTCTGTGCCAGACGTTCTGATGGTGTTACACACCGTTAGAACTTGATTTTGCAGGTGTTTCATAAATAAGTCATACATCACCTAGCTATCGATGTTCAGTGGTAGCTCCAGTAGTTTGAACAGCTTCAATAGTTTCAATAGCTTGCTTGCCTGTATTTTATTATGAACGCATCGGGTTCTTAAAAGTTGTACAAATCTTGAAATGTGTACATGTTGTTGTTGTAAGTTCCGTCGTTATTATCAAATGATGGAGACATACACAAAGAAATATACATCCTCATATAGTTGACTGACTGAATACTACTAAGACATACAGATGACTGGCTAAGACTGACTTAAGACTGTGCTAACTAATGACTAAAGTAAGACTGACTGACTGCGCGCCAACATCGCGCGTATTAATACAATCCGGTTTCGAAAAAATGTTCAAATGTTTGTTAAGCTTAAGGGACTTACGTGTGGGGTTATCAGTCCCTAAACTTACAAACTACTTATGAACTAGCTTATACTAAAGACGACACAAAAACATCCATGCCAGAGGGGGGGAGGGGGGGATTCGAACCCCCGACCGTAGCGGCCTCTGATTTTCAAATGCTCAAATGTTCAAATGTTTGTAATTCTATCGGACCAAACTGCGTGGTCATCAGTCCGTAGCTTACAAACTACTTACACCTAGGTAAACTAACCTAAGGACAACACACACACACACAGCCATGCCCCAGGGAGGACTCGAACCTCCACGGCGAGCAACCGCGCGCTCCGCAGCGAGACGCTTTAGACCGCTTGGCTACTCCACCGCGGCTCTCCGATTTTCGAGAACATTCTACAACCAGGAAGTTACAACATAACATATTAAATAGTTTGTTCGTGAAACATGAATGAATCTTTCATGAAGAAATATACACAAAATTATGACAATAACAAGGATAGTAATTTTATATCAAAACAAAACGGAAATTAAGATCGTAAGTAGTTTACAACTAGAGCAGTAATCGCATTTGTTGATATTATTTAAAATAGTTAAAGTAATTATGCAGATTTGAGGTCAACAAAGCATTGGAAACGAATCAGTACATTGTAAAGGATATCAGATAATGTTAGTTATTAATTTCATTAACACACTATTGCCCAACATCACGACTTTTAATAATTAATTACTTAATTAATTTAGTTTATTATAAGACCCTAATAATGAAATTAATTTAATGAATGTGACCAGACAGTGGTGTTATAAAATGGAATATCAATGTTTAATACTATGATTAAACGTGGTATCGCACACTTCATATTAGTATTCTCGTGTACTAAAACCTTTATAACGTGCAGCAACTTCCCTGGAGAGCACTAAATCCAGACCTATCACGAACTGAGCACATGTGGGGTATTATGTGATTACAACTGATACATGCGAATCGTCAACTGACAACTTTGACAGAAATACATTATTAGGTCGAACAGGCGTGAAACTAATGTACCTCAAGACAGTATTCCTCATCTTCATGGTCATATGGAAGCGTGTACACTGCCGCCCGTGAAGGCTGTACCACATACTACTGTCCATTTCATAATGATTGACGCCTAATTTTGAACTGGTATTCTGGTCACATTGCAGGACGAGCATCGATGTTTTATACCTTGCCGGAAGCGTTGAAATGTCTACTTTCATTTGGTGTATGAATATTACATTTTGTTTGAAAAGGGGACGGCATACGCGGTAATATTTAAGAGAAAGCGTGCTTTTTCTGGCTTTTTTCGGCGAATGTCGTCTTTAAGGATGCCCAGGAATCAGACCGTTATTAGGAGAAAGTTTTCGTTTGCATAGTTTCAAAGATCCAACCTTGTTCTATTTACAGACGGAGTTCCGTTATTTTTTGATTAGTCGTTTCGTTGCTACAATATGAAACGCAAGAAGTTGCGATTAAGCTTACCGTTGCAGCTATTGAGACGGAGAGAGCATTTCTGTTAAGCTTTAACTTTTGTTGGTGACATCAGATGTCAGTTAAGAGTTAGTACAGCAACTGCGTTAGTGGCTGCAGTATATGCGACGCTATGGCGGGGCGTAGTTGCCACACCAGCGCGCCAACACTGTAGCAATGCGCCAGGAGTGGCTATTCAGCTGCGAAGAACGGCAACACAGCACACGCGAGCACGTAGCGCGTAGGAACGAAAGAGCTAAGCTAATAAATTAATGACGTGATATTAGCGATTGGTGTAGATTTATGAGCATCAAAATATAACAGCTGTGAAAGGCAAGAACAGAGCTTGCATTTACACTTTTCGTCTTGTTAATAGGTATCATCACTAGGCGAACTGCAGCAGGCTACGCGTACCATTATTAGGACAAAACGAATAACCAGAAAATAACGAAACTCCGTCTGTAAATAGAACAACCTTGTATCTTTAAACAGTGCAAAGGAAAACTTTCTCCTAATTACACTCTGATTTCGTGCATTCTTAAAGTTGACATTTGCCGAAAAAAGTCCAGAAAAAGCACGCTTTCTCTTAAATATAACAGCGTATGCCGTCCCCTTTTCAAATAAAATGTAATATTCGTACACCAAATAAAAGTAGGCATTTCAACGATTCCGGCGAAGTATAAAACTTCGATGTTCGTCGTGCAATGTGACCAGAATAGGAGTTCAACGTCAGGGGTCAATTATTATGAAATGGATAGTAGTATGGGTGTTTCAGTGTGGACCAGCACCTGGTACTTCGGTACCGCTTCAGCTATTAATCTGTAAATGGAATCATTTCATGTTTTCCCTACCCACTGTTTCACCAATAAATCCTGTGTGAATTGTAAATCTCTATGAGAGTGCACTAATTTTTATTTCTTGCAGTATGTGAGAGCACACTTTACCGCAGAGAGAAAATATCATGGAAATATCTTCTAGCCTGCGGTTAAACCGTGTCTCCATAATACAGTTTCTTCCAGGATATCTACTGCTGCAAGTTTTGAGCTGTGACAATGGGACGCAAGGCATGCACAGGGGTGCACAGTCCGTAGAGACATTTCCCACCAAAGCCAAAGGCCGTGCGTTGGAATTCCGATGTGACACACAGTTTCAGTCTGGCAGGACGTTCTTAATGGACTTGTTTACTGTAGTGCCTGACAGTGTTGCTAGAGTGCTCGGCACACACTGCGTAGTCTCCCGTTCTGCCATGTATATGTTCCACTTCACTGTCAATTACTGTATCCTCAGGTATATTTTTGGAAACATTTTTGTTTCACTTCGTTTGGGCAACTGCACTCTTATTTAAATTCATACATAAAGAACAGTCTGTTGTTGTTGTTGTTGTTGTTGTTGCAGTCTTCAGTCCGGAGACTGGTTTGATGCAGCTCTCCGCAATATCCTATCCTGAGCAAGCCTCTTCAACTCCACATAAGAACGGCAAAATACATCTGTCTGAATCTGCTTACTGTATCCATCTCTTGGTCTTCCTCTGTGATTTTTACCCCACACACTGCCCTCCAACGCTAAATTCATAATTCCTTGATGTCTAAGAATGTCTCCTACTAAACGATCCCTTCTTCTTTTAGTCAAGGTATGCCAAAAATTTCTTTTCTTCCCAATTCTGTTCATTACCTCCCCATTAGTTACGTGATCCACCCACCTAATCTTCAGCATTCTTCTGTAGCACCATATTTCAAAAGCCTCAATCCTCTTCCTGTCCGCACTATTTATCGTCCATGTCTCACTCCCATACAAGGCAACACTCCACACAAATGCCTTGAGAAAGGACTCCTTAGGCTTAAATCAATATTCGATGTTAACAAATTTCTCTTTTTCAAGAACGCTTTTCTACCCATTGCCATTCTGCATTTTATATCCTCTGTTCTGCGACCATCATTTGTTATTTTACTGCCCAAGTAACAAAACTCATCTACCTCCTTTATAGCTTCGTTACCTAATCTAATTCCTTCAGCATCACCTTATTTTCTTAGACTGCACTCCATTACCCTAGTTATTTTATTCAACTAGTTTTCTTTTACACCATCTTCAGGATTTTTGCCGCCTGTTGTCCTGGGTGTCGGTGGCCGAGTAGAGAGAGACCGACACAGGTAAATAGGATGCACGCGTGTGCAGGTACAGAGTCTCAGGTGACCAGACGGTGGGACAGCAGAAACTAGAAACACTAAGCTAGATTAGAACAAGATATGTATTTCGTAGAGATAGTACAATACTTAACTTTTTTAAATGAAGACTAGTGGAATGCAGATACATAGTTTAACTACATAGAGGCCTGCCTACTGATGAGAGTCTAATCGGGTGCCTTTCGTGAGAACGCCGCGCCGTGCTTGCATGGCGGCGCGCGGCGAAAGTACGTGGCGCGCACTTCAGACTTGTGCGACACCACAATTTTAACTGTGAAATATATCACAGTTGTATTTATAAAACGTTAGAGCAATATACATTAGTGTCATAATTAAACTAAGTTAATAAAGAGAAGTAAAACGCTGTTCCACCCATCGATGTTGTGGAGCTGGCAGACACCTGGGAGCCTTCCAGTGCGGCACTTAATAAATCACGGAATAATGTAGATAGAGAGGTCGAAATTGACACACATGCTTGGAATGACATGGGGGTCTTATTAGAATAAAAAAAGTGTAAAATGTCCGATAGATGGCGCTTCATCTGATCAGAAAAGCAATAATTAGCATAACAAATTAAGACAAAGCAAAGATGATGTTCTTTACAGGAAATGCTCAATATGTTCACCATAATTCCTTAACAATAGCTGTAGTCGAGGAATAATGTTGTGAACAGCACTGTAAAGCATGTCTGGAGTTATGGTGAGGCATTGGCGTCGGATGTTGTCTTTCAGCATCATCCCTAGAGATGTCGGTCGATCACGATACACTTGCGACTTCAGGTAACCCCAAAGCCAACAATCGCACGGACTGAGGTCTGTGGACCTGGGAGGTCAAGCATGACGAAAGTGGCGGCTGAGCACACGATCATCACCAAACGACGCGCGCAACAGATCTTTCACGTGTCTAGCAATATGGGGTGGAGCGCCATCCTGCATAAAAATCGTACGTTCCAGCAGGTGTTTATCAGCCAGGCTGTGGATGATGCGATTCTGTAACATATCTGCGTACCTCTCACCCGCCACGGTAGTACTTACAAACCAGAATCACGCGCCATCTGACGGACAGTTTTTAATTATTTTTTTTTTTTCTAATAAAATCCCTTATCGTTCCAAGCATGTGTCAATTTTTAAATTTCTCTGTCTACATTATTCCGTGATTTATTAAGTTTTCAAATTTATACTGACTTTTTGACAACGCAGTATGTTTAGCGTCATGCACTGTAAGGTAGTCGTAATACGGTTACCTCAGTGATGTCACTCTGCAGGCAAGCATACTACCGTCCTTCCTCATTGCCTCCTTAAACTTAAGACATTTTGGTATAGTCATAGATAATTGAAATCTAGGGAAGTGTCAGTAACGTGTCTCACACTAGTTCCACTGTTATGTCAGGCACAATAGATATAGTAGATATAACAGGTGATCAAAAAGTGATTATAAATTTGAAAACTTAATAAATCATGGAATAATGTAGATAAAGAGGTAAAAATTGACACACATGCTTGAAATGACATGGGGTTTAATTAGAAAAAAAATGACAAGATCTCTTGTGCGTGCCGTTTGGTGATGATCGTGTGCTCAGCCGCCACTTTAGTCATGCTTGGCCTCCCAGGTCCCTAGGCCTCGGTCCGTGCGATTATTGGCTTTGGGGTTACCTGAAGTCGCAAGTATATCGTGATCGACCGACATCTCTAGGAATGCTGAAAGACAACATCCGACGCCAATGCCTCACCATAACTCCGGACATGCTTTACAGTGCTGTTCACAACATTATTCCTCGACTAGAGCTATTGTTCAGGAATTATGGTGAACATATTGAGCATTTCCTATAAAGAACATCATCTTTGCTTTGTCTTAATTTGTTATTCCAGTTATAGCTTTTCTGATCAGATGAAGCGCCATCTGTGAGACTTTTTTAAACTTTTTCTTTTAATAAAACTCAGTCATTCCAAGCATGTGTGTCAATTTTTACCTCTCTATCTACATTATTCCGTGATTTATTAAGTTTTCAACTGTATACTGAGCTTTTGATCACCCAGTATATGTTTAGCGTCACACACTGTAAGGTAGTAGTAAGACGATTACCTCAGTGATGTGACTCCGTAGGCAGACATACTTGCTTCCTTTCTCATTGCCTTCTTAAACTCAGAAAACACTTCGGTTATGTCACACATAATTGAAATCTAGGGGGGCGTCAATAAAATGTCTCACACCAGTTCCACTGTAATGTCAGACACACTAGATGTAGTAGTTATAGATGTAATAAGTTTAGATATAATTGATTTAGATGTTGATATAGATGTGTTAGGTGTAGTCGCTTCAAACACATCTGTCTCATTCAAGAACTGATGTTCCAGAATTGGCTTGGGCCTTTATTCATGACCCATGGTTTGACCCACTGTTGCTCTTGAGTCACATCCTGTTTCAAGGTTTACTTAGACTGTAGTTAAAGTGACACGGTTGTGCAATAACAAAAGAAATAGAAGAATGGCAACAGAGGCAGGAGAGGAAAATGAACTCGTCATATTAGCACGTTTTGGACACAGAGTTCAAAATGAAAGAAGTCATACCTTAAATTCATTAACGGGACCTGGACGTGAGTGGCCTGCATTTTCACACCATTGGTGCCCCTGGGATAACTCCAAGAAATGATATTCCAAAATTGGCATGGTCCTGCTCCTGGGACCTCATTGAGGTCCAAGATTGGGTGAGTCAGTGTATCTGCAGCTTCTAACCTCTCTTCATGAACCAAGTATTGACGTTTCAGGATTGACTTGGACATACTGAGTCACCATCCACAGTTAGACCAAACTGCTGTTCCTGGGGCCTTATCCTGGTCGAGAATTGGCATGGTCACTGTATCTGTAGCTTCAAACACCTCTTTCTCATCCAACAACTGATGTTCTAGAATTGACTTGGGCATTGATTCATCATCCATGGTTTGACCCTTTGCTGCTCTTGAGTGACATCCTGTCGCTGCAACGCCGCTAACCTCGCTTCCATACCTGTGCCCAGGTGGTGGCCCTGCAAGGTGACGCGCTGACGTCATCGCCGGTGGGCGTGGACACCAAGTCTCCACTGGCCATCGCGCGCCACATGTGGCGGCAGACGGTGCCGCTGTTCAAGCCGCCCTACCTGCTCTACACCGTGGTCGCCTGCTTCATACAGTTCGGCCTCTACGCCGGGTGAGTCAATCTGGCAAAACGTACATTTGCTCCAGTGAAGGGGCCATTATTTCACCAGAAAAAAACGTTTTTGGCCATATTGTATGGAAAGAGAGACAAGGAATAAAAATGTGCTGCGGCTGGGATTCGAACCCGGGTCCTCCTGCTTACTAGTCCTCCTGCTTGCAACCATCACGTCCGGCTTCGAAGAGCGGCAGCCGGAGGTGATGGTTGTACGTCTGTGCTCTGTGCCTGTGTGATTGCGTGAGTGTTCTATTTTCTGAAGAAGGTCATGGCCGATAGCTGAAAGTGTTGTATGTGTGTGTGTGTCTTTTGTATGTGCCTGTCGCAGCTCGTCGCCACGTCTTTGCGGTGACTTGTAAACTGTCCTTATGACTATACTAGCTTAAACCCGCAGCTCCGCTCGCGTATTGGTTGATTATGATAGATAAGCTATCTTTCAGTAGTGTGCTATGAGACTGAATAGTAAGTAGTGTAGATCAAATCACACGTAAAATGCACTCGTTTCGAAGGATCCAATCACGAAATTCAACAATAGTGATTGTAATAATACTACAGATCGATCACTTGATGTAATGCGCGAAACATCAAATCGATTTTTAAAGAGATGTGTTAAAATAAATTTCTTTTTTACTGCTTTATTTATTTATTCTTATATTTCCTTATTCGTATGCTTATCCTTACAGAGAAAGAGCTGAAGACATTGTACCACGCATAGACCAAAGATATGGTCTGTCGCATCACCTTTCGCTGTATGTAACCTCCTTGTTATAGAGTCGCAAACGTCATCGCTGAACTTCAGTCCCAATTTTTGTTATAATTTGACGATTTTCAACCACCATATCTTTCACCCTCTTATAGCTATTGGAATGAAACTACTATGGTGTACAACGGGACACTTCGGACAACAATTACACACATACTATTCGCTGCAGAGCAAAATATTAACACACACACACACACACGTAGAATTTTATATACACCGATAACTTTCCATCCCATTATACTCCAACCTTTTATCATTATCAACCCTCAAGCAACAATGCAACCAATAAAACCATTTTCAAAGAGTAATTATTGTTCCACATTTCGCTTTATATTCTTCAAATTACAAAATATCTATCAGACCGCTATAAAACCGTGCCTAAAACCTTCCTCAGGTATAAATTAGTAACTGTACAAATATCTAAGCCTCTGCGTCTTGTCGTTCGGACGTGATAAACGTACACCGAACAGACGTTCACATTAATATATATAGATAAATAGCTATCCGATCGCCATAAAACCGGGTAGACATTAGTAACTGTACAAATGTTTAGCTCTTTGTCTTGTGGTTCAGTCGTGATAAACGTACACCGAACAGACATTCACATTTATAGATACAGATTATTAAGTATGAGCAGTGGCAGATTGTGATCACGCAGAGATTTGGCACGAGTATTACAGAATCTACAGACTTCAACAAATAGCGAAACAGAGGTGTGACCCTGTCTAAACGTCAAGGGGATGGGCAGCCACCCCTCATGCTGGATGTTGTTGGCTCGGGAGACTGGTTAAGGGGATCTGGACGTGCACGGGCTGTATTTCCATACCTCGCTTTCGATGGCTATTACTCTTCATCTACAATGCAGGGGAAGTTGCTATTTTGTACCAACACTGAATGACATTAACTCAAGCTCCAGCAGGAAATTTATTGAAGCATCTGTTATAGCTTAATAATTTCAATATTTTGCCTAATTGATGATTTTATAAAACACGTTTGCATTCTGGAACCATTTTCTGGTGCATCGTCAGCCTAACAGCATTTAGACTGTGGCAGGCTGCTGTCAACATTCGTACGAACACATTATACCAAGCCGACCGCGGTGGCCGAGGTGACTTAGGCGCTCCAGTCACGGTCAGCACGGCCACTACGGTCGGGGGTTTGAATCCCCCCTCGGGCATGGATATTTGTGCCGTCCTAGTTCGTAAGTACTTCATAAGTAGTTTGTAAGTTTAGGAACTGATGACCGCGTAGTTACGTCCCATAAGCTTAACAAACATTTGAACATTATACCTATTGCTTTGTAGTTTGGAGTATATCTGAGGAAACAGAAAAAACCTTACTACACTTCATTACTATTTTGTCTAAAAATTAACGTTAAGATTATATACAGAATGCTTCCAGCGGGCTCATAGTTCTTTCGTGAGTACGAGCACGGAGCCCCGAGCTAATGCAGTCTTCCTTCCTTTTTTACTTCCCGGACTGCATTTCCTTTCCCCCTCCCCTCGTTTCCCATCCTCACTCCTACCCCTCCCCACAGGAGGAGTGACAACCTCAGGTCCACCTATCCCAACCAAACAACCCAACCCTATATACAGAATGACAAACATAGATCATTTCTACAATGTATTAGGCATATTGCAAAGATACTGTCCCATTCTTCAATTGAGACAAATTTGGCGAACGTAGCTAACACCATTGTGAAGAAATATGTACCTAACGTAACAGTGATCACTGAGGCACAGTGCTGCCGTGGAAGCGGCCATTCGCAGTCGGAGGTTGGAGTCCTCCCTCGGGCAAGGGTGTGTGTGTTGTCCTTAGGTTAGTTTAACTTTCAAAAATGTTCAAATGTTTGTATTGTCTATGGGACTTAACTACGGGGTCATCAGTCCCTAAACTTACAAACTACTTATGAACTACTTACGAACTAGGACGGCACAAATATCCATGCCCGAGGGGGGATTCGAACCCCCGACCGTAGTGGCAGTGCTGACCGTGACTGGAGCGCCTCAGTCACCTCGGCCGGCTAGTTTAACTTTAAGTGGTTTCTAAGCTAGGGACTAATAACCAAGCAGTTATGTCCCATAGACTTACAAACATTTGAATTTTGTTCCTAATATTCTGAAAATGTAGTTTCGAGAAAATGAGAAAAGAATTTTCACAGTATTTTCACTCACCGTATACCTCTTTCAGAACATTCCAGTGGCATAATCTCCCTGGCCAGCTGCTTCTTCATCCTGTGCAGACTTTTTCAGGAGTCTCTTCCTTACTCTGGACTCTCTAGTGGTGATTTCCGCAGCCCTTTCAGCCTTCAACTAGTCGCTGACGATCTATGGTAGCCAGAGCAGCTATCATATTAATTCCCAGCTTCAGTTTAGATAAATCTTGGACTCCGGCACTTTTTTTTAATGAATTTACAAAGACTCCGCCACAGCACACATCACAACACATCGATTTCTCCGCAATAATCGACCACACAGCCACAGACATAATTTACACATTCGTGTCCTTCCTTGCCACCGAGTAACGTCTTTGGCGCCTTGTGTAATCAGTGGGCGCATGCGCAGTAGCGCGGCCCGCGCGTTTATAAGCACGAAGCGCGTGCTGGAGCGTCAGTCTTCGACTCTCTCTGAAGATGGCTGAACGGTTCTCAGCCGGTATATTACAAGAAGTCAACTTTATGCGGATGCATGCCCAAAACTACTTTGAACAGTCATTGCGCTGCAAAAACAATGAAGATGCAAACCAGTCATTCGCTTGCCCGCGAAAGGCAAAAGTCCCAGGTTCGAGTCCCGGTTCCGGCACACAATTTTAATCTGCCAGGAAGTTTCATATCAGCGCACACTCCGCTGCAGAGTGAAAGTTTCATTCCAGTCATTTATTTGTTCTTGCAAGTGATAACAAAGTGAAAAATATCACATACCAGAAAGTCCTTCAGTGAACAGTGCACCTCATGCAGCAAAATCCATAGCTTCTTTAAAGCTGACATACTTGATTTTTGGAATTTTATTGACTTATTTTCCTTACACATATTTTCCAAATATATATCTATAAATGTAAAAGTCTGTTCGGTGTACGCTTATCACGTCTGAACGACAAGACATAGAGAGCTAAAAATTTGTACAGTTACTAATGTCTACCAGGTGAAGGCTTTAGGCAAGGTTTTATAGCGATCTGATAGATATTTAGTAATTTGAAGAATATAACACGAAATGCGGAACAATAATTACTCTTTGAAAATTATGTTTACTCTTTGAAAATGGTTTTATTGGTTGCATTGTTGCTTGAGGGTTGACAATTATAAAAGGTTGGAGTATATTAGTATGGAAAGTTATCGTTGTATATAAAATTCTACGTGTGTCTGTGTTAATATTTCGGTCTGCAGAGAAAACTACAGATCGCAAACGAATGGTCTGTGTGTAATTGTTGTCCGAAGTCTCCCGTTGTACACCATAGCAGTTCCATGCCGATAGCTATAAGGGGTGGAAGATATGGTGGTTGAAAGTCGTCAAATTATAAAAAAAATATTCAGACTGAAGGCCACCGATGACGTCTGCGACTCTATAGCAAGGAGGTTACATACAGCGAAACGTGATGCCACAGACCATATCTACGGTCTATGCGTGCTACAATGTCTTCAGCTCTTTCTCTGTAAGGATAAGCATACGAATAAGCAAATACAATAATAAATAAAGCATTAATAAAGAAATTTCTTTTAATACAAATCTTTTAAAAAATCGATTTGACGTTTCGTGCATTAGAGCAAGTGATCGATCTGTGATATTATTACAATGATTATTGTTGAATTTCGTGATTGGATTCTTCGAAACGAGTACATTTTACGTGTGATTTGATCTACACTGCTTACTTTCCTGATAAACGGTAAGTGCATAGACTTCTGCAATCTGATAGGAATATTTTTCATTTCCGATTTATCAGCCACATTTCCTAAAAAATGAGTGAAATTAATTACATTAATTTAATTGTTATTTAAACTTCGTAGATACATGTGCATTGCGTTACTTTACCCATGTTACAACATTAACAGTCTCATAGCACACTTCTGAAAGATAGCTTGTGTTATTGTTTGTTGTTGTGTTATGGTCTTCAGTCCGGAGACTGGTTTGATGTAGCTCTCCACCCTACTCTATCCTGAGAAAGCCTTTTCATCTCCTCATAAGAACGACAACCCACATCCACTTGAATCTGCTTAGTATACGCGTCTCTTGGTCTCCCTCTGCGATTTTTACCCCACACACTTCCCTCCAATGCTAAATTCACGATTGCCTGATGTCTAAGAATGTGTCGTACCAACCGATCCCTTCTTTTAGTCAGGGTAAGCCAAAAATTCCTTTTCTTCCCAATTCTGTTCAGTACCTCTTCATTAGTTATGCGATCTACCCACCTAATCTTCAACATTCTTCTGTAGCACTACATTTCAAAAGCCTCTATTCTCTCCCTATCCGCACTGCTTATCGTCCATGTTTCACTTCCGTACAAGGCAACACTCCATACAAATGCCTTCAGAAAAGACTTCTTTACACTCAAATTAATGTTCGATGTTAGCAAATTTCTCTTTTTCAAAAATGCTTTTCTTCCCATTGCCATTCTGCATTTTATATCCTCTGTACTGCGACCATCGCATGTTATTTTACTACCCAAGTAACAAAACTCGTATATCACCTTCATTGTTTCGTTACCTAATCTAATTCCTTCAGCAGCACCTGATTTTCTAAGACCGCATTCCATTATTTTTGTTTTGCTCTTGTTAATGTTCATTTTATACACTCTCTTCAACACACTGCCCATTCCATTCAACTGCTCTTCCAGGTCCTTTGCTGTCTCTGACAGAATTACAATGTCAGCTTATCTATCATAATCACCCAACACGCGAGCGGAGCCGTGGGGTTACGCTAGTAACCTATAGAACTTATTTTGTTATGTTAATAAAATTCTTAATAGCTGTTAGCTGAAAATTAACTCATTGACTGCTTGGTGGTATGACGGTTGGTGGGTCAGCTAGTTTCTAATATAGGGATATAGATAGCCTTTAGTGAGGGACTGAACGCGCAGGTGGCTCAGTGTGTCCTTGCGTTGGCACCCCGCAGGTCGAATGGCTTCCTCATCTGGCTGCCGGAGCTGCTGAACCGCGTGGGCCAGTATGGCGAGGCCTACCCCCACCACCCCGCCACCGTGTGTGACGTCATCGCGGTACTGGCGGGCCAGCTGCCGCCGCCAGTCAGCCTAGAACCGGCGCAGGCCAACTACTCCAGGTGATTAGATTAGATTAGATTAGTACTTGTACCATAGATCACTCAGTAATGATGTGGAACGTGTCAGGTTAATGAAAGGTCTCTTTACAAATTATTACTTTGTACTAAATATTACAAGACACATTTTTTTTTTTTTTTTTTTTTTTTTTACATATGCGGATGACTTAGTTATAATGGGAGATTCGATTGAAAGGTTGCAAACTAATATCTCAGAGCTCGATCATACGTGCAAGGATTATGATACGAAGATCAGCATCTCCAAAACGAAAGTAATGTCTGTGGGAAAGAGATTTAAACGGATTGAGTGCCAGATAGGAGGAACAAAGTTAGAACAGGTAAACAGTTTCAAGTACCTGGGCTGTATTTTCTCGCAGGATGGCAACATAGCGAAAGAACTGGAATCGAGGTACAGCAAAGCTAATGCAGTGAGTGCTCAGCTAAGATGTACTCTCTTCTGCAAGAAGGAAGTAAGTACCAAGACTAAGTTAGCGGTGCACCGCTCTATCTTTCGACCAACTTTGTTGTATGGGAGTGAAAGTTGGGTGGATACAGGTTACCTTATTCATAAGGTAGAGGTTGCAGGTACTAATAGATGGGAACAATGGCAAGAGGGTGTCCATAATGAGAAAATCAAAGAAAAACTGGGAATGAACACGATAGATGAAGCAGTTAGAGCGAACAGATTGAGATGGTGGGGTCATGTTACACGCATGGGTGAAGCTAGGTTACCTAAGAGACTCATGAGCTCGGCAGTGGAGGGTAAGAGGAGTCGAGGTAGACCATGAAGAATGTACTTAGATTCGGTGCAGAATGATTTTGAAGTAAAAGTCATAACATCAGACGAGGCATCAATGTTAGCATTGAATAGGGGATCCTGAAGGAATTTTATTACAGGTACTTTGCTCCAGAATGAACGCTGAAAGGCATAATCAATCTTTAATGATGATGGTGGTGATGATGATGATGATGATTTATTTTATGTTATTTGTTGTTTTCAAATTTACTAATTTATATCTAAAAATTCATCTATAGTCTAGAAGGAGTTGCCATGCAGAAATTCTTTTAATTTATTTTTAAATGCTTGTTGGCTATCTGTCAGGCTTTTGATGCTGTTTGGTAGGTGACCAAAGACTTTTGTGGCAGCATAATTCACCCTTTCTGTGCCCAAAGCTAGATTTAACCTTGAATAGTGAAGATCATTCTTTCTCCTAGTGTTGTAGTTATGTACACTGCTATTGCTTTTGAATTCGGTGGGACTGGTAATAACAAATTTCATAAGTGAATATATATATACTGAGAAGCTACTGTGAAGGTCCCTATCTCTTTAAATAAGTGTCTGCAGGATGATCTTGGATAGGCTCCGGCAATTATTCTGATCACACGCTTTTGTGCAATGAATAGTTTTTACTCAATGATGAATTACTGCAGAAAATGATGCCATACGAAAGCAGAGAATGATAATAGGCAAAGTAAGCTAATTTACTGAGATGTATATCACCAAAATTTGCAATTAACCTAATAGCATAAGTTGCTGAAGTCAAACGTTTCAACAGATCTTCAATGTGTTTTTTCCAGTTCAACCCCTCATCAATGCTTACACCTAAAAATTTTGAATAATATACCTTTGCTACAGATTTCTGATCAAAGTCTATATTTATTGATGGTGTCATTCCATTTACTGTGTGGAACTGTATGTACTGTGTTTTATCAAAATTTAATGATAGTCCATTTGCTAAGAAACACTTAATGATTTTCTGAAAGACAACTCATTTGCAACTTCATCAGTTAGTTCTTGTCTGTCAGGTGTGATAACTATACTTGTATCATCAGCAAAAAGAACCAGGTTTGCATCTTCATGAATATAGAATGGCAAGTCATTAATATATATTAAGAACAGCAAAGGGTCCAAGACCGAACCTTGTGGTACCCCATTTTTGATTGCTCCCCAGTTTGAGGACTCAGATGTTTTTCGCATATTATGAGAACTACTAGTGTCACCTTTCTGCGAGAGGCGGAGGAAGGCTAGGGCGGGTGCCTATTGCTCCCTCTGACTGTCTTACTCAGTCTGGTCTCTTACTGAGACACTTAATCAATATTGTTGTTGTTGTTGTTTTGAAGATATGTTTGATGCTCCTCTCTGCACTACTCTGTAGCCTGAACAATCATCTATATCTGTGCAATAACTGTTGCCACCCAATTACTGCGTCACCAGATGAACAAGGCATCTACAGCATTTACCTCAGACACACAGAATCATTGACAATTTCTTCATATCTCAATACATTTCAACTTTTCCAATATCATAATGAAAAAAAAAAAAAATTACCCCTCTCCATCGTACGAATAGTCAGTTATAGTGTTGCATTGGATTAAAAACACATTGGAAAACGCACTTTCAGTTATTCTCAAATTTTCCGGTAGATTTTCCAAAAAAATTATTTCATACAAACCTTGTACTGTCAAGGTGTAATCAAGTGATGCTCTTACAACTATGTGGCAATTGATTTTTATTCATAGAAAAAAATCGCTTTCAGTTTTCCTTATATTTACCTACTTTCCGGCAACTTTTCCAAATTTTTATTTGAAGCGAACCTTCCTCTTGCTTTCAACATGAAATGTACAAAATTTTATCGCAGTTCGACGAGCGGTATTGATAGCTTACTGTAAAAAAGCTGTTTCAGTTTTTCCCGATTTTCGTCTTTTCCGGACAACTTTTCCATATCTTATCACCGTTTAAACCTTCCCTGGACTTACATGAATAGTTAAAGACTAAAATTACCCAAATCGGTTCAGCCATTCTCGAGTTTTAGTGAGAGTAACGAACAGCAATATATATATACGTGAATGTCTCTTTGATGTATGCTTATCACGTCCGAACGACAAGACACAGAGAGTTTAATATTTGTACAGTTACTAATTTAGCAATTTGAAGAATATAATGCGAAATGCGGAACAATAATTACTCTTTGAAAATGATATTTACACTTTGAAAATGATTTTATTGGTTCCAAATGTTGCTTGAGAGTTGATAATGATAAAAGGGTGGAGTATATTGGGATGGAAAGTTTCAAAAATGGTCAAATGTTCGTAGAGATTATGGGATTTACTTCACGGTCATCAGTCCGGGGAGAAAAGAATATCCATGCCTGAGGGGGGGATTCGAACCCCCGACCGTAGGGGCCGTGCAGACCATGACTGCGCGCCTCAGTCCCCTCGGCCACCGCGGCCGGCGTGCAAAGTTTTCGGTGTATATAAAATTCTACGTGTGTATATAACATTCTACATGTCTGTCTGTGTGTGTGTGTGTGTGTGTGTGTGTGTGTGTTGATATTTCGCTCTGCAGCGAAAACTACAGAACGCAAACGAATGGTCTGTGTGTAATTCTTGTACGAAGTCTGCCGTTGTACACCATAGCAGTTCCATACCGATAGCTATAAGGGGGTGGAAGAAGTCGTCAAATCATAAAAAATTCGGACTGAAGGTCAGCGATGACGTTTGCGACTCTATAGCAAGGAGGTTACATACAGCGAAACGTCATGCCACAGACTGTATCTTTGGTCTATACTTGCTACAATGTCTCCAGCTGTTTCTCTGTAAGGATAAGCATACGAATAAGGAAATTTAATATATAAAGCAGAGAGTCCGTATGTGTGTTCGTGTTCAATACAAATCTACAGTTTTGTTCCAATCTTTATGACATTTTATACGCGTAAGCTTCAATCCATGAGTACGGTCGCCGTAAGTGTGAGAATCACATACGATATATAGTTCACGAGATATGACGTCATGCGCGAAAAACTGCTACATTTTGCGACAATGCTGCTCATTTTCTCCTAAACCATTGGACCGATTTCAACCAAATTTGGTACAAACATTCCTTACCGTGAGGTAACAATTGTTGCATGGTTAAGAATCACATACGGTACATGGTTCAAAAAATATTACGTCATAACCAATAGAATCGCAAAAAAGCCATATAATGCGGCGAGACTTTCGAAATACACTGTACGAGAATGACAGTACTAAGCGACTTGCAACAAACTTTAAACATAATTTCAAACCTTTATTAAACTTTTTCTCGCTGGCAACTATAGTAAAATGATGAAAGGAAAAAAGTTTCTCGCTTACTACATTTACGCTGTTTATGGAGTAAAACTACGGCTCTCGGTATGACGTTACAATTTATAATTTGAACACTACAAATTGTAGCCACAGGAAATTTTACGCATATAGTTGAGTGTACCTTCTAAATTATATCACGATACGACACGTAGTTCATGAGATATGAACACAAAAACAGTAACGTTCATGGAAAACCGCCCTATCACGCACCAAGTCCTATTCTATTACTTCTTCACTGCTAATTTTATTCCCAAGAGATTTTACAGACATACAGCCCTTATACAAGTAAATATATACCTGAAAAATGGCAGGAATAAACGAATAAACACCCGGGCAACGCCGGGTTTACTTATAAGAATAAATAAAGCAGTATAAATTCTTTTAATACATCTCTTTAAAAAAATTTATTTGACGTTTCGTGCGTTATCTACCAAAATCAACCAAAACGCGAGGGGTGCCGCGGGTTTAAGCTGGTATATATATATATATATATATATATATATATATATATATATATATATATATATATATATATATAGGTGTTTGACGAAGTGTGTAACACAAGAAATGTTACTCTTTCTGCGGAGCTATGATCATAGTTTATTGTATCATTTTCCAAAGAGTTTACAGGACAAAGATATAATTTTTTAAATTGAACAATAGTTTTTTTTTCTATCGTGCATTGGATTCGTTGAAACCAGCTGCGTCCAAATCAAGTTAAACTACATTCCTATCACTGTTAGTTTGGGAGCTACAACCCTTCAAAGTTCCGGGGGCGGAGGCTGCGATAGCGTAGCTGACTGGCCGGGTGGCTATCCCCTGGGGCACGGCCCACTGTCTCATGACCACCAGCCAGTCAGCTACGCTGTCGTAGCCTCCGCCCCCTAAACTTTGAAGGGTTGTAGCTCCCACGATACAAAAACTGTTGTTCCATTTAAAAAATTATATCGTTGTGGTGTAACTGTTTGGAAAATGATACAATAAACTATGTTCATAGCTCCGCAGAAACCAGCCATGACAAAATTGTTTCACCTGGTGTGTAAGATGTATGAGACACGTGAAGTACCCTCAGACTTTAAGAAAAATGTTATAATCCCCATACCAAAGAAAGCAGGTGCAGACAGGTGTGAAAACTACAGAACCATCAGTTTAATAAGTCATGATTGCAAAATATTAACACGAATTATATACAGAAGGATGGAAAAGTTGGTAGAAGCCGACCTCGGGGAAGATCAGTTTGGGTTCAGGAGAAATGTAGGAACACGGGAGGCAATACTCACTTTACGGTTTATCCTAGAAGATAGATTAAGAAAAGGCAAACCTACATTTCTAGCTTTTGTAGATTTGGAGAAGGCTTTTGACAATGTTGATTGGAATAAACTCTTTCAAGTTCTAAAGCAAGCAGGAGTAAGATATAGGGAACGTAAGGTTATTTACAACTTGTACAAAAACCAGACAGCGGTTGTCAGAGTTGAAGGGCATGAAAGGGATGCAGTGGTTGGAAAGGGTATAAGACAGGGTTGTAGCCTTTCTCCAATGCTATTCAATTTGTACATTGAGCAAGCTATAAAGGAAAGCAAGGAGAAATTTGGTGAAGGAATTAAAGTTCAGGGGGAAGAATTAAAAACATTACGTTTTGCCGACGACATAGTAATTCTGGCAGATACAGCAAAGGATATGGAAGAGCAGTTGAACGGAATGGACAGTGTGCTGAAAGGTGCATATAAGATGAACATTAACAAGAGCAAAACTAGGGTAATGGAGTGCAGTGTAAGAAAATCAGGTGGTGCTGAAGGAATTAGATTAGGAAACGTAGCAATAAAGGAAGTAGATGAGTTCTGTTACTTGGGCAGTAAAATAACAAATGATGGTCGCAGTACAGAGGATATAAAATGCAGAATGGCAATGGGTAGAAAAGCGTTCTTGAAAAAGAGAAATTTGTTAACATCGAATATTGATTTAAGCCTAAGGAAGTCCTTTCTGAAGGCATTTGTATGGAATGCAAGCCTTGTATGGGAGTGAAACATGGACGATAAACAGTGCGGACAGGAAGAGGATTGAGGCTTTTGAAATATGGTGCTACAGAAGAATGCTGAAGATTAGGTGGGTGGATCGCGTAACTAATGAGGAGGTACTGAACAGAATTGTGGAGAAAAGAACTTTCTGGCATACCTTGACTAAAAGAAGGGATAGATTGGTAGGGCACATTCTTAGACATCAAGGGATTGTGAATTTAGCATTGGAGGGGAGTGTGTGGGGTAAAAACTGCAGAGGAAGACCAAGAGATGGATACAGTAAGCAGATTCAGACAGATGTAGGTTGCCGTTCTTATGTGGAGCTGAAGAGGCTGGCTCAGGATAGGGTATTGTGGAGAGCTGCATCAAACCAGTCTCCGGACTGAAGACCACAACAACAACAGCTCCGCAGAAAGTGTAACATTTCTTGTGTTGACCTACCGCATTAAAATTTCCCGTCACCTATAATTTTATAAGTTACAGAGGCAAACACACTTAGTGAAACACACACACACACACACACACACACACACACACACACACACACACACATAATACT
The DNA here is from genome assembly GCA_026315105.1 of Locusta migratoria. Classification (NCBI taxonomy): domain Eukaryota; kingdom Metazoa; phylum Arthropoda; class Insecta; order Orthoptera; family Acrididae; genus Locusta; species Locusta migratoria. The sequence continues at coordinate 42,895,691 of CM048754.1, read as the reverse complement.
GGATGAATGAATTGCAGTGGTGTGGAGGCAGCTGGGAACCTGACGGCCATGTTGGTGGGCAACCTGACCGGCTGGAGTGGCGGCGTCCCCTCCAGGGATGCCCCACTGGATCTGGAGCTGGAGCTGGAACCGGGGCCGTGCGTGGCCACGGTCAACGAGGTGAGCTTCCAGAACACACTCATCACCGGCGCCGGCTTCGCAGTCAGCTACATCGCCATCAGCTTCATCATCAAGCTCGTCAGCAAGAAGACCATCCTCGGTGAGTTCACCTCCCTGCAGAGCAGTCTCCATTTACGGGGAGCCAGGGGGGGGGGTGGAGTTGATGAAAAACACACACTGTTTCAAACATGCACCAAATCCACAGGTTTGGAGAGATGGCAATGAAATTTTGTACCAAGCTTTACATCAAATGAAACTTTCACATATAAAATCCTTTGATTATATACAGCGTGTCCCACTCACCCTGGGGATGGGTGTGTGTGTGTGTTGTCCTTAGGTTGGTTTAGTTTAAGTAGTTTGTAAGCTACGGACTGATGACCACCCAGTTTGGTCCGATAGAATTACAAACATTTGAACATTTTTGTCCCTCTCAACTGTTTCACCCGAGATATCTCTGAAACTACAAGAGATATTGAAAAACGACTTTCATGGTCATGAACGTACGGCAGGGGCTTATGAATGTTTGTAAAGCCTATGGGACTTAACTACGGGGTCATCAGTCCCTAAACTTACAAACTACTTATCAACTACTTGCCAACTAGGACGGCACAAATATCCATGCCCGAGGGGGGATTCGAACCCCCGACCGTAGTAGCAGTGCAGACCGTGACTGAAGCGCCTCAGTCCCCTCGGCCACCGCGGCCGGCCAGGGGCTTATGAAAGTAGGTAATATGAGACACTCTAAAACGTGAAGAGATATTGTTTTCAACACGAACTTATGTATATGGATACCCCACATTTCATAAGCAATTGACAGAGTGAAAAATCACAAAAAGAATGGCGTCGGTTGCATCGCGATGCGTCAATTACATCCGGAGAAACTGCGAAGCGAAGTTGACGTTTGATACCCATGAGGCGCGCTGCTAGCGCGTGTTCGAGACTTAAAACGAGACTCACGGTGGCGTCTCGGACACGTTCTATCAGAGCGTCTCACGTGTTTCAAACGTCAACTTCGCTTCGCAGTTTCTCCGGATATAACTGACGTACCGTGATGCAACCGACGCCATTCTTTTTGTGATTTTTCACTCTGTCAATTGCTTATGAAATGTGGGGTATCCATATACATAAGTTTGTGTTGAAAACAATATCTCTTCACGTTTTAGAGTGTCTCATATTACCTACTTTCATAAGCCCCTCCCGTACGTTTATGACCGTGAAAGTGGTTTTTGAACATATCTTGTCCTCCCTGGGGCACGTGTGTGTGTGTGTGTGTGTGTGTGTGTGTGTGTGTGTGTGTGTGTGTTTGTCCTTAGGTTAGTTTAGCTAGGTTTAAGTAGTTTGTAAGCTACTGACTGATGACCACGCAGTTTGGTCCGATAGATTAAAAAAAAAAACCTCAGAAGATGGTTTTAAGAGCAAAAAATGGCGTTTAAATGCATATGCCCCGAACGCTTAAATAGAGGTTTCAGATACTGCAAGAGTATGAAGTCTGTTTATAGAATTTTTTTGCTCATTAGATAAAGTTCTCGTGCTGCGTTCGTGTGTTCAGAGCAGCGGCGTAACGATTGGGGGGGGGGGGATGAGGGGGATAGAACCCCCCCCCCTCCCCAGAACCCGAAAAAAGAAAAAAAAGAAGAAAGAAATCGTATAACAGCATCGGGTAAAGGTACATATTGGAAACTTGGGGCGTTTTACCATAAGCTTTCATTGGATGGGAGTGAATTAGTTTCTTCAACGGGAGTGATAGATGGTAGTCTGTCTGGAAACTGACTAAAAGTTTGCTCGTCAAGCAGATCTATCCCCCCCCCCCCCAAAGCCAAGTCCTAGTTACGCCACTGCTAGTGTCTACAAATGCCATATTAGCATCAGTTAACAACGGCCATCAATAGTATGAGATTAAAGGACTCGTCTTTCGATTAATAGCCGTACCGTAGTGGGCAGGGCGTTGGACCATGACGCTAAAGGTCGGTGGTTCGGAATCCGGCACTACCTATTTTTTCCTCTAAAACGGTTTCAGACACACTTATTAATTTTTTATTATTTAGATAATTATTTTGGTCCAAAATGTTTACAAAAACTTATAAAACAACAAATCTAAAGTGGGCCTTAAAAACACCGCCAGTGCGATTTTTTTCTCAAGCCATCCTCTAAGACTCCACGAAGTTTGTCTGTATTATTTAGAAACACCCTGTATATATACACCGAATTTGAAGACAGGAGAGCTTTGGTGAAGTTTGGAAAGTAGGAGGCGAGGTACTGGCGGAAGTAAAGTAGTGAGTCGTGTCGGGATAGCTCAGTGGTAGAGCGCTTGCCCGCAAAAGGCAAAGGTCCCAGGTTTGAGTCCCGATTCCGGCACACAATTTTAATCTGCCAGGAAGTTTCATATTAGCGCACCTCTTAACGTTACCCACTTACACTGCCATTCGAACATTTAGATTAATCCAGAATGAAACTTTTCACGCTGCTGCGGTCTCTGTAGCACCTACGCAAATTCTCCTCCACACACGCCCTGATGGCAGTGATTTCGGCCTGGAATACTGAGGCCAGTTTCCCTAGAGAGATGACGCCCTCCAGTCTTGGCTGCACCCCATATACCCTGGCCCCAACACCTTGGTCTGATTTTGACCCGTCAGTGAACCAGACAATGTCCCCCATACGGTGTCGAACTATTGTCTCCCACTGCTCCCTACTTCCAATTGTTATACTGAAAGGCTTGTTGAAGCAGTATGGGGTTATAATATAGTCTGCTGGCATTTCCCCAACCTTTCCTATATTTACCTCGGTGACTATTTGAGTGTGTGATTCTGGCTATCCCAAAGAGTTCCAGTTGTTGCTAGTTTTGAGCCTGTATGCACCAGCCGCTGCCTCCATCTTCACCCAAAGGTGTAATGGTTCAGAGCTTTCATGGATCAGAGCTTTCATGCGCATCACCGGCCAGCTCGCTGCGTTTTGCTACCGCTCGTCAGCGTACTATCCGGCGTCTCACATCATGACAGCTATTTATTTAATGTACCTACAATAATCATTAAGGCTTCTAATTATTCAGCAGATAGCTGTGAAATTCTAGAAAATTTATAAGGGTGGCTCTTATACGAATTGTTGCCCACGGAATTTTTTTCAATAATCTGAGTATGTAACTTATGCTTTGAAAATATTTTTGTCGGTCCAGTTTTTGGCCTTCCGCGGTCCGGACGTGGACTGCGGTCCGCCAGTTGCCGACCGCTGACATAGATGTACCCCGCATAGCCGGCCGCGGTGGCCGAGGGGACTGAGCCGCTTCAGTCACGGTCTGCACGGCTACTACGGTCGGGGGTTCGAATCCCCCCTCGGGCATGGATATTTGTGCCGTAAGTAGTTTGTAAGTTTAGGGACTGATGACCCCCGTAGTTAAGTCCCATAAGCTGTACAAACATTTGAACCTTTTGAATTTTACCCCGCACATGTTTGGTTGAAAGTAATAGACAGAATCGTTGTTAACTGAGCTGGAATTGAAGTGCCGCTTGAAAAGGTGGGCGAGGCTGGGGGGCCGCGCCACACTTTCAATTAATTTTCAGGCACTGCGGGGGCGATTTCAACACTGAAACTTTAGGAACTTATTGTCCATGAGTTGTACTAACAAATAAAAGTTAACTCGAAAGTTGGCATTTTTTGTCAATTTCACGCTAGCTGCAACTGAAGATTCTGTAGCGCCAGAAGTACACTTTGTTGCTGTACATCATGTTTATTTTATGTGACAACTAGATGACCCGGAGAAATTCGTATCAGTTACCTCTTAATACAATCCACATTAATTTAAATCATATTTATTTTATTTAGATTATCCATTATGGATGTTTCAGACCCCGTGACTTATTTTCAATATTATTTAAGACAACTGCTCCAGTCACTTTTTAATAACTTAAACAAATCCAGCTTTGCCTCACACCTTGCCCAACAAGGTCATTCAGCAGACAACATCCAAACAAACCTACAAGTACTCCATTTTGCCAATAAGGGCATGAAACTTAACCTCCTTGAAGAAATTGAAATCCTCATCAATACAAATACAACATCCAACAACCTGCTCAATGATCAGACTGAACTAAAAAACAAAATATTCCTCCAAAATTTTGAGAACCTGCTAATATAAATGAACTAATTCACAAAAAGCCTCTTCCCCCCCTTTACCTCCCCCCCCCTGCAAATAAAAAGCCCCTCCACTCATAACAAGTCTTTCATATGCTTTCTGATAAGGTAAAATCCCTACTAAAGAACAAATACATAAAAGCTTTACCCACATCTAAATACCTACCCATTCAATCCTACAATAATAGAGCAACCAGATTCATACTGTCTTTAAACACAATAAATAGAACCTAGGCTAAATTAATATTCTAGAACACAAATAGTGTATAAATTAAACATAGCAATAATACGAATTTTATTCTTGTACTTTGACTAATTGTATACATACATATTAAGTAGAAAAGCTATGGTAACAATACAGACAGTATTTATTTATTATTCACTTTTGCAGTTTACTATTGACAAAATTACTTTCTAAATAATCGACTATATCATACTCAAAACAAACTTACCTGTACAAAGAGTGTTATATCTTTCGAATTAAGACGTTTGTAAATAACAGCAGCTGTAAAAGCACATGTTGGACGCTGGTAAAGTGTTGTGTATAGTGCAGTGTAGAACCCAACAGAAAAAGTGATGTGTTACTGTGACTTAAACAAAAGAAGACGCAAGAAACGGAAATTAACCACAAAAATCCGGCCATACAGTCGCAGTAAGTAGATCAGCAAATTTCACTGAATGTTACAAATACGAAACAGACCAAGCAACGTGCAATTCGAGTTTTTTAAAATAATTTCCATCTTCCCACCACAGATCCAGCATCCAACATGACGCTTAAAATGTTATTGTAACATGATCCATATGATGATGAACCTGAAAAGGTTTGAAAACCGGTTCATGGAATAAATATCATTTCAAGTAAAAGTGACTGGAGCAGTTTTCTTAAATAATATTTATTTTAGACCCAGTAGCTTTATAAAGGCATCATCAGATAGTCTAAGTTTCGGCTCCGTAGTGGTCGGAAAGAGTGGGCAAATCACGCACACATGTCCAGGATGCGGCGGCGGAGTGGCCGAGCGCATTGAGGCGCTATGCTCTGATGCGCGAGACCGTTCGAATTCTCCCTCGGGCATGTATGTTTCTGTCGTCTTTAGTTCAAAAATGTCCAAATGTTTGTAAATCTATCGCACCAAACTGCGTGGTCATCAGTCCGTAGCTTACAAACTACTTAAACCTAGGTAAACTAACCTAAGGACAAACACACACACACACACACACACACACACACACCCATAACCCAGGTAAGACTGGAACCTCCACGGCGAGCAACCGCGCGCTCCGCAGCGAGGCGCCTCAGACCGCACGGCTACTTCACCGCGGCTTGTTAGTCTCGCTAAACCTCGAGAAGGTTTAAACAGTGAGAAAATACGTAAAAGTTGTCCGGAAAAGAAGAAAACCTGGAAAAACTGAAACAGCCTTTTCCAGTGAGCTATCAATACCGTTCATAAAATTGCAATAAAATTTTGTACATTTCATGTTGAAAGCAAGAGGAGGGTTCGCATCAAATAAAAATTTAGAAAAGTCACCCGAAAAGTAAGAAAATTTAGGAAAAACCGAAAGCGACTTTTTTCTGTGAATAAAAGTCAATTGCCACATGGTTGTAAGAGCATCACTTGAGTACCGCATTCTCACGACGGAGAGGGGTAATTCTGTACTTCAGCGCTAAAGTTAACTGCATACCATATTTGATCACAATAGATTCAGTGGTTTATATAATGATATCTAGCCAAATCTGTTCAGCCGTTCTCGAGTTTTAGCGAGACCAACGAACAGCAATTCATTTTTATCTTTGACAGTTAATATACGGGTTCAGATCGTCTTTACTTACCAAACACTACAATCAGGTCATTATTTTACATGTTTAAATTTTTCTCGCCATTTTTCTATATTTTATCACCATTTAAACCTTCCCTGAACTTCCACGAACGTGACATGAACATTATCCTGGTCATGTTCAAATGTTTGTTAAGCTGAAGGGACTTAACTGCGGGGCCATCAGTCCCTAAACTTACAAACTACTTATGAACTCGCTAAGACTAAGGACGGCACAAATATCCATGCCCGAGGGGGATTCGAACCCCCGACCGTAGTAGCCGTGCAGACCGTGACTGGAGCGCCTCAGTCCCCTCGGCCACCGCGACCGGATCTCTATTGTTCTTGCGGCAAACTGCAAAATTATGCGCATTCATGTGCTGTCCGAATACTTTTGCGATGAGTGTATCTGCTTTACGGCTAACGAGGACGACAAGGAACGGCAAGTTATCCCGAAAAGTCAGCAATTGTGGAGCATGCACTTGAACAAACATCGAATCCCCCTCGGGCATGGATATTTGTGCCGTCCTTAGTCTTAGCTAGTTCATAAGTAGTTTGTAAGTTTAGGGACTGATGACGTCGCAGTTAAGTCCCTTCAGCTTAACAAACATTAGAACATGACCATGATAATGTTCATGTCACGTTCGTGGAAGTTCAGGGAAGGTTTAAATGGTGATAAAATATAGAAAAATGGCGAGAAAAATTTAAACATGTAAAATAATGACCTGGTTGTAGTGTTTGGTGCGTTCAGAAATATACGTCGAAAGAGTAAAGTTCTCTTTTACACGATCTGAACCCGTATATTAACTGTCAAAGATAAAAATGAATTGCTGTTCGTTGGTCTCGTTAAAACTCGAGAACAGCTGAACAGATTTGGCTACATATCATTATATAAACCACTGAATCTATTGTGATCAAATATGGTATGCAGTTAACTTTAGCGCTGAAGTACCGATTCAGATACTTTAGAAAGTGTGTAATTCACGATATTTCTTGATTTGAAGTATATAAAGCGATATATCGAACAATAATTACTTTTCCAAATTTTTATTTCATAAGAACGTCCCTCTTGCTTTGAATGTCAAATATGCAAAATTTTATCGCAATCAGACGAATGATATTGATATCCCGTTGAAAAAAGCTCTTGCAGTTTCTCGCGAATTTTCAAATTTTCCGCATAACTTTCCTAAATTTTTAGTTCATACGAACGTTATCTTTCGCTGAACGTCAAATGATCAAAATTTTATCGCAATCGGATGAACGGTTCTCAACTTAGTGTTGAGTACATTTAGAAGCACACTGAAAAAGGAACTTGGTTCGTATTTTGCGACTGTCCTTTTTTACTGAAAACTTTTCCAAGACCATAATGAACAAAACAAAAACCGTGAGAATGCGGTACTCAAGTGATGCTCTTACAACCATGTGGCAATTGACTTTTATTCACAGAAAAAAGTCGCTTTCGGTTTTTCCTAAATTTTCTTACTTTTCGGGTGACTTTTCTAAATTTTTATTTGATGCGAACTCTTCTCTTGCTTTCAACATGAAATGTACAAAATTTTATTGCAGTTTTATGAACGGTATTGATAGCTCACTGGAATATGCTGTTTCAGTTTTTCCAGGTTTTCTTCTTTTCCGGACAACTTTTACGTATTTTCTCACTGTTTAAACCTTCTCGAGGTTTAGCGAGACTAACGAGCAGCATTTGTGATCCTATATGTGCATCTATGTGAATTGCTAATTATAGAGTGACCGCATAAGCGGTAGAAAACATGGTAGCCATAAATCATCAAGGCCTTGATATCAACTGACATTGTGTGTATACTATGTGCACTGATAAATGTTGAGAAGTGAATCAATACTGCAGCACTGCCATTTTATATTAGGGAACCATTTCAAACCCCCATGTCTTCTAGGTATTTATTGCTTCCAGTTTTCTGTTAATTCCTCAGTCTCTTCTCCCCTCTCCTTGTTCAAAGTTTGCTGCTTGTGTTTGGTGAAAGTCTTTAAACAGAAATTTGCAACGGAAACGACTTTTTATGCCCTCCGGAAGGGAGTAGCCAAAACACAATCTGACAAAACATGTTGTCGTGGTGGTCTTCAGTCGGAGACTGGTTTGATGCAGCTCTCCTCAATACCCTATCCTGAGCAAGCCTCTTCATCTCCTCATAAGAACAGCAACCTACATCCATTTGAATTTGCTTACTATATTCATCTATTGGTGTGCCTCTGCGATTTTTGCCCCTCACTCTTTCCTCCAATGCCAAAGTCATGATCCATTGATATCTAAGAATATGTTCTACCTTAGCCGCGCCGGAGCAGCCGAGCGCATTGAGGCGCTATGCTACGATGCGCGAGGTCGTTCCCCGTCGGGTTGTTCGAATCCCCCCGCGGGCATGGATTTTGTGTCGTCTTTAGTATAAGCTAGTTCATAAGTAGTTTGTAAGTTTAGGGACTGACAAGCTTATATGCCCATGCTTCGCAACGGTTGTTAAATAGGGACCTGTGTATATCATGGTTTTTTAGGGTTTCGGACCTAGGTCAGCAAAAACAGAATCCTCCTTGAATTTCTCAGTCTATAAACTCAGTTCTTGTAGCCAAGATGTCAAATTTAAGTAGAAGTCATTGTCGAAAACAATGAATGTTCATAAAGGTTTCCATACAAAAAGTGAAATTAATTTAAGTCCGTACTCCGGAACGATGTAACAGCCCCCTGTATTGGTTCCATGGTGTAGTAGTAAACTGTTTATCTCTCACAGTAAGTGTATACTGAAGTATTAGAATGTTGCAGTGTTGCACTCGGGACAATGTAGTTATTCTCTATGCAGTGCTCCATATTATCGAAACGTCGACGTATACTGAAAGAATTCACGTCTGTTTAAATAAGACGTCATGGTGGTGTTAATGTGCGATAAACTAGTCTGGGTAATCGTTGAAGGAATGGCGTCAGCTGAATTCTGTTAATTCCTCTGTCTCCCCTCTCCTTGTTCAAAGTTTTCTGCTTGTGGTTGGTGAAAGTCTTTAAACAGAAATTTGCAACGGAAACGACTTTTTATGCCCTCATTCTAATTCTGTATAGAACTTTTCATTAAATATGGTATTATATGTTCTGAATTAGCAGCATCGACCATTCTTTCAGCTAATAGATGTCCCCACGTCCTGCAGCGATTACTTCGTAAAGCACGAAGTTGAAATCGATCTTGTGTAACAGAACTATATATTCAGAAATCGGATTATAACTCAAAGTACAATTGCTCTGCCAAAGAAGACGACTTTCTCTATCTTAATGTAGTCCGTACCAAAAGTAAGTAATTACAAATTTTAATCACAATATTGTACCGAACAATTGTGAAAGCAATGAGGTTTCTGATGAGTTTGCCGCTCGCGTGTGTATGCTATCTCTAGTGGCAGGCACAGAGCAGAAATATCTCTGGAGTGAACATTCAGATGCGCAGAACAGATTTTCTGTCCTCACCTGATATTGGGAAAAATCTACTAATCGATGGCTTTGGTCCTTTTTTGTTCGGTTAAGAGGATGACTACGTGTAATTGGCCCCTTTTAGCGACGCTTCCTCAACTTTCTTGTTGTTTCTGTGACACTTTTATATAGATATTAATTCATGTTACATGGTTGACCTGTTAAAACGAGGTGGGGCTTCTTTGCAGCCAAGGCGTTACAAACCAATCAGGAGCAAATAAATGTATGAGAGTGGATTTGTTTCAATATCACTTGGTAATTCCAGCTTAATGTTGAGAAGATACACAGAATCCAATGCTCATTACACAGATATTTCTACTCTATGTATAATTTAGTTGTTACACCCGTCGAAAGATGTACTTCTTTTCTTTCCATGACATTGCAAAGCATATGGGATGCAGCTACGAAAAAACAGTGTGCTACCTGGGCTAAACTTTACATGCAGTGGCGGCGGTTTAGTTTGCTATCGTTGGCAACGAACCATTCGCTTTAAGAGGATGATTAATTTACTGACCAGAACAGCATAAATTATGTATTTCATTTTGAACATAAAGAATTATTCCCCTTATTCTTCGTGACTGATGTTTGAAATAGCATTCAGCGGCCGCTGCCAACTTCAGCGCACAACGCCGCCGCCCCGTCTTATAGTGTATTACGCCATAGTTATGAGAATGGGAAAAAAAGAAGGAACGCCATAATTAGTTATTTGGTGTACTATGTAACTAACGTCGTCTCACTTTGTCCTTTCCTGTACTATGGCGTCTTCGAGGCATTCCTAAACAGAATGCACTCAAAATGTAGTGAGGATACACCGAAATCAGAAAGGGAACTACATAAATTCCATTTCCCTTGCAAAGAATTCTTACGTAAATTAGAGCATCGATAGACCCGAAGGAATGTCGTCGTTATGTTTTAAATTCAAACATCCCCCGTCAAAAGAATCAAAGATGTCGTTAAGCTGTGAATATACAAAGTGTAATCAGGAACTCGGTGTTCAATGTTTGTTTTTTATTTGCAGAGATAAGATTGCGGTTCTTAATTCAAAATCACGGAGGTTTTGTTCAAAATACTTCTGTTACTGAGGGAATAAGCACAACACGATCATGTATTGTTTCTTTGCAGCACTACAAAACCAACAGCACTTTAAATGGTTCGTTGCTGTTCTATGGCATAACCATCGATAAGAAGTAAAAAATTAACAAATGCAGCGCCAACTATTATTTATTTGGTGCACTACGTAACGGGGCCTCTATCTGTTCTGTACTGTACTACACCGTTTTCTAGGCATTCCTAAACAGAATGGACTCAAGATGTAATAAGTACACACCGAAATCAGAAGCGAAACAACATAAATTAGTTTTTTTTTTTTTTTTTCCTTGTTTTAAGAATTGGCATTGCAAGGCATGCGGAATACAGATATATGTGGCGTACCTGGGTTAAATTTTACTTTCAGTTGCAGTGGTTTAGTATGTTAACGTTGGCAACGAAATATTCGGTTTAGGGAGATTGTTAATTCAGTGATCGGAACGACATTAATTATTTAATTCATTATGAAAACTAAGAATTATTCCCTTCATTGTATGTGACTGATTTTTCAAAAAGTATTCAACGGCCGTTACCAACATCAATACACTATGCCGTTGCCGTAAGGAAAATCGTTGTTTCAGTGTATTGCACTTTAATTATGAGAATAAATAATGCAGCATCGCCATCTATTAGCTATTTGGTATACTACGTCAGTAACAGCGCCTCTATCGGGTCTTTGCTATACTACGCTGCATTTCATGCATAGCATACATCATAAGCTACAAATTACGATATCTTTTCTTTCCCTGATCCGATTTTGAAGAAATGAAGCTTATATGTTGCCCCCAAGGAACTTCAGTTGGCCTATAAAACCCCATGAAAGTTCCTGTAGTACTCTTGGCGATTTGCTGTTTCACACCATACTTATAAGCATAGTATACAGGTAAAACTTCAAATTACGATATCTTTCCTTCCTTTGATCCGATTTTGATAAAACTAAGCCTATGATACTCTCGAAACTATTCTCAATTTACCTGTGGAAACCCATGAAAGTTCGTGTTGTACTTTTGGAGATTACCTTCAACAAATTTACATACACGATGCCTTTCAAGTAAATGATTAAATTATGATATATTTATTTTCTTTGATCCGATTTTAATTATTGAAGCCTTTATGTAACCGCACGGTATGCTCAAGTTACGTGTGAAAACCCCATGAAAATTCAAGTAGTTTAGGAGATAGACTTGTTCAAAGATACAGTCAGACATGACGGTAGTTGATAAAATATGTAAAATTAGGATATTCTTTTATTCTATGATACGATTTTTATAAAACGAAGTCTATATGTTGTACACAGTTACGCCCCAAGTTACCTGTGAAAACCCCATGCAAATTCGTGAAGTAGTTTTGGAGATAAGAGGTTTTTAATAGTTGAAAAAACAAACACGACGGTTACTTAAAATTACTACAGCTTTTTTTCCGCGATCCGATTTTGATAAAATTATGCCTATATGTTGACCCAAACCTTTCTCATGTTTCCTGTGAAAACCGCATGAAGATTCGTCCGATAGTTTTGAAGATTGAAGGGAACAGCGACAGGCCTATATTTACAGATTTATTATTAGTATAGATGACCCCGCAGTTAACTCCCTTAAGCTTGACAAACATTTGAACATTTTTTGTCATACCTTATTTTAGTCAAGTTATAAGTTTCAGCATTCAGCTGAAACATCCCATTTCAAAATCTTGTATCGTCTTCTTATCTGAACTAATGTGTAATACGTGTGTAAATGTTGTAATTTCACAAGTTCTAAGACCGTAGACATTCAATTTTTTTTTAAGTATATAAACCTTGTAGGCTATTTTCAATTACGGGATAATTCGATCTTTAGATTTTAGGAGGAATACAAGATTATTTTAAAGAAAAATGTGGTAAATTAAAAAAAGTTGGAAAACTTTAATCAAATATCGCCCCAAATTTGCGACTGGTTAGGGGGTTTCCTGTCATAGAGAACACAGTTCGTAGTAATCGATGGTGAGGTAGTAAGGGACTAAAACAGAGGTGATATCGGGCGTTTCACAGGGTAGTGTTATTGGTCCTCTGCTGTTCCTTATTTACATAAACGATTTGGGGAAAAAATCTAAGCAGCACTTTAGGTTGTTTGCATATGACGCTGTCATTTAGCGTCTACTAAAATCATCTGAAGATCAAAACGAACTGCAGAACGCTCTGAATAAGATATCACTATGGTGTCAAAATTGGCAGTTGACTCTAAATAATGAGAAGTGTGAAGCCGTGCACATGAGTACGAAAATAAATCAGTTAAATTTTGTTTAGATGATATATCAATCAAATGTGAAGCCCGTAAACTCCACTAAATATTTAGGAATTACTATTACTTCAGACTTAAACTGGAAAGGACACATAATGTCATGGGAAAAGCGAACAATAGACTGCGTTTTAAACATGCAACAGAACTCCTAAAGAAACTGCATACACTACGCTTGTCCGTCGTTTCTTGGAGTTTTGGTGCCCAGTGTAGGATCCTTATCAGATGGGTTTGACGAAGGACATCGAAAGAGTCCAAAGAAGGGCAGCTCGTTTCGTATTGTCACGATACAGGGGAGACAGCGTTACGGAAATGATACAGGATCTGGGATGGGAATCATTACAACAATGCCGCTTATCGCTGCGGCGTGGGCTACTTGCGAAACTACAATCGCCAACATTCTTCTCCGAATGCGATAATATATTGTTGACTCCCACTTGCATGGGTAGAAATGATCATCAGAATAAAATACGAGAAATCAGAGCCCGAATGGAGAGATTCAGGTGTTCATTCTTTCCGCGCGCTATTCGAGAATGGAATGGGAGATAAAATAGTATATCGGTGGTTCGATGAACCCTCTGCCAGGCACTTAAATGTGATTTGCAGAGTATCCCGTGTAGATGTAGATGTGGATTTATGGCCACTCTCTTTGTCCTAAGGCTGGCCATGTGGTTCATGACATCTTTCTGCTGGTCTGGAAAAAGTCTTAGCTCTACAGTACTTTTTGGGGGGGGGGGGGGTGTCCAGGTACTGTTGATGACATTGTGTAAATAAACAGTTGTTTCTGTTGGATCCAGACTGTCAGGTGTTATCCTCCTCTGTTGAGGAGCAGCTCCTGGCTCCCTGTTGAGTTTCCCCTTGTGTTGTCGTGTTGCAGCGGTGTGCCTGTCGGTGTCTGGCGCGTGCGGCGTGGCGGTGCTGTGGGCGTCGAGTGAGCTGGAGGTGCTGCTGCTGCCGATGGCGTTCGTCGTGCTGTCCGGCATGTGCGTCTCCGTCGTCAACGTCGTCGTCGTCGACACCGTGCCCACCTACCTCAGGTCAGGCCGCCCTCCACGCTTTCCACTCTCCGAAAATGTTCACTTTGTTCCACTTTCTTTTAACGCTTAGTGCTATCGTTGGCTCAAAGGGTGTAGGGGTTATTTCTTTTCTTCTTTTTTTTTTTGGGGGGGGGGGAGGATTTGAAATGTCGGTACTTATAAGTACTGTCGGTTATAACGAGTGAAGTTCTAAATGGTCAGAAAAAATCTTCAGTTCCTCTGTCTTTCATTCGGCGGTAGCTGAAAACCTGGTGTCGCAAGGTTACTGCCCAGGTCGTAAGTTGAGACGCAGGTCCGTGACGTGACGCAGGGTTGTCGTTGTTGTTGTGGTCTTCAGTCCGGAGACTGGTTTGATGCAGCTCTCCACAATACCCTATCCTGAGCAAGCCTCTTCATCTCCACATAAGAACGGCAACCTACATCTGTCTGAATCTGCTTACTGTATCCATCTCTTGGTCTTCCTCTGCGATTTTTACCCCACACACTTCCCTCCAACGCTAAATTCACAATACCTTGATGTCTCAGAATGTGTCCTACCAATCTATCCCTTCTTTTAGTCAAGGTATGCCAGAAATTTCTTTCCTCCCCAATTCTGTTCAGTAGCTCGTCATTAGTTACGCGATCCACCCACCTAATCTTCAGCATTCTTCTGTAGCACCATATTTCAAAAGCCTCAATCCTCTTCCTGTCCGCACTGTTTATCGTCCATGTCTCACTCCCATACAAGGCAACACTCCATACAAATGCCTTCAGAAAGGACTTCCTTAGGCTTAAATCAATATTCGAGGTTAATAAATTTCTCTTTTTCAAGAACGCTTTTGTACCCATTGCCATTCTGCATTTTATATCCTCTGTACTGCGACCATCATTTGTTATTTTACTGCCCAAGTAACAAAACTCATCTACCTCCTTTATTGCTTCGTTTCCCAATCTAATTCCTTCAGCATCACCTGATTTTCTTACACTGCACTCCATTACCCTAGTTTTGCTCTTGTTAATGTTCATCTTATATGCACCTTTCAGCACACTATCCATTCCGTTCAATTGCTCTTCCAGGTCGTTTGCTGTATCTGATAGAATTACTATGTCATCGGCAAAACGCAATGTTTTTATTTCTTCCCCCTGAACTTTAATCCCTATTCCAAATTTTTCTTTGCTTTCCTTCACCGCCTGCTCAATGTACAAATTAAATAACATCGGAGAAAGGCTACAACCCTGTCTTACTCCCTTCCCAACTGATGCTTCCCTTTCATGCCCTTCGAGTCTAATAACTGCGGTCTGGCTTTTGTACAAGTTGTAAATAACTCTCCTTTCCCTGTATTTTACCCCTGCTGACTTCATTATTTGGAAGAGTGTATTCCAGTCAACATTGTCAAACGCTTTCTCCAAATCTACAAAAGCTAGAAATGTAGGTTTGCCTTTTCTTAGTCTATCTTCTAGGATAAGCCGTAAAGTGAGTATTGCCTCCCGTGTTCCCACATTTCTCCTGAACCCAAACTGATCTTCCCCGAGGTCGGCTTCTATAAGCTTTTCCATCCTTCTGTATATAATTCGTGTTAATATTTTGCAACCATGACTTATTAAACTGACGGTTCTGTCTGCACCTGCTTTCTTTGGAATGGGGATTATAACATTTTTCTTAAAGTCTGAGGGTACTTCGCCTGTCTCATACATCTTACACACCAGGTGAAACAGGTTTGTCATGGCTGGTTCTCCCAGAGACTTCAGTAGCTCTGAGGGAATATCATCTGCTCCAGGGGCCTTGTTTCGACTTAGGTCTTTCAGGGCTCTGTCAAATTCTTCTCTCAGTACAGTATCTCCCATTTCACCCTCATCTACATCCTCTTCCCTTCCTACAATATTGTCTCGACTCACGTCAAATTCCTCACGGAGCGCGAGTCGCGGCGACAATCGCCGCAAGTTGGAGCGCAGTTCCACGCCGCAGTTTGCAGCGGAACGTCAGCTGCGCCGCGTGAAATTAGCGAGGGGCAGGGGGAAGACGCGGCTCACGTGCACCTGGCAAAGGTGGCGAGTACTTTTCTCCTGTGTTTATAGGTATAGGTTCACAATCGGATTCCCATTTTGAGTTTTTGCTCGAAACATCATTTGATGAAACAAAAAGCAGAAAATGTGCATACATGAAAAGAGGACAAAGTCACGGGGTATTCGTTTAACCAAGGAATTTGACGATGAAAAATTCACGAAGTATTTTAGATTAAACCGTGATCAATTCTAACAAGTGCATGGTCTCATCAAGAATCAATTTGAGAGTGTTGGATGCAACGCGTCAAAGTCGATTGGAACTGAGGAGAAAGTACGTGGGTTTTTAAGATAAGAAATTCGTCATCTATATTGCCTATTATGTAAAATAATATTACGATCACCATTGGTAGAGAGTAACAATTCAGCGTTTATAGAAAAATATTGAATAAACATAATAATATTCCGACAGCCAAAATGTTGTCTAATAACAAACAAAAATTGTCTCTGTATATCAAATGTAAATATCGAAATTTTTACTGACAGAAATTCAGTTTTCAGATAAATTATTAATCAATGTAAGCTACTCATGTTGTTTTTAAGCTGTAGCTGAAGTGCTTTGTTGCAACTAACAATTCTTCTGTGACATTTGGGATGGACTGTTGCAATGTGACGAGGGGGTGGAGATAATTAAGTGGTGTGGGATGGACAAAAGGTTTGGTGACTGTATGGTGACAACTCGTGATATGATAGCCACTGATCTGTGATAGATTGTGGAGTTCTCTCGGAAATGTTCAGCAATGAGGCCTTCATTTCTACAACCACACGGAAAAATTTCGTTTCTGACAACAAACGGAGTAGATGGTGACATGTTCCGTCATCTGGTACGCAGACCTGAAGAAGTGGTACAGAGTATCGGCAGTCGTACCGCTTCAATTAATTTTTCTTCCATTGCGAACTAGCAAACACAATACCAACAGCCAGAGTCGAGCTACCTCTTCGGAAAGACGTCGCAGCCGTATCTCGTAATATAATCAAATGGGGCAGGTACACACCATGTCGTGGTGTCATGTCCAGCCGGGACACATACAGTACAGCAAGACGCGTATCTCGGCTCGCGCATGCGCACTACACTGCTCCACAAACCACGTGCTCTGTGCTCAACAGCTCTCTTACTGCGCGTTGGTGTGTTTATTGGTGACAGTGTCTGCATTAACTGACCAAGTGCGAAAGAATCCAGTGCTGTGGGACTATTCCAAAATGGATTACAGAGATGCTAACTTGCATACTTAGCTTGGGAAGAAATTTATCAACTTTTAAGGGAGTCAAGGAAAAATGAAAATTTATTTTCTTCCAGTATTATAGGTCTAAGAAAGACTGCAATATCAAGTCCTTATTACGCTTGAACAACTTTCTTTACGTTGTTGCGGTTTTTCTTTCTTTCTTTTTTTTTGTGTTCGTATTCTCCTGATATTTAGTCACTCCAACTTTATACTAATGGGCTACGTTTCTATTTTGAAATTAAAGGCAAGGAATTCTTACCTTAGACAAATACCTAGTCGTTCTTTAGGAGGTATTGATTTTCTGTAACTTCTATCCTGTTTTTTAATGTCGCTGCTGATCAGGGATAAAACTTCACTGAACTGTTCTGCATTAAGCCAGAAATAAGTTTTATAATTTTTCATCGTCAAGCTGTAAATCTTGCATTGTTGTTGTGGTCTTCAGTCCGCAGACTGGTTTGATGCAGCTCTCCACGCTACCCTGTCCTGTGTAAGTCTCCATCTGACAATATGTTCGGCAACCTACATCCTTTTCAATCTGCTTACTGTATTCGTCCCTCGGTCTCCCTCTACGATTTTTACCCCACACGCTTCCTTCTAATGCTAAGTTGACAATTCCTTGATGTCTCAGAATGCGTCCAACCAATCTATCCCTTCTCTTAGTCAGGATATGCCAGAAACTTTTCCCCCCGATTCGGTTAAGCACCTCCTCATTAGTTACGTGATCTACCCATCTAATTTTCATCATTCGTCTGTAGTACCACATTTCAAAAGCTTCTATCATCTTTTTATCTGATCTCCTTATCGTCCACGTTTCACTCCCATGCAATGCTACACTCTAGATAAATGCTTTCAGAAAGGAATTACTAACATTTTAAACTAATATTGGATGTCAACAAGTTTCGCTTCTTTAGAAACGCTTTTCTTCCCATAGCCATTCTGCATTTTATATCTTCTTTATTTCGGCCATCAGAAGTTACCTTGCTACCCTATTAACAAAACTCATCTACTACTTTTATTGTCTCATTACCTAATCTAATTCCTTCAGCATCGCCTGATTTTCTGACATTGCATTCCATTACCTTCGTTTTACTCTTGTTAATGTTCATGTTATATCTTCCTTTCAAGACACTCTCCATTTCATTCAATTGCTCTTCCAGATCTTTTGCGGCCTCTAACAGAAATACTATGTCATTAGCAAACCGCAGTGTTTTTATTTCTTCTCCCTGCACTTTAATGCCCTCTCCAAATTTCTCCTTCCATTCCTTGACTGCCTGCTCAATGTACAGATTGAACAACATTGGGGAAAGGCTACAACCCTGTCTTACTCCCTTCCCAACCTCTGCATCCCCTTCTTGCCCTTCGACTCTAATAACCGCTGTCTGGTTTTTGTATAGGTTGAATATAACTCTTCGCTCCCTATATTTCACCCCTGATACCTTCATAATTTGCAAGAGTGTATTCCAGTCGTCATTGTCAAAAGCTTTCTCCAAATCGACAAACGCTAAAAACGTAGGTTTCCCTTTCCTTAGCCTATCTTCTAAGATAAGTCGCAATGTGAGTATTGCCTGCCGTGTTCCTACATTTCTCCTAAATCCAAACTGATCTTCTCTGAGGTTGAATTCCACAATTAGGTGGTGGTATTCCCCATATGCTGTTCTTCTAACATTTAACGGATGAACCCAATTCCATTTGACACTGAACACAACATCAACAATTCATCATCACTATCCACGGCACATTGAAGTTGATATCTGACTCACACCACTGCACATTGAACGCCATTTCTGGTACTATCCACGAACAGTATTGAAGTCAGCACACCATCTCAACAGCTGAGAAAATACGAAGCTGGGATAGAAAACGAAGCTCGTAATACGTAGCTTTCGGTTTGAAGGGATAGATGCTACGTACTGCGACGTCTTTCCGAAGACGTAGCTCGAGATACGCTACGCCGGTGTGAAGTGACCTTAAAGTTAGGCCGTCTCCTTCCCTTTTCTCTGCCTCTTGCTATATGCTCATTCTCTCTGTGTCCACCTCCTTTTCCTCCCCTCTCGTCTCCTCAGCCCCTTGTCTCTGTTCACCCCCTCCTACTCCTTTATCTCCACCTCCCCCTTTCTCTCCGAATCATCTCCTCATCTCACCTTCAAACTCCTCCACTTCCTCAGTCCATTGCGTCATGCATCTCTGAAAAAAAACCTACACTACTGGCCATTAAAACTGCTACACCACGTATATGACGTGCTACAGACGCGAAAGTTAACCGACAGGAAGAAGATGCTGTGATATGCAAATGATTAGCTTTTCAGAGCATTCACACAAGGTTGGCGCCGGTGGCGACACTTACAACGTGCTGACGTGAGGAAAGTTTCCAACCGATTTTTCATACACAAATAGCAGTTGACCGGCGTTGCCTGGTGAAACGTTGTTGCGATGCCTCGTGTAAGGAGGAGAAATGCGTACCATCACGTTTCCGACTTTGATAAAGGTCGAATTGTAGCCTATCGCGATTGTGGTTTATTGTATCGCGACATTGCTGCTCGCGTTGGTCGCGATCCAATGACTGTTAGCAGAATATGGAATCTGTGGGTTCAGGAGAGCAATACGGAACGCCGTGCTGGCATCCCAAAGGCCTCGTATTATTAGCAGTGGAGATGACAGGCATCTTATCCGCATGGCTGTAACGGATCGTACAGCCACGTCTCGATCCCTGAGTCAACAGACGGGGACGTTTGCAAGACAACAACCATCTGCACGAACAGTTCGACGACGTTTGCAGCAGCATGGACTATCACCTCGGAGACCGTGGCTGCGGTTACCCTTGACGCTGCATCACAGACAGGAGCGCCTGCGATGGCGTCGGCAACGACGAACCTGAGTGGACGAATGGCAAAACGCCTTTTTTTCGGATGAATCCAGGTTTTGTTTACAGCATCATGATGGTCGCATCCGTGTTTGGGGATATCGCGGTGTACGCACATTGGAAGCGTATATGGCAAAAGAGGACCTAATATCTCGGGTGGGGAGAATCATTGGCCAAGAGGGGGATGGGCACCTCTGGACAGCACTGTTGACAACTTTGCGCTCTGAAGTGCATACGGATAAAGGTGGTAGCAATAGACTTCTATAGGGCTCTAAGGAAAGGAAGAGAATGAACAGAGTACATCCAGCGAATACCCATTATTTACGACAGATCTGGCGTCTAACGTAAAGAGAATACAGTTTGCAGTGATACTTGAATCTTCTATTACGATTAATAAACCACAGGGCAATCTACTCAGTACTGTGGAGTGTATTTGAGATCTCCATGTTTCTCACACGGACAGCTTTATGTCACTTGATCAGGGGTGGCCTCACCAAAGAAATTATTACTATTAGATCCTGGACATGTAACGACAAATATTGTTTATAGTAAACTTGTGAATTAAATGAGTGATACATATCATTGGTATTTCGATTACTATCTTTCTTTGTTTGGATATTGTACTTAAAATTTTTTATATTATGGAAGACAGCCTTATTTCTTATATATTAAGCGATAAATATAACATGTTTTTAGAAAAAAGTATATGGACAGAGAAGGGATAGGATGAGTACTAACTCAAGGCTTGAATAAATAAATAAATACCCGGGCAACGCTGGGTCTTCAGCTAGTAAAATACCGGCTGATCAAAAAGTCATTATAAATTTGAAAACTTAATACATCACGGAATAATGTAGATAGAGAGATAAAAATTGTCACACATGCTTGGAATGACATGGGGTTTTATTAGAACCAAAATAAATAAATAAAAAAGTATTACCAGACGCGTGAAAGATCAGTTGCGCGCGTCGTTTGGTGGTGATCGTGTGCTCAGCCGCCACTTTCGTCATGCTTGGCCTCCCAGGTCCCCAGACCTCAGTCCGTGCGATTATTGGCTTTGGGGTTACCTGAAGTCGCAAGTGTGACGTGATCGACCGACATCTCTAGGGATGCTGAAAGACAACATCCGACGCCAATGCCTCACCATAACTCCGGACATGCTTAACAGTGCTGTTCACAACATTATTCCTCGACTACAGCTGTTGTTGAGGAATGATGGTGAACATATTGAGCGTTTCCTGTAAAGAACATCATCGTTGCTTTGTCTTCATTTGTTATGCTAATTATTGCTTTTCTGGTCAGATGAAGCACCATCTGTCGGACATTTCTGAACTTTTTCTTATAAAACCCCATGTCATTCCAAGCATGTGTGTCAATTTTTACCTCTCTATCTACATTATTCCGTGATTTATTAAGTTTTCAAATTTATATTGATTATGATCACCCGGTATGTAAAATTTTGAATATACAAAAACACATGCATATTCCGTAAAAATTGCCGTTAGATATTAAAATTGTGTACGTATTCGAACACAACGAAAAAAATAACAATAAAAAATCCTGTCACGGCAGGACTCGAACCACCGACCCTATGGTTGTAAGACCACAACGCTACCACCTTTTTTTATGTTCTATGGGTATATCTCTTTGTTGCGGACGCTGATCGTTGTTGTTCGTTGTTCGGTGTGTTGTTGGGTCAGCTGAACTACACCGACAGACGCGGCAACTGCTTGGGTCATTAGTACTCGTGTCTATTTGCAAAACTTCAAAGTCGATTTCCTCGAGAATTTTTGAGAGTTGCTTCGAATGGCTCTGTCTGATTGTTATTTGAGTAGTGAACTTCATGTTCAAATGTTCAAATGTTTGTTAAGCTTATGGGACTTAACTACGGGGTCATCAGTCCCTAAACTTACAAACTACTTATGAACTACTTACGAACTAGGACGGCACAAATATCCATGCCCGAGGGGGGATTCGAACCCCCGACCGTAGTGGCCGTGCTGACCGTGACTGGAGCGCCTCAGTCACCTCGGCCACCGCGGCCGGCCACTTCATGTTCCATAAGGATCAAAAAATTCTAAAATCCCATACCCATGTTGTCTCCTTGTTAGATGTAAATATGATTTCATTTTAGTAACGATGCCCAGTTTCGTTCGGATGGGTTTGTCAACAACGAAAACTGGCGCAGTTGGAGAACGGAGAATTGGAATTTTGTGATCGGCTAGTCTATTCATCCTCAACGGGTGAATGCATGGTGCAAAGTCACGAATAATGAGTGCGATCTTCCTCGATGGTATGGAAACTACCGAACGAAACATGATTGTGTTAGAAGATGGAAGTTTTGGTTGTTTCCTCCTCACTAACTTTAGCTACTTTTATTGTGAGTTCTTTTTGCTGTCTAATGGGTATTTTTGCCATGTCTATTGCAATTTTGCTGGTTGTGATTGTATGTTTCATTATATTTTTATCTAGAGTTGGTTTAATATGTTATTTAAGACCTTTGTTGAGTAAATTTGATGTCTGTTAAGACATAGAATTCTCAGAAGAAGAATCAAATTTACTCAACAAATTACTTAAATACAAAATAAGCAAACTCTAAATTAAAATATGATTAAACGTACAATCACAACCAGAAAAATAGCAATAGACGTGGCAAAAATACCCATTAGATAGCAAAATGAACTCGCAATAAAAGTATTAACCCCTTGTGACGATGTAGTTTCCGCAGTTGCTACTCTCTTTACCAAGCCTCTGGACATAGATGCTGCTGCCATCTCGCAAGGAAAATATGAACTACGGTAATATTTTTCAAGTTATTTCAGTTGGCGATTCAAGTATAAGTGCCATTTTGTACCAGATGTTCCAAATCAAAAAGTCAGTATAAATTTGAAAATTTAATAAATCACGAAATAATTTAGAAAAAGGGGTGAAAATTGACACACATGCTTCGAATGACATGGGGTTTTATTAGAACCAAAAAGAAAAAAAAAGTTCAAAAAATGTCCGACAAATGGCACTTCATCTGATCAGAAAAGCGTTCACAGGAGTAGGTCGTTGACGAAGTACTGGTCCGTGGCGACAGGCAGCGCTGTCGTTCACTGCGTCTCACTCACTCGGTACTTCTTAATACGACCAACAGATGGCAGAACTGTGGAATTATTGGCCGCCAGTGCTTCGTGCTCTTACAGCATTTGAAATAATTCAAATAGATCATTGTTGGGAGGCGACAAAGAAGAGATAAACAGAGAAGCTTATCTCATATAAAGACGGAAATCCGTTTAATTTTTCTCGTCATTTTCGCATGATAATATTTTTCTTTTTATGGGCACATGATACCTTGTTTGTTGTTCTTACTGACTGAAAACTCGAGGGTCACCACCGATATACACCATAATGCTACAATTTAATCCAAAAGCGAAATATGTTTACCGCAGTCATACAGACTATTTATGTACCTTAACATTGTTAGATAATTTTCCTGTCAATTTAAGTTGAAGGATTACTATTCTCGACAAAAATGAAATAAGTAAAATTTCACGTCGAGACATTGGTATACTTTTACGTAAATCCCTCCATCAGTTTTTGTATCTTTCTGTTGATGCACTATGTTATTTTTTGGGGGAATAGCAGCCACTCCCACGATATTCTTATGCTACAAAAAAGAGTGATGAGGGTTATCACAGGCACAGGCAAATGGGAACATGCAAAACCACTATTCATAAAATTAGGTTGTCTTACAGTTGTTACTTTATATACAGGGTCATTCACTAAGTGTGTTTGTGTCTGTAACTTATAAAATAACAGGTGACGGGAAATTTTAATACAGTAGGTCAACACAAGAAATGTTACACTTTCTGCGGAGCTATGAATATAGTTTATTGTATCATTTTCCAAACAGTTACACCACAAATATATAATCTTTTAAATGGAACAATACTTTTTTTCTATCGTGCATTGGAATCGTTGAAAACAGCTGCGTCCAAATCAATTTAAACTACATTCCTATCACTGTTAGTTTGGGAGCTACAACCCTTGAAAGTTCCTGGGGCGGAGGCTGCGATAGCGTAGCTGACTGGTCGAGTGGCTATCCCCTGGGGCACGGCCCACTGTCTCATGACCACCACCCAGTCAGCTACGCTGTCGTAGCCTCCGCCCCCTAAACTTTGAAGGGTTGTAGCTACCAAACTAACAGTGATAGGAATGTAGTTTAAATTGATTTGTACGCAGCTGGTTTCAAAGAATCAAAGGCACGATAGAAAAAAGTATTGTTCCATGTAAAAAATTGTATCTTTGTGCTGTAACTCTTTGGAAAATGATACAATAAACTATGTTCATAGCTCCGCAGAAAGTGTAACATTTCTTGAGTTGACCTACTGCATTAAACTTTCCTGTCACCTATTATTTTATAAGTTACAGAGGCAAACACACTTAGTGAAACACCATATATATATATATATATATATATATATATATATATATATATATATATATATATATAGCCTTTAGTCATAACCCATAACCTAAATGTTGAGTAAAGTGTACGATACGCACGCGGTAGTTTGTAAGTAATTTACGATTTGTTTCATCCAGTTCAGTGATTGTGACCTTGTATCACTCCAGACTATTTGGTGTGTTGCTCGCTGCACATACACAACTTGCAGTGTGCATTGTTTAAAGTTGTTGTTGTTGTTGTTGCAGGGCGATGGCGGTGTGCCTGTCGCTGTGCTTCGGCCGGCTGGGCACCTTCCTCACGTCACTCATGCTGGGCGCCCTCATAGATTCCAGCTGCGTGCTTGCCATCGCCATACTCGGGGGCTACGTTGTGGGTACGTAAGCAGCTACTTAAATCGATGTAGTTACCTCATGCCGAGACATGCCGTATATTTCTGCAGATAAGACGATGGCTGAATCATAAAAAAAGGCCTCTAAATCCGAGTTCGTCTAATACGACGCTACAAGAAAAAATTTAAATTGAAATGTAGTCTGAAATTGGTAATTTTGCAGATGTGCTGATGTAGTTACCTCATGCCGAGCCATGCCGTATATTTCTGCAGATAAGACGATGGCTGAATCATAAAAAAGCCCCAAAATCCGAGGTCGTCTAATACGACAGTACAAGAAAAAATTTTAATTGAAATGTAGTCTGAAATTAGTAATTTGACAGTTGTGCTGCATAGCGCGACTTTGACATCCAAACGATATATATTGAAGCAGTTAAATATCGAAACGATACGTATCAAACAGGTGAATGTTATGATTTTTTATGAATATGTCGTGATTTTAAAGGATGCGGTTAGCCAGGAACCTAAGAGTACAGCTTGCTGGGTAATTTACAAGAAAGCTTAGACTCGACGTAGCTTAGCCCAATTGATTGATTGCTTTTCTCAGGGAAGCCAAAACAGTCTTGGTCCAACCAGCCATTGCCTGCACCGAAACTAAGTTTATTGTGCGGTATCGCTCAATGTATACGTAGTAAAGCCAAACAATACCCTTGAACAGTGCAAGGAGTCCCTTTACCAGTTCTTTATTAGACACAATTTCTTCGGGTCTGGTTGTCCCAAATGTTCTGTGCCTTTTACTCTCCAATGGAATGCATTCGAAGATCAGATGTGATGCAGTTTCATCACCATCATCACATCCTACATTTAGGATCCTCTTCTGTTATTCCCATTGTATGTAGGTGTTTTTTGAAATTCCCATGGCCTGTCAGCAAACCAAACACGAGTCTAATCTCTCTCCTGTTCAGGCCCAGGATTGCAGAGCTTATTTTAAAACATGGCTTTGGCATCATTACCTTGCCATGTTTTTGTTGATGGACTTTGGTCCAATATTCTACATGCTGTCTTCTGAGCCAGTTACGTAGCTCCAATTTGATCATTGCCTTGGTGATTGTCAGGACAGGTTCCTGTCCAATAAATGGAGTCTCTGCCCCCATCCTGCTTAATCTGACGGCATATTCTTTGCCACTGATCCCCGAGTGGCCAGGGACCCACAATAGGTTTACCCTATCGCTTTCCCCTAGCTCCACCAGAACCCTGTGACATTCTGCAACATTTTTAGATCTTGTTGCAGGAGCTGCCAGTGATCTCAGGGCTGCTTAGCTGTCTGAAGTCCGAAATGATATATATATCGAAAGTACAACTGTAAATCGATTTAGTGTATCGTTTCGAAACCTATCGATTTGATATATATCGTTTGGAGGTCGAAGCCACGCTATGCAGCACATCTGCAATACTACACTGATAAAATTTACATCGTGGAGAAAAGATTTACGAAAAACAGGCTTTGTGCAATTAAAAAAAAAAAAAAAAAAAAAAAAAAAAAAAAAAAAAAAAAAAAAAAATTGTTCGCTTTTCCAACTTTACTAATTTGTTAAGTGCACATGGTACATACGATAACGTAATGCCATAAAGCAGGATCCGAATTCATTATTTAGAATGCAGCTTTATTTTACAATGTCGCTTGTCAATAATGATTTCTCAATATATCGAAACGATTATATTTACGTTCGGAGTAATGAGAAGGTTCAAATATTTCGGAGGTATACGCAACAATTGCGGCTTCCTTCGAAATCCTTTATCTTCTGATCTCGAGCAATTTCGTGTGTTTTCGCCCGCATAATATGTCCATTGGCGCGATTAAATATTGTCTCGTCCAAAGAAATTACTTTCTTTTTTAACTTCGCGGTGTAAACAAAACGTGCTTCTTCACGATCGGCCACAACGTAGAACTAAACACAAGAAAGTTCAATAGCATATCGCAGACAGTGCAACAAAGGGTGAAATCCAGGTGTATTAATCAAGACAAGTACTTATGGCGGCTTCTAACGGCATTTTTCGGATTTTCCTGAAGCTTTGCCTCCGCATCTGATTCGCAGGCGTATTTTTAGATCACGAAAACTGGTTAAAAATCGCACTGACGTGTTTTACGGCCCACTTTAAATTTGTAGTTTTATAATTTTTTGCAAACATTTCGGACAAAGATAAAAATGTAAATAATAAAAAATTATAGTGATATGATTACGCGTACTATTGATAGCAGTTGTTAACTGATGCTAATGTGGCATTTTTAGACACTAGATTATCATTTATCGTACGAAGAACGACGTGTTTTTGTTAATTCTTCAGTGCGCCGTTGCTTTGAAATAACAACGTGTAAGTTATAATAAGAAAATCATCAAATACACAACGCAATACGTATGGTAGAGTGAGTTCTGGGCGTGGAATGTCTTGTGACATCTGCGAACGGCTGGTTTCCGTAAAATCAATGGAGGGTGTCAAATCTCCGTTATTTTTGCAAATATCTCTGCAACGATGCAAGACATGAAAAAAATATAATAGAGCGAAGTTGTAGAGAATTTTTCCCTGTACCAATTAGGTTATTCAATTATCGTGTCAGATAAACGGTTCATTTGAAATTACAATTATATTACAAATGGCTTTTTTTGGTATTACTGCCGTATTATTTGTCCGAAAAATTTGAAAAAGGGAGGTCTGGTCTCTGGCGGCCTACAATTATGTCTGTAAAATTTGGTGCTGATCGGATGAACGGTTTGCTTTAAAAAGTTGGAATACGTTACGGACAGACAGATGGACAGACAGACAGACATCCCAAAATCGCCGTTATTTTTGCAAATATCTCTGAAACGATACGAGATACGAAAAAAACACAAGAGAATTTTCTCCATAACAAATTCGGTTAATCAATTATCGTGTCAGATGAATGGTTAAGCCGTTATTTTCATTTAAATTTACAGCTGTTAAAAGACGATCGCAAAGTGCCACTTTTAGTAATACTACCGTAATCTAAAGTGGGCCAAAAATTTTTTGCAGTAGTTCTCGAAAACACTACATTTAACAGCGCAGGGCGATGCCGCTAACCACACGGCTATTCTTGCTAGCTAGAAAGTATGATCGGATCTTTTGAGTAGCCAGGAGCTGGCGTCTCTACCAGCTCCAACGTCAGTGTTAAAAGTGTCGTATCCCTCGTCCCTCCCTGCCGCGGCAGCGCCCATACGCTGCCTCCAGGGGGTTCAGCAGAGAATCTGAACCGCATCCGCGCATGCGCGTTGCAAGGCTGCGGCCCCGCGACGTACAACGTTTCTCATGCAAAACAAAATACTTTGAATGTGGATATAAAATGTTCTGATGGAAGATCGAAACGAAGAACGATAGCTTAAAGATAGGGGAGCGAGGGCCTTATTGTAACAGTTTTCATGAAAACTAATATATCTTGAGATCCATTGATTGAATTTCTACTAAATAAAGATGGATGGATGCTATAACTCTTAACGAAAATTCCTGGCAGATTAAAATTGTGTGTCGGAACCGCGACTCGAACCTAGGAACTTTGCCTTTCACGGGCAAGTGCTCTACCGATTGAGCTATCCCGACACGACTGACGATGCCGCCTCACCACTTCCGCCAGTACCTCGCCTCCTACTTTCCAAACTTCACAGAAGCTCTCCTGCGAAACATGCAAGACTAGCACTCCTAGAAGAAAGGATATGGTGGCTTAACCACAACCTAAGGGATGTTTCCAGAATGAACCTTTTCACTCTGCAGCGGAGTGTGCGCTGATATGAAACTTCCTGGCAGATTGAAATTGTGTGCCGGAACCGGGACCCGAACCTGGGACCTTTGCGTTCGCGGGCAAGCGCACTACCGACTGAGCTATCCCGACACGACTCACGATGCCGCCAGTACCTCGCCTACTACTTTCCAAATTTTTCGTATCAGCACACACTCCGCTGCAGACTGAAAGTTTCATTCTAGCTATAACTTCAAAAATGTTCAAATGTTTGTATAGCTTATGGGACTTAACTATGGGTTCATCAGTCTCTAAACTTACAAACTACTTATCAACTAGCTTATCCTAAGGACGGCACAAATATCCATGCCCGAGGGGGGATTCGATCCCCCGATTGTAGTGTAGCTATAACTCTTCTTCTACCAAATCAAGTAAAAATGCCATAACTATTGCCATTCTAGCTTTCCAGAAAAATACATAATACACTATTGATTTTTACTGGACTAAGCTCTGCAGCTTGACCAACTAACGGGAGGCCTGTTATTGTTGTTCACAGTCTGCGGCCTCATGTCGACGCTGCTGCCATCTGAAGAAAAGCTCAAGAAGCTGCGTGGCTGAGGGTGCTCTATCTGCTGTCGCCTGTTGGTTCTGCTGAAACACACTTGCCCATTTCTTTCTCTTTGTAATTTTATTTGCTCAAGTTCCGCATTAAAGTACATGTTTATAGGTTTTGGTACATTTTGTTTGCCTTAATAATTTTTTGTACCCCGTACACACAGTTTAACAATAAACCTTCGATGAACTGGGAAAATCTAAGAGGGTGTACTAATTCTTATTTCTGGCAGTGAACTTGGGGCAGTGACGGAAGGAAGAACATAAATGTCATTGCTGGTCATACCACTTGCAGCAGCAATTTCATTCTCCGTTCTTTAGTCACACATGAATCACGAAATCGATGTTACTAACTCCTGAGACAACACATAAGAGTACTGGATACCATAATACTGTTAAACGAACAAGAAAATCCCACAAAGTGTCAAGGATAAATAACCCTACATGTGTTAGAAACGATAATATTTAGAAAAGTATTAAAACATGGGACGAATTTCGAACACAGTACCTCATGGCTGGCAGTCCACCACTCTATCCATTGCGCTTAATATCGACGCCATAGGAAATTTTATATTTTATACGGGGTATGTCCACAAAGTAAGTTCTGTTTGGTTATATAAAACAAACGTGTACAGATACAGAAAAAATATTTATTGTACAAAAATATATAACTATTAAACTACTTTTCTACATATCTTCCGAAGTTTTCTAGGCATTTGTCATAGCGTGGCAGAAGTCTTTGTATGCCTTCTTCGTAGAAGGTTGCCGCCTGTGTATTCAACCATGTGGTAACATGTTCTTTCAGCTCGTCATCATCGCTGAAGAGTTGACCACTATAGATAGGTTTTAGGTGTAATGAGAAAGTCTCTAGGAGCGAGATTGTACGGAGGATGATCAAACACGTCCCAGTGAAATTCCCGTAAGAGTTGTTTGGTCACATTCGCCTTGTGAGGTCGGGCGGCGACGTGAAGGGAAGAAGAAGACGACTCCTTTCATCTCTTCTTACACCTAAAATCTGTCCTCGGTGGTCAACACTTCAACGATGATGAGCTGAAAGAGCATGTTACCACATGGTTGAATACACAGGCGGCAACCTTCTATGAGGAAGGCACGCAAAAACTTGTGCCACACTATGACAAATGCCTACAAAATTTCCGGAGTTATGTAGAAAAAGTAGTTGAACAGTTGTGGATTTTTATACAATATTTTTCCGTATCTGTAGACGTTTGGTTGATATAACC